>CM053792.1:7305487-8505487 GCA_028749045.1 Cupressus sempervirens
ATACCTTCAATTGCCAATAGAGAACTGTTGTGGTCATGATTATCTATGGATGCTTTTCAGTTGCTCATGGAGACTTGATGTTGTTATTATGGATTATCTTTTGGTATTTTTCAATCGCTTGCGTAGGATTGTGGTGATTTTGTGATTTATGATTCCATGAGCCTAGGGTAGGTTATCTACTTGTAGTGTTGGGAAGTGACTTGCAATGGGGGTCGGGGCCCTAAGTGGCTGCCAGGATAACTCATTGTAAGTTGTTTAATAAGTGAAAATATTACACCTAATACTGACTTAAATGAACCTAATAAGATAATTGTTTTTTTCTCACCCATGCCTCAAGTGCTAGTATAGACTAGGATGGGAGTAGAGAGAATGCTTGGTTTCAACCTTGCATTCCATAGTATGCCTCATCTATATGAGAGGATACTAGTGGCTGCATAGGGATCACTAGGGGGCTGGAGTCTATTGAGAGACTACTAGGGTAACTCTAGCATGATCCGTGTGATGACACTTTCCCGCTTACATAGTAGGTTTCCTACATGTCTTTGTTGTGCCTCTAGGATTAGATGTCGGTTTGTGATTGGAACCTTTGAGTTAGTATACTTTTAGGATTCCTGGACTTAGAAAGTATTTGTGCTATGTGATTTGATAACCTGCATGGGACTTGAGATTATCTTCTCAACGCGGTGGGGGTGGACCATTAGGTTCCACGCGGTCAAGTGGTAGTGTTTTTTCACTCTTACCATTTGAGATCCGTCTGAGACACTGTGGCTGATGCATTCTTTGTTGGCATCTATCTTCATTCTGTTCATGGATTATGATGGTGGACATGTATCCTTATATTGATGATTAGCATATGTTAGATGATGTTATTTACCTATCTTATGCTTTACTTTGCATGATTAGATTTTTTATGCACATGTGGTAGTATGTTAGATCTCTTTCTGCATATGATGTAGTATGTTTTAGGAGTGACATTCCTACTATGATAATACCTATGATCTCTTCAATGATTTAGAATGTTATGCATAGAGGGATGGCTAGGTCCCACAATGGTCTAATGATGCTATTTACGGTTGGGAGGAACTGTGCACTTAGATAGTTATGTGTTATGATTATTGGTTATCTTTTACGATGGATGTTTATATTTGCTATGATGATGTATCATGTATGGAATTTGGTTTCATTTACTTTATTGCACTTGCATCATGGATTGTAATAGGATGATGTACTTTATTTTCACATATGTATATTCTTTTAAGCCTTTCATACACTATGACATGTACAATGGATGATTGAGCATCCTGAAATGTAATTTACTAAAGGGACATTTGGAACAAAGCATATTATTTTGAGAATGTTGGATTTATCATTATTACTTCATGAGGATGTGATGTTAGATGGAATTAGATAGAATCAATATAGTTAATTTTGATGTGATTCAACATTAAGGGATCCTTAAGGAATGTCACTTGTTATGTATGTTTATGTTTACTTTTAGTTGAATGTTTGTTATTGCTTCTATTACTATGTGTATGGTTTAACTTTCATGTTTAAATTTATTTTTTTAAATGCTACCAAACTTAGTGAAACTTTAGGTTAATTCTTTAGATCCCTTGGCGGGGTATTACACATGTAGGTTGTTAGATCTTCTCTATTTTTATATTGATGTATTAAAGTTGTTAGATTTAGTGACACACACACACACACACACATGCACGAGTGTATTTTTACACAATTGTATATATTTGTATATTCATTTATTTTTATTTTTATTTTTATTTATTCTCAATGATTTTCTTTATTGCTTCTATTTTGCTTTATATTGTGTAACATCACCATAAATAATGAGGTTTTTGGTTTTTTTATATTTTTTAATATTTACTTTCTTCTCTTTCTTTTCTTCTTCGTATTGCATGCTCCTTCTCCTTTCTCTCCTTTTTATTCCTCTTGGGATTGGCTGGTTTACATACATCTTACATACTTCTCTCATCCTGATGATGGATCACAAAGTGCGATCCGAAATGTTGATGATAAAAAAATATACACAGTCAAATCCAGAAGCATTCTCTCATTAGTAATCGATTGTGGAAATCTGATATTATTAATGTGATAGGAATTACCAAATACAAGTATTCAGAACAAGATGAATGAGCAATGCGAAGATTTAAGGAACAAGGCTAGACTTATATGCAAGGAATATTCATAATAAGAAGGCATAGACTATGAGGATACATATGCTCCTATAGCTAGAATGGAATCAGTAAGGATGTTCTTGGCTTATGCATCAAATAAGAAGTTCAAGGTTTATCAAATGGATGTTAAATCAGCCTTCCTGAATGGAGAACTTGAAGATGAGGTATATATTGAGCAACCTAAAGGTTTTCCTTTATCAAAAGACAAAGACATGGTATCAAGATTAAAGAAAGCTCTATATGGTCTGAAGCAAGTACCTAGAACCTAGTATGCAAGGTTGGATAGTTATTTGGCCAAGCTTAGATTTGCTAAAGGTATGGTAGATAGTAACTTGTATTTGAAAGAAATTGAAAATGGTTTTTTGATAATAGTAATATTTGTTGATGACATCATATTTGGAGGTAATGATGAAGCAAGTGATAAGTTTGTTGAAGAAATGAAGAATGAGTTTGAAATGAACATGATAAGAGAAATGAAGTTTTTTCTAGGATTCCAGATTGTGTAGAACAGTGATGATATTTTCATTTCACAGGCTAACTACTTGAAAGATTTGTTGAAGACATTTGTAGAGAGATGCATATTTTGGATTTGATTGTGTGCCATATTTTTGCATCAACATTTTGAATCACACTCAGTGATCCATCATCAGGATGTGAAGAGCTAGAGGAGATAAATGATTAGTTGCAAACCAATATATGAGAGAAAGCCAAAGTATAAGGAGAAGAAGGACACAAAGATCAAGGCCACAAGGTCAACCAAGAGAGAGAAAAAAATAAAAAAAATAAAAAATAGTCAGCCCAAAGACCAAGAGAAAGAGAGGTAAAAGCACAAATAAAAATCAATAGTGAAAGGGATAAAAATGACCAAGGGGATATTAAACAAGCAAGAGAAAAAATAAAATAAAAATAAAGAATGTGGTGGCAATAAACATAATGAAAAAATAATACAATAATGAGGGAATAAGAATAAACACAAGCTAATAGATGAAAAAGGTAACAATGAAGTTAAATATATGTATCAAAACTATATATTTCATAAATGTGGCATCTATATAGATTATATCCATGCATGTGTAGATGTACATTTATATGTATCTATGAATATACATCCAAATGTGTGTATATATATATATATATGTATGTATATATATGTATGTATGTATATATATAAATATATATATGTATATATGTGTGTGTACATACGCATATAATAGGTGTATATATGTACACACATATATGTGTGTGTATACACACATATATATGTGTGTGTGTGTATAGACCCATATATGTGTGTGATGCATGCATCATGCATTTAATATTTGTTGTGATCCACAAAAGAAATGTAATTTTCCAATTGGGCCACATAGTGGTGCTTAGTTGTATTTAGGTGGAAATTCTAGAAGGTTGTAGATATTGTAGAAGGTTGTGGAGATTCTAGAAGGTTGTGGATAAATCATGCCTTGGGTGGTAAGTGCCTATTCTGATGCAGGAGCATCTTGCATGGAAAAATTAAATTATTAAAAAAAAAAAAAAAAAAAGAGGAAAAAAAAAACGGAAAAAAAAAAAAAAAAAAAAAAAAAAAATTGTGGAGGAGAGAGAAAGTGACGAAAATGGAAGGAAAATAATTAAAAATAGAAAATAGGAAAAGTGGAGAAAAGAGGAATTTCTATTTTCAAGGTGCATGGGTGGCATAAATAGAAAATAATAAAAATAGTTGTCATTCCATTAATCGAGGTGTGTAGGTGGCATTTTAGAAGTTTGTGGAAAGTTCCTTAAATCATGCATTTAATATTTGTTGGGTGCTTAGTTGTATTTGGGTGGGAATTTAATATTTATTTAAAGGTAGTTGTATTTACCTTTTATCCCACATTGCTTGTGTTTGTAATGTCTTGGGTTAGAAGTGCCTATTTAAGAAAGGCCTATTATCATTTGTAATCAAGTTGAAGGAATGGAAGCTCTTCTAATGGAAGTTGGAGAAATGAAAGCTCTTCTAATGGAAGTTCGAGAAATAGAAGTTTTGGAATTGTAAGCTCTTCAAATTTAATCTCTTCTAATGAATTTCAAGTATTAATGGAATTTTTATGAAGCATTTTTTGTCATCTCTCTATGTCCATCTTGTTGCATTTTTGGTTGTGAGTTGGTACGGGTGGTGTGGCCCGTCATCAGTGGTATCAGAGCAGGAGTTCCTGAGTGTGCGGACAGATCGCCGAACGTGAGGCAGTTTGCACCAGGACCTTGAGTTGGGTGAAGTTTGTGAAGAAATTCTTGATTGTGTAGACAGAGCGCCGACTGTGAGGCAGTTTGCACGAGGTTCTTGTTTTGGACAAGATTTGTCTTCTGAAGACTTGATTATGGAGAAGAGACAAACGAAGATGACTTTTGTGATTGGATGGATTCTGAGGATTCCTCGACTTGAGAAATTTAGAGCAAGAAATCAACAATTATTGCTAGTTGATTTACAGAAGCAAGTGAATGAATTAGAAGCTGAGTTGCAGAAGAGAAGAGCATGTCACCAGAAAAGAGATGTTGATAATTCCTTGGATGCGGAAAAGAAAGAGGATCCAGTGGAGTATGAGACATGTGGTACAAAAGAAGAGCAAGAGGATGTAGAGGAAATCATTTGCGAACCTAAAGTTGAAGAAGATGAAAGACAAGAGGAAGAGCATCAAGATGACAAGATTTATGAACCTGAAATAGAGCAAGATGATTTGAAGATTGCAACAATGGAGGAAGAATATAGTGCCTTCATTGGAGATCAAGCAGGTCGAGTAGTTACGTGCATTGTTGACGACATAAAAGAGGCAAGCGAAGATGAAGATGTCAAACAGGTAAATTCTTATGAATCATGGGATGTTGTCTTTGATATGAGTTTAAAAGATATTGATGATGGTTTGCATGAGGATCTTGTTAGTGATGTGTGGTATGCAAAGGAAGATTGGTATGGTGTTGTTGGGTTTATTACAGGTGTGATTAATTCAATAAGATTGGATGAGGATGAGAGTTATACTTGGATAGAGTTCATTGCGAAGGAGTATTTTCAGCAGCAAACAGTTGTTCCAGCTAGGTGTTGGAAAAGAAGAAAGAAGGAAATATATTGGCACCGAATACTTGTTCCAGCTATGTGTCGGAGGAAAAGAAAAAAAACTTTCAACAGTGGCTACTTCATTTTGTGAATCCATATTCACAAAATTTTTCCTACCATGGGAGTCGGATGCAGGAGCATCATGCATCAGCAAAAAAATAATAATAATAATAAATGTGGAAGATTTGCATGTTAGTTTTCTTGTCCCTATTGAGGTGGAAGCTTGTGGTGAAGATGAAGATGGTTCTATATCTCTCTTTTGACATCAAAGTGTGGGACACACTTTTCTATCTACCAAGGGAGTCTGATGCAGGAGCATCTTGCATGGAAAAATTAAATTATTAAAAAAAAAAAAAAAAAAAGAGGAAAAAAAAAACGGAAAAAAAAAAAAAAAAAAAAAAAAAAAATTGTGGAGGAGAGAGAAAGTGACGAAAATGGAAGGAAAATAATTAAAAATAGAAAATAGGAAAAGTGGAGAAAAGAGGAATTTCTATTTTCAAGGTGCATGGGTGGCATAAATAGAAAATAATAAAAATAGTTGTCATTCCATTAATCGAGGTGTGTAGGTGGCATTTTAGAAGTTTGTGGAAAGTTCCTTAAATCATGCATTTAATATTTGTTGGGTGCTTAGTTGTATTTGGGTGGGAATTTAATATTTATTTAAAGGTAGTTGTATTTACCTTTTATCCCACATTGCTTGTGTTTGTAATGTCTTGGGTTAGAAGTGCCTATTTAAGAAAGGCTTATTATCATTTGTAATCAAGTTGAAGGAATGGAAGCTCTTCTAATGGAAGTTGGAGAAATGAAAGCTCTTCTAATGGAAGTTCGAGAAATAGAAGTTTTGGAATTGTAAGCTCTTCAAATGTAATCTCTTCTAATGAATTTCAAGTATTAATGAAATTTTTATGAAGCATTTTGTCATCTCTCTTGTCTCCATATTATTGCATTTTTGGTTGTGAGTTGGTACGGGTGGTGTGGCCCGTCATCAGTGTGTGTGTGTGTGTGTGGGTGTGTATACATGTCTATATATATGTATATGTGTGTATACATGTATATATACATGTATGCACACCCCCCTGTACATGTGTGTGTGTGTGTGTGTGTGTGTGTGTGTGTGTGTGTGTGTGTGTGTGTGTAAGTATATATATGTATATGCATATGTATATATACCAATCCATGACAAAACTTGGATTAGAGATTTGGATTAGAAAGTTGTAAACCTATTGGTACACCTATGATAACTAGTCACAAGTTATCTAGCAAAAATGAGATGCCTACAGTAGAGAAAAAGAAGTATAGATCCATGATTGACAGTTTGTAATATCTTACCTACACCAAACCATATATAGAAAATGCAGTTGGGATTGTAACTAGGTTTCAAGTTTATCCTAAGGAGTATCACTTTGCAGCAGTAAAGAGAATATTTAGATATTTGAAAAGAACATCTGACTATGGAATTTGGTATGATAGGTCAAGTGATTTCACTCTATGTGAATATATATTGATGTGGATTGGGCAAGCAATATCAATGACAGAAAGAGTACCAGTGGTGGAGCATTCTTTCTTGGAGGAAGATAGGTTTCTTGATTAAGAAAGAAGAAAGATTTCATTTTGTAGAGTATAGTTGGGGTAAAGTATGTTACAAAAAAAAAAACTGTAATCAAGTTATGTGGATGAAGAAAGTGTTGAAGGATATCAAAATTGAGTTTGAAGAACATGTTATCATTTACTATGATAACACAAGTACAGTATGCATATCTAAGAATCATGTATTGCATTCTAAGACTAAGCATACATCTATTAAGTATCATGTGCTGAGAGAGAAAGTAGCAGAAAAGGAGATTAGATTGGAGTACGTGAAAATATCTTTATGAAGCCTTTGCCTAAAGATACATTTGAGTACTTGAGAGGTATATTTGGGGTTATGCCTCTACCTACTTCTGAGTAGATGATGCAATAAGTGCATCAGTCTAGTGGTACAGAGCACTATTACTAGACTGGATTGAACGTTGATGCTTCCCGTATGGGGGAGAATCTATGATGAGTTGAGTCATTGAGGACTCTTGGTATTTGATTTTGAATAGTGTCTTTGGACACTCAAGTTGGTTGAAGACTTGGAGCAGCATGTTAGCAATTGATATATAACAATTGGTATTTAATATTGAGGCCTTTGACATTGATGTCAATGGGGGAGAGAATATGCATGAAAAACATCTCCTAAGAAATGGGGGAAAAGAACTCTTAAGTATGAATGGGGAGAGATATTTCTTTAGAGAGATTTAGAAAGATTCATGTAAGGGAGCAGCAATATGCACCTAGTGTATTGTGATTTGTTTAGTGTGAAGTGAGCAATTGTTGTCGATCCTAAAGAAGAAGAAGAATAAGAATAGAGCAATTCATGTAAGCAGAGATATGCACCTATTATGTTGAGAATTTATTTTTAGCATATGGACAACTGATGTTGGTCAGCAGCAGCAGCAAAACATTGTTTTCGTATTCTTGGAGCTTAGATGGTTTTTCATCTATGTTACCATCAATAAAAAAGGAGAAGATTGTTAGCATGAATTTTGATGATACTGCTTTGGGGGAGTATCCTAAGCATTGGAGATTATTGACATGTTGCATTCATGACTGTGTTTGTCATTGATGTCAACATAGTATGGTTTCTATAAAGACTGGCTAAGTAGCAAAAAGAGATCTTAGTCATACGGACAATGTTTTGATTTTTTGGTGATGCACAATCATGGACATGTTCTAAATTTTGTCCTAATGAGGTGGTCAAGTGCGCAGAGTCTAAGTCAAAGACATATGGAAGTTGTACCTGATTTATAGAGAGTGGTTTAGAGAAAGAGTATTGGGAAAGCAATTCCTAATGTTTGTTTGCTAGCTTACATCTGAGATGTAGTAAGAAGATGTGGAGTTAGGAAATGAAAAATGATAGTCTCTTGGTGATGTCATCAATGGCGTGAGCAATAGTATCATACGTGTGAATATTTGTATAGATTGTGAGCCGACAGTGCTATATTAACTGTAATTAATTAATTATCTTGTTATAATTAATTGAGAAAGCCTCAAGGCCAACTCAATGAACTATTATGAAGTTATGATATAAAGGAAAGATGTTTGCCTTGATTGTAAGATGTTGTGATCATTGTATCAAGTGTGAAGTGCAAAAAAGAGTAAAATGTTTGAGGAATGTGTGTAAGTGATCCAAGGGATTATTGGATGTGAGATTTGTGATTTGGTTACAAGATCAGAAAAAGAAGAGGTCCAGTTGAAAGGATACAGTAAGAGGAAGGAAGTACATTTTATTTCTATTATTTTGCAAGAAGTAATACAGAGATCATTTGGACATTGGGTTCATTGGTCTTGCCCTTGAAGTTATTTGGATGGTGGGTCCAGTTGTCTTCCACAAATCCTAACAGCGTTGCAATCTCCTAACAAGGATTCAAAGTCTCCTAACAGGGACTCATATGTATTGAATGTATTCATAGACTCCTAACAGGTTCCATCCTCTAACAAGGAACATTTTAATTAGTACATCATCTTTATTGGTACCATCCCCACCGGATTTTTCCCTCTAATCAAGGGTTTTCCTAGTTAACATATATGGTGTTATTGTATATGTGTATCTTTTGTGGTTTTTGGTTATATTTCTCATATGGTTAAAGTTTAATAAGGTTGATAATTATGATATTAGTTGGATAAATGATTCACCACCCCCCCCCCCCCCCCCCTCTCAGTTATATTGGTGGACTATATATTCTAACAAAATCATCTGAGCAACTTGCCTGAATGATGGTGTCAAAGTTTTCAAGATCTTCCACACAACCTCATCTTCTTCCTTGGTTGAACCATGTGACTTGAAACCTGCAACAATCTCTAAAATCCTACCAATATAGTTTCTTACATATTCATCTTCCATCATTTTATCATCTTGAAATGCACATATCCAATTCTGTAATCTTACTCTCTTTGTATGTGTATCACCTTCAAAAATAGATTCTAATGCTTTCCAAATTTCATGAGATGTTTAAAGTGATTTTACCTAATTGTTTTTATTCTCTGAAAGAGCTAATAGTAAATCTTCTCTAGCTCTCATGTTGCACATGAGAAAATCTCTTTCTACTTCACTGCATTCTTCAATCGTCTCTTCTTTCGCAATCATCTTCTCACTCTTTTTCAAGAGTTAATAACCCAGACCCATGCATAACATATGAGTCTTCATCTTCTCCTTCCAACTGTTATAGTTGGCCCCATCTAATCTAGGACTATCCTTTCTGAAAAGATTCGCCATCGATCTCCCAAAGATGTTAAGCTTATCCTTTAAGGACCTGATGCTCTGATAGTAATTGCCAGAATATATAGTCCACCAATATAACTGAGAGGGGGATGAATCATTTATCCAACTAATATCACAATTATCAACCTTAAAAAAACTTTAACCATATGAGAAATATAATAAGAAACCATAACAAGATACTCATACACAATAACACCAGATATGTTAACAAGGGAAACCCTTGATCAAAGGGAAAACCCCGATGGGGATGGTAACCACAAGACGATGTACTAATATAAATATTCTTTGTTAGAGGATGGACCCTATTAGGAGTCTATAACAAAATTCATTACATATTAGGCCTTTTTAGGAGACTTTGAATCCCTGTTAGGAGATTCCAACCCTGTTAGGAGTTGTGGAAGACAACTGGACCACTGTCCAAATAACTTCAAGGGCAAGACCAATGAACATACTGTCCAAATGGCCTCTATATTATTCCTTCCAGAATAATAGAAATGAATATTATTTCCTTCCTCTATCCTATCAATTGGACCTTTTCTCCTTCTAATCTTGTAACCAAATCACAAAAATTGCCTCCAATAATCCCTTGGATCGCTTACTCGCATTCAATAAACACTCTGCTCCTTTTCACACTTTGCACTTCATACAATGATCACAACACATTACAAACAAGGAAAACATATTTCCTTTATACCATATCTTCAAAATAATTTCTTGAGTTAGCCTTGAGGCTTTCCTAATTAATTACAATAAGATAATTAATTAATTACAATAACAATAGTATTGTTGGATCACATTCTATACAAAACTTCACATGTGCAATATTAGGGCTTGTGCATCTATTGATGTCACCATTTGACTATCCTTTGTCACTGACTGACTATGCATCTTCTTATTACATCTAAGATGAAAGATATAATACAAACATCAGAAATTGCTTTCCAAGCACTCTATCTCTATATTGCTCTCAGTAAATCAAGTACAACTTTTGTATGTCTTTGACTTATGTGTTGCACATTAAACCTCATCATCAAGACTCTATACTGAACATGTCCATGATCGTGCATCACTAGACAAGCAAAACCTTGTTCATACAACTAAGATCTCTCTCTGGTACTCTACCAGTCTTCACAGACTTACTATTATGTTGACATCAATGAAAAACACAGTCATGAATGCAATATGTCAATACTCTCCAATGCTTAGGATAATCCCCCAATGTAGTATCATTAATATTCATGCTAACAATTTCTACATTTCATCCGTAGAAAGATAGATAGATTGAGGTAGTAAATAGAAGTTTGGGTGACTTATTGAGATGTTTGGTTGGGAATAAACTTGGTAATTAGGATTTGATTCTCACACACGTAGATTTAGCATTTAATAGTTATGTAAATAGAAGCACCAAGAAGACATCATTTGGGATTGTTATTGGGTTGAATCCTAAAGGAACTACTAAGTTAAGATATTTGAATGCTGAGAAAAAGAGAAGTGTTGAATTAGAGGAATTTGCAAATTTCATGGAAGCTTTTCATGATTAAGTGAGACAGAATTTGGAGAATAATAACCTTGGATATAAATAGAGAGAAGATAAAGGAAGAAAATATAAATCTTTCAAGGTTGGAGATAAAGTGATGTTTCATTTGAAGAAGAATATATTTACAGTTGGTACTTATAGTAAGCTAAAGAAAAAGAAATTTGGTCATTGTAAGATTCTGAGGAAATTTTACAGTGGAAATACTTTTGAAGTTGAATTTTCTAGAGACATGGATATTTCACCTATATTCAACATTGTAGACATCTTTTAGTACTTTGAAGCATATGAGGAATTAAAAGATAACCTGGATTATCCTAAGAAGAAAGTTGACATCATTGAGAAGGTTTTGGATAGAAGAACAGGCAAGAACGCCACAAGAAAAGACTACATGGAATACCTTGTCCAATGGAAAGATAAATTAGATGAAGACAATTCATGGATAATGCAAGCAGAGTTGGATCTTTATGATTTAGGTCAAAGCAGTAGGGATGTCTAATGTGGACATCATTTATTTACTTACCCCAGGTGTCTAATGTAGGAGCATCTTGGGTCAATGAGCAATATTGCATCACCCAAAAATAGATCTTTTTTTCTATACCCTTTTTTTACTCACAATGTATTCATTGCTGCCTTGATTTTTGTGCTTTGCATAGTTAGCATGTTATTGAGGACTTATCTTCAGTCCTTACCCTGAGAGCACAAATACTGAAATGTCATATTTGTCAATTTTTGTGTCATTCTTTTTAGTCTCTATTTCCTATTGTTTGCATCCCGCAAGGTGTGTTATTTCTTTTGGTGCAATTTCCTATTATAGCAGGACATCTTGCACAATTGGGAATTGGCTCCTAATGTGTGTGTGAACCTACCCTTAAGAGCACATGAGCAATTGATGCCTATTGCATGGGTTATGGTTTACATCTCCAAGACTAGACCTATATTGTAATTAAATGCCTAAATGGTCAACCTATGGTCTGGCTAGCTATATAAGCACTTGGATTTGATGTAGGAAAGTAGTATGATGGAGATTGATTTATAGTATAAAGTAGCATGATCAATAGAAGGCAGACAAAGACTGGACATTTGAAATTTGATGTTGTAATTCATTGTACAAGGATGCAACCTGGAAGGCCTCATAGTTAAGCATGTTGGTTGTTGTTATCTTATTAAATCAGTCAGTTAATATATGAATTCAATAGTCTCTTTTCTAAAATAATGTGTTTGGCTTCCTTGTGTACTCTAAGCAAGGTGTTAGCAAGCTTAAGTTGAGTTTGTCCCATTTATGCCTCCTTGCATCCCCTATGTGAGAGTTCCACTTGGATTAATCTCATCCCTAGAGCTTCACTAGAAAGTGGTGGAATTCTACTCAATGGGGTTAGAACTTTGACCATGTTTTCTTGTAATGTCATAGAAAGGTTCTTTTTTGTAGCTGAGTTGAGGTCTCGCCAGTCTTTTGTTTTCCTTGTCTTGGCCTTGTGGCTAATGGGGTAGAGGTAGTTCTACTCTCTCCTTTTGTGGTAGTTGTGCACTCTTCAAGAAAGCCTTCTTGCAATGTTGATGGCTCCCATCAATCATACCCCTTGTTATGTGTTCTATCAAAATGAGCTCTAAGGCATCTGAATCTATCGATGACAGAACAAAATTATCTATCTTCTATTCAATAAATATCATTTTTCTTTTGTTTTCCTTGAAGCCTCATGGAATGTGTGAAGACTATACACATCCATTTCTCTAGCTATCATCTAGCTGAGCCTCTTCTTCCTTACCTCAAAATCACTCGGGGTGTTCACCCAAAAATCCTCCAAATCTAGAGTGGTGTCAAATGGAGGGGATCAATCTCCTGGTCTTTCTAGAGTAATCAAAAAAGTTTTGTTGCAAATAGAACAAAGCAAAATTGTAGGCTTGTAGCTCTTTTTTGGCCTCTCTCACTTGTGCCAATGTATGTACGAGGATGTTCATGCACGAAGGGAGGTCTTCACCCAAAAACCCTCGTGTGTTTGTGTTCACATGAAATGTTTTCCCCCAATATGTGAAGAGCCCCATTTACATGAAAGGGTCCTGTAGTGCCTACCCCTAGTTAACTTTTCCGATTTGATTGTCAAACTCTTTTAGGCCAGTTTATGTTTATGCTTGATGATTAGTAGCATGATTTTCTAGATTATTGGATATTGTTTTCATACTCAGTTGATTTTATGATGAGACTACTTTGGTACTAGTTACATTATGCATGCATGATTATACTTTGATGATGATTGTTCACAGTGATTTCAGTTAATTGATGATGTTAGTTAGATGGATTTTTTGTACATGTTTTATATGGATACTTACCCCATACTACATGTGTATGGTGTGCATGTATGTTTTCTTTATGTATGACATTTCTGATGTGGTTAAGGAAGGGAGTCATAGTCATCTGCTAGTCGAGATCTACACAATGTACCACTTCTTGTAATTGCCCATTTAGTTTAGATTACATGTATTTGTACATGTGTGGATTTTATGCAGATTGCAAGTATCGAGTATCGACCTCCCTGAATTGCCAAGATGAGCGTACCCTATCGCAATATCTCAATGGTAAGAGAGTGGAGATAAATTCTTGAGTCCAAATCCTAATCTTTAAACCAATTGTTGTAGAAAATCTAGGACAATTATATGAGATGATTACCCTTCTAAATTCATCATATGATGTAAATTCATGATTAAAACCCTTGAGTTTGATCTTGTATGTAGTATTTTATGATGGGTTTTCATATTTCATTTTGTAGGTCTTTGGTGATTTTTATGTTAATTAAGTCAAATTAAAAGATTAATTAATGATTTAATTTAATGAAAAATTATTAAGATAATTTCAATATTTAATTATATTTAAGTAATTGGGAAATTAATTAAATAAAAATAAATAAATTTAAAGAGAAAATTATAGTTCTAATTTGAGAGAATAATAATATTTATTCGATTTAACAATATATTTAGGAGATCATTTTTAAATAAATTCTAAATATTATTATTACTTAAGTTAATAAATATTATATTAAAAATGCTTCAAAAATTAATAAGAGAGAGTGAACAATTATTTAATAAAGGTTATTTTAA
Organism: Cupressus sempervirens; assembly: GCA_028749045.1. Classification (NCBI taxonomy): domain Eukaryota; kingdom Viridiplantae; phylum Streptophyta; class Pinopsida; order Cupressales; family Cupressaceae; genus Cupressus; species Cupressus sempervirens. The sequence goes on from CM053792.1 coordinate 7,319,692, forward strand.
TTAAATTGCATAAAGCTTATGCATGAGATTAAAATATAATAAATCAATTAAAAAGAGAAAGAAAATAATTTTAATAAAGATATTTTATGTTGCAAAAAGCATGCATGAAAATGTAAAAGATAAGTAAATAAAGAGTTAAAGGATTGTGATCAATGAGTTCCCTCGCATGATCACACAATCAGTGCCCCGAATTTCGGGGAGAACTCCTTATCACCAATTTAGAGTTCATTTTCCATGGACCAAGATTTTTGGAGAAGGGATTTTTAGAGAGAAGGTTTTGAGAGAAAAGAAAATTCTCTCAGAATCTTTGAGTGGTTGCATATTAGCATCAGATTCGAGTAGGGTCTTGTGTTTTGTTCGCACAATGAACTATGTTTGTCAAAATTCATGTGTACATCGTGTTTGTTAATCTATTTTTCAATTTTTGTTTGTGATGAATTTTTCAATCTTTCATTTTGAATTTATTGGTATTCATATCGATTTCTTCTGTGTATGTGAGGATTGAAAATTAGTAAAACCCTCATTCTATAGATTTAAAAGTTGTTAATTAAATTAAGAAGGGTTTTGAAAAGAAATAGAATTTTTAGATTAAAAATATGACTGGTTTGTCTGGGTTTCCCTATCAGAGTAAATTCACAATGTATAAAAAATATATACATGTTAAAAATGGATTATGGAAATGTGGTTTGATTTTTGTTTTTAAAAAAATATTGAATTGAATTCATATTAATTCAAGGAGGGGGGGAGGGGGGGGGGAGTTTTAAATTTATTAAAAAAGTAATAGTAATAAAATTTATTAAGGGCGAGGGTGAAGCCACCAATCCCCACACCCCAACCCCCTGTCGCAGCCATTAAAGCCTGCGTGCAGTAGGTGGTACTATTGCATGCAACAACAGTATATAGTATTGTTGCCTGTGGTAGCAGTAACACCTATGGCTGTAGGGGTCAAAGGCCGACGAGCCTTTTTTTTTTAAATGTGTCTCCTTATTTATTTATTCAATTTTTTAAAATATATATATATATATATATATATATATATATATATATATATATTTAAAAGTTTTGAATTATATTATAATTTATTTATTAAATTTTAATTTAGTTTAAATATGATTTAATTAAATATTAATTTTAATAAGGTTTCATTAATATATTTATTAATGAATTTATTTAATCATTTATTAATAGATGATAAATAATTTTAAAAGGGTTATTATTGAAATATAGTTATAAATAATTAATTAAATTTTGATAGAACGTTATAAATTGATAATGGGAATTTCTATTTAAATTTGAATAATATTAAATAATTTCCAATTAATTATTTAATAATTATTACATAAAATTTAAGATTTTTTTAGAGACAACATTATTTTGTGAGTTATGGTAACGATGTATTCACACTTAAATGTGAAAATGGGTTAAGCTTATGGGAAAATATAGTAAACTTCATCAAACCAAAACATACAATGGAATGGAAACTTAAACCATACTATTTAACTTAGACTATGTGTCTTCGGAATCAAACCAAACTATGAAACTACACTGTTATCTATATGTTGTCTTAAGTTTTGAATTTGGGTTGACTAGAGTGTTGACTAGTCTTAGGGTGTTTGCTAGAGGCTCAGGAGTTTTGTGTTTGTGATTTCATGATGATGATATGATCCTGATCTTTTAAACTCAACAATGGTAATGTGTCTGGCATGCTCTATTATGAGTTCGAATTTATTGTTCGTTATTATTTTTCAGTGTTCTTGTGTGAAACTAAGATGAATGGTATGACCTATTTGACTTAACCTTTGAGTCTTCGATCAATTATTTTTTGATGCTTTCCAATTGCTTGTAAAGGACTGAGGTGATATTGTGAATTATCTTTTAATGGTTTCTAGTCACTTGTATAGGGTTGAGGTGAAGATTATGATTCTTTGATTTGTACTTTATGAGCCTAGGGTAGGTAATTTGTATGTTAAGTTAGGAAGTGGCTTGCAATGGAGGTCAGGGCCCAAAGGGGCCGCCAGGGTAACCCATTGTAAGTAGTTAATAAGTAAAAACACTACACTAAATAAGAGTAAAATGAACCTAATAAGAGTCTTGTTTTTCCTCGCCCATGCCTTGAGTGCTAGTACAGACTAGGATGGGAGTAGAAAGGATGATTGGTTATGACCATGCATCGTTAGTATGCCTTCTCAGTATGAAAGGATACAAGTGTCGCATAGAATCACTAGGGCATCAGAGGATTAAAAGAGTAGCCGAGTAACCCTAGAGTTGGTCCATGTGATGACGCTTCCCCACTAGCAGTATAGATTTCCTACGTGTTTTTGTTTGCCTCTAGGTTTAGATGTCAATTTATTTTGGAACCTTTGAGTTAGATTACTTTAGGGTTTTCCTTGACCTAGATGTTACTTTTGATTTTAAGATTGATATCATGTTTGGGACTTGAGACTATCTCCTTAGCGCAGTGGGAGTGGACCTTATTAGGTTACCACAAGGTCAGGTGGTAGTGCTTTTTACTTTTACCATTGAGATCCGTTCGTAGATGTTGTGGCTGGAGTTGCTTGTTTTGCATTCCTTTCATTCTATCTTTGTGTATTATGATGGATGGTTATATCTCTATGATGGATGATTTTACTTATTATATTGTATCTTGTTTTATGGATCTGAAAGGGATGATGTAATATATTTTATAAATGTATATTATTTCAGCCTTTCATACCCTGTGACATGTACAATGGACGATTGTACATTCTGAATTTATTACCAAGTGGCTTTCGGAATAAATGTATATTATTTAAATGGACTTGGACTTGTAGATATTCTTTTATGTGGATGGTTACTTATTGGACTTAGTATTATTTAAATTTAAATGTGACTCACCATCTTGGGATCCTTAAGGAATGCAATCTGTTATGTTTGCTTATGTATGATTGTATGTTATTGCTTCCACTACTTTATGATTGTTGTACATGTTATTCTTTAACAAAAAAAATAATGTTTGGTAAACTTAGTAGAACTTTAAGTTAGTTCTTTTGGATCCCTTGGCAAGGCGTTACAGGTCCAAAATGGAAAAAATTCAAATGTCCAATTTTTTTCATGCCCAAAATTGGGACACTTTTGTGAGATCACCCACGTAATTTACATTAGTTATTTATAAATATTTCATAAAATTATAATATTTTAAGTTATTATAACTCTAATATAATTAAATTAAAGTCATTGAAATATTACTCAAACAACTATTAGAGAAAAGTGGCATTATAAATCATTGCAGTCTTTATTATATCTTTGTCCAACCAAACTTGAATGGACATTAGTATCATTGGATGATTTTTGTTGTTTCTAGTGTACCTTTGATGTGTAGTATAATAAACAAAAGAAGAATGTTACAAAAGATTCCTTAAGTAGAAGTTAACATGGAGTCTCAATGTATCCTTGAAGTATGGATTTGAGAGGCTACATTCTTGAGCAAATCTTAGAAGAACCTTGGTATCGAGAGACTTGAGTGTGGTGTCCTCAAATTTCAACCATTATAATTTAAAGTTTTGAGGCATCTTAATTGAAGTCCATTGTTCAAAGTCATCTCCCAAAATATCATGTACGCACTTTCATCAATTTGTAAAATTACTTTGTTGTCTTGGTTCAATTAAGTTGAAAATATCAATGTTAACTAGTTCTAGATATAATTGTTCTAACGGATGTACTCGATTATTTTAAGTTGTAAAATGTGTTATCAGATGATAAAGTCAGTTGCCTATATGTATCATATTCGATGGTTCATAATAATGATCATAAGCTAGATTGTTTGAATGATTGTATTGACAGATGTGGTGTCTTGTCATATTATAAGGATTTTAGTTGGTGGACATCTTAAAGAACAATTTATAGATGGTGTCTTCTACTTGTTTAAATAGAAAAACTCCAACACATTAGCAAAGAATCATACTCACTACATGTAGTATACTTAATTTATATAGAAAAATTAATAATATATTAATAAAATTATAAAATTAATTTCCACTTAAAAAATTTGAAAATACACTTACATAATTATTATATTTATATAACAAAGAATATACATATTAAATTTTATAACACTTCAATGACACATCAATTAAAATTCCCACCATTTTAGCCTTTGATACTTCAGAAGTTTTGAATAGCACAATTCATGAAGAACAAACGCTCCTAGGCATATTCCTAACTTGAGTTCATTAAAGAAAGAAGGCTAGGCATATTCCTAACTTTAGTTCATTAAAGAAGGCGTTTGAGCTAGACACGGATAATAAGCTTGATAATATGCGTGAATGTGGCAAATAAAATGAAGTCACGTGGTTACATATTTGTACGCGAAGTTTGAGAAGAGGGCGAGTTTCAAACTGGTTGGGTTGACTTGTGAACTTCTAATGCAACTTGCAATTGTTGTATGCGTGGATAAAACCCTAAAATTCCAAGTAGTTGATGGTGACACTACTCACTGCCAAGTTATTCAAGATGTATCAAAATTCTCGTGCTTATCAAAGACCTGTGAAAATACTAGTCCCCAACAAAATTAAAAGTCCAAATATCTTATGCAACCAAGTAGAAAACTAATGAATGAATAAAGGATTTTTAATGAGTTTATTTGATTGAAATGCTACAGTTATAGTATTAATAATTTTTTTAATTTGGTTTTGTGCTAGTTTTTAATCATGAATTAAGAAGTATGTAAATTTATGAAGTCTTTTCTATTAAAGGATTCATTTAGATTATTTATGTTTAAGGTATTTTCAAATGTTAATAGGTCTTTGGTATATTGGTGAAGTTGAAAGGTTCTCAATGAAATCACTAGGAATCAAGAATTTATGAAGTCTTTTCTATTAAAGGATTCATTTAGATTATTTATGTTTAAAGTATTTTCAAATGTTAATAGGTCTTTGGTATATTGGTGAAGTTGAAAGGTTCTCAATGAAGTCACTAGGAATCAAGTCTTGTCGATAACCCTCCATCAAAAAACATTGAAAAAAGTATTTTCAAACTATTTACAGATATCATTAATGTTGCATATTCTATGATGAAGTTTTGCTACAAAAGACATAAGTTTTGCCATTGCACTTTTCTTAGGAAGTTTCACATCAAATTTAATGAGATCAGGTATTCAACTACACTATTAAAGTTTTAGCCTCTCTTTTCTTATAGCCTTTAAATAGATTCTTTCGTCATGTTTCTATTAGAGGTTGAATTCTTTGATACTCTGTGCTTGAAATGTTATATATGTTTTGTAAGAATTTGCCAAAAGCAATAACAAAATATCCAAAGGCCAATAAATAGTACAAAAACAAAAGAGACAAAATGGACAAGAACAAATTGTATTCTCACCAATGATGCAATAATCAAATTGAGTACAATGTAGATATGTATGCTTATATAGGCAAGGCAATGGGAGAGCATGATAATGAAGAGAAACTTATCACCTGCACGATGCGGATCATTCTCTATTGTAAAATAGGAGAGCGTGATAATCAAGAGATAACTTATCACCCACATGATGTGGATCATTTTCTATTGCACAGGAGGAGAGTATGATAATCAAGAGATAACTTATCACCCACACAATGTGGATCATTTTCTATTGTACAATGAATAAACATGTGCAACAATGTAGTAGTTGTTAAGTGATTCATCTTTAAATGAACATAAAAATTTATGGATAATAAGGGGTAATAGGAGAGCATGATATTCAAGAGATGACTTATCACCTGCATGATGTGGATCATTATCTATTGTACAATGAGTAAACATTGGCAACAATGTAGTAGTTGTTAAGTGAATCATCTTTAAATGAACATAATATTTTATGGGTAATAAGGGGCAATAGGAGAGCATGATAATCAAGAGATAACTTATCACTTGCACGATGTGGATCATTCTCTATTGTACAATGAGTAAACATGTGCAACAATGTAGTAGTTGTCAAGTGATTCATCTTTAAATGAACATAAAATTCTATGGATAATAAGGGGCAATAGGAGAGCATGATATTCAAGAGATAACTTATAAGGTTCACACGATGTGGATCATTCTCTATTGTACAATGAGTAAACATGTGCAACAATGTAGTATTTGTTAAGTGATTCATCTTTAAATGAACGTAAAATTTTATGTATAATAAGGGGCAATAGGAGAGCATGATATTCAAGAGATAACTTATCACCCGCCCAATGTGGATCATTCTCTATTGTACAATGAGTAAACATGTGCAACAATGTAGTAGTTGTTAAGTGGTTCATCTTTAAATGAACATAAAATTTTATGGATAATAAGGGGCAATAGGAGAGCATGATAATCAAGGGATAACTTATCACTTGCACGATGTGTATTAGTCTCTATTGTACAATAGGAGAGCATGATTATCAAGAGATAAATTATCGCTCACACGATGTGGATCATTCTCTATTGTACAATGAGTAAACATGTGCAGCAATGTTACATCCCAATTTTTGACCCAATTTAAAATGTTCATATAGCCGTTGAGGTTTTGCGTGAAGTCAGTTGACAGTTAAAATTTGTTACAATTATGTGAAATGGTAAGATGGTTAATCGTTATAATTTTATATGAAGATGAAATGCTAGTTAACCATTATGATGATATTTTAAAGCTATTTTGGGAAGTTTATTATTTATCATGAATTCATGGAAATTGAAAAGGTTAGTCATTATGATCGTTTATGATTAATTACTTGACATGGTAATGTGATTTAATTGTGGAGAATTTCCTTGTAGGGAGCACGTCAAAGGGGTGGAAGCATTATCAAAAAAGCATTGGGCACAGGGGCACCACCATCACTAGGCTAATAGGTGTGAATCTTGAATCACCATGGCTAAGGGTGAATGATCAGGCAAACCAAAGTGTATGTTGGACAATACCATGAGCCACTTGGATAACATATAAAATATTTAAATATTTAAACATAATCAAAATTCGTACCTTTTATGATTTATGTTGGTATCCTCATCATTTCATTATATACATATATAAAAGAACATATGTATAAAGGTATGATGCCACCATGGTATTAAGTTACCCAAGCTCGTCTCTATTAACATGTGTGTGTGTGTGTGTGTGTGTGTGTGTGTGTGTGTGTGTGTGTGTGTGTGTGTGTGTGTGTACATACTTTGAGAGGATATGAAGATCAAGTAAATTCTCTAGATTATGCACGTATATAGATATGCATATCTTAATAAGTATAACTTTGGACACAATAATAGTATTATGACATCATTCAAAAAAAAAATTTATATATATATATATATATATGCAAATATACATATACATATATGCAAATATACATATACATAATTATAAGTTATTCTTTTAATAAGGAGTACTTTGAATTCTTTCTTTTAAAATTATAAGTATCTATGAGAGACGATGAGTACACTTGGCGATTTTCTTTCTTTTGAATCAGTGAACCAAGAAGTCAATAATCTTTCTTGTAACTGTCATCAAGAGCCACAGCTTCAAATGAATCCTTCTATATTGTTTTACATTTAAGCTCGATAGTGTGTCTAGAAGCTATCATCGATATTGTTTTCCTTCACCTTCTTCATTTTCTCATTTTCTTATTCTTTCATGCAGACGATATTGGAAGTGAATCCAAGCTTCTTGTTTCTGCTATCAAAGGGACTCAGTATTCTAAAATCCATGTTGGCAATCCAGATTTTTGAGATCCAGCCAGTCAGGATTAACCAAGTTCGAATCCATCGTTGATCAGGTTATGTGAATAGCTTCCATTTTTTATTTGGTATATTTATTGCATCTGAAAGCTAGATGCAAGGGAATTTTGAGGATTTCCAATGTTATTTGTTTAATGATTGTCTGTAAAATGAAATAAGACTATCGAATAGTTCATTTAATCAAGCTTACCAAGTTATCTGACCATGTTGAGTCTGAAACAGAATGAATATGTCATGTTATGTTTCCATTTTTGAATTAGCTTGTCTTCTAATTTCTAAATTATAATCCTTTGATTTTTCTTGAGAGAAATCCTTGAGTCTCAAGGACGGCTTCATGCCAATACTAAAATATTATCTTCCATCAGTCGAGTTCAGCAAATGAATTGATATCCTTTATGAATAGACACCCAAGACTCACCCTGGCTAGATGGCCAAGAGAGGGTGAAGAGGTGGAAAAGAAGTTCTGCAAAAACAAAGAACAAGAATCAAAATTGATATGATAACTTTATTTTTAAAGAACTATTCAATAAGCTCATGCTTGTCCAGTATGTACCCTATTGCCAAGTCAAATGGTGGAATTAAGAACCAGAATGCTCAGTGGCTAGACAAGGTGTTCCATGTCTATTCCGAGTGGGGAGGGTCTTTCTTAAATGAGATTTGTGGAGATATTTTGAGGGTCTTTGGTTGGGAGGTTAAGCACTTGACAATGTTTCCCCTCTCCACAAGATGCCAAGACATGCACGAGAGAAAGATGAGTTATGCATTCAAATATTTGTTGGTAACAGCTATTTTACTTTGATGATGTTTATACAAGTAGAAAATATGATGGATTGATTTATATCATCAATTCAATTATTTCCTTTAATGAAAGTAACTTTTCTCATCAATGTAATTGGTAACCAGTTAGATCGGTTGATCTTCCAACTGAACATGGAATATATCTATATGCAAGAGATAGGTTTATCTAATGGATGTTATTTCGGTCTTCCATTTATGTGAATAATGAATATGAGCATATTTTCTAACTGAATGTTATTGCCATAGTTAGCAAGGAAGGAGAAGGGATGATACAATGGTATTTGATGCCCTAAATGATACAATGGTATTTGATGCCCTAAATGATACAATGGTATTTGATGCCCTAATAGATATATTGGTATTTAATGTCCTAAATGATATAATGGTATTTGATGGTAATGGTGTTTTGATAAAGTGGTATAGCTATTTGTTCCTAAGCGGCATATTTGTAGTAACATGGGTTTTGCATAAACATCCCTAGATAGATTTCAGTTTTGAATTATATGATATATAGATTTTTCCCTTGTTAAAATCATTGATGGCGTTTTCAAATTGTTAGTTATGGAATTTTCCATTTAATTATTTTGTAACCATTAATCTGATTCACATGAACATAACTGTTATAACTATCTTCCTATGAATATGAAGTATTAATTGTATTTCTTTGATATGATATGATGTTAGTTAAGACCCGGGAAAAATGGTTGTTACAAACAATGTAATAGTTGTTAAGTGATTCATCTTTAAATGAACATAAAAAAATTATGGGTAATTTTAGTGTGATGGTTATTGTCGTCAAGATTCAAAGTTGTATTGATATGTTATTATTGAATATTTATGTAGGATAAGACCTTATTTGTAGCCTCATTAGACTTACCAATTTATAACTCAAATAAAAAATGATGATATACAAAAAAAAAAAAAAATTAAAGCCAATACAAAACTGATATTTCAAAACTCAATAGATATCTACTTGTAGATTGCAAAATAGTTACCACACAGTCTTTCCTCTAAACTTAATACTTGATCTTTTCTATGAACTTAATACTTGTACTGTCATTTTAATAATAAAAATAATCTTATAAACTAGCACTTGCACATTTGGAAAGTGCAAGGGTTAAGCTGATAGTCATTTATACTTTTGATGATGCTCTTGCCTCTAGATTATAGCAATAAATTCAATATGTTATCAAATTTTGTGGAAAATAATGCCCTTACAAAGTAGTTGTAAATAGTTATTTGTCTTTGCTTCTCTTCCAACATGACCCATATCTTTACAATGGTGAGCCATACATAGTCAACCAAGAAAAAATTATCTCTGGCTACTTTTTCAAAATGATCCGTATAGTTACAATGGTGAGTAAGATGCAAAAACTCAATAGGATAAAAACACATTTTGAGGACCTATACAATTTTTCTTTCCCACTATTAGACAAGTAGTTTAACCATCTTTTCTACTATGATCTTCCCCAAAATTGAAAAGTTTAAGACCATTTGATTTACCAGATCCAACTCATTCATAGATCAATAAACTCCTCTTCAACAAATTGTCGTTCCCACTATTAGACCAGTAGTTCAACCATCTCTTATACTATCATCCTCCCCAAAATTGAAAAGTTGAAGACCATTTGATTTACCAAATCCAACTCATTCATAGATCAATAAACTCCTCTTTTTCTTATAATATTTATTTTTTCCCTATTCTTGATCTTATCCTCTAAACTATTTCATTTATCCAGTAATTTCTTTGATTGAAAAGCTCACTATAAGCTAGTAAGTTTTCATTTGACATTATCAAACTATAACTAATTTTTCTATTAAATATTTTATGAATGAATTATGTATATTTAAGAAAAATATCAACTGCAAAAGATGTGAATAAATGAATAATTTAAAACATGTAGATGGTATCTGTGATTTCACCAATTGCTCCATTGACAAGTTTTGCTTCTATATAAATGTTTGTTGTAAGCATGATGCGTTGTCCTATACAGAGGAGTACATGTTTTTCCAATTGTTCGTCATACGCCTCACTCTTATCTTTGCATCCAAAATTTATTGTCGCGCTTGTGGTGATTGGACGATTTAATGATTTTAGCATTTTCTTATTATGTAGTTTCACTGCATCATTTGTAGCGTGTAGATATATAGACCTATTAAATTCTTTATTTTCATCTATGCATAAGTGGATGTTTGTACGACTCATTAGGAGCTCCCAATCATGTTGTGTAGGGTTTGCTTCTCGTATATTGTGTAAAAGATGACAAAATTCTGCTTGTGTGGTAGTTTCACCTTGTTGTCAAAAGATAGTCTGCAAGGCAACAACTGTAATGAACTATTCCCAAATTAACTTAGCACTTGAATTCAATTTATAGATTGGTTTGTCCATAACAGGGAGTAGTTGTGTGAGGTCACTGAATAGAATAAATGATACTCCACCTACTAAGTTTTTTGCATCAAAGATTCTATTATGATGCACATATAGCTAACATTTTATCAAAGTCGTCAAAGCATATTTCTTTTCAATCTTAATTCTTGTATAACAACTCTTGTTATACGTTACCTCTCATTCTAGATTCATAATTATTATCTTTAGATCATAATTATTATATTTGGATCATATTATTATTATCGTATGAAAAACATTATTGAATCAATTTTTATTATTTTATTGAAAAGAAAACTATATTTTTGGAGAGTTTAGAATTTAATTATTTTTGTCATATAGAGGAAATGATGAAATATCATTTCAAAGAGATGATGTATATTTACTTAAGTCAACTATATTAAATTTCAAAATGACTCTAATCATACTAAACATATCTCTAGTACAATTTCTCCAATACATCCCACTATTTCTTAATAAATATAAATGGCTTTCCAAAGAAAAAGAAGGGCATGAGATGAGAAGGAGATGACTAAAAAAGCATATATTGTTTAATGGGCATAGTGCAGGTGCTAACCTAGATAAATAAGAGAATTATCCATTTCTAATATCTTAATTTTCCTCTTTTCCTAGCAATGTCTGATGTTTAATGGTTTAAGTTGGTATGGTGTTTTTATTTAGTACAAAGTAATGTTTTTGCCTAATATCTTATATCTTATGCAATCAATATGTATTAATAATCAGACTGTTATTTCTATAGCTACTACTTCAACAAAGATGAATAATCTTTTCACTTCAATGCGTTAGAACTGATTCATAACTCTCTTGCTATTACATGCCACAAATTAGGAAGAGGAAATTTGCTCATTTAACATAATAATAAATAAAATATATTCTTAGGTTAACATGTAAATGATATATTTAACTATGAACACCCAAAGTTGTAATGTTGTATTGTACATTTATGCTTGAACATTTGGCCAATTGAACCTCCTAATTTAGATATATCATAATTTCACATTGGTTTTTTATAATAAATTATAAACATATGATTTCTACAATCCGTATTAATTTGGGATTAAATATGTGATTTGGATGTCACGGGATCCTTCAATTTTGTCTGCCTTTGCTAAGTCTAGAATATCATTTAATTAAGCATATTTTTAAATAATTTATATTTTTAGGAAAGTCATTTTGGTTGCATTCTCATGCATATAATAGATTTATATAAACACCACACATGCTAAATGATTTTTTTTCCCATCCAAGTCGGTCGATGTTAATCTACTAGGTTTTTAGGGTGGGATGCTTTTTTAAGGGTGGTGTAATTATTGCCCCTAGTGACTATGATTCACAACAAATGGAGTTTGAGAAACCAAATCATCTCACTATTTCAACCTGCACCATTTTCTATTAGGGTTGATTTTTCAGTTGATGCTCTATTATTACACCATGTGATTGAGCAGACTAAAGAGATGGACATGAAATGAAATCTTATACTTATATGAACGATTAGAAATGGCATTCTATGATCAGAATGATAATCACTCACTCCATTTTCCATTCGTCATGTTATTATAGTTTCCATTATCTATCATCAAAATACTAAGACTTTTCTTATCTGATAATAAATCACCCTGTTCTATAATCCATAAACATAATCTAAAACATTACATTATTATTTTATGACCCATCATCAAAATAATAAAAAAATTCTCCAACAAACAACCATCAACTTTACCATAAAACCAACTTGAGTTGTAGACTATGTTAAGATATTTTTTGTTTATGTGCTAAATGTGTAAGGAAACTTGCAATAAAGAATATAACCATTTTCACATAACCCATAATAGATCTGAAATAAACATGGAATTAAAATCCACATGCAAGAGAATAGACAACATACTCACAAAAATGTGACATAAGATATACCCTGAGAAACCCTCATTGAGAGAAAAACCCAACCTCCAAAAGCATCCATCACAATGTATTATTTAGCAAAAATACCATTGCAATACAACCATGAAAGCCTTCAAAGCCATAGCCACAACCAAGCAATCCATGTGAACAAGCATGAATCCACACATCCCATGTCATGCTTCCAACCTTCACAAATGTTCTCTTAGTTAACTTGACAAGTCTTGTCCCACTTGACTCTCACCTTTTCCTCTTCTCCTTTCTCACACCAACAACTACCCTTTTGGCTGCTTATATAGTAGCAAGTCTCACAAAACCACCAAGTGGTATTACATAAACCATGTGCTACCTAACCCATTGACCCCACATTTAATATTGAAAATTTAATTCTTTTTCCCAATATTAAACAATTACATAAAATATTATCACAATGTTACAATACAACTCATCAAGAATATCCCATGGGAATCTTTCCATGTTGCATGTCCATCTAGGTGGAACACTACATAATAAAATAAAATAATACAATATTAAAATATTATGCAATGTGTGCAACACCCATTATCTCAACAAAATGATATTGCTTAACTGTCAAATCCAAACCCTAATAAGTCAAGCAATTTTTTGCAGATCAAAATCCTTTCTCTGCATGCCAATCTCACTATAAACAATCCGCAGAGCGTCAACAGTTGCAACATTGTATATTGATTTAGAACAAGTTGGTGGTCTATCATATTGACTTGGATGTCATCTTAATCATCAAGCTCGCCTCCCCAAAAACACATCTAGCACATCCATGTGAATCAAAACATCTGCAACAATTGTTATCTTATTATATTTTCGTCCCTGGCAAAGCAGCCACTGAAGCAAACTACAGCAACAACTCTCTTTTTTTGGCATTTGACAAAGCCTGAAAAATCATAAATTTTCAAATAAAGTCCCATAGGGAGAAAGCCTATCGGCTTAATAATATAAAATTTTCTATTACAAAATGGATATTTATATACTATATTAAAATAGCCAAAGTGGGTCTCTAAAGATTTATTACATTAATGTCAGATGTCCAAGCATATATAAAATCTTTGAATCTCCACCAACAACATGTAATGGCTTCAAACTCTGTCATGGAGGGATGACATGCAAACTTTATTCGAAAGCCCACAAAACACAGTTCAAAGGATATGGTGAAAAAAGGCTTTAGAAACTATCAAGCAAATGCAAATGCATCCTTATGGCCTATGATTGAATGTGAGCTTTAGAAGAGGAATATGGGTCAAGATTATTATTTCGTAGCTGCCCAAGGAAATCTAGTCTCATAGAATACAGAGTATAGATTTGTGACAAGTTTTTAGACATCCATAAAAGCACAAAAAATATAGAGCACTTTATCAACTACCATATCTACAAATGCCTTCCAAGACCAGTCACATATGTATGGAAACATATGAAAGGTGAAAGAAAAGTGATTTTATGGTAGGGCACCCTTGAAGATTTTATATAAAGGTCTACAAAAATAGTCATAGACATTAGGAGCCCCCTAAAGTATTTTTGATGAAATTGCTCTAAGTGACACGCACGCATAGAGTGCAAAGAATAAAGCATGGACCATATGATAAATTCCATGGAAGTAATGCATGAATTGGGAAATTATGTAAAAACTTGAACACAATGCCTAGCATTTTGATTGCTATTGAGAAAACATCAAAGTTTGGGGAAAATGATAAAATCGTGAAAGTTTGGGAGAAATGGTAAAACCATTCTTGATTTTGGCTATTATACTATGTGGTGTGGCTGAGGTGCTTTTTGTGAGTCTTGACATTGTGGAGAAGTGTTTTAGGATTCTTAGATAAGGAATTTATATAAAATTGGGAAGTTTCAAATAGAAGGGGAATTGATGGAAGTCTAAAGGTGATAGAAAAGAGTGTTATGTACATTCTTAAATAATTAGGGAGAATTCTAGTTTGTAAATTTGTAGGTCTAAATAGATTATGCACGAGCTCACTAGTTTTATTTCCATGATCTCATGTTTCAATATCAAGAGTAAGGTTTATAGTTAGTTTACAACAAAGGTTTAGGTATTTGAGATTTTAAAAAAACTCTAGCAAGGAAAGAGCCAACTTTTTTAACAAATATTTATGAGTGGTTTTAGGTGACTACACAACATTTTCAGGATCAAATGAAAGATCAAGATAACATCCACAAGAGATTGACAAGGTAATTGCATTAAAATACAAGAATTATATTATTGATAATGAACATCAATGGATTGATTAAAATATACATAATAGGTGATAAGAGACAAGGATAAGGAGAAGATAACCTATCACCTACACATGTTCGTCAAAGGTGGGTCGTCCTCCATTATGCAATGAAGTATGTACAATTATGGGGATGATAATGTGATATATGCACTAGAGGTGGATTGAGATACAACTATCACCACCTAGAATGATATTCTCCAACATCGTGTGCATAATTAAAGTGCAAACCCTTAGGTGTTTCAATGACAAACTACTATGCAATGCATTATCCTAAGTAAGCTTAAGTAAATTGTAATTGGTAAATATTTAATTACACCAAAAATGAGAATAGTTAGTTTAACAAAAGTATGAAATGGAAATAGATGAATTGCAAATTGAGATAACAATTGATTTAGATGTTAAATTATTTTGTATTTCTTCCATTTAATTGGAAATAATCGTCACTTTAGTAACATAAATTATGCTTTGACTATCATTGTATTGTTAACATAGATCTTTAATATCAATTGTCATTTTATTATCCATTTAATTCTTAATTATTATTTGAGAATAGTTAGTTTAACAGAAGTATGAAATGGAAATAGATGAATTACAAATTGAGACTACAATTGATTTAGATGTTAAATTATTTTGTATTTCTTCCATTTAACTGGAAATAATCATCACTTTAGTAACATAAATTATGCTTTGACTATCATTGTATTATTAACATAAATCTTTAATATCAATTATCATTTTATTATCCATTTATTTCTTAATTATTATTTAATTGAATAATTTTCATCATTTAATAAAGTGAGTTGATCTCCCTCATTTGAATAAATAGATCATTTTCATAAATATATATTCTAAACATTACCTCATATTCTTACATTGTATCCATAAATAAAACAATTAAGCCCTTAAGTTCTACCTCATTTAATTAACTAATCAATACAAAATAAACTAACTCAAAAGAGTGATGTCAAATGAGTATCAAAGAGGAGTGAACAAGTTATGGTCATTGATGTCACAACATCTAGAATGTTACTTAGTTGTCATTTCACATGCGAACTTTTAGGGTAGCACTTTGAGGTGTAAATATAGAGTGTCTAGTTGTGACAATGGAATTAGTTGGAATTTATTTCAAATATCATCTTACATCGATTCCAATTGGTAGAGATTATCATGAAGCACTATTTGGAGGTGAATGGGACAAGTTGCCCAAATAATGAGCTTTCCCTAGTAACTTGCTATGAGCTCAAATGAGTGTCAAATAAGAGTCAACAAGTTGTGGTCATTGATGTTGAGGCATCCATAAGAATGTAATTACTTGTCATATCGTATTAGAACTAATTTTAGGTTGCATTTTGAGTTGTAGAAGTATGTTTTTTAGCTATGAAAACAAAATCAATTGGAATATGTCTATGATTTATCATCATGTATTTATTATAGTTGATGGAGATGTGAGAGTTTTATCCAGAAGTGCATGAGGCAAGTTGGCTAGATTGTAAGCTTTCCTGGAAGTAACTTATTATTATCTGCATTACTCACACTTGGGATCTATGATCTACGGTTTGAAAGGAGAGTATTTCTACACATGTTTCATCATATTCTAGACTTAACTTTCTAGTTAGTGGAAAATTTGGACTGATAGAAGGATCATTGTGTTAGTTTATTGAGTGGTTATTTTTGGCTTGATGTGGGAAAGGCTTGTAGGGTGCACTCACCAAGGGTAGTCTATAGAAGACCATTGGGACCGCATAGGGTTGTGAACTACATAGCATCTTCTTTTGCCTGGAGTAATTTATGTTGGCTATTGGGCCTTGTCGATTACACATTTCATTAAGGTTAAGTTTGTGGTTGACGTACAAATGTCTTAATTTACTCTTCCTATCAAAATGTGAATATAATTTTTTTTGGTTTTATGCATAAATGGTGGTGTAGGATATTTCCTAAGATGTTGAGAAGTGATAATATGTATGTATGATCAAACAATTATTATCTAGGTATGATCATTGTGAGGGTGAGCATCAAAATAGCATGTGTTCTATTAGTATCAAGGAACACTAATATGGGGGGGGGGGGGGGGGTGTAGGCGGGCAAGGGTGAATTAGTGTTCTACAAAATCTTACTTTATTAAATTGATTTCTTAACCATAAACCAAGAGAAACCAAAAGTAAACAACTAAGACATAAAACAAGCATCCACAACATCATAACACCATGAATTTTATCATGGAAACTTTGTTAGGGGGGAAACCATGGTTAGGGTAGAACCTATGAATAATTACCCTATTAAAAGTAATACCATGTGAAAGGATTTAGTACAAAAAGAATTAACATGCATTTAGGAACATTGTTTAGAGCTCATTGTTCATATCACAACAAGGTGAGGATCACTACCTTACAAAATAAAATATGGACTACAATCCAAATAGTAAATTGGAAGATAGCATCTACATATGCCAAGACAATTCCATGTAACCACATATTCTGATCATATTCCAAAACTCTTCTATATTAATCACCTAACCACTGTAACCTAGTCCTTTGCATAACCAACATACATATTCATTATAATGTCATTTTCACTAATCTTTGCAATAACAAACCAACTCAAAAACTTGATCTTATATACCTAGTCACAAAAACATTTTGCCATTGGTTGGCCCGAGAGAAAAATGAATAACATGTAGAGTATCGACAAAATCTCCATACAAATCTTCATCTTAACCTCAAACATAGTAATAGATATTTTCTACCAGGTTGAATCTACCATCTCCAAATCAAAAACAATCAATTTCATCTTATAGTTAGAATTGTTGACCTATCTAACATCTCTCTATCACATATCTCCTATGTATGTACTACAAGTACTGCAAAACCAATACTCATAACTTCATAACTCAAACATATGATTTCACTAATAGTTGTGAAATTGGAATAAGGTCAAATACACCTTACTAATTCTCAACCTGGGTTTGCAAACCAAACCTCATCCATACATGACTATACAAAATAATTTATCAAGACTTGTGTATTGTCCATGTCATGATATACTTAACCAAATTTGCTTTCTAGTCTTCAGTATCATCAAAACATTACAAGTGACCTTTAGGATCATGTAGTGTTTCCATAAATGACAACATTCAATTCATCAAGATCAATGTCTCTTTCCAACAATCTCCCCCTTGGCATCCATGGCAACACTTAGTGAAAATTGACTAAGTGTTCATAAAGAATTTGTCAAAATCTAAACTACTCTCAAAAACCAAAAAAACTAATGCTCCCCTTGAGCTGAATATCTCTCTCCTCAACTCATTTTTCACTCTTTTCTCTCCCTCTTTGACATCAATGGAAAAGTTTGAGATCAAAGAAAAAAATTATCTAGCAAAATTTTATGTACCTCTATTGTATACTTGAAAGTATGGGGAATATACTAACAAAATCTTGAAATCTGAGAAACTATTTCTCAGAGCAATAAAATGAGTCCCAACTCTAGTCTATGCAATCTTAATTTTCTCACAAATGGCATAGGCCAACTTCTCTTCTTCAATGAGGTCAAGTGCATTAGGATAAGTGTAAGTTGTCTCTACCTCTTTCAAACCATTAAGTAGGATGTCAAGTTTGGATGTGATTTGATTCCTTAGGTCTGCAATCCTACCTTTCACCCTTCCCATTTCTGTCACCAAGTTTCTATTTTTTCATTGAAAGATATAACCTAAGATGCGTGATTAGATGCCAAAGTTGTCGATATGCAAACATAATAACCTTGCCATAATAACCCAAGGACAAAATAACCAAGGGTTATAAGAACCCATAGATAAAATTACCCATGGTCAAAACACCCACAGACCAAATAACTCAATCATGTATTAGATCAAGCTCGTAAAGTAGAAATGACATAAAACTAAATTAGAGCACTTGAATCTAGATCATGAAAAAGAAATTAAGATGAGATAAGGTATGGTGCGGCACCATAGAGTCTATTTAGGTCAAATTTTTAGACCATACATCTATTAGATACCCCTCAAATAGCCTTAAAACACCTTTAGTATGCTTAAATAACCTATAGAATGATATATAATTCTAAAACCATAGGTAATTTCATGGGAATAAGATAATTAAGATATAATATGAAAAAAATATAAGTACAAAAGGCATTGTGAAGAGGGATTAAGGCAATATATAAAGTGGTAGAGTTACAAGAAATGAAGAAAAGAAGAAGGGGAGAAGTAAGAGTGTATATAGTTATAAATGCAATTGATGCATTTGAAACATTTCTACGATCTCCTTATTATACAAAACATGACCTGAGACTCTCCAACCAATTATTGATTATTTTGAAGACACATGGATTAGCAGACTAACCCAAAGAGGTAATAGACAATCACCCAAGTTTCCAATAAAATTGTGCAATTGATATTCCTCTATTCAAAATGACCTTTCAAAAATGACTAATACTATAAAGAGATGACACAGAGGATTTAGTGAACTATACCATGAATCGCACATCTCAATCATAAAATTCATTAAAGCATTTAAAATAGAATAGGGTTTCCAAGACAATAAAATAGAGAAATATATGTTGTGATGCATTGGACAACCAAACAAGAAACAATATCATGAACTCAAAGAATGACTAAAATAAATGGTTTATGGTTATGAAAACCATAACATTTTAGATTATATAAGGGGAATTACTCATAATTTTCAATTGAAATTTTAAATAATTAATTTTTTTAGCAAAATATATTTAATTTTATAAATTTTGTTTTCCTTCATCTAAATTCTTATGGGGATATTATGTCCATGGGTTATTTTGGCTAGGATTATTATGACCCTAGGTTATTGTCCTTAGGTTATTGTGGTCGGGTTATTTTGTCTAAAGTTATTTTGGCTAGGTTATTATGTCTTACAACCAAAGTTGTCAACTTAGCGTCAATATCCCTAATTATTTTCTCTATTTATCTATAACATATTGATATTTAACACATGCTCTATATGTGTAACCTCTTTGGTTAAAGCATTTTTTAACCTCTGGATACTAGCCCACAATGATAGTTTGTCTTTACAATTATATCAATCAATTATTTGGGTAGTTTCTTATCAAACTTCCTTTGAATTTTTTCCAATGTTGACTTCTCCAATGATAGAAAATGAGTATTCACTATATTCAACAAGACTTCAAGATAATTTGATGGAGAATCATAATGTTCTTTTCCATGGGTCGACATGATCTTGCACAAAGTATTTGATGCATGTTCCAACAACTCATTATCCTCCATGAGTGTTCTTAATATTGGTTTTCTTTCTCATCATTTGTATAGGGCTTATTGTATCTAGCTAAATTGGACCTTGAATGAATTATATTTCCTTCGAATTTGTATTGTCTTCATTAATATATTATTTTATTGCCTTCACATCAACTTTTGTATCCAGGGATTTTTTCTTTACCTTACCAACCAGATCACTCATGCTTTCTTGTCCTCTAACTATCTTTACTTCACCACTCTTTTGATCATCAATAGTTATTCCTTTTGTATCATGATTTGTTGTTTCTATTTGATCTTTTATCTTTTTCATCTTCCCTCATATCATTATCAATATTTCCTTTCTTTGCTTGAGTATTGTTCTCAAATTGGTCATCAACCTAAGTATCAGCTGAAATCTTTTTAACACATTTTCCTTCTACTCATCACCAATCATATAATCACTGATGGGTCATATCAATGGTATTAATACAAGGGATATAATCATCATTATCCACCTCCAACTCATAAACCGAATGGTATTCATAATATGAATGCATTAAGTTCTTCATTTTCTACTTGGAATATGAAGTGCCCATAGTATCCAAGGGCTCATAGATATGTCTTTCCACATGTTTTCTTCCAAACACCCTTCAGTATAACATCATGCCAAGTTAGAAACCAAAAATAAATCTCAATGCATTATTTATGTCCTTGATCACTTCACCAATCTTACCAATATTATTTTTTTTAAAGAACTCACATGCCTTATTAAGAATATCATTTGTCTCATCTTGTATTTTTATAGGATAGATATTGACCAAATTCCTTTCTCTAATTTTTTTTTTTCTCATTTTGTGTGATTAAGCTTCTTGCTTCTAAAACGCCATATAGTTCATCATGTATATCTCCTTTAACTTCTACAAGCTCCCTATTGTATTTGTTCTAGTAGGAAATAACTCCATCCTCAATCACCATTTTCTCTTTCTCATTACATTTGTTTTAATACCTCATTACTAGAATTAACATTCCACGAGTTGACATATTCTTTACTTCATGAATAACGAGAAATCTTGTCTTACTATTTTAGGTTTCTAGCTTTCTAGCTCCCCTTCTAATGATTGTCCACTTAATACCCGTGCAAGCACAAGCTCTAATTTCAACAATTTGATTTATCATCTAAATTTTCTTTCCCATCCTCATCTTCCTCTTTGTATCTTTTGTTTTCTATCTCTTTACATTCATCCTTTCGCTATAGTTTCATATTTGATCTTCTATTTTGTTGACTTAGATAGAGTATCCTTTAGTGTAATATCTTTAATGAAACTAGTCTCTTTTTAGTATAGTTCTTTTATGCAAAGACTATTTGTTGACTAAAATGGGCTCCTTTCTCTACCCTTAGATTAAGATGAAATAGGTGTGGTTCTTAGGGAGAGCATATTAAGGAAATCCATAAAACTCATTGTCAATAACAAATAGAACAATAAACCACCTTCCAAATTGACACACAATAGTATCATTGAATTCTTAAACTATATCTCCAACTCATTTTAAGTCTAATGATATTAATACAAGTAGGTCTTCTATTTGATTTTGTTTGCCATATAGGTATGTTACCTAGAGATAACACCCTAATGCAACCTCCAATATTCACCAAATCTTCCACAAAGGACCCAAAAACAACCCTACATTTATGTATTGCCAAAAATTGACATGAAGATTCATGATTTAGGTATGTAATGCACTTTTCAAACTTTCCCAACACCTTGCAAATAACATACTATATGATTTTGAGCATGTAACATGATTGTGAATGCATTTTTACACATTTCTTAATGTTGCCAAATATTATTCAAATGACCCCAAAGAGCTAAAATCTACCAAACAATAATAAGCATGGTAAGACCAACTTTAAAAATAAAAAATAGGAGTTTTCTAAAAAATGAATTCTTTTAAGTGTTTATGTGGCATATCCATTGGGGATGCCCAAACTATCACGAGAACTTCCAAAGTGTCCCTAACTATCCTCGAGATGTACAAACATCCCCCCAAAAAGATCTCAACATCTTCAAGTTTTGAAGATACCTCGTACAAAATTTTGAAAGAGGGTGCGGGGACATCCCTTAGCCAACCCCCCATCCCAAAAACATCACTTATACAACGATGATGTTTATGTCAAGGACACATCCTCAAATAACACCACTATATATACAAGCAAGAGCCTGCAAGACAATGGTAAATTGCAAGTATTCTACCCGGAAGGTCTTGGGTTCAAGTATGCCCAAACTTAAAATGCAATAATAATTAAAGTCAACAATAAATAATAAATAATCTAAGACTTGAACCTATTCCCTATCAAAAAGAAAAAAAACACTACATTATATACATTTCACAAATCACTATGTACAAATAGAGATAAAAATAATTATTACTTTATTTCCTAACATGTCTTCTCGTCATTTCCCATGTTATTGTATATAAAAACATTTTTAAAAGAATTCATAGTTTACAACTATTGTGCACAATTTGTTTCCTTACACATTCTAATTCAAACTACTCCTAATTCATAGAAGTGTATGTTGTTCCTTGTCATACAACTATATCTAATTAGAGTGGAACTTTTGGAGATTCCATGAATATATATATATACACATATATATAAACACACATATACACACGCATGCATGCGCACGCACACACACACATGAAAGCATCAAGAATTTGGAATCTCTATTAAAAAAGAGGAAGGTATTTGTTGTTATTCATACATCTATATAGTTGTAAAGAAGCTTCACTTGATTTTGTGAAATTATCAAGAACTTGTGGGAGCCATGACAATCACATTAAGATTTTGGACAATGGATTAAGAGATTGAATAAACAAATTTTCAAAATAAAGTTGAAAATTGACATCTTGATGCATTTGGATTAGCAAACATCAATATCTTCTTTCTCAACACTTACATTCATATCTAAACAAAATTAAACAAACTAGATGGAAAAATACTAGCTTTCCTAATTACTTAATCAATATTTCAAGGCCTTCACTCTTACATGAGCTCATTGCATCTTCCTAAAAAGAACGAAATTTTCATGGCTTTAATTTTTCTAAATACAAAATCTTTCAAGAAAAGAAGAGTTTAATTTTTTTTTTTTTAACACAATTTTGTTAATTTTCTTACTTACATTCTAAAAATTTAATTTCAACTAAGACTTTAAAAATAACTCATGAGGAAGTAATATTTTTCCTATAATTAATTTTCATCTATATATAAAATTATTTAACCTTCCAGCAATTGATAAATGTGACATTTGACATTTCAAAGTTAAACATCAAAGTTATATTAAATATATATGCCTTAGACTAATTCAACAATGTAACATTAGACAATCCAAATCCAAAATTGAACATCAATTTTATCAACAACCAAAAGAGATTGATTTATAATAGAATTAATTTTTAAATAGCAAATACCACACCAACCAAGAGAGAACCAACCTTCTACATGGAAGGTTAGACCATCATAAAGATCATAGAAAAGAATGTAACATTGACTTGGTCTATAATAATTTTATCTAATAATATTAAACAAAAAAATGTAAATCTTATTAATCATAAGATAAATTATATTTATAATTTCAAACTATTTGATAATATTAAACATCAAGTTATAAATATTACAAATTAAAAACTAAATTATACTTATTAAATCACTATTTAATAATTATAAAACACAAAATACTTTCTTGATGATCCCCTATAAAATGAGGGGAACACCTTTGTAAAGTTCAATTGTATTAAACCAATCTTCATTATTTTCATGCATAAATACAAAATACATTAATGATGAAAAATATGAATGGCATTATTATTTCCATGCATAGATACTCGGTGCTACATTAATGATGAAAATATGTGAAGACTTACCAAGTCCTTCACTTGTGAAGACTAATGTTTGTCTATTAAACTTTCCTTTCTTTAATCATCAGGCCTATGATACTTTATTAGCAATAAATTGATAAGAAATCATACATTTATTTATTTAAGTCAAACTCATTTATTCAAATCTTATCGACTCCTACTTAAATGAATTTGACCTATGTTTCCAATGCATAACTAAAAAATTGTTCTATTTTTTAACTAAAATTGCAATTGAAAACCAGAATATATATCGAGAGAGTTTCCCATCTAATTAAATGCACAATACTCGAGAGACCACCAAAAATATTAAACCAAACAGCCCCTGTAAAACTCCAAAGACTAATTTCAGTATTATACCTACCATTCACCATTCAAAACTCTGAACAGGTTGATAAATACGAAAATCTGCAAAAGGAATAACTCGATTCCATAGACCAGATTTAAACCATCAACCGCCAGGCCAACATAACATGAAATGATTTTCATGTTTAATCAACCCAACTATATGTTCAGCTTGGGCTATATGTCCATAGATCTGATTTCTCGTCTGCAAAAGCAACTATTGCAATGGCTAAAATGATTCAAATAGATTTTCCTATACATGTCCTACGTTTGTTTTGTCATGATCTTCGTATATAATAGAGAGACAAAATCTGCAATCAGCAATGTAATCTCCAGCCAGAAAAAGGCTCAAGATTATTACAGGAGAACGGAGAAAGGCCAATATAGAAATTATAACCATTAATGGCTGCCTACGTTATGACAGATCACCTGTTACTTAGAATATGGAGGGTGATTTGTTTTCGAGGTTCAATATAGTATTTCTTCTGCTGCTCGCACGCATGAATATTAATTTTTGTTTAGGTTGATAGCTGAACAACTTGTTTCAAAACTAATATTTTATTTCCACGCGATAACCATTGGTGTTCTGACTGCATTAACTTGGATATACTTTAAACAATGGAGTTCTCCACTAGTTATATAACCATATGACTTACATCTTAGTTAAAAATGATCAACACCTTACCTCTTTGTACGCATTGTACCCTGGAAGGATTCACGTGTCATAACATAAATGCTGTTTAGACAGAGCTTTATATAGTTTTAAAGCATTCATGAAGAAATAGGAAATGACAATTATCTTCAAGGTCAGTGCCTCTCTTCTCCTAATAGTCGAAGGCCCCTACTAAAGAATTATAGCAGCAAAAATATAACTGCCCTCTTTCCTCTCCCTCCATTTGGAAGTGTAGTTAGAATTCAAGTGCAAACTAGATCAATTTAAAAAAACTCACTAAACTAAGATAGTCATGAATACAGGTCTAGATTTAGCGGTGGCAAGAAGTGGTGAAGAAAGAAAAAACAAGAGAAAGAGGGCTGAATTGTCAAATCATACCAGTGATTTCATTGCAATTTGGCAATTTGTTTGTCTGACATTTCTGGAGAGGAAGTCAATGCCCGAACCATTACCCTTGCTGAGTGGTGAAGCACATGCATACATATATATAAACTTTGGGTATACCGGTTCTCCCTTCCCGCAAATTAAAAAGGGAATTTGGACTGCATGATAAAAAGGAAAATCTCGAGAGCTTTACCACACGGCAAGGATATAATCTGTGGTGCGTTCTTGACTACCCCCTGAAAGCTGACAATGCCCCTCTCTCCCTCCCTTCCTTCCTTCCTTACACCCATCACATTTCAAAGTAGCTATACCCAAATTGGCATACTTACATTCTCTTCTTCTTCTTCTTCTCGAGCGGATGGCATATTGTAAAGTTGCCATGTTTTATTGAGGAAGGAAGATAAATCAACATTCCGCTCAATGGGAGCAATGCAATGCATTGCATTGCATCATTACATGTTGATTCGTCCTCCATGCAATGGGAAATGAGGGCTTGTCAAATTGTACAGTTATATGGTAATAACAACAACAATTATCAGGCATCAGTGCAATGCAATGCAGCTTTGATTTGCTGCACAGTGTTGCATATGAGGTTATTTACAGTTGTGACTGACTCGAGGTTGAGCTTTGCTGATGGTAAGTTGCTGACCAGAATTTGGAATGCCACAGTGATCAATGACCCTCCTGCATGCTGCTGATTGCCACTTCGACTGCTCATATCGAAGCCGCCACCGCTGCTAACTTCGCTGGTTGACGCCTGCAACAAGAATCCCTTGCTGTCTGAACCATCTGGCAGTATGGCAAAACCAGAGGGAAGGAGGGCAATGTATGATGGATCTTCCCCACTCATTGCTGTGTTGATTGCAGACACATCCACTGGAGCATATACTACCAGTGATCCTGAAGCATCAGTGCAACTCTCTTGGAGAATCAGCATGTTGTTCTGACTTGCATTGCATGCCTGTAAATTCCCATGCATCAACCATAGTCTACAAGTTAGCTGAATCTAGTGCATGAAATCTAAGACAAAATTATATTAGAATTCTACCCACAAGTGTAGAAATAGACTTGTAAACAAATCTTAGAGACCATTTTAGCACAAAGACGTTGAGTTCATCTCATCTTACAAAACAAGCAAGGCTCAAGTTTCATAATAGGGTACTGTTGAGTAACAAAACTAACTTACGGTTACATTGTGACATTCAAGTAATGGCTTCCATAACAAATTAACAGTGGTGGGGAAACCCTAATCGGGTTTTGGGTTACAAAGCCAAAGCTCGTGTTCTGTGAACATTGTTAAACTAACGCTCATTCGAGGTTAAACTTGGAACAGCGGGCATAATAATGAAAATCAAATTTCCAAAAAGGGATGACACCGCAGAAAGTTGAGGGGTGTATATAGTTTCTATAAATAAAACTTCTCATTAACGTTCGTATGCAACTGATTAGTGCTCAATGCAAGGGACAAGAAATTGAATTTCCCATTGATGGTTTTCAATTAATGCCTCCGAATGCACCAACCAAGTCGGAAAACTCTAGTGACCAGCGTTGATCACAAACAGCGACACTTGTAATAATGCACACTGCATTGCAATTAATGTGGTACGCGCTTAATGACAAGAGCGGCCATGGACACAAAAAAAAACCCCTATTCAGTCTAGACTCTAGACAGTTCATGCTAGTCTGGGCTAATAATGCACGATAGGAAAATATTCAAATAATGAATTTGTTTTAATTTATATATTATATATGTGGTGGAGGTTTTGATGGAAAAAAACTGTGAATCATTAAATAATCGGGCAGTGGTGTCAGTACGATACCACAAGTTCATTAAATACTCTCGTCAGATTATGTCGTGGTTTTGAGGTCCTCTCTTGCAATGCAATAATAAAAAGAATACTGTGAAAAAAAAAAAACTGGCTGACTGACCCGGAGAAGCGAAATGCAGTTTCCGGGATGCGCACCGTTGGCAATGTGAGCAACCTCTTGCACTGTGTTCCCGCTCGACAGCACATCCCACTGCATAGTGCATACAAACGGACACCATTTCAGCATTTTTCAATATTTGACGATCCACCGGAAAAATGCAGTGTTAAAACAACATAACATACCTCGGCTCTCATCTGTTCGTCTCTGAAGAAATCAAAGACGCGATTTGGAGCAACGGGAAGCCATAGCGAAGTAGCAGCACAAAGAACGACCCCGCTGGGTTGGCCCGGATCGCTGCTCTTTCTCGTTGTCACTCGCACCCCGTCCTCGTTTGATCCCGACAACGTCGTCCACCTGTGCGTCGATGATGCGCTCACGTTTCCGCAGAAGCTGCTCATCATCCGCTGCGCCAGTTTCATCATGCTCCGCCGCCCCTCCGCAGAGGGTATCACTGTATCCACAACAATTTCATCTCATTAACGTTGGGTGGGTTCCATAACTTTTGAAATCTGAATGGATGACAGACAGTTTTGTTTGGCTTCAAGTATAAATTAGTTAGTACCTCCAAGCTCTCTCGAAGAGATGTTGGTGACCATAAGACTGGCTAGCCTCTCGCACATCCGCTGAAGAGTGGCCAGCCATCGACCAGCGCCGAATGCCATTCCGCTGTTTAGCAAATGCCTGTACATTCTATGTACCCCTCGCTCCTCCGGCTCCACATGCTCCACCCATGTCACCTGCCACGATTTTGACAACAAAAAAAGAGAGAATTCAAGAGAAGAGTTTTAGCAGAAAGGTACCGAGCCCAAGAAATGATTTTTAAAAAGAGGAGTTTTGACGTTTATGTCACCTTGGAATAACCATTGGGCATATCTTGGATAACACAACCAGAGGGGAGCCTGCGGCAGCGTAAAAGAGAGGGCGATGATGATTGTTGATTCATGTTCAGACTCATCTCTCGGGCGTTATCTACAGAAACATCCACAACTGCCCACACTCCCTCCGCATGTTGTTGGCAATACCGAAGGAAGTAAATCTCTCGCGTCGAAACCAATGGAGAAAGCACCTGCAGTTCAGCACACATCTGTATACAACAACATCACTACTGATCAGTCCCATGTCATAAACATAATCAATGTTTTAGAGATTGCTAAGTTAGTTTTTATTACCAGCTGCAATGAGCCGTGTTTGGTTCCGGGCATTCCAGAGGAAAGAACTTCCACAGTTCTGGCCTTGGACACCATGGTTGAAAACATCTCGATCCATTTGTTCTGCAAATACAATGTCATATTTCTTAGATCGCTTATTCATGAATGCTGTATTGATTGCCTGAAGATGGAGTTTTTAATAAATTGGGCACTAGTGATTTACCACGTCCATGAAGACATCGACCAAGGCATTTCCGTTGATGATAACTAGACCGGAGTCCCGGGTGGCCTCCTTTCTGTCACTGAAAGACTTGGACTCTGCTGCTCTATGGAATATCTTGGCATAGGCATCCAAACTTAGAACTTCTTTGCTGTCGTTGACATTTTTCAGCCAGAGGGGCTCGTCAGTCTCTGCCATGCGGACCAACTCTTCCATTGCATTCATTGCCAGCTCCACAATCAGGGATTTCTCCAGCTCTGTCACAGAACCCGCCGTTGTTTGAATCGACGGCGCAATATCAGAGAAGCTGTGAATATCACTCGATGAAGGCCCCGGCGCAGGCCCGGGCATTCCGTAGCCCCCCATTGACAAGTCCACAGACGGCATTGGAATTGAATGCAATGGACCCAATGGCGGAATCGGCCGCCCAATGTACTTTGCTGCAATGCTAGACAGGCGATCCAGCTGAAATCCACAAATTCCTTTTCCTTCTAGTTAAAAACCGTAGATTGCTCATCATATCAGACATCAAATATATTTGTAGGGTTGCAGAAAGCGGAAAGTATTTTAGCAAACAATATGCCCACATAAAAATGGGTTCTTGGAAGGGAGAAAGGCACATGTGTAAGGATAATACCTCTTCTTTCAATCGTGCATTTTCTAGGCGTAGTTGTTGCTGCCCATCAAAGGACATTTCTCCAGAAGGCCCGCCACAGCTAGGGCAGATGACATTCTTGAGTGCCTCCCTAATTGCAATATTCTCGCATCTGATCTTCTCGTTCTCTGAACGAAGCACACTGTTGTCGGCGCGCTCATGTTGAGCCTGCACCAAACAGGAGAGAAAGGGAAAGAAAAGAAAAACTCAATTCGAATCAAGGCGCTAAAAGTTCCCAAATCTCGCGGATAAACTTTTTTTTTAAAAAGCAGCAGCCACCATTTCGGAATTCATGACTGACCTTCATCTGAGTCCGGCGATTCTGGAACCAGAACTTAACCTGGCGGGGTTCGAGCCCCAGATCCTTGCTGAGCTGCAGCCTTTGCTTCTCGTCGGGATGCGGGCACTCCTTAAACATCCTTCACAGATACAAAAGGCAAAAACACCGAAAGAAAACAAAAAAAAGGCCATACATTCAATCAGATCTTACTGCCCCAAAAACTCTCAATCCTTAAAAGGACATAAAAATCACATTTTTATCAATGTTCAATAGGGCGGCCTTACGCTTCCAATTCCTGAATTTGGCGCGCAGTGTGCCTGTGATATCTCTTCTTCCGCGGATGCTGTTGGTCCGCGCCATCCTGATCTTCCCCAGACCCTCCTCCGGAGACCTCCATTATTTCACTGCAAATCTCTACCTCGCACTTCCATTGATTGTCCTTCAAACGCCCTAGATTTCATAAAACCTGAAACTTTACTTCGCATTAAGCTGTAGACAGCATCGGTCTGAGTACATTTAAATCCGCCATAAAAACGCTTTTAAACGGATGCAATAACAACTCGGAGGACTCGATACAGTTATGATTCCATCAATACACCTACCCCGCTCATCAAATCGAATCCAGCTCTTTCCTCTTCATTTCTCCTTCTGTGCATCAAACAAAAACAGGCCCTCCCAAAACCAAACAAAGAGCTGATTATTTCTTCCCCGCCCCTCTTTTCTCCTCCAAGAGATAGTAGACGTGGCGCATTAATTAAAGGGACAACGCTAGAGTTTGGATAACCACATAAACAAACATAAAGGCAAGCTACTACTGGAGAGGACTAGTTTAACCGGAGTGTGAACAAGAACTGGGACTGGGACTGGTGGGAATTGAACTCGGGACGTCAGGCCGACAAACGCCACTACTCAAACTCCAACTTCCTCCTCAGGTTTGAAAATGGTGCGGAGAAGAAACATTCGATTTTCGAGACAGCCATGGTCATGCCAACCTGTGCTTTCAAAACGAAGTCAAAATCCATATATTAAAAATAAAAAACAGATTTATTTTTTGGTTGAAAGAAAAAAAAGGCATTTTTTATTTTCTAAATTTGTAACCCTAGAGGAAGAGGAAGTAGAATTGCTGCAGTCGAGGCGAGAACAAAGCTGAGCGAGCTCCTATATCACAAGCCGTGCCAGAGCGAAACTTACGCGATAATAATAAATTTGAGCTCAGAGGAAACAGTGCAGCCAATTACGGTCATGAGCTTCATCGATAACCCTAGCTTATGAGGAACCCTAAAATACTGAGAGAATTTGGTGGGATTGTATTTTACTGTCGTAAAATCTGCAATTGACTTTGTAAGAGGAGAGGAGAGGAGTGAACAGGAAACGTATGCGTATTTACTAGGGAGGATAGGCGCCGTTGAAAGTTGGGCCTTCTCGAACGGAAAAGTGACCGACTCAGACCATTCAATGCACCGTTTAAATTTAAAATTCGTTAGACAATCTCATTAATACTATATTTAATGTATGGCTCGGCTTGGAACGCGTGGGTGCAACTGTGGTGAAATTCGTATACGTGGTGAATTGTGATTTGTAGAGATTTTAGTTGCTTTAATGAAAACATTTAGTTCGATCTTAGGCATTAGGGAGTCTTATATGTTATCGGATGGCCTTTGGGTATGGCCCAAACCCTAAATTTCATGGTCCTACTTCAACCTTATTCGTTGAAAATTATGAAGAATTATTAGGTCACCTTGAATTGAATTGTTCTTCATGGTTTTTGTGGATGGAATTTAATGTTACAATGGTTTGGTTTAGTTGAAGGATGACATTTTTGTTTAGATGTATGATAACTCATCATGCTTCTTTAGTGACATTATTATAGGTCTAATGTAGTTGTTTTCATTAAGAAGAGGAATGTACTATACATTAAATATGAGGTTTTAAGACTTGTAAATAAATATCTGTTTGGTCTTTGAATTAAGTTTTATAAAAATCCTTGAGGGGTGATGGGTTTTTTTGTGAATTTTACAAACACCACTAGAAGCATATTGGTTCGATCACAAAGTTTATCTTTAAGCCTATCATTCTAAAAGCCTATGAGCTATTATCAACAAAGGAAATATTAAATTCATACCTAAAGCTGGAGACTCTACGGATATTTGCAATTGGTGGCCCATTACCCTTCTTAATATGTCATATAAGATTATTGCTAAGGCAATTTCTCTCAAGATTCGTCATCTCCTTCCTTTAATTGTGCGGCCCAAGAAAACTGGCTTTATCGAATCCAAATATATTCTTAACAACATCATTGTTGCCTGGGAAGGTATGGAATGGGCTCGCAAGTCCAAGCAGCTGGCTATTTTTAAAAAAATAAGTTTTGCTAAAGCTTATGACCGAATTGAATGGCCTTTCATTTTGGCTATGCTCCAGGCTCTTGGTTTTGGTCCCAATTTCCTGTAGTTTGTGAAAATGCTCTTTGGAGATGCTAATGCTTGCATTACCATCAATAACTCCCAATTTGACGCCTTTAGGCTCTTTCATTCCATCAAGCAAGGTTGCCCTCTAACTCTGGTGCTTTATGTTCTTGTTGCTAAAGGGTTTGGCTACTTGCTAGCCCACTCCATGTCATCAGGTTTGGTTCGTGGCATCTCTTTACCAGAATCCTCTTCCCAATTGGTCAATGGTCATTTTGCTTATGATTCCTTTCTCACTTTTTTGGAGGATGAAGAAAACATCAATAACGTCTTGAATTGCCTTGACACTTTTTGTCAAGCCTCTAGCTCAACTATTCAATGGCATAAAACGCTCTATTATCCGTAGTTTTTTTTGCTAGCTCCACCTTGGCTTAATCAGTTTGAATGGAAATGGGTCACTCACGAGGAGATTTTCTAGCTTTTTAGGCATTCCTTTTGCCTTTCAAGCATCACCAGTGGATCTGTGGAACGCTGTGCTTGCCAAAATTACTAAGAAGCTGGATTATTGGCTTACGAAACTATTTTCTCTTGCAGGCAAATTCCATATTTGCTCTAAAGTTCTTGCAGCTACGCATGTCTATTATTCTTCTTGTTGGGCTCCTTCAAAAGCCTCTTATCAGAAATTAGAGTGATTGCTCCGTGATTTTTTTTGGGCTTCTAGTTCCAATCATCATGACTTTCACAAAGTAGCTTGGGACTTTTGTTGTCTCCCCAAAGAGTTTGGAGGCCTTGGCCTTCTCTCCACACAGAAGCAAGGCCTTGCTCTATGTGCTTGGAAGGTTCTGGTTCGACGTTGCATTTCCTCTAGGTTTACTGTTAACAGATCTGCATAGAAGGGGATTGGCTTTCAAACCCTTCTCATCATGTGAGAACCCATGCTCATGCAGGGCTCTTTTGTTATCAAAAGCTTATGGAAACCTTGGGAAGTTGTTAAGCCTTGGCTTCACTAGTCTGGTGATGAGTTTCATGATGGGCTCTCTTTGAACCAATAGAACATTTGGTGATCTCCCCTATTTTCCATCCAAGGTATTCCCCTAGCCAAGACTCAAGGTGCTAGTGCTCTGCACTTTTTTAAACGAGGCATCAAAAGTCCTAAGGATCTTTTCTCCAGGGTCTCCATGAGTCTCAGATCATGGGAAGATTATGCAAGTCCAGTACCGTCTTGCCTGTCTAGATTGACATACTTTTGACTTATTGCTTTATGCAATTCCAGGTCACTTAATTCATAAAGTGGGTATCCAATCTGTTAGACCTTGGTGGACTAATTGGAAGTGGTATCCTGCCACTCCTTTCACCAGCTATAAACCAAGTTTGGGTTATAGATGGCTTTCTCCCCATTTGTCGATGGTGGATACACTCAATCAACGATGGCATTTGCAATCTTCTCTTTCTCAATGGAGAAAGTGCTTTGACACTATTTGGAGTGCCATTACAGAACCCAAGATAGCCCACTTTGCTTAGTGCCTAGCTTTTCAAGGTCTTACCCTTGGGCCTCAGCTCAAGCATATTAGGATTCCAGATCTTAGGTGTCCATTTTGTGGCCAACCAGAGTCTTTCTTGCATATTTTCTAGTTTTGTAGATGTGCTCAAAATTATTGGCACCATATTCATGATTTTTTAAAGTCGTTTTGGCCTGCACCCTTTTCTTGACACATGGTTATTTTGGGGGATTCCCCTAGGATTCCTAGGAAATTTACCTAGATTTGGCATATCCTCAGGATGGAGATTTTGTTCATTGTGTGGAAAGATAGAGATGTTGTTCTTTTCACTCATATTTTTCTTGATATAAATATTGCTATGTACACTAAGGCGTGCATTTGTAATAATGTAATGATGCAGATACAAGTACAAGCAAACAAGGTGGCCTTGGAGGTGGCCCACCTTCAAGATCTGCTTAATCACTAGGGCAATGCTCCTTGTAATATTGCCAGGGTACCTCCAAATGCTTTGATTGATACCATGACGCCCAGAGGCAGTCGACAGAGGCTCAGTTCTTCAAGTTGTCGCTCGCACACACTGTGTTCGCAGGCTTCTCGCGACCGCTCTCTAGTAGTGGAGATGGTGGGTGGAGGCACCACTTAGTTTCCCCGCCCTACGGTGGCACTGGTTGGTCCTCGACTCCTCCTCCTAGTCCTCAGCGAGTGGTTTTTGGAAAGTGGTATTTTTGCATAGAATTGGCCATCTCTCCTTCGCGACCTGATACGAAGGATGCTGACCAAGCCCCTGATGATGCTACTGACGGCTGGACTATTCCCAGCCCACCTACCAATCTCAGGGATGATTAGGGATTTGATGATCAGGATGAACCACCCCCCTCAATTGGCATTGCTTTAGCTACCTGAGGGTTTGCTTCTTCTTCTTTTTTTTATGAATAGCTGTTGATTTCGACTTCGGTTGTGTGAACTCTCGCAGGGTGATCTTGTATCCCATGACCCTTTTTTGTGAATTGTAATCTTAGTATATTATTTATTAATAGAAAAGGACTATTCATCAAAAAGAAAAATATAAATAAAATAAGAAAAATAAAAAATATTTGAAAGACAATATCAAAATTAATTTTTACTGGAGGAAAGGTAATCCATCAAGTTTATGTCTAGGTGTGGCATACAAAATGACAAGGTCATATGTCAACTTGAAACCCTCCTACTCTATATTGCATTTTGAGAATTTGACATTCTAGGTAGAAACAAAGTTGTCCCTCAACTCAAGAGATATTTTCATTTTTCCTTATTGTAGAGGCATAGGCTCATCATAGTTTTTGTGATGTGGAGCCTAATCAGACTCGGATGCTTACTCGATGTAGTTTCCTTCTAGATTATTTCTACAAGGGTTTGGGGGCAGCACCCCTAAGATGGGGTCAAGGGGCAACGCCCCAGGTGCACTCCATGTCGCAGTTTAGGATAGGGTTAAGGGGCAACACTCTTGCGTGGGTTTTCGAAGGCAGCACCCCTGAAGCGAAAAATCACCCACTATTATAAAAGGCATTGACTGCTATTTTCTATTAGACGACTTATTCTAGCCCTAATTTTGTAAGCGAAAAAAGCTTTTATAAAATGGCTCAGGGTTAGGGATTTTCATAATGTGTGGTGATATTGTAGCTCTTCTTGTGGTGGTATTGAGCTATAAGGGATTGTGGATTGTAATCATTAGATAATAATAATATTGGACTATTGTTGGTGGACATAGCCTAGGGATTGGGTGAACCACATTAAATCTTTGTGTCTTGCGTTCTCTTATGTGTGATTTATTATTTTCTGATATTGATTATATTTGCATGTAACTATTATTTATGTCTAAGGTTAATCCTAACAATAGTTTGAGAGTATTACTCGAGATGGATATGAGATGCCTATGAATGTGTACGTGCATGTGCATGTGTGCACATGCATGTACACGCGTGCGCGCAAACAGACACATGCACGTGTGCGCGCACACACACACAAACATTCACGTTCCTCATCTAGAGATCTTATACTTGAGGCCTCTAACCTTTTTTTTATTCTTTAACTCCTAGTATTAGCAAGGTTGCCTTCTTGATGGCTTCTTGGAGGATAAAATCCACAACTTGGAAGAGGGGACATACAAATTAGAAAAGGAAAGTGTAGATCATAATATACTAAAATTATTCTCTTGACTTGAATAAGTTGAGCATTAAAATTTTCTTACCAAACTTGATATTTAAAGGTTACACTTTGATTCAAGAAGAGATTGAGGAGATGATTAAATTAAAGTCAAAAGAAATAAAATGCTCTCATGGATGTGTAAATTGAAGGAAGACGATGCTAAACATGGGGGAATTTATATTACAAGGATGTAGTTGTCAAGAATAAAGATTAATCTAAAACAAGGTTGTTGTATTATAAATTTGTATCTTCATGTGGAGAGCTTGTGCTTGGGATCCTTCTCTAACTCATGTATGATTTATTGTTATTTAACTTTTAGCATTCGCAAGGTTGCCTTCATAGTAAAGCTCTTGGGGGATAAAACATATATCTTGTAAAAGGAAGTTAGAGGACACCATAATAGTCTAAAATTATTTTCTCTTTAATTTGATAGGTTGAACATTAAATTTTTCCTGTCCAGTGAGAAATTAGAGGCAATCCTTTTGTTTTGAGAGGAAGATGTTCCATTAATCAAAAGAATGGGGATTCAATCGATGATATTTATAAATTGGAGGACAAAGCTACACATGAGAGTTGATAAATAACAGAGAAGGAATTGTAGGAAACTAATATTAATTTTTTAAAAATCTTTGATAAAGAATTGTTAAAAAAATCAATTTCATGTAATCTCTTTACTATATGGTTGTACACGTATGAAATTATCTATTTTAAAAGCTTTATTTTTTGCAAAAGCACATATTTTTGTAAAAGTGGTTAACTTATATTTGATTGAGGTTTTGTTTAAGTGTGTAGAAATCTACAATATTTAGAAAATAAGGGTTTTAAAAAAATTGAGGCTTATGCCCTAGCACTTGACCTTTATAGAAAAGATTTTTAAAAAATTAAAGTATATCTTATTGTTGGTTAATAGTTTGTCTTCCTTGATTTAGTTTTATAACCTCACTCTTAATCTGCCCAATTTGGTGAAAGACAACGTAGTTGACAACAAAACAGGTCAATGTAGGTGTTCTATCAAGGACCCCTAAATTGAAAAGGTACAGCTCCCCTATATAAAAAGACTTGCAATGAATGTTGTATTTAGTAGATCAACAAGACTTGGAGGTGTTCTCTTAACCCGAGAGTAGAAGAGATATGACTAGATCGTCCAAAACTTTAAACAATCCAGGCAAGATTTTGATGATGACTCATAGAGCTTCACAACTATGAAGGCACATGAGTTACTTTAAGCTCTTCTAACCTCTAAATGCAATCTATTCAATCTACTGAATGCAAAATACGATGATGCAAGACTATCTAACAATGCATACTACACAAGAAGAGAAAGTATGATCAACTATGCAGTACCTAGATTGCCCAAGTTACTGAGATTTCACAACAACTATTTTCTTCCTACTAAGTAGCTTATATTAACCAAATCTAGAACTTCTCACATAGAAATGAAAATGCACATGCATTAATTTGCATAGAACAGAGGAAATGAGATAATATTGTGAATGAGGGAAATATAGCTTATAACCACTAAAAAGAAAGAAAGAAAATCTAGTTTATTTGCAATCCCATAGCTTTCATTAGCAACACATTTCATTCCAAGAATAATACAAGAACTAAAACTATACTAATATGAATGACAAAATCAAAATATGGACGTAGAGTCTCACACAGTAGTCCCAGCTGTAGGGGTTCACCCACATCAAATTTTTGTCGATGTTATTTTCTTCCCAAAATGTTACATTAATAGGCCCTTTTGAATTGGCTAGATATATTTGATGATTAATCAATAGAGCATCTTTGAATAGATACATTCCAAAAATAGGATTGATTGGTCAGTCATCCAATACAAAGTTTTAGCCTGCTAGGAAAATACAAAACAAAATATGGCTACAATATCATAAAGTGAGAGAGAGAGAGAGAGAGAGAGAGAGAGAGAGAGAGAGAGAGAGAGAGAGAGAGAGAGAGAGAGAGAGAGAGAGAGAGAGAGAGAGAGAGAGAGAGAGGATGTAATACTTTGTCAAAACATCAGTTTTTCTTTGGAGTTACAGATTTGGCTATGTACACCTTCATTGCATTAGTTACATTCTTCAACTCATGGACACTGGGAATGAGAATATTGTTAGCTTTGATCATCCAATAATCATGCATTTCTGTCAATTCTTATACTCTGGAGATCCTTGACTGGAGCTTCTTCACTCCACGCTTTAATACACCATCCACTACTGAAAGTTCAAAATCTTTGCCACTTGGAAATTTGATGGGTTAGTAGCCTCTTCAATGAATATCATAAACTTAGTCTTCCTTTGTTCAATGTCTACCAACTG
The DNA here is from genome assembly GCA_028749045.1 of Cupressus sempervirens. Lineage (NCBI taxonomy): Eukaryota > Viridiplantae > Streptophyta > Pinopsida > Cupressales > Cupressaceae > Cupressus > Cupressus sempervirens. The sequence continues at coordinate 7,357,949 of CM053792.1, forward strand.
GCCATTATTGGTGACATATGATTATGTGTGCAAAACCTTGAAATGTTTGAATATCTTGTCTATTACTTTCTTCACTAAATTGTAGACATCTTTCAGCCCATGCTCAAACTTCACTGAGCTCTCAATTTTGAATTCTTGCAATTATTTCCAATGAAGCAATGGTTCTTGGCCTAATTTGAGTATGACATGGCTCATAGCCACATTAGTCTTAATGTCAGACACCTCTTGCAACAAGGCCAATTGTTATGTTAGGCTCTTTGATACCTTGTGCTTTGAAGTCTGGTGACTTGACACTACCTCTCAATATGTTAATGTCTAACAACAGATTCCCAAGGTTCTCAATGAGAGGGGGGACCTTGGGCCTTCATTTCATTTATCCAAGCATGACCAACTTGACCAAATTGTCTCTTTTGTTGTAGCTTAAGTAGTAAATTCTTGTTTCCTCTACACTTGGGTCGAATTTTCTTATAGAGGTACTTCCAAATGTTTCTCTGATGTAATCCATCAACTCCTTATTTGAGGCTTTCAATCCCTCTTTCTCTGACCTTAACTCCTCCAGTCTATCTTCAATCTTCACATTTGTTGATTTCCACATGTTGACCATAGAATCATGCATTGGAATGCCTATATTAGTCATTCTAATCTTAAAAATATTAGAAGTCAACTCAGGAAATTTTTTGTCCTTCTGAGGTTTTGTGATATCCACTAGCATGTGACTAGTAGAATAATCTATGACCAAATGCAGCCATTTTCTTTTGCTTCTTCATCTTCTTTGATACTAGTTGAGCTAAAGTTGCTTGTATAATAAGGTCCTTAGATGGAGCACTTTCCTTACATCTTATCTTCTTTTGATCAATAGTCTCTTCCAAGCAAGATTCGGTTGAAAGGACATTAAGTGTTGATTACAAGGATATGGGATCAAAAAGTTTCCTCGCAATTGGAGGTGTTACTTTGCTTTGGTTGGCAATAGGAAAGGCAATCATTTTAGTAACAGAGAGGGCTAGAGTGTCACCTTGTTGGGATGCTTCCTACTCTTGGCCATCCAGAGGGTTATTGTCATCATTAAGGTTGATGACTGGCACAGAGGAGGAGCCCCTAGTTATTGACTTCTCCTTCTCCTTTTCTTTTTCTTTATATTTCTCTTCATCTCCAACCTTTTGAGTATCTGGCAAAGATCCTCATCCATAGGTTGGAGTGATTTGAACATTCTTCTCAAGAGGTTGGGTTCCTCCTCCACCAATAGATTGTGATGGTCTAGCTAATGTCAATGGTAGTGGAAGTAGCAGCCAACATTTGGGTCATTCTAGAAGCTATTCCACTAGCAAATTTGTGGCCCTAGTTCTCTTCTTCCTCGCTCTAGTCTACTCCACCCATTTGTTTATCCTCTTAATGATAGCATGCATGAGGACTTCCACTGTATCTATATTAGGGTTATCAAGCATAGTTGACACTATAGGAGTGTTCTTAATTCACTCATAAGTTGAGGGATGCATGTAAGAGAAATCATCTACAAGATCACTAACACCATCAGTGTCATTATACAACTTAATCTCATATAGTGTCAATCTAGACCAATACCTTGCTCTGGTTTGGTATTCATCATAACATCTGGCCTAATAGTCTTCAATATCTGGAACATGCCTATGAGCATACCCTAGCTTCAAATGATCTTTTACGAAGTTAACAAGGTCATACTGGGGTCTTATCACCTCATAATCAATCAATTTAATTATATTATCAAAGGCCTTAACTAAATTTTGGGCATCAAATCTTGAGGGAAAAGGAATCCCAACTATCTTCTTTACATATGAACATAAGATATTCACCTCTAGTATTTGTCTACACAACTCAGCAAGAACTACCATATCTTTAGGATATTTGGGGAGTCTCTTCGAGAAGCCATTCAATGCACCAATCCTCAGGTAGGAGAAAGATGATAATTGGATGAAACAACATCCGAACTAGCTGATTGTTGATATGGCTTCTAGTAAAAACCTTCACTTAGGGCACCCTTGCAATTCCTAACATAACCTCATTATGAAGGCATCATTTACCTTTACATACTCCTTGAAACTCCTCTGCAATTGTGGGTGGGGATAGAATTCATACACATTGGTGCTTTCATCAAAGTCTTTGATATTAGGAAGACCAAGCCAGAGATGATGCATGGCTAAGGTGTATATCAAATACGATGACATAAAGAGTTTCTTGAATGCCTTTGTCAAATTTAGCTAGGAGGCAAGCTCTTCACATATAATCTAAGCCCAATCAATTTGTAGTCCTTCGGCACAAATTGTTAGAAACTATAGGACCCACCAATATAATAAGAAGTGGGGTTCTGAATCAATTATCTGATAATTAAAACATTTATCTTCTTTAAAAAAACTTAACCCTTCAACCAAAGTAAACAACAATCATAATAAGATGCACAAAGACAATTACACCAGATATGTTGACTAGGGAAACCCTTGATCAAAAGGAAAACCCTGGTGGGAATGATGCCCACAAGATGATGTACTAATATAAATATTCCTTATTAGAGGATGGACCCTGTTAAGAGTTTATTACAACATTCAGTATATATATGAGTCCCTGTCAAGATACTTTGAATCCCTGTTAGGAGTTGTAGTACAATGTATGCAAGATGAGCCCACTGCCTAAATATGCAATTTCAACTACAAGAAGAGCTCACTACTGAAACATGCAATTTACTATTATGTTATTCTTTCCTTTGTTTTGTCAATTGAACCAATCACTATCAAACCTTGTAGACTAGGTTACAAACCTCGGATCCAAATATCAAACTTTGGTCACTAAGCATAACCTCAACAATGAAGTTTCCTTCACTTCCACTCTGCTCTACTCAACTTCACATTCCACTCTCTCTGCTACTTACAATCACTTCACATCAATACAATTTCATGCTTACATGATAAAGTAAAATGTCCTTCCTTTATACTGAGTCCATAAAATAATTCCTTGAGTCGGTTGTTAGACCTTCTCAATTAATCATTATAGGAGTACATTAAGAACACACTTCACTTAGTGATAACATTAATCTTTTGCCTTGCAACTTGAATATCTTTCTATACACGTAATATTATGACGAGTGAACTTAGCCATGTCATCACCAACATGTCTTCTTCACATCCTCAACCTCACTTCTCATAATTACAACTCTACTAAGAGATATAACAAGTTTACTAGAACATGCCTCTGTAAACTCTATCTCAGAACATACATCGCCAAAACTTACATAACTTCTTCCAGACTTATCATTTTTTTTTTGACATTAACTGCATATACCAGATACTTAGATGTATCTCCCATAACCTTGAATAGTTAGAATATTCAACTAGCCATCCATACCAACTTGATCTTTTCATTTTTGTTCCGTCAGATACCACAAAAGACTGCTATGTTGACGTCAATGAAAAACTCATTCATGAATGTAACATATCATCATAGAACCATATCTGCAATACTCCCCCATAGGAATATCATCAGCATTCATTCTTCCAACAATCTCTTATCAATCTCCCCCTTTGGCATTGATGGCAACATAGATGAAAAACATCTAGTTCCAAGAATACCAACAAAAGACTGTTCATCTTACTTTTTAAATCCTCTTCATCAATCATTCTCTCCCATTGATATACCTCAATGTGCTTTCTGTCAAACTATCATTCCATGTAGTACTTCTTTTGAACATGTTGTTTTTCATGCCAAACCTCTCCCCCATTGACATCAATGTCAAAGGTTATAGCAACCAACTTTATTGCATCACACTTTACAACAATTGATTCTTACTTAGCTCAATTGTCCAAATACACTGTTCAAAACAACATCTGACAAGAGTTCTAGATGACTCTATCCATCATAGATACTCCCCCATATAGGAAGCATCAACATTTAGTCCAAACAACAATGGTGCTCTGTTACATTAGACTTATGCACTCTTGCATAAATTTTTCTAATGTAGGAAGGGGCATAACCCTAGCATACTTCGCAAGTACTCAAAAGTCTCTTTGGGAAATGCTTAGTGAATATATCTGCAATCTACTCTTTAGTGGTCACATATTCCAGTCTAGTTTCCTTTTTTGCAACTTTCTCTCTCAACACGTGATACTTGATAGAAATGTGCTTGGTCTTAGAATGCAACATTGGATTCTTAGACATATTTATTGTGCTTGCATTGTCACAATGTATGACAATAGGTTCACTGATTTCTATCTTGATATCCTTCAACATTTGCTTCATCCAAATAGCTTGATTACAATTGTTTGTTGCTACAAAATATTATGCTTCTGTTGTACTTTGTGATGTACAATCTTGCTTCTTGCTTAGCTAGGAAACCAATATTCCTCTAAGAAAGAAGGCTCCACCACTGGAGCTCTTTCTATCATCCACACTACCTACCCAATTAGCATTAGTATAAGCACTTAGAGTAAAATCATTAGATTTGTCATACCATAATCTAAACTCAAATGTTTCTTTTAGATATCTAAATATCCTCTTGACTATTGCATAATGTGTTTCTTTGGGATTAGCTTGGAATCTTGTAACAATTCCAATTGTATTTGCTATATCCCGCCTTGTGTGAGTCAGATATTGCAATCCTCTGATCATAGATCTATACTTTTTTTGCTCAACAGTAGGTGTCTCATCCTTTGTAGATAACTTGTGTCCAGTTACCATAGGTGTTCCAATGGGTTTGCATGTTTCCAAACCAAACCTTTTCAGTAGATCCTTCAAGTACTTAGTTTGAGAAATAAATATTCCTTCTTTACTCTATATAGTATGTAATCTAGAAAATATTTCATTTCTCCTATCATACTCATCTCAAATTCTTTCTTCATCTCTTCAGCAAATTTGTCACGTTCATCGTCATCTCCTCCAAATATGATATCATCAACAAATATTACCAAAATCATCAAACCATCATCAATTTCTTTCCAATACAGATTACTATCTGCCATACCTTTGCTATATCCAAGGTTTTTCAAATGCTTGTCCAACTTTGCATACTAAGTTTTGGGTGCTTGCTTCAAGCCATATATTGCTTTCTTGAGTTTGCATACTATGTCTTTGTTATCTGTCAAAGGACAATGTTCATGCTGCTCTGTGTACACTTCTTCAATTTCTCTATTAAAAAATGCTAACTTGACATCCATCTAATACACTTTTAATTTCTTTTGTGCTACATAGGCTAAGCATAATCTTACTGCTTCTATTCTAGCCATTGGAGCATAGGTCTCTTCATAATCTATTCCTTCTTGTTGTGAGTAACCTTTACATACCAATCTTGCTTTGTTCCTTACAACTTCACCTTGTTCATTCATCTTGTTCTTGAATAACCATATAGTTCCTATTACATTCTTGTCTGCTGGTCTGGGGACCAATTCCCATGTCTCATTCTTTACTATCTGATGCAATTCCTCTTTCATAGCTTGTTTCCAATGATCATCTTTACATGCTTCATATGCATTCTTAGGTTCAACTTGCGATATCAAACATAGTTCTTCACTGACTCTGCTTCTTGTCATCACACCTTTATCTTTACTTCCGATGATATGCTTGGATGGATGAATTTGTATCATATTCTTTCCTAAAGTAGGAGTTGCTATCTTGACTCTTGGCTCTATTGAAGGTTCCAAGTTTTTTTCCTACCTCGGCTCTCCTTCATTTTGCAAATCATTTTTAGTCTCAAGAAATACTTCATCATTCCTTGGCTTAGCAACAACATCATCATCTAAATTATAATCAACTATTCTCTCTTTTATCTTGAATTTCTTATCAATTCTCACATTTGCATTTTTCATAATAGTCTTAGTTCATAGATTGTAACATCTATAAGCCTTTATTTTCAATGGATAACTAAGAAGCATACCTTCATCACTTCTAGCATCAAACTTACCAATATCATCATCTCTTTTGATATAACACTTACTACCAAGAATTCTGAATTACTTAACTGTAGGTGAGTGACCAAACCACAGTTCATAAGGGGTCTTGTTTGTGTCTTTCCTAATTTTCACTTTGTTCATAGTGTAGACTGTTGTATTCATAGCTTCTCTCAAAAAAAATGGATCCATCATTCTCAACTAACATAGCTCTTGCAACTTCTATAACTGACATGTCCTCTCTACAATGCCATTCTGCTCAAGAGTTCTTGGAGCTGATAATTGTCTTTTGATTCCATTTTCTTCACAAAACATGTTAAACTAATTTGAAGTAAATTCTCCTCCTCCATCTAATTTTAAACATTTAATCTTCATACAAAATTCATTTTCAACTCTATTCTTGAATATCTTAAACTTATCAAATGCCTCAGATTTCTCTTTAAGAAATTCAACCCACATCATTCTAGAAAAGTCATCAACTAGAATCATAAAATAACTTTCACCATAGAATCCTTTAGTCTTCATAGGACTATTGAGATATGTTTGTACAATATCCAACTTTTTTGTAGTAGTAAACTTCTTATAGGGAAAAGAAGTTCTGTCATGCTTTTCCAACACACATTCCTTGCAAATTGTGTTAGTAGGCTTTACAATCTTTGGTAAATCTTTAATTGCAAACATACTACTAGTCTTCACAATACTGTCAAAGTTTATATGACAAAATCTCTTATACCATAACCAAATGTCATGTACCTTTGCAACCAAACATGTCATTTTGGTAGGATTCAACTGAAAATACATTACCTCTAGATCTAGTTCCTATTCCAATGACCTTTCCATCTTTGTCTTTGATCATGCATGTCTTCTTTATGAATTGAAACTAATAACCTTTGTCCACTAGTTGTCCAACACTCAAAAGATTGTGTTTCAAACCATCAACAAAGTATGCATCCTCAGTGTTAGTTTTACCATCAAGAGTTATAGATCCAATACCTTTAAATTGACATGCTACATTATTTCCAACTCTGAAAATGCCTCCATCCTGACTTTTGAAGTCAACAAATTTGTTCATATCTTCAGTCATATAATGTGAACAACCACTGTCAATTATGTAATCAGATTTCTTCTCAACATGTGACACCAATGCTACTTTTTCTAGATTTTCTTCTTTAATTTCCACAAATCTAATTTCATCATCACTAGCACTTACTGCATGTTCATTAGAATCATTAGCTTCATTTGCATACAAACATTCTGTCTTTTCTAGGTTTGTGGTTTCCTTTATACTTTTTCTCTCTTTTAGGACACTTAGATGCATAATGACCATATTCATCACAAATCCAACATTTAAAGATTTTCTTACCTCCTTTTTCTCTTCTTACTAGAAGGGCTACTCCTTCTTCAATCTTTCTATCCTCCTTAGATCTACTGTTGCTAGCAAAATCTCCTCTAACACTTGTGCTTCTTGATAAACTAGGTCGAATGTTCAAGGCACTGAAAGCTATCTCTATTCTAGTCAATTCTTCAGACTATCTAAGCTCATTCTCAACTATTGGAAATATATGTGATAGGATAAGTTACTAAGAGGGGAGGGGTGAATTAGTAACCTATAAGACTTAATCCTTTATTAGCAATTAATCCTTCTTCTGTATTCTAATCTAATTGCATGCATGAAAAACTAAAAACATTAACACATTCATAACACTTTTGACATATAATATGGTGACCCAGAAACCTTCCAAATAGAAAGTAAAACTGGGGTAGGGATGATACCCATGAGATTTAGTATTGTAGTATAAAGTTGGCATGTTAAGGCTTACAATGATCACTTCTGATGATCTACCTAGTTAGGAGCAATAAGGATTGCTAGGTCCACCTTGCAAAAGGATTGGCAAATGTACAATGAAGTATGTATGCACTCAGTAAAGAGATTTACAAAAGTCTATTAATTCTACCTTGTGAAAGGATTTAATTGATCCACCTATTAGGATGAAATAGTAGCTGGTCTCTAATCTGAAACTTGGTTTGATGAATGAGCTTCCTTTGAGTGTAATGATCACCTTGTTGTGATAGATAAATCTTTGTGTTGGAAATCTGATTGAAAAAAAAAAGAATACTATCAAAGAGGGATATTTTTTGTAAAAGAATGTTTTCAATCATTGTTTTGTCACTGATGTCAAACCTACTATTTTGTGGAATAAAAATTTCTTATAAGATCCAAGTACTATCACTTAGTTGATTAATGAAGAGGATTTAATCAACAAGATGTAACAAAAGCACCTAAGGGAAAGGTTGAGTTATGGTTTTGTAATGAAGTGCAAAGATCAGTTAAGACAATGGTAAAATAATGTATTGATAATATACTTGAAGATACAGAGGTTGGTCACACTTAGAAACATTGGAAGAATAAGTTGTAACAAGGTTGTCTACAAAGCTTAACTAAGTTCATTAGTGAGTGCCAAGCAAACTAGTTCGAGCCAAGCAGATTTTCAGTTAGTGCTGAGCAAATGCAAAATCTAGTGTGTGTTGAGTGATACAGAAGAAGCCAAGCGTGTTCAAGTGTTGAGCAAAGTAACAGGTGTCGAGCATCAAAAAAGCTTAGTGGATGCTGAGTGAATCCACAGTAGCTGTTGAGCATCAGTAAAATGTTGTTGGTGCTGAGTAACACAATGTGTCAAGTACCAGAATTTCAATAATGTTGAGTTGCTACATTATTTTAAAAGACAAAGATTCACCAGATCTGAGATGACAAGTTTGTTACCTTCAATTTTGTGAACTAGATGAAAGATAAGGATGATGAGTGGGAGGCATAGAATTTTAGATAAACCATTTTTGGACGAATTCAAGAAGATTCTTCATGATGTTTCTAGAAGGAACAAGATATGGGTTAGATTAAATGAATCCTACCTAATCCATTCAAACTAAAATTAAAGGAGGGAAGAACTGAGTGGGAAAAGCATTTTCTAGACTTCTATTTAAGGAGTCACAAGCCAAGAAGTTAGAGTCGTTGGGGTGACAAAATGAAAAATTGCTAAAGGATGTCAAGGAGAAGGTATTAAGAAGGAAGAACAAAGCATATGGACTTTGCTTTGATAAAGTGATCATATAGGAGATTGTACTGGTATATCGAGCATGAAGACTCAAGGAGACAATGCTTGAAAGGAGAACAAGCTATCAAAGCCGCAGAGACTGAAAACTAGGCAAATTGTGAAGAGCTGAATAGAGATATGAAATCTGAAAGTTAAGTTGTGAGTTGTATCAGGTCAAAAGCCCTTTTTGTTACTCTCTAAAATTTTCCACAAGCTAGGGTAAAATCCTATGGACATAGGTTGGTTTAACAACCATTTGTAAATCCTTTAATAGGGTGGCATTCCAAGTGAATGTTCTAAAGTCCTCTAACCAGGTCCACTTCTAACAAGGTGGTTAAATCCTTTAACCAGGTCACATGTAACAGTGTGTTGTAGCATTTAATAGGGTAGGTCTTTCATAGGGCATCACTTCAAAAGAGTGAGAATTGAGTAGCATGTTACTGGTGGTTTTTCCCAAATTGGGTTTCCGCGTAAATCACTATGTTATGTGTTGATCTTTCGTGTTATGCTTGCATGTTGATTTACAGTAACTTGCTAAGTAGGAAAGTTTAAAGCTTGGATGCATGAATAGTTTAACAGGGTCACTTTACCTGATGAAAAAAGTTTTAATTGGACATTTGAACCCTGAATAATTGATTCACCCCCACCTCAGTTATTCTAAAGCATTTCTAACACTTTGTTGTTCCTTATACTATTGTAGCCTTTTTACTTCATACTTTTTGTTCTTCTCTACTTATTACATTTATTTCATACTATATATTTGGATGTGATACAATACATTACAAATATACCAATCCAAATTACAACTGAACAAAGTCGGCTGCAATATAAGTTTACACAAAATACACAAAGTCAACCCAGTTGCAAGGACTCAGATTCTAAAAACTACCTTGGTGAGGTTCTGATACTGAACATCTACTGTTAATGCTCGACATCGTCATGCGTTCAGTAGATGTAGAAGCTCGGTTCAAATTGATCATTTCCAAGCAGTCTAAACTTGATCTGCACTAGTGACTCAGTGAATACTATAAAACTCGACAAATAACCTAAATCACTTGAATCACACTACATAGCTCAGTCAATGCTATCACAACGAGCTTGATATAAACTAAATCACTTGGTTAACATTGAGTGGCTCGGTCAACACTGGATTCACATCACTATAACTATGAACTTAGTAAGCACTGATGAACTTGGTTTGCACTAAGTAACTTGGCATACATTGAGATGCTCTGTTTACACTACTGATCACCAACTTGGTAGAAAATGCTCAACACAAACTAAATATTGTTCCTTGAACTCAGTACCAATTGTAGAACTTGGTAAAGCCTAAAATGCTTGGTTAACACTATTAGTTGTACAATAAGTTCAGTAGATACTATCTGTCTGTATAAGTGTGTGTCACTAATAACAAACATGACTGTAAAGTCAACAATCTCCCCCTTTGGCATTAGTAACAAAAACACTTATCAGTCAAAACTGAATTTAAAAAGTTCAAGAACACCTTTTATTCATCATCTATGTTGCCAACTCAATAGAGTACTCTATTTTTGGAATTTTTCAAAATTGCATTTGTAAGAGATGTTTCTTTGAGTATTTGTACATATATGGATAATGCTCCGTCGTATATATATATATATATATATATATATATATATATATATATATATATATATATATAGACACACACACACACACATACACATATAATATACTTTACATCTTTTCACATCTGATATATACATTTTCTCCCCCTTTATGTATATTACTGTCAACCTCATAATGGTTTTTGACAATTGAGTGCCAACACACTTAATTACATTCTACATTGGAGCCGAGTACATCATGTATGTCGAGACACAACATGAGCTGAGTCAAAAAAGACATCAGGTGTTGAGTAATCTTCAGGTACCGAGCATCATTTAGGTGTCGAATCTTAAAGGATGCCGAGAAAGATAGGAGCATGTACAAAAGTCGAGTTACAGAAGGTGTTGAGCATTAGGAAGCAGTAAGTGTTGAGTAACACAGAATCAACATATGAGTTTGAAACTTCACAAACTCAGATGTAAAACATTTTCATAGCCGACATAAGACAAATTTCGAAGGATCTAACTGATAAGATCAAATCATTTATATTTCCTATGCAATCTACATGCAACCAATAAGAAAAATGGAGTAAGGCATGCAACAAATAAGCGATGTGCAAGGAATAAGCAAATATCAGAGATTAAATATGGATCGTAGATCCATACCTAACCCTAAGTCTTCAAGTGTCTTTATAAGGAAGACAAAATCAGATTAAGATTAGACAGAGAGGTGAATGAAAAAAGGTGTATAAAGAAAACTATATCACAGAAAAGAGTATCAGATCTCAAAGAGGATCAAGATCACAGAAGAGCAGATCAAGTGCCTATATTCAGCAATCAAAGGATTGTAATCCATTAGGTTTATCATACCTAATACTCTTTAGCCATTGTATTAGAAAGTAAACCATATGATGATAGGTTAGCTTAGCAGCTATTTTGTGAATCCTTTCAATAGGTGATTAAATCATTTAACAAGGTAACACTTCATGTAAAGTGTTTGAAATCCTTTAACCAGGTCACTATTGATACAGTGTAAAGCCTTTGACAGGGCAGGCCTTTAACAGGGCAGACCATCAGAAGTGGTTAAACATTATTACTGTAGTGATTTTGTGGGTATCATCCCCACCCCAGTTTTACCTTCTTATTTCTGGAGGGTTTCTGGGTTACCAAATCTTAAGTGTTATGTGGTGATGCATATTTGTTTCTTATGATTGCTTAAAGTTTATATGCATGCATGCTCATTTCAAAAATATGTTATTAAGGATTTGAAATAGTTAAAAAGTCTAGTACTTCTAATTCACCCCCCCCCCCCCCCCCCCCCCCCCCCCCCCCTCTCAGAAGCATTCTTTCCAACAAGACAATCCAACAATTGGTATCAGAGCTTAGTTTCTCTCAAAGAGAAGCCTAACAGCTTGGAGGAAAAGATATAAGGATGGAAGTCTTCAAACTTGGAAGATCATTGAAAACCAAGTGATAGATGTGCATCTCGCTCTACAAAAGGTAGAGAAAGCTAGAGTGGAATTAAGAAAATCTTTAAAAAGAAGAAAGGAGATAGCCATAGCTGAAAATGGCATACACTACAAGGAGATTGATACCACACAAGCGTTTGCTAATGGAGACACTAAAGACTTTGATGCAGCAATAGCAGAACTAATGGAGAAAAACAAAGATCAAGCAAATGAGATAAGATCTCTCAAGATGAAACATGAATCACAGGCCATAATGTTATGTGAAATCACTGAACAAAAGAAAAGAGCAGTTGAGGACAAAGTCATGATGGAAGATGATAAAAGAAATCTTGCAAATAGACTAGAAGAAAAGAGTACTAAATTAGCAAGGATCTCAAACATGCAGATGGATACACTTGCTCAAATGATGAACCTTCATAATGAACTTAATATGAAAGATATTGAGATCTCTAATCTGAGGATGCAGAATGAACAATTACATAATGAACTAAACAAAGAAAAGGAGATAGCAGAAAATCTCAACAAGTCAAGCGAAGCCATAAAGTACTTTGAACAGTTACTGAAATTCCCAAGATCAACCCATGATACATCAGGACTTGGATACAACAACACTAAAGTTGGAGAATCATCAAAGAGTATTGAGCAAAGAAGTGACAAAGGTGAGGAGTCTAAACCCACTTGTCATTTCTGTAATAAAAAGGGACATACTGCTAATATTTGCAGGAGTAAAAGAATCAATCAGTATAACACACATAAAAGCAAGAGTTACTGTCACAAGTGCAAAATGCAAGGACATATGACACAAGACTGTAGATTCAAATTCCCAAGAACACAAAGATTTGATGGACATTGTCATAATTACAAGAAATATGGACATAGGGCATTTGAATGCAGATCAAAGCCCATGAGGACATCATATCGACCAACAAAAAGGAATGAAAGTCACTACTATTGGGATTACAATACCAGGTACAGTTGTCACTATTGCCAAGAATATGGACATACACCCCAAAATTGCATAAGAACACATTTCAAGGGAAACTATAAAAGATGGTTGAGTCAAACTACATGTTTTAGTTGCTTGAAAACTGGTCATACCAGCAAAAATTGTCCAACAAGGTCCAAAGCACCAAATACTGATGCCAAAAAAGGAAAAGAAAAGATTGACGTCATAAGGGGACAAATGAACAAGACTTGGAAGAAGAAAGATGAGTGCAGTACATCAAGCAAAGGGATCACTTCACCTAACGGGTCAAGTGATCACACTTCATCAAACTAAACATAAGGGAGATGTATGGGATTGATATACAAAGTTATATAATACATCAGTCCCAAGACAAAGAAGCACTGAAAAGAAAAATTAAGCATAAGATAAGATGCTAAGACTAAACTCGAACAATGATGCCGAGTGAAACTGCTTTGGATGTTGAGTTATCAGCAAAGTTAGTAGATGTCGAGTAAGCATAGCTGCTGCGTGGATGCCGAGTTGAAGAACATTTGGAAGCCGAGTGACAGGTGTAGGTACTAAAATGCATTAAATGCAAAAGTTTCTTCTGTTGTTTAAAAGTAAAATTTAATTCATTTTTGAGTCATTCAAACGAAGAGCGACTATTTAAAGCATGTGTGAGCGATTTTCAAGATTTTAACCAGTGATTAGTAGCAAATCAACATCCACCCAAGCGATCAAAGTATCTATTCAAGTATTTCTCACAAGTGCCAAGTTTTACAGTTTGAAAAGTTTTGCTTTAAATTGTTGAAACCCTAGTTCGGATACAAATGGTGACAAGCTCAAAAATGACCCAAGAGAAAATGAGTCATGAAATTCAACTTGTCAGCAATGAAGTTAAGCAACTTGAATTTAGACCAATACCAAAGGTTGCATAAAAAAATGATCCCACTGGTGCCCTATCCGCCATTCTTGAAAAAGTCGTTATGGTTCAAGATGTGCGAAAATGCTACAACTGTAAAATAGGAGCAATAGGAGATTTGGAAATCTTTAATGCCTATGATAAACTCTGTGAAAATGGTATTTTGAAAGATGATTTTTCTATCATAGAAAAGAAGGGTTTAACCAAAGCCCTAGTTTTCCCAATTGTATTAAAAAATGAGTGGATACGCATTATACTCATCAAAATCCATGATGGATCATTCTTGTTAGAACAAGGGCAAGTTAAGATTACTAAGAAAATGATTCATAGGATTACTGGTTTTCTAACCCTAGATCGGCCAAAAACATTGAGGAGCGAAAAGAAGGAAACAATTGAGAAAAATACAGGTGCAATGTGGAACAATAGAGGAATGACCATAGATACTGTTACTAATCCTCTTTTAGATTTTTCTGTAAGGATCATATCACATAAGTTCTACCAATCCAGCAGGTTAAATAGTGTACCTTGCATAGCAATTGATGTGGCATACAAAATTGTAAAGAAGGACCACACTTGTGATCTTGCAGAACTCCTGTTGCAACATATTAATGAAAATCTTGGAGCTATTAGAAAATCCAAGGGAGCACAGTGCAAATTTGGTTCAGTGTTGGTTTGCATGTTCTTCTACGTAATAAAGGAATTCCCTTCATTTGAAAAAGTCAACTGGAGTCAAAATAAAACAATTATTGATCAAATTAATGATTTCATTGCACAAATGGGAGATAGCTTTGATGATCAAATGTCTATCTATTTTGAGGATTTCAAAAATGCAATGAAGAAAAAAATGAGAATACCAGTCTCACTGGTAGAAAAGCATATAAATGACATATTTTTTCTTGTTGATATTGATTACACCTACATTCAAGCGGTCCTTCCAAGGACAAGATGGCTTAGACCATTAGGATATGAGCTTGATGTTGACCAAGCTTCTGCAGCCATCACAACTTTACTTGCAGAGGAAATGGACAAATCTGCCAAGGCATTTGGGACATATGACACTGTAAAATCAAGAGTTGTTACAGAACTCAAGACAGCCTCAACAGTAAAGAAAAAGGACAAGTTGGTAAAACAGATAAAGAAGAAATTTGGTGTTGAAGAATCAGGTGCAGCAAGTGAAGAAGAAGAGATCAGTGAAGGAGAAGAAGAAGGTGAGCTAGAACAAGAGCCACCTGAACTGACTCAAAGACAAGGAGAAGAAAAAGATGAGAGTGTCGAGGAAACAAAAACCAAGGAAGCACCCATCAAAGGCAGAGTCATTAAAAGGAAAACAAAGACCTCTCCTGCTTCTCAGACCCCACCAAAGAAAGTTGTTGTGCAAACGCCAAAGAAGCCAACAACCAAAGCTACAACAAGGGCCTCTACCCAGAAGGCTAAAGAGGAAGCCACAAAGAAGAAAAACACAAAGGTACAGGAAGAGCCAAAGAAAAGGAAAAGATATGTGGCCCAACCTGATACTGATGAAGAAGATCAGATTGAAGAGGTAAGTCCTCCTAAATCTTCAATTGATATATTATGTAAGAAGATTAGGAATGGAGACATAAATGAAATGAAAAAGATTGATTACAATAAGTTTAGTAAAGAGGAACAAAATATCATAGAAGAATCAGTCTATGCATTTATGGCACAGTTCAAGTATACATCACTTGAACTAGATGGACAATTGCCAAAGGAATTGTCTAAAATTGTAGAAGACAGATGGCATTTCTGCCTAATGATGGAGAAAGAAATGAGGGAATCAACCCTAGAAAACTTACTACCTGATTTGACAAAAGAACAGGTAACTCAAGTAGTCAAAAGGCATAATAAAAGGTTTACACCCAAATATAGGGCATTCTCCATCCTGCAAAACAAAATTGAAGAAGTTGTGTAGAGAACAACAAGAGTATGGAAAAACTTGTACAAAACATTTGAAGATGTTATTGAAGAAATATACAAAGAAGAAGTTGATGCCAAACTGGAAGAAAGAAGGAAGAGGAGAGAAGAGAAAATTGAAGAAGAGAAAAAGGTTGAAGAAGAGGAAAATAAGAAAGAAAGAGAGGAGAAAAGGAAAGATGAAGAAAAATGAACTGATGAACAACAAAGTGTGCAAGACACACATCCTTCACCTCCTAGCTCGCCTCACTCACTTACCACACCTACAGAAATCATAAAGATTAAGGATGTTGTTGACACCATTTGTCAAAATATCAATCCACTAACTGCAGCGGATCTTACCAAGATCCTTGACCAAACAAATCTACAAGCACAATTATGTACAAATCCCATATTGGTCAGTGTGGATAGTCTTCAAAAGTCAGTAGATAAACTTAAAGATGTCAAGATGTCATCACAACAACCATCTCAAATCACTCAAACTACTGGACTTAAATTTCTACCACCTCCGTCACCACCAAGATTAGTCACTCAAACTCATCAGGAGTCGAGTGCAACAACAGAGGTAATCACAAGGACAATAGCTCAGACAATGAGTACACCCCCAACAGTAGTAACACATCAAGAAGAAGACAATCAAGAAGAAGAGGGGAAGGAAGAAACCTAGAATAAAGAGGAGTCTGCAATACAAACTTTGGTAGAATTACCAAAAGTAGCAACTCCCACAAAACCCAGTCATGAGCAGAGTACTGAAAAGATAATTTTATATGCCACACCAAGTTCAAGTTCTACAAGGGTAGCCAGGACCATACATTATGGTATTCCTGAGCTTGATGAAGAAATCAAAATACCCTATTATGATTCAAGCACTCTCAATGAGGAAAAGATGAATGAAATACATAGTGCATTGGATAAGAGGAGGAGACAAGAGGCAATGAGAAGAGATTACAAATACAAGCAAGCAATGAATGAAATAAAAGATATATTCATGGATGCTTTTAGTCTTCAAACTCTAGATGCAAACAGGCCAATACTTGAGCAATTATCTGATATAGTTGATCAAGTAAATAATGAAGACCATGATACTAATGCAAAACTATTGGAATGGTCAGAAAATAAGTTTTTGCGCAAAGTCAACTAGAAAATAGCTAATAACATAATTTTGGGACAGGCTGACCTAGCCAAGAAATTGATGTAAAAAGTGTATTAGGGAACATATTCTCCCTTTATAGTAAATTGTGTGATTTTTCCAGGTTCACACACGAAATAAGTCAAAAAAATTTGAATCTTGAGAGTAAATTAAAACTCTCCAGCATGCAACTACCCTCCTATCCTGCACAGAGTGCAACACAATTTGCTCATACTTTACACACTCAGAGGGAATAACCTGCATTATCAGCAGAAGAAGCCACTATCAAAGAAAAGCTGATGCAAATTCAAGCCTCCATTACTCCTCACTTAGAAGTATTGCGCAAGGAGCAATTGTATGTAGAAACAGTCCTGAAGAAGGATCCCAATATTTCCACACATGAAGAACTTGTTGATCTCGCAACAAAGCTTTCAATCCAACAAAAGTCATTGGATATTGCCTTAAATAACTGGGATGCAGCTCTCCAAATACTCCTTGAGGTAAACAAGACATTTTTGGCCAAACATGGCATTACTATTTAGGACCCTTTGACATAAGTGTCAAAAAAGGGAGAAAAGATATAATGAAGGGGATATAGATATTATACATAGGGGTAAATAATGAGTTAATGAAGGAGCATAATACACAACACAAGATAGCACAATCAACTCAGGGGGAGTTATACAAATTTTGAGGTATATATACATTTTGCAATTTTGAGTAAGGTTTTTCAACCTCTGTATATACCGAGTAAGTTTAGTACATGTACTCATAAGGCCAGTTAAGTCACTCATGTCAAAAGGGGACATTGTTAACCTCATAATGGTTTTTGACAATTGAGTGCCAACACACTTAATTACATTCTACATTGGAGCCGAGTACATCATGTATGTCGAGCCACAACATGAGCCGAGTCTGAAAAGACATAAGGTGCCGAGTAATCTTCAGGTATCGAGCAGCTTTCAGGTGCCGAGTGTGTACAGGTGTCGAGCATGATCCAAGTACCGAGCATCATTCAGGTGCCAAATCTTAAAGGATGCCAAGCAAGATAGGAGCATGTACAGAAGTCGAGTTACAAAAGGTGTCAAGCATCAGGAAGCAGTAAGTGCCGAGTAACACAGAATCAACATATGAGTTTGAAACTTCACAAACTCAGATGTAAAACATTTTCATAACCGACATAAGAAAAATCTCGAAGGATCTAAGTGATAAGATCAAATCATTTATATTTCCTATGCAATCTACATGCAGCCAATAAGAAAAATGGAGAAGGCATGCAACAAATAAGCGATGTGCAAGGAATAAGCAAATATCAGAGATTAAATATGGATCATAGATCCATACCTAACCCTAAGTCTTCGAGTGTCTTTATAAGGAAGATGAAATCAGATTAAGATTAGATAGAGAGGCGAATGAAAAAATGCGTGTAAAGAAAACTATATCACAGAAAAGAGTATCAGATCTCAAAGAGGATCAAGATCACAGAAGAGCAGATCAAGTGCTTGTATTCAGCAATCGAAGGATTGTAATCCATCATTTTTATCATACCTAATACTCTTTAGCCATTGTATTAGAAAGTAAACCCTATGATGATAGGTTAGCTTAGCAACTATTTTGTAAATCCTTTCAATAGGTGATTAAATCCTTTAACAGGGTAACACTTCATGTAAAGTGTTTGAAATCCTTTAACCAGGTCACTATTGATACAATGTAAAGCCTTTGACAGGGCAGGCCTTTAATAGGGCAAACCATCAAAAGTGGTTAAACATTATTACTGCAGTGATTTTGTGGCTATCATCTCCACCCCAGTTTTACCTTCTTATTTTTAAAGGGTTTCTGGGTTACCAAATCTTAAGTGTTATATGGTGATGCATATTTGTTTCTTATGATTGCTTAAAGTTTATATGCATGCATGCTCATTTCAAAAATATGTTATTAAGGATTTGAAATAGTTAAAAAGGCTAGTACTTCTGATTCACCCCCCCCCCCCCCCCCTCCTCCCCCCTCTCAAAAGCATTCTTTCCAACAAGACAATCCAACAATTACATCTTATATTATATCTTCTCCTCTTTACAATATACATCTTCTCCCCCTTTTTGACATTAATGCCAAAGATGTATGTTGTATATTGTATAGTAATGCCAAAATGTGACAAGAAATCTAAATGTACCTTTAGAATCAATGCCATTGTCTTGTCCCAATTTTCTTGCAACACCTTGCATGTGTGCAATGCAACTTAAACTTTTGCTGAAATTTCTATCATGTGATTTGAAATTGAGAAGTTGTTATCATGGATGAGGGTTTTAACATGTGCAATATGTTTTTTGAATGCATCCATTTTTGGGAGAATCATGCCCTATATGTTTACCAATGTAGCTCTTATTCTATCTTCTTCTCTTAGCAATTCTGCCTACATATCAGTTAAAAATCTGATTTTTGTGTAGTGGGCAAAGTTGTAACTCGAGTCAAGTTGCAACTGTTGTGTACTTGACTTTAGATCTTCATCAATATTTGAAAGTTCAACTTTGATTTCCTTGGTGAAAATTGAAGTATCACAGAGTTTACTGAATAATGAAGTCACATTATTGCAAGAGTTCTCCAATGAGCTTAGAATAGTAGATAGATCTACTTGATGAATTGCAATCTTTTGTGCAATTAGCTCCAAAACTTTATTCTCAATTTTTGTACTCAATTGAGGCTTTGTCTCAACTATCTTTGTACTTATTATTTGCATGCTAGGAATGGAAACAATGGTAGAAACAATAGGACTTGCTGAAAAAGTAGATATTGCACTCATTGACGAAATACCTTGTGTAATCAAAACTAATTGAACAAGGTCAAGAAGCAAATTGAAAGGTACATGTTTACTTGTTGAATTTGAACCTAGAAGTGTTAAAGATGCTTTGGAAAATGAAAGTTGGTTAATGTGGAAACTCAATTTGGGAAAAACCACCAATTGCAACTAGTTACTATTTTCACTCTTCTGAAGTGAGTCTTGTTAGGAGCCAACCCTGTTAAAGGTTATAAAACACATTGTTAGGTGTGACCTTGTTAGAGGATTTAATCACCCTATTAGGAGTGGCCTTGTTAGAGGTCTTTATATAATTCAATAGAACTTTTACCTTGCTATAGGATTTGCAAATAGCTATTAAGCCAACTCTGTTAAGAGATTTAGATCACTGCTACAATGGTTAGAGAGTAACAATGACATGACCTGATTTGGATGCAACTGAATTTTCTGATTATAGATCTCAATTTTGGCTTGTATACTTGATCCTTCCTGATCAAATATATCTTTTCAGCTCCACAAGGATATTTTGCTTATCCTTCTAATTTGCTTCCTCTTTTCATCATCAAATCTTCAATACATTTGCATATCCATCTTTTCACTTCTAATCATTAGCTTGACCTTTTATTTATATCTTTCATATTATCAAGTTGGCTCAAATACAACTTGCAATAACTAATATTCATCTTCTTAGTCAGCTAGAACCAACAATCAAATCAATTGAACTCAATATGCCAAAACAAGAAAATCCTTCCTTAGCCGACCTTGCTCAGTAGACACTAACTCAGAAATGATCTTCCTATGTTAACAAAGTGAACTTGGTTAACATTGCATACTTGCATAGATCCTCTGGTAATCGAGTGAGCTTGGTTAGCACTGGTTTCATCCAAGATTTTCTTCATTGACCGAGTGAGCTTAGTTAACACTCATCTTCTGTAGACTTTCCTTAGATGCCCAAGTGAACTTGGTAGACACAGAAGACTATCTTCATTGCCCGAGTGAGCTTGGCATATATTGACTGATAATGATATGACATTTTGTGTAACATCAAAGACAATACAAAATTAATCAATTATATTAAAAAATCTCCCTTTTTGGCATTAATGGCAACATAACATGTCATATTACAATGAAATATTTTTTGGAGCAAGAATTAAGTAAGGAACATATCCTTAGTTTTATTTTGATTCTCATCCCTATCAATGTGAACTCTTTCTGCCTTTAGTTTCTCCCTCTTTTAAATTTTTTTTGTCTACATAGAACTTCTACCAAGTTCATTCTCCCTTTTTATAATTCTTCTCTTTCATCTCCCTTTATGACATCTCTTTAGTATGACAGCACACTTCTCCATCTTTTCAACAAAATTTCTATGAGATATGATAGTATACTTCTCCATATTTTCAACAAAATTTCTATGAGATATGACAGTATACTTCTCCCTCTTTGACAAGACATGCCAAAGAAAATACTCAGTGAAAATAAATGTACCTTAAGTACTTATTCATTTTCAATATGCCCTTGTCAATACTACACCAATTGATTAATCTTCAACATGCTCTAGTTGATGCATCACTAAACTTCATTTAGTGAGCTTCAGATAGGGGAATGACCCCTAGCTTACCTCCTAGATATATGCATCCTTAGGTAGTGGCTTGGTAAATATGTCTACAATTTGTTCTTTTGTGTTCACATATTCCAATATGACTTCTTTATCTTGCACCAATTCTCTTAAGAAGTGATATTTTATAGCAAGTTGTATTTGAGCTGACTTGACAATATGAAAGATATAAATAAAAGGTCAAGTTGAGGATTAGAAGTAAGAAGAAAAATATGCAAATGTATTGAATATTTGATGATGAAAAGAGGAAGTAAATTAGGAGGATAAACATAATATCCTTGTGGAGCTGAAAAGATATATTCGATCAAGAAGGATCAAGTATACAAGCCAGAATTGAGATCTATAATTGACAAATTTAGTTGCATCCAAATTAGGTCATGTCATTTTTACTCTCTAACCATTTTAGTAGTGATCTAAATCTCTTAATAGAGTGGGCTTAACAACTATTTGTAAATCCTCTAACAAGGTGGCAATTCTATTGAATTGTCTAAAGACCTCTAACAAGGCCACTCCTAATAGAGTGATTAAATTCTTTGACATGGTCACACCTAATAGTGTGTTTTGTAACCTTTAATAGGGTTGGCTCCCAACAAGGCTCACTTCAGAAGAGTGAAAATAGTAACTAGTTGCAATTGGTGGTTTTTCCTAAATTGGGTTTCCACGTTAAATCTTGGTTTCTAATATGTTCATGCTATTTCTTTTCTATAATTGAAATTAAGTTAAAGTATTGGTAATCATAGATAAAATCTTAAGATTTGCATGATAATTAATTACCGAGCAATTGTAGTGTTTACTGAGTTACAAAATTTCTTTGTTTGTCGAGCATCAGCAAAATCAAGTTTTGACAGAATTATTTTGTACTGACACCGAAGGGATCCGGGATTTATTTTGTAGTAACTGATTCACCCCTCCCCTCTCACTTGCTCCTCTTATACTTCCAACATCAACTACTTCAAGTCTTCGAAGCAATTGTTAGAGTAAAGATTAATTACCTTTATCTACACTTAAGATTTCACTATTCAGTCACTATTGAAGCTTGACTTTTGTCACTTCATGTGGATGAAATTCAAAGTGAATCACGTGGGTGAAATTTAATAAACATTTCTTTTTATTAAATGTCACATTATCCCTTTAGGGTTAGATCAACTTTAGGATTTCCTAAAGTGGTAACTTGTAACATAATGAAGGACAGGGAAAACTAGGGCCAATATCACACCCAACTTTTTGAACCACCTTGCAAGAGTTAACACAATGGAAGCAAACACACAGAACAACAACCAAAGGAGGAAGAAGAGTGAAACACTTTTATTGATTCATCAAAATATCTTCATACATGCCTAGCTATAAGGCCTTCTGGGTTATGACCAAATACAAATATATTCACATTCAAAGATCCAACAACACATTCCTCTTCCAAAAATGTCTAAATCTAAGCTTAAATACTCTGTTTATACTTTCCAAAATGGCTTACAGATCATTCTAGAACATTACATAGTAGTAAGGCTGACTCAATAATGGTTTGGATAAATCCCAAGACAAGATCTTAACATAAATGTCATGATCAAAATTAATCCCGCAAATTAGCTCACATAGAAAATGCAAAAATCATGTCCAAAATGCTGGCACTCGACATAAACAGGATAACTCAGCACATGATGAGTCACTTAGCACATGAAGAGTCACTTGGCATACACTAGGTAACTCGACACATGAAGAGTAGATTGGCACACACACTGTGGAACTCGACACACACTACAAAGATGGGATAACACGTGAACCTGAGTGTTAACATGAAATGGGATAACTTGAACTCGACTTAAATTGCAAAATTACTATCACTCAAAAATTGTTGTAACTTGGTAATGATTG
Source organism: Cupressus sempervirens (assembly GCA_028749045.1). Lineage (NCBI taxonomy): Eukaryota > Viridiplantae > Streptophyta > Pinopsida > Cupressales > Cupressaceae > Cupressus > Cupressus sempervirens. The sequence goes on from CM053792.1 coordinate 7,381,200, forward strand.
AAACTCAACAACAATTGGCATAATACAAAAAAATAAGTAGGATAACACGTCAACTCAAGATGCTCCTGCATCAGAAAACCAAGGTAGAGAGAAATGATTCTCCCGAATCATTGAGATGTTGCAATCTGAGCTGAATCCAACTTAGATTGAGAAATCCATGTAGAATTTTCAACTAGTTTGTTTTTCCACTTCACCAAATATTAATAGTAGTCCTTTCCTCTTGTGCTTTTGCCAACTCTCTAATCTAATATCTATTCAACCTCTTCATTTTGCTTCTTAGGATAATCATTAGGTACAATAATTTCATCATCTAACTCATGATACTTATACAGATCAACAACATTGAATATAGGAGATATATTGATGCAGGAGCATCTAGAGGTATAAGGGCAATCCCGTGTCACCCAAAAAAAATGTACTTAGACTTAGTTTCTATTTTATGTCTTTACATTTTTGGATACCCATTTGGCTCAAATAAAGGTTCCAACTCTCATAGTTCAACTATCAGTGCATTTGAAAATCCCAAAAAAATAGGAACATGCAATTTGACCATCATTTTGGTGACCTAGAAGGTGCAACTTGGCCAGATGAATGTAATTGAGATTTAGAGCATTCCAGAAAAAGAATCAGGTCAAAAGGCCCCACGGTTTGAAAGTTATTGCAGTTTTTCGAGTTTTGGAGACCTCCTAAGAATGCTTCAAAGTCAAGTTTGGGGCATTAAATGACCTTGAAAAGGGTCAAAAAATGGGGGACGAGCAAAGCTAGTCCATAGGGCTATAGAGCGATTCGAGAGCTTTTCGAAAATGTAAACGGTTTGTCAATCGGAGCTACGGTTCAAAAGTTATGCCTCCCGGAAGTTCGACTACCGTTTTTGGATTCTTCTAGATTTGCACCGACTTCTAACGCGGCTTCTGGAACCTTCTATTTTGTCGGTGGATGCCTACTAGCACTTTCTAGAATGTACTCCTAGTCCTTAACCCTCCGGGGTCTATTTAAGGAGATTTTTGGCATTGTAAAAGGCAGTTCGGATTGGAGCTTGAGAGGAGGTGCAAAAAGGAGAAATATTCTCCAGATTTATGCTATTGTAAGCCTGTAGGGCCTGTTTTGAAGTTTATTTTCTCTGCACTGTTTGTACTAGCATATTTTCCCAGTTAATATAATTCCCCCTTTCTATTGTGTCTATTCTGTTGTTGGGTTGTGTCCCCATCAAGTGGTATCAGAGCAGGTTTTCCTGAGTGTGTAGACAGAGTGCCGACTGTGAGGCAGTTTGCACCAGGACTGTGTGGTTGTGGGTTCGAGTTAGAAGATGCCTCCACGAAGAGAGCGTGGTGGAAGGGCTAGAGCTGTTGATCCTGAGGAGGTTAGAGCCCTCCAGAGATAGGTACAAGCATTGCAAGAGGAGCTTCGTAGAGGAGCAAATATTGCCGCAGATGACAATAGTGAGGATGACAATGAAGAGGAAGTAATGGAAGTTGACGGGGAAGTTCTGAATCCTATAGAGGAAAGGCTTTTTAGGGCCATTTCTAGGTTTGGGAAAAGACCTACAATTGAAGTGGGTATATTTTCGAGAAATTTGAAACCAGATGAGTTGATCGATTGGATCAATGAACTGGACGAATACTTTGAGTATGAGGATATAAGGGACCCAGATAGGGTTAAGTTTGCAAAGGCCAAACTAAAAGGCCATGCCAAAATCTGGTGGCAAGAGGTTCAACTGGAAAGACTTAGAAGAGGAAAGGAGAAGATCACAAGATGGGATCGCATGGTGGACAAATTGAAGAAGTAGTTCATTCTTGTGGACTACGAGCTTGATCTATTTAAGAAGATGCATGGATTAAAGCAAGCAGGAAGATCAGTCCAAGAATATACAGAGGAGTTTTACCGACTCCTGATTAGAGCGGGGCATGCAGAAGCAAATAAGGAGAAGGTTGCTCGTTATATCAGTGGGTTACGACCTAGCATCCAGGAGGAATTAAGTCTGGTACGAATGACCAACGTTGAAGAAGCATACTAGTTTGCCCTACGAGTTGAAGAGAAGCTGAGTAAAAGGTTTGAAGGAAGACAAAGAGGGCGCGGTCAAGGAGGAAGGGGAAGCGGTAGATCATCTGGAGGCCGCAATGAAACTCAAAAGAAAAATGAAGATGAGGGTACTAGCAGGAACCAGAGGAATGAGGGTTTCAACCGCTCCCGTGATCAAGATTTTGGAAATCAAAGAGGAAGAGGTAGAGGACGTGGACAAGGAAGAGGAGGCTTCCGTGGTACCTGTTTCCATTGCAATGAAGAAGGTCATCATGCCTTTGAATGCCCTCAATGACAAGGAAGGACAGATAGGAGAGCTGAGGGCCAAGCTAGGGTTGCTCATGTGGATGAGGATGCACAATCATCACATTCAGAGGATGCAGAAAGAGGAGAGACCTTGGTAAATCAAAGAGTCCTACTAAGTGGTGAAAATGAACCAGGACAACGAAGGAGTTTGTTCCGTACCAGATGCAAGTGTGAGGATAAATGTTGTGATGTGATCATTGATGGTGGTAGCACTGATAACTTGGTATCCGAAGAGATGGTCTCTAAGCTGAAGCTCAAGAGGGAGAAACATCCCCAGCCCTATCGGATTTCTTGGGTAAAAGATGATCATAAGGTCCTGGTAAGTGAACAATGTTTAGTAAAATTCAAAATTGGGAGTTACCATGATGAAGTTCTCTGTGATGTTATTTCGATGGATGTTTGCCATCTATTGTTGGGTAGACCATGGCAGTTTGATAGACATGCAATACATGATGGACATGCAAACACATACTCTCTGACAAAGGATGGAGTTCGCCACAAATTGAAGCTCATGAAAAAGGAAGGTGAAAAGGTATGTAGCAGTGCTAGGATTTGTCTTGTTGATGGAAGGAAGTTTTTAGATGGCATGAAACATCAGCGTATGTGCTATGCTTTGATTCCTAGGAAAGATAAAGAAGGTAGTAGTGAAATACCATTTGAAGTTTCATATTTACTAGGGGAATTTGGAGATATTATCTCTGATAACGTTCCAGATGGATTGCCACCAGTAAGGAAAATCAGTCATCAGATAGATCTGATTCCAGGAGCTAGTTTGCCTAACAAGGCTGCTCACAGGATGACTCCTACTGAAACAGAGGAGCTAAATAGACAGGTTCAAGAGCTGTTGAGGAAGGGCTTGATTCGGGAGAGCCTGAGTCCATGTGCAGTACCTACAGTACTTGCACCAAAGAAGGATGGAGAGTGGAGGATGTGTACAGATTCTCGAGCTATAAATAGGATAACCATCAAGTACCGGTTTCCTTTACCAAGGATGGATGATCTTATGGACTGCTTGAGCGAAGCTCAGTACTTCACAAAGATAGATATGAAGAGTGGCTATCATCAGATACGGATTCGAGAAGGAGATGAGTGGAAAACAGCCTTCAAGACCAAGGAGGGTCTTTATGAGTGGTTAGTCATGCGCTTTGGATTGACGAACGCCCCAAGCACCTTCATGCGGCTCATGAATGAGGTACTTAAGAAGTTCTTGGGAAAATTTGTTATTGTCTATTTGGATGATATTTTAATTTTCAGCAAGACTTTGGAAGAACATTTACTGCATATTCGTAGTGTCCTTGAAAGGCTAAGGGAAGAGAAACTGTTAATTAATCTAAAGAAGTGTGTCTTTGCAAAAAAGGAGTTAGTCTATTTGGGATTTGTTATATCACCTGAAGGTCTCAAAATGGATCCAGAGAAGGTAAAAGCCATCTTGGAATGGCCTACTCCAAGGTCTGCTACTGAGGTAAGATCATTTCATGGTCTGGTTAGTTTTTACAGCAAGTTTATTAAGAATTTCAGTGGCATATGTGCACCTCTAACTGATACAATAAGAGGGGATAGAAAAGAGTTCAAATGGACTGCAACAGCTGCGAGAAGTTTTGAATTGCTGAAGAAGAAGGTGACTGTACAGCCTGTGTTGGCACTTCCAGATTTCAGAAAAGTATTCCAGGTGGACTGTGATGCTAGTGGTAGCGCTATTGGGGCTGTATTAAGCCAAGAAGGTAAGCCTATTGCATATTTTAGTGAAAAATTGAATGATGCAAAGAAGAAGTATTCTGTTTATGATCAAGAGTTCTATGCGATAGTTCAGGCCTTAAAGAAATGGAGGCATTATTTATTGCCAAAGGAATTTGTTTTGTATACTGATCATCAGGCATTACAGTACCTAAATAGCCAAGGTAAATTGAATCGGAGGCATATGAAGTGGGTAGAATTCTTGTAGAGTTATACATTTGTGTTGAAGCATAGAAGTGGAAAATCTAACAGGGTTGCAGATGCATTAAGTAGGAGACAGTTGTTGCTTACAACAATGCAGGTTGAAGTAGTTGGGTTTGATGAACTCAAGAATTTGTACCCCGAGGATCCTGATTTTGCTGAAGCATGGAAAGCTTGTAAAGAACCTATTGCTGTAGATAGAACCAAGTGGTTAGACTATTTGATTCAGGATGGCATGTTGTTCAAAGGTAGTCAATTGTGCATTCCAAGGAGTTCCATGAGGGAAAATTTGATTAAGGAGAAACACAGTGGAGGGATGGCAGGACATTTTGGTCGGGATAAGACCATTTCCATTCTTAGAGAACATTATTTTTGGCCTCAAATTACACAGGATGTGAAGAAGTTTGTACAGAGTTGCCAGGTTTGTCAAGTTGCCAAGGGGTTTAGTCAAAATACTGGCCTATATCAGCCATTGCCTGTTCCATCAAGGGCATGGGAGGACATAAGTATGGATTTTGTTCTTGGATTGCCAAGGACACAAAGGGGTAATGACTCAGCATTCGTGGTGGTTGATAGGTTCTCCAAAATGACACATTTCATTCCATGCCACAAAACTCATGATGCTGTCCATATTGCAGACTTGTTTTTCAAAGAGGTGGTAAGACTACATGGTCTTCCAAGGAGTATAGTTTCTGACAGAGATACTAAATTTGTGGGGTATTTCTGGAGGACATTATGGAAGAAGTTGAGAATAGACTTGAAATTCAGTTCCACGCATCACCCACAGACTGATGGCCAAACAGAAGTGGTAAATAGAAGTCTGGGCAATTTGCTGAGATGTTTAGTTGGAGATAAGCCCAAGGGATGGGATTTGATTCTACCACAGGCAGAGTTTGCTTATAATAACTCTGTAAATAGGAGTACTGGAAAATCACCATTTCAAATTGTATATGGGAATAGCCCAAGGACTGCACCAGAATTGAGGAAGATAGAACAAGGGGAGAGAACAAGTGCTGAAGCTGAGGAATTTGCTGAACACATCAAGCGTCTACATGAGGAGGTTCAAGCACACATTATCAAGATGAATCAAGAGTATAAAGCTAGGGCTGATGCAAGGAGAAGACATAAGGAATTCCAAGTAGGGGATCTTGTCATGGTGCACTTACGAAAAGAAAGATTTCCAGTTGGTACTTACAACAAGCTGAAAATGAAGAAATTTGGCCCCTGCAAAATTTTGAAGAAACATAACTCAGGAAATGCATATGAGGTGGAGTTGCCAGATGGTATTCACATTTCTCCCATTTTCAACATTGCAGATTTGACAGAGTATCATGATGACGGTGCTGATGAGGAGCTGGTTTTAGAGCCATGTCCAATTCCTGCTTCTAAGAAGGAGGAGATAGAAGACATTCTAGATCAACGTGTGGGTAGGAGTACTAGAAACAGGCAGTATGAAGAGTATTTGGTAAAATGGAAAGGACGATCGATCGAGGACTCAACTTGGATTTCAGCAGCTGAGGTTTCCCATTTAGGATTTCCTCTACCATCCATAAAGTGACAGGGTCACTTTTCAATCTACCCTGGGTGTCTGATGCAGGAGCATCCAAAGGTATAAGGGCAATCCTATGTCACCCAAAAAAAATGTACTTAGACTTAGTTTCTATTTTATGTCTTTACATTTTTGGATACCCATTTGGCTCAAATAAAGGTTCCAACTCTCATAGTTCAACTATCAGTGCATTTGAAAATCCTGAAAAAATAGGAACATGCAATTTGACCATCATTTTGGTGACCTAGAAGGTGCAACTTGGCCAGATGAATGTAATTGAGATTTAGAGCATTCCAGAAAAAGAATCAGGTCAAAAGGCCCCACGGTTTGAAAGTTATTACAGTTTTTCGAGTTTTGGAGACCTCCTAAGAATGCTTCAAAGTCAAGTTTGGGGCATTAAATGACCTCGAAAAGGGTCAAAAAATGGGGGACGAGCGAAGCTGTCCATTGGGCTATAGAGCGCTTCGAGAGCTTTCCGAAAATGTAAACGGTTTGTCAATCAGAGCTACGGTTCAAAAGTTATGCCTCCCGGAAGTTCGACTACCGTTTCTGGATTCTTCTAGATTTGCACCGCCTTCTAACGCGGCTTCTAGAACCTTCTATTTTGTCGGTGGATGCCTACTAGCACTTTCTAGAATGTACTCCTAGTCCTTAACCCTCCGGGGTCTATTTAAGGAGATTTTTGGCATTGTAAAAGGCAGTTCAGATTGGAGCTTGAGAGGAGGTGCAAAAAGGAGAAATATTCTCCAGATTTATGCTATTGTAAGCCTGTAGGGCCTGTTTTGAAGTTTATTTTCTCTGCACTGTTTGTACTAGCATATTTTCCCAGTTAATATAATTCCCCCTTTCTATTGTGTCTATTCTGTTGTTGGGTTGTGTCCCCATCATATATCCATGTCAATAGGTAACTCAACTTCATAAGCATTTCCATTGTCAAACTTCTTCAAGATCTTACAAGGTCCAAACTTCTTCATCTTCAACTTACTATATATTCCAACCTGAAATCTTCCTTTCTTCAAATGAACCATCACCTCATCACCAACTTCAAAAATATGATATCTTCTAGACTTATCAACATTCTCCTTGTACTTCTGATTACTTTGTTCCAACTTCAGCTTTTCTTCGTTATGCAAAGACTCCATAAAATTGGCAAATTATTCTCCTACAACACTTTTCTTCTCTTCACCAACAACATCTCTTAAATTTGATACTCCTCTAGGCTTCATTCCAGTAACAATCTCAAAAAGTGTCTTTCATGTACTTCTATTCACATAATTATTATATGCAAACTTAGCTTGTGCTAATACCATCTCCCAATTATGTGTTTCATCTCCAACTAAGCATCTCAACAAATTACCTAAGCTTCTATTCACAACCTCTGCCTATCCATCAGTCTGCAGATGGAATGTGGAACTAAACTTCGGCTCTGTGCTCATCTTCTTCCACAAAGTTCTCCAAAAATAACTAACAAACTATCTTTATCAAAAATAATACTTCTTGGTAATCCATGCAATCTAACAACCTCTTTGAAGAAAAGTTTAGCAATATGCACAACATCTGATGTCTTCTTACATGGTATAAAATTTGCCATTTTAGAAAATCTATCCACAACAATAAGTATAGAATCATACCTCTTTTCTGTTTTTGGCAAACCAAGAACAAAATCCATACTAATGTCACTCCAAGGTTTCTCAAGAATAGAAATAGGTGTATACAATCCAACATTTTGACTTACTCCTTTCGCAACTTGACAAACTCCACAACTCTTCAAAAATTTTTGAACATCCTTATACATCTGCGGCCAATAATACTTTTCTTTCAGCAAAATCAATGTCTTATCAATTCCAAAATGTCTAGCCAATCCACCACTATGCTTTTCCTTAATCAAATTCAACGTCATAGAACTTCTAGGAATACACAACTGAATACCTTTGAACAACATACCTTCTTGAATGAAATATTCATCATAATTACTGATGCGATCTCTCAGATTTGGTGCTCTACACTCTCTCCACACCTCAAAAAAATCAGGATCAACAACATACAACTCTTTCATCTCATCAAAACCAAGAACTTCAACCTTGATTTTAGTCAGCAAAGAATGTCTTCTACTCAATGCATCAACAACTCGGTTAGTAACTCCACTCTTATGCTTGATCACAGATGTAAAACTTTGCAAATACTCAACCCACTTCATATGTATTTGATTCAATTTATGTTGACTTGCTAAGTATTGTAAAGCCTTATGATCAGTATACAACACAAACTCCTTAGGAATCAAATAATGTCTCCACTTCTTCAAAGCTTGAACAATAGCATAAAACTCTTGATCATACACATAATACTTCCTTTTAGCATCATTCAACTTCTCACTAAAGAAAGCAATAGGCTTACCTTATTGACTTAATATAGCTCTGATTGCATTACCACTTACATCCCATTCAACTTGGAATACATTGTTGAAATCAGGAAAAGTCAATATAAGTAATTCATCAACCTTTTGTTTCAAACTCTCAAAACTCTTATTAGCTCCATGTGTCCACTTGAATTCCTTTTTATCTCCCCTCATTGTCTCAATCATAACATTACAAATAGAACTAAAATTCTTTATAAACTTTTTGTAAAAACTAGCCAAACCATGAAATAATCTTACCTCACCTACATTCTTAGGTGTAGGCCACTCCAAAATTTCTTTGACCTTCTCTAGATCCATCTTCAATCCATCAGCTGAAATCACAAATCCCAAATACACAATCTCCTCTTGCATAAAAGAACACTTTTTCAGATTAATCAACAACTTTTCATCTTTCAACCTCTGCAATACTTGTCTAATATGCTCAAGATGTTCTTCCTTAGTCTTACTGAATATTAGAATATCATGCAAATAAAAAATCACAAACTTACCCAAGAATCTTTTCAGAACTTCATTCATCAACCTCATAAAAGTACTAGGTGCATTAGTCAAACCAAAATGATTAACCAACCATTCATATAAACCATCTTTTTTCTTGAAAGCAGTCTCCCATTCATCACCTTCTCTAATTCTGATCTGATGGTAGGCATTCTTCAAATCAATCTTGGTAAAATACTTTGCTCCACTCAAACAATCCATTATCATCCATCCTTGACATAGGAAACCTATATTTCACTATGATCTTGTTAATAGCTCCAGAATTAGTACACATCCTCCATTCTCCATTCTTCTTAGGTGCTAATACAATAGGTACAACACATGGACTCAAAATTTATCTAATTAAACACTTCTGCAGCAACTTGTGCACTTGCCTATTAATTTCTTCATTCTCTGTAGGTGTCAATCTATATGGTGCTTTGTTTGGAAAACTAGCTTCAAGGATTAGATCCATACATTGACTTATACTTCTTATTGGCGGTAAACCATCAACAATATCCTTAGCAACAATCTCTTTATATTCATTTAGCAATTTAGCAATTTCTTCTAGTGCTCAACTACCATTATCTACTGCTCGACCATTGCTATCAACACTTGGTCCTCTAGGAACTACAACAAAATAGACTTGATCCTTCATCACTTCTTTTTCAAATTGTTTCCTGTTAACCATGCAAACTTTTATTGTAGTACAACTAACCTCATCTGGAATTTCAATCAAAGGCAACAATATTTGCTTCTTCCCATTCACCCAAAGAATATATTAATTCAATCTTCCATCATGTACAACATATCTATCATATTTCCAAGGTCTACCCAACAAAGTATGACAAAAATCCATAGGCATAATATCACACAACACTTCATCAAAGTAATGTCCAATCTTGAACTTCACAACACATTGTTCACTTACCAATATTTTATGCTCATCTTTGATCCATGAAACATGATAGGGTTTGGGATGCTTCAGCCTCTGTAACGACAAATTTGTAACTAGCTCTTATGATGCCAAATTTGTAGAAATTCTTCTATCAATGATCACCTTACAACATTTTCTAGTCATCTTACATATGGTCTTGAAAAGACTTCTTCCAAGGATAGGTTCCTCATCGCTTCCCTTATGACATAAGGTTCTTCTCACCATCAAATTTTCTCCAACCTCAAGTCCACTTGGTGAACTCTCAGTGTCCTCTTGAATCGCAACATTCCTATTATTTTTCCCACTTTCAAAAGATCTATGCCCCTCTTTACCACATTTGAAACAATTAACACGAAAACCACCTCTAGAATAAGAATTGTCTCTTCCTCAGTAAGAACTAGTACCTCCTTGATAGGAACTACCACCTTTCCACTCAGTCTTATCTTTGTCACAATTCTTCCATTCAGACTTGCCTTTATCTTGCACAAAACTATCATATCTACCACCTTCACCATAAGATCTACCTCTACCTCTTTGGAATCTACCACCTCTACCTCTTTTTCTTCGTTCATGCTTCTTTGTCAAGATCTCCTCAACTTTCAAGGCATATTGATATGCTTCTTCACAATTTCCAACTTCACAAAACTTATTTCATCTTGAATTCTAGATCTCAATCCATTTATGTACCTTGTAATTTTCTCAACATCATCATCCACATGTCCAGATCTGATGTCCAATCTATAGAATTCCTTAGTATACTCTTTCACAGTCATGTCTTTTTGCTTCAAATTTTGCATCTTTCTCAACAAGCTAACTTGGTAATTAGTATGAAGGAATTTTTTCTTTGCCTTGCTCACCATTTTCAGCCAAGTCTTGATCTTCTCCTTTCCTCTCTTTTTTCTATCCATCTGCAAATGCTCCCACCATAGTGAAGCATTACCTTTTAGCCTAGTAACTACAATCTTCACCTTCTTATTATCATAAGTGCTTTCATACTCAAAGAACTTCTCCATAACTGAGATCCAATCCAACACAACATTGGTATCCAATTTTCTATCATAAGGAACAAATTCTATAGTAGGCTTCGAATCTGCCCTAGACAACACTCTTAGCAATCTTTCCTCATCTTGATCTTCTTCCAGTTCTGGATTGGGGTTTGGTGCTACCGCTTCATCATCACTCACATCCTCAAGATGCACTCCTCTCCTCTGGGCTATCTCCACATCATCTAATCTAGCTATAATTTGTCTCAATTGATCTAATATATCATTATTGACATTTCCTAGATGCCACAAACCATCTTTACGAATTTGGTTCCTACAAGATCGTAACCCTCTGCAAGTTATAGGTCAAATCTGTAGATTTGCAACCCTACAACCAAATCTGAATTAGGGTTTTACATGATCCAATCTCCAAAAGGATGAACCTCAAGCTTTGAAACAACTAGGCACAAGGAAGGACATGGAAAACTAGGGCCAATGGCACACCCAGCTCTTCGAACCACCCTAAAAGAGTTAACACAACAAAATAAAACACAAAGAAAAACAACTAAAGGAGGAAGAAGAGTGAAATACTTTTATTGATTCATCAAAATATCTTCATACATGCCCAACTGTAAGGCCTTCTAGGTTATGACCAAATATAAATACATTCACATTCAAAGATCCAACAACAAATTCACACTTTCCAGTTCTGCTATGCAATCCTCTTCCAAAACTGTCTAACTCTAAGCCTAAATACTCTATTTATACTTGCCAAAAAGGCTTACAGATCATTCTAGAACATTAAATAATAGCAAGGACAACTGAATAATGTTTTGGACAAATCCTAAGACAAGATCTAAACATAAATGTCATGATCAAAATCAATCCTGCAAGTCGGCTCACATAGAAAATGCAGAAATCACGTCCAAAATGTTGACACTCAACATAAATAGGATAACTCAGTACATGAAAAGTCACTTGGCACATGAAGAGTCACTCAACATACACTAGGTACTCGACACATGAAGAGTAGCTCGACACACACACTGTGGAACTCGACACATGCTGCAAAGATGGGATAACATGCGAACCTAAGTGTTAACATAATGTGGGATAACTTGAACTCAGATTAAACTACAAAATTACTGGCACTTAGCAATTGCTACAACTTGGAAATGACCGATACTCGAAAATAACTAGTAGAATGCAAACAAATGAGCAGGATAACATGTCAACCAAAGATGCTCCTACATCAACTTGCTTAGCAAGTCTCTCAAAGAGGATGATTTCCTTTATAAGGATATCACTCCTTGTATTTTGTAACAATCGAATAACATTTGTATGTGTGAGCATTTGTGAACACTTAATATTCATTTTGTTCCTCTCTTGAATACATTTTCATCTTGAGAGTCACTCTTCTCTTCTTTGCTTCATTCTTTCATGTAACAAATCTTGCAAGTGATCGTTGTGGCTTCTGTGAAGTTGGGTTTTGCATATATCTTGCACACCAACTTCTACACAGTATTAGAGCCTTCTTGCACCTTCTTGTTTATGTTTGAAGTTTTTCTTTGAAGCTTTCAGATTGAAGGGTTTTATATACCCTTTTTTTTGGGTTCTAAAGGGGGTCATTTTTCTTGGTGCATTTTGAGTCCAAAAAGACCTCATCGTTGGATTCAAAAGGCCCAAAAACCCCCATTTTCATATAAAGTTTGTCCATTTTGGAAAAAAGTTTCTATTAGAGGATGTTTTTTGTGGATCTAGTGAGGGTCAATTTTTCAGTGCACTTTGAGCCCAACAAACTTCGCTATTGGATTTAGAGTGCCCAAAAACCCCCATTTCTGTATAAAATTCATCCCATTTGATCACCATTGGCATTTGGACACTCGATCATGCTATACAAGGCGAGATTTTCTTTTTAAAAAAAAAAAATATAAAAGACAAGGAGCCTGCAGGCTGCCATGTGGTAGCTTGTGGTTGTAATACCCCAAAATTGGCTCATTGCCATCTCAACCAATTCTGGTCTATTTCTGATCGATTCTTAAGACATATTCTAATAGGCAATTCTCATTCTGCTACTCGCTACTTGACTTAATTGTCAGATACCGAAAGCCCTAATATGTATTCATCATACTCATTATTTAATCCCTATAGTACGCACTCATATTAGCCACATTAAACCTATTTAATTTCAATTTAATTTAATCTAAAGTATTCATACTTTATTAAATTAAATTATCTCCTAAGGCTAATGTACTATGGAATTAAATTTATTTAATTTAATAAATATGCATATTCTAATTAATTAAACAAAATTATTTAATTAAATGGAGAAGCTACTTCTAAATTAATTAAACAAAGTTATTTAATTAAATGGGAAGTTATTCCTAAATTAATTAAATGGAGTTATTTAATTAAATAAGAAAAGTATCTCTAATTAATTAAATATAATTATTTAATTAAATAGAAAAAGGTAATTACGAGAGCATGTCTTATTTTATTAAATTAAATATCTCTCTTAATTTTCTCTTCAGTTCAAGAATGGAAATTCCTAGTTCACCGTTGATCAAATTAGAAGTGACTTAGATCACTTGCTCTCACACTGAAGTCTATTTGAGTTGACTGACTCTTACACTCAGATTCGAGCCAGTTAACTCCCTCTAATTTGGGAATCTTCCACCTTAACTGAACCTCATCTTCAATCCTAACCATTGATTGAAATCAATCTCAACCGTTGATGAATTCCAGGAAAGCCTATTTAAGAGACTCTCATTTCCTCATTACAGAGGTTGAATTTTCATGCTATTGAATTGCTGTTGAATTGAGTACTCACCTTATTTTCTAGTTTCCACATTGCTATCATTTTAGATTCTCATCTAGCTTAATAATGCATACATCTAGTTTAATTTCTTTTATTGTTTAATAGAATAAATTGCATCTCTCATATAGAATACTTTGCACATTCATTTAGATTAATTACATTTCTTTAAATCCTTCATTCTTAGAGGGTCTAGTTGCTTATACCTCAAATCTGAGGACATTAATTAGGAAAATCCCTTTAGATAGGAGGCAACGGGTCGCACTGTCGGGTGTCTTGGGTAAACAATACCATGTTTATCCTAGGATGACTTCACAGGTAATGACCACGTTGAAGCATTTGTGAGGTTCAAAGGCCCACAATTCACAGGTACATTTCTGGTGCCCACTGTAGGGCCTAAGAAAATCAATTTCTCAGGGCTTCTCTGCATATTTTTATCAAATTTCAAGCTCTATATCCGTATAGATTCAGGAATCTTTGCGTGAGATAGTTCATTTTTGCGCGATGATTCTGAATCTTCATGTGAGGATTCTTTTCGGGTAGCACGAGAAAGTGCCTAAGCACGTGAAACTTCGCGCAACACCTGTTTTCTTCATGTGGGCCATAAATAATTTTGCGCAGGCTTCAAACAATCTCACACAGCTATGACAGAGATTTCGCATGAAATCTTGTGACAACAGCTTCAGTTTTAAGTGTTATTTTTCGATCTTCAGATTGTTTGATTTCACTAACATGCTTGTCTTGATCTGTTTTCTCTAGATTTCTTGTAGCTTAACTCTTGTTTTCAGGATGTTTGTCGAAGACTCCTTTTAAAACCCACTAAAAAATAGACTGGTTATTTGCTTGCAAGATGCTTGTCGAAGATACGCTTGTCAAAGACCAAATTTCAAACCCACAAAACATTATGTCTTCTTTTCTTTCTTTCCAAACTAGATTAATTAGGGGCTTGTGAAATTCTTAGGGTGCAAGATGGAAGAATAGGGGATTATGCTCTTCACCACTTGGAGGTCATGACCAAGGGTGAATCAGAAACCTAGACACTTCTGAAAGATGACATTTCAAAGAAGGCAAGTAGCTTAGTGGTTCTCCAGTACTTGTTCTCTTCTATGATAAGATGATGATTTTCTTTTAAGGGAATCCAAATCTTTAAGGAAGAATAAGTCTGGATTGATTAAGCTAAGTCAGTAATTAACTTGTTTTGTGTGTTTGGGTGAGGAAATAAGGTAGAGGATTATGCTCTTTCCCCTTGAGGGAAATTAGAAACTTGGACCCTTAGATCTAAACCACTAGTCTGTGTCCATCCTTTAGAGGGCCTTCCGGAGTGATCCAACCTCTCGGAACGACCCAAGTGAGCACACTCCTTTCGTCGAAGATTCCAACTCACTATAATCAAGATGCTTTGTAGAGAAAAAGACTCTGGAAAGATGGATTAATTTCTTCCCCTTGATTCTTGATATCGCATATCAAGGGGAGGCTCTTTCTGTGCACTGGTCGACGCCGGCCCCTAACTTGTTAAGCAAGTAGTGTGCACTTTCAGATGCTGGTGTGGGCTGCTAGTCTCAACTCTGCTTATGGGGCCACCGGGAATTAATACAAACAGAAGCCAATTAAAAACCTCTTAGTTAGAAGCCACCCAGTTCACCTCCGAAAGGAGGCATAATCTTTGTGCAAGGAGGGGGAAGAATCTCTCTTGTAGAACTTGTAGACACCTAAAATCCTTTAGAAAATAAAGTATTTTTATTTTCTAAAAAAATCCCCGATGACATCATCATCTATTAATTAATTAATTATTTAATTAATTTATTTATTTTTATGCCATTAAATCTCTTTATCTTAACTAAAAATATTTAGTTAAGAAATCCCTCCCAAAAATGTTTAAATCTTATTTAAACATTATTTCCTTATTTATTAATTATTTAATTAATAAATTGATCAAAAATCCTAAAATAAATATTTAATTTATTTTTTCCCCAAAACTTGGCCAATTTTCTTAAGACCACTAACCTCTTCCAAAATCTCCTAATCCTTCTTTAATTTCGATTAAAGGCTAATCCCATCATTTTCTACCCCTAATCCCAACTGAAAATATTTAACTAAGGTTAAATATTAATTCTCATATTTATTAAAAATGTTTTAATAAATATCTCCTCAAACCAAACCTATGAGATAAATAAAATTTATTTATCTTAACCCTAAGCCTATCCCTAAGCCCCCTTTTTTAGCTTAATGCACCCCATCCACCCATACTAACCAAGCTTAACTACTAACTCACCCACCCTCATTGAATGCCATCCACTTGCATGTCTCTAACATCCCTAATCTAATCCTAAATCACCTCTAATCCCCCCCCTAACCTTGTCACATTCCCTAAGCAAGCTTAAGACTTTCCTAAGCCAAGCAAAGTCAACAATCTCAACTCTCTCCAAAATATCCCAACCACTAAGCCTTCAATGCTCTTACAAGGCCATAAAGACTCTTACAAACCCATTCATTGCTCTTACAAGCCATTTATGAAAGGTCTTTATGAATATATTATCCCTTGAGCCTCCTTTGTTGACTCATCCTTGTCCTTTCTTCCATCCACTCACCCTGTGACATGTGTCACTCCCTAATTGGTTGTAAGGAAGCACAATCTATGTGCTCTCCTATCATGCAATCTGAGTTCTCCATGAGCTTTTCCCCATCCTTGCATCTTAACCCTCCATCCCTCAAGCCCTTTGCCTATAAATTGAATCCCCTCCCAAGCCATTTCATCACAATCCTTGAGTTAAAGTTATAATGCTAGTTTGAGAAACCAAAGCCCTTAACCATACCCTTATAATTCCAAATTGAGAGCTCACAAAGCTACCAATTTGCCATTACCCATCCCCATTGAAGCATAGTTTGAGAACTTTGAGCACACATCCTACATACTAATCCTTCATTTAGACTCATCTACCAAGCAAAGAGCTAATTCCTATTGGGAGAGTCCATTCATTTGGCTCACATTTCTAATTAGGGGTTTCTCTTTAGTCTCTCTTATATGTTATATTAATCTTTGTTAGTTAATACTTTATTTTCTTAATATATTAGTATTTCTTGCTAACATATTAGTATATATAGAACTCACCATAGGCATGCTACTGGAAGTTTGAAGGTGGTATACACACTCGTCCCCTGCCACAAGGGTGCTCATTCAGCATATACTATTGAGTCCTTTGAATATACCAAAAACATGGGCGCCCTCTAGGGGGTGACATGGTTGTGTGAGGTACATGCATGTGCATAAGATGTGGGACAAAGGTTTTTCCTTCTCTACCAATTTTTCTTTCTAGGGATAAAGAATGTTTGTTATCAAGCCATCAACAAAGTCCAAACCATTTTACAACAAACAAAAGTCAAGACTCCCCTATCATGTCGAGTTGCTTTGTCCTCGGCAGGACTATTTTCGACTACTGCTTGCTTCCCACTATCTTGTTCAAACACATTTTGGATACAGAGTCCAACTTCAAGGTGCACGTACCTTTGAAGACATGATCACACAGGCTATCCAAATCAAGGAATTTATGGTCAAGAAAGGTGAACTCACTCTTCAGAGAGACATAAAACAAGGTTCCACTTCCAACAGGGATAAAACCAAACACGTCAACAAGAACTGAGAAATTGTGCATGATAGAGTTGTTGACAATGTCACACCCAAACCTACTAAAGTGACATTTAATCTCACAGATGGCCTCAAAGTAGCCAAAAATGCTGAGAAACCTCCCCCTGACAACAAAACATCCAGAAACAAATCGAGAAACTCATGGACAACATGCCCCAAGTGAGAGTATACACCCTTGGGAGAACCTTTGGATGTGGTTTACAAAACATTGCTACAACATAAGCTTATTTCACCAATGGATAACCCTCATCCCTATGATCCACAACCACGTCCACCATGGTGGAATGAGACCTCATTCTGTGAGTATCACCAAAACAAGGGACACAAAACTAGCGACTGTATAAACTTGCACCATAAAGTCCAGGACATCATTGATGCTGGTGATCTTTTGGTAGATGGAAATAACAAAAACTTGGATCACAAGGCATTCAAAGAACCTTTCCTAGCTTATGAAAAAGGAGAGACTTCGAAACCACAACCCTACAACAAGGTCAACTATACATATCCCAATGATGACAATGTCATTCACATGGTTGAACCTATGGATTTTGAATATTGCGACGTTATTACCATTAAGGGCAAGCAAGATAACGACAAACCCAAGACAACATTTTTCTTAAGGGGCCCTACTTCCAATGCAATGGATAATATGCCTTTGCAACACTGTGCTAATGCTGTCACTCATTCTCGCGCCAAGTTGGTGCTCAAAGGCCATGCACCTCCTACTTCAGATCTTGAACAACACAAAGATAAGGCCCTTGCTAGTCCATCTGGCAAAGGTGCAAAATCCACAACAAACTCGGCAACAACTAGTTATAGTGTTCTGATCAATTGAAATGAAGTAATGCTCAGATTTCCATCTTTGAGTTGCTTAAAATCTTGCTTGCTCACAAGAAAATTCTGGAAAAAGCCCTCGCTGAGGCAAATGTTCCTCAAGATCTTGATCTTGAGTGATTCCAATCCATGGTAGGTCACTGCGCCACCCTTGCTCCACTCTCTAAGAAGCACTGCTACTTGCGAACACTGCCCCTCCACCTATTGCGGTAGCTCATGTGGCCTTGTCAGCACCTACCATGTGGCATTGATGCCACGCCAACACCTACCATGTGGTAGGTGCCACATCAATGATCGGGAGTCAACATGCTATGTAGCACTGCCATGTTAGTGTTGGCATGGTATTTTTTTATTGCGACAGCCCCCATGCCATCAAATTTAAGGCAGTGATGTGCTGACATCAACATGAGTTTAGCACTCCATCAACCCCCTGCACGCTCTTTTGGCCCTTTCAGAGTAGCTGTTGGTTTTTTGGTCGTATCTTATGCATACAAACTCCATTTTTAGAAAACAAAATATCACCAAAAAGCTGGTTCTGAGGTTGTTCTTTTGGTGTAGGAATTTTTAGGTTTGATACAGTTTGGTTTCCTATTTGGGTAGTCAAATTTGGATGTTCTATTTTTCACTTTAGAGGGCATATCTTGAGCATTCCAACTCTGTTTTTTGAAAATGTTATATTTTTGAAAAGCTCATTCAGTTTTCTTTCCAGAAATGCTAGTTTTTCTTCTAGATTCTACTCTAAGATCTTTCTATTCTTGTTTTTGCATTATTGCACTATGGTGGATATCTTGGGTGTTTTAGGTCTGGGGATCATTTTTGTGGCATGAGATTTCTTCTTTTGGGTTGTACTATCTGTTGTAATATCTCTCTACCCTTTTTGATCATTATTGGTATCATTTGTAAGAACTTTTATGCAAATGCACTGAGATAAAGTGCCACTCCTCGCATTTCAGGATCTTGCTCATCATTGTGACATGTTGTACTTGCACTACTTTATAAAGTGCCATGGGGATATAGTTGTTTATCTTTTTGTGTCCTCTTCCTTTTTCAAGTGAGTGTCCCTTCCATGAAATTAGCCCCATGATGTGTTGATGACATGCATTTTTATAGGTGTTTGTACCTCTTCCTCACTCTCAATGTTCTTGGTTCTTCCTTTTTTGTAGGAAATATTGGCCCACTTTCTCTGTTGCCTGTCACCTCACCCTTGTCAACATTCATGGGGGATTTCATTATTGGTTTCTAATGCTTCCTTGGTTTTATGGAGTGAACCATGTATTTAGTACTTATTCCTATGTACTAAGCAGTTGCAATGGCTAGGTACCTATGCACTCTAGTGAGATGGAACACTTACCATATGGACACTTTTCTTTTTGTTCCTATTTTGGATGCCGCCTTCCATGTCCTATTGATTAGCTTTTTAGATTTGATGTTTTATGCCATTTGTATCTTCAAGTTCAGTTGTTTTCCTTTTCATGCCTCTTGATTCGAGTAGTGTCATCAGAAAGTACTCATACATATCACAGTCTTCTCTACCTGGTTAGCTTTTATTGCCATTGAGGATCTTCACATCAGTAGTTTCTTTTTGACAGAGTTTGTTATTTCTTCTTGCTTTAATGATGTTTCTTCATGATTACTCTTTGTTCCTATTTTCTGGAGCAATCCTCTAGTTGGAGGCTTCTACATTCCTTCACTAGCTTTTTTCGACTATCTCTTTTTGGAGTAGAGTTTTTCCCATGAGGTTTTCTCTATTTCTCCACTTTATAGAGATTTGGTTGTGATTGGGTACCTAATTAGGCCTTGTTGTCAGGACCCAAGTTTGCATTGTAGTTTCCTTGCTTTTTTTGCATTGTTTATAGTTGCATTGTCGCTTATCTTAAGGGGGGTGTTAAAGTAAAGGTTAATTAGCTTTATCTACAATTAATATTTCACTATTACAGATCATGATGCAGAGTAGCTTGAATATCAAAATTCCAACTTTCATTCTTTATCAGTTTTCATAACTGAGTTCTCTTCTTCTGCAACTATATTAAAACCCGGACAACCATGGAAAAGATAATAAGAATCGATGGAATATAACTCAGTAAAACTAAGACACCTTTAGGGTTAGGTCAACTTTAGGGTTTCCTAAAGTGCTAAACATTTGTGAACACTTAATATTAATTTTTTTCCCTCTCTTGAATACATTTTCATCTTGAGAGTCACTCTTCTCTTCTTTGCTTCATTCTTCCATGTAACAAGACTTTTGCTTGCAGGTGATCGTTGTGGCTTCTGTAAAGTTGGGTTTTGCATATATCTTGCACACTAACTTCTACAACAATGACTACTTTGTGAAATATTTGGTACAAGATATCAACAACTATATCATTTGGACCATTGACTTAAATGGTGGTGTTAGAGTCTTCAATATCTTCCATATAACCTCATCATCTTCTTTGGTTCCTCCTTGAGATTTAATGCCTATAGTAATTTTTGAGATCCTGCCTACATATGTTCTTATAGATTCATCTTCCATCATTTTAGCATCTTGAAATGCACAAATCCAACTTTTTAGCCTCAACTTCTTAAAATGTGCATCACCTTCAAAACTAGTTTCGAAAGCTTTCCAAATCAAATGAGAAGTAGTAGATGATTTTCCCTGATTGTATTCAATTTCAGGAAGTGCAGTCAATAGTGCTTCTCTAGCTCTCATGTCACACATAAAAAGATCTATATCTACCTTAGTACAAGTTTCCAAATCCTTTTTAGCAATGATTTTCTTCACTGATTTTGTCGAGATCTAATATCTTTGACCCATACATAACATATGTGTCTTCATCATTTCCTTCCAGCTATCATAATTTGTTCCATCAAACTTCAGAATATCTTTTCTGAACATGTTTTCCATGGATCTCTCAAGGTTTTTAAACTTTATCTTCAAGGACCTAATGCTTCGATACCAATTCTTAGAAACAATAGTCCACCAAGATAACTGAGCAGGGGGGTGAATCATTTATTTGACAATTAAAACATTTATCCTCATTAAAAAAACTTAACCATTCAGCCAAAGTAAACAAGAACCATAATAAGATGCACATAGACAATTACACCATATATGTTGACTAGGGAAACCCTTGATCAAAGGGAAAACTTTGATGGGAATGATGCCCACAAGATGATGTATTAATATAAATATTCCTTATTAGAGGATGGACCCTGTTAGGAGTCTATTACAACATTCAGTACATATGAGTCCCTATTAGGAGACTTTGAATCCCTATTAGGAGATTCCAACCTTGCTAAGAGTTGTAGTACAATGTATGCAAGATGAGCCCACTGCCCAAATATGTAATTTCAACTACAAGAAGAGCTCACAACTCAAACATGCAATTTACTATTATTTTCTTCTTTCCTTTGTTCTATCAACTAAACCAATCACTGCCAAACCTTGTAGATCAGGTCACGAACCTTGGATCCAAATATCAAACTTTGAATCACTCAACAAATCCTCAACAATGAAGTTTCCTTCACTTCTGCTCTACTCTGCTCAAGTTCGCATTTTTCTCTCTCTGCTACTTACAATCACTTCGCATCAACATAATTCCATGCTTACATGATAAAGGAAAATTTCCTTCCTTTATATTGAGTCCATAAAATAATTCCCTAAGTTAGCTGTTAGACCTTCTCAATTAATCGTTATAGGACCACATTAAGAACACACTTCACTTAGCGACAACATTAATCTTTCACCTTGCAACTTGAATATATTTTTGTACACATAATATTATTATGAGTGAACTTAGCCATGTCATCACCAACATGTCTTCTTCACATCCTCAACCTTGATTTTTAGAATAACAACCCTGCCAAGAGATATAACATGTTTACTAGAACATGCCTTTGTAAACTTTATCTCAAAACAAACATCACCAAAAATTACATAACTTCTTCCAAACTTATCATTTCTTTTTCTGATGTTAACTGCATATACTAGATACTCATATGTATCTCCCATAACCTCAGATAGTTAAAATATTCAACTAGCCATCCATACCAACTTGATCTTTCCATTGTTCTTCTATCAGATACCACAGAAGACTCTATGTTGATATCAATGATAAAATCAATCATGAATGTAACAAATCGTCATAGTAACATATCTACAATACTCTGCCATAGGAATACCATAAACATTCATGCTTCCAAAAATGTCTTTAAAAAAATGACTTGGACCAAAAACAAGTGATGCTCAATGAATTCTAGAATCTCCTCTTCTTTAAACTTAGCAACAATTGCCAAGATATCCACGATTCCCCTCTTTATATTAGTTCCAAAAAGAGTCCTTGGCATCTTACTCTCTTTGCCATGAGGAGTCTAAAACCATGTCTTCTCTCCTCATAGTCTTTTTCTTGTTAAACATCGATGCAAATGAAGAGAAATCAATGTCACAATCTTCTTCCTTCAGTGGTATCTCAAAGGTAGACCGCATCAATTCCTTGTTCACAAAAAAAGAAGATTGTTCAAACAATAATATCTGCTTTGTCTCTAGATTGTATCTCTTGATACATTCCTTTACCAATTCTAACACTTGCACAACCATGGGGAATTCAGTGCTTCAACTAATCCACTTTCTTTTAGTTTCTATGTAATTGGATGAAGGGGATGGGTATTAAGTCTTCTATTCATATCACCTAGGTCGTAAAATTTGAAGGAAGTGTTAGAAAAGTTTGTTCAGCTCCCTCTTTATCCAACCAGATGATCATACTCTACTACTCTGATTACCATTAGCTTATAATTTTACATAGAGAAGAAAAATTACTTTGATAAAATAATCATTATGACATGAGGAACTCTGTTTGGTAGAAATACGATCTTATAGACTTAGAAATTTGAACATTGGTGCCACATGAATGAAATAACTCACAACTAATGGTTGTAATGGTCAAATTTGCAATAAATTAGGTAGATTAACAACTCTTTAAATCATTTTACTTCTACTCATGTGAGGATTCATAGATCTGATGAACATTAAATTCACTTAAATCTCCTATAATATAGGGATTATTCACTTACCAAATTTATTGGATCTAGCTTACTAGAAGCTACCTTTTAACTTCAAAATTTGACACAAGGGTCTGCATTACAATTCTTTATGTGCGAGGAAGGAAGTTGGTGCAAGAGCACCTAGGTTTTAGGTCCTCTAGAGTGGTGACAATAAAATAAGATTCTTTGAGAGACTTAGGAGTATTCCATCCTTATTTTTGAGTTCCTTATACATGTGGAGAAATAATGTAATGCATTATAAACAACTTGGTGTCAAAATGTTGTATTGGCAAAATGTTGTCAATTAGGTCTATTATTGCTATAAGTTGTCTTAGAGGACCAGTTTAGTATAGGAGTGTATCTAGGAGTGAAAATGACCTAATAGTGGTCTAAATGAATTTCATGTTTTATTTGGAATCAAGATGTTAGCTATATAAAGTTTAAAGTGTAAAAATGCAAAAAATGCCAAAATTGCAAAAGTTGCACAATGACAATTTTGCAATTTTATTATCCAAGAAGTTGAAAAAGTGGTTGGAGAGAATAAGGAGGTTATCAATGAGTAGGATTTAGTTTAGTTAGTTGGAAAATTAAATTTTAAATCCCTCCAAATCACAATGGAAGAGGTTAGAACTTTTGAGTAGTATGGATGCTAATCAGTTAATGGAAAATGTTGACAGATTTGAATAAAAGAGTAGGGATTTGATTGCAATGTGATTCAAATAGACCTTTGGTTTTTGTAAATAAGTTTCTACATGTTTATTACTTTTTTTTTTTTTGGTTTGAGGTTTATAGCAATCTTTTGGTGTGTGTTATAAATATTTTTGTGAACTGCCTGTTCAATGGCCAGAACTGGGGTAGACTTCACAAAATGGTGTCTACTAGCATTCCCCATGGTTGGAAAGTTTTGAAATCTTGAGAGTTATAATATAAACTCTATTCTTTGTATCATAGAAAGGATTAAGCAAGAAACACAAGGCTATACCTTTTCCTTGGAAGCCCTAGGCAAGACTAGGTAGTTCTCAGCTAGAATTTGAAACAAGGAATATTGATTTCTTGCAAGGGTGAACAATTTTTTAAGGAGTGGGTGTAATAGAAGGAAAAATCATAGATTTAAGGTTAAATGGGTTCAAGGAGAGGTTTTCAAAGTTACAGGTGAGTGAGAGAAGGAAGATTCTGCCTTGGACTGTCAAGCAATGCTGTCAAACCCTAACAAACCCTTGAAATTTTGGTTAGGGCATATGGTGTACTTTGGTAAACCAAGACTTGAGGAATATTGAGGATCATTGAAAATGGTATCCTAAAATAGAATTAGTTGGGAGCCTTTTTATGGAAATTTGAGCACAAATCAAGTTTTGGTCCAGTGGGAGGGCTAACTAACAATTATTATGCCTAAAAGGAGTTTTCTCTTGTTTTGAAGAGATCGTATAGGAGTTAATAGATGGAATGGTAAAGATGGATGTAATCATGTCCAAAACACCATAGGAGGAGCCTCCAACCCTTGTGAGATAAGATAAGTCATTAGGGAGGCCTATAAAGAAGTTGCAATCTAGTGAAATAAGCTTTAAAATAGTAGGTTGGTCTATTAGCAAGGTATCTTGTAGTGGTTAGAGCAAACCTTTATGTGGGTATAACATAACCAAGGAGTTTTCATTAACTAACTACACTACCATAGATTATTCCTATCAAATTGGTATCAAAGAAAATTTTATTTTGGGAGATATAGTGTATGTTTGACTGTGAAGTAGAATCCTCCATAGGATCCACCATGGTAACAAATGCAGAGTCAACCAAGAAGGTTCAAGGATAAGATGAGGAAAATATAGATTTGAAGGAAAATATAGAAGCCTTGGAAACAATTCTTGAGGAAACAACCCTCAAGATTGAAGTAGTGACTAGCAAGGTCACCCAATAAGAGGAGCATGGCAAATAGAAGCAGTTGGTGTTTGATGAAGAGGAGGCACCTAGAATTGATCCTAAAATAACTGAGGAACCTTTTCTTAGAGCAATAAAGGCACTAAACCAAAAATCCTTAGAAGGAGTGCCACTATTTAGTGGAAAGTTGGATGTTGATAATGTCTTAAAATGGTTAGAAGGCATGAAAAACTATTTTCAGTGTGAGAATGTAACAAAAGCCCAAAAGGTTAATGTAGCAAAAGAAAGAATGAGAGGAGAAGCTCTCACATGGTGGAAATTCACTCAAGATGAAAGAGTGAAAGAGGGAAATTGGAAGAGCACAATGACTCAAATTCAAAAAACCTATCTTCTTGAGGACTTTGAGGTACATTTACATGCTCAAAGGAAGAATCTCAAACAAAGAGATAATGATGTAGCAAGCTATACTGAGGAGTTTTAGAAACTTTATCTAAGATCCAAAGTGCAAGAAGCTGAAAGCATTAAAATTGCAAGATGCATTAATGGATTGAGGTGGAATATCCAAGAGGAACTTTAGTTGTGGAGTCCTAATACAGTGTAGAAGTGTTACCAATTAGCTCTCAAGATAGAGGAGAAATTGAAGAAAAAGCAAGACTTCAGTAATAAGAACAGAGGTGAAGGAAGATAGCAGAGAAATCAGAGAGGCAATTTTGGTGGTGGAAGAGGCCAAGTAAGTATACCCCAAGGGGATAATAAGCCAAGTGAACAAAGTGGTTCAAGCAGCCCAAGAGGTGGTTTCAATCGAAGGAGCAGAGGTAATGGTAGTTTTAGGGGCATAACTAGTAGCCAAGGCAGAGGTCCCTCATATTTTTCCACAATGAAATGTTACAATTGTAACCAATTAGGGCTTTCATAATATAGATGTCCATAGAGGGCTTCTACCTTAGGAGAAAGGAAAGTGGCTTATGCCCAAGAAGATAGTAGTAGAAAGAAATCAATTGACCATCGATTGGATTTAGAAGAAGGTGAGAATTTAATGTTCAGTAGAACACTCATTAGGGAGCCCATGAAGGAGGAGCCAAGCCAAACAAGAGCCATATTTAGGGTCAAATGTAAGGTGAAAAACAAGTTATGTAAAGTCATAATTGATTCTAGGTCTACTGATAACATAGTTTTAGAAGAAGCAACAGAAAAAGAAAGCTTAAAAGAGTTGCTCATAACAATCCTTAAAGAGTCACATGGCTAAATAAGGGTCAACATGTAGAGGTAAAGGAACAAGCATGGGTTGAATTCAATATTGGTAGGTATAAGGACAAGGTTCTCTATGCTATACTGCCAATGGATGCATGTCATCTCCTTCTAGGGAGACCATGGCAATATGATAGGGAAGCCCAATATGATGGCAGGAAAAATGTTTACGAGTTTAAGAAAGGAGAGGAGTCTTATACTATTTAGTCCTTGTTGGATGGTGAAGGCATATAGTTGGTGGGACCTAATGTCCTAATGGTAGGTGAAAAATAGTTCCTAAAAATTATGAAAGAAGGAGAGGGTACAGGGCATGCAATCATTGTAAAGCCACGCAATTCATAAAGCACAATAAGATCTCAGTTACCTAAGGAAGTACATAAACTATTGGATCAATTTGAAGAGTTTGTGAGTGATTGGAAGCCTGCATTGCCAGCTAAGAGATCTATTAGCCATTAGATAGATTTCATCCTTGGATCAACTTTTCCTAATAAGGTAGCATATAAGATTAAATCTAGTCAGCATGATGATATAGCCAAGCAAGTGCGAGAATTGCTAGATCATGGGTTGATAAGGAAGAGTGTTAGCTGATATGTAGTTCTAACTATCCTAGTGCCAATGAAGAGAGGTACTTGGATAATGTGTACAAATTCAAGGGCAATCAATAAAATGAAAATTAGGTACATATTCCCAATCCCAAGAATTGAAGATTTGCTTGATTATTTGGGAAATACAAAGTACTTCACTAAAATTGACTTAAAAATTGGATATCATCAAATAAGAATTAAGGAGGGATATGAGTGGAAGACAACATTTAAGACCACTGAAGGGTTGTATGAGTGGCTAGTGACGCCCTTTGGTTTTTCAAATGCCCCCTCCATATTCATGAGGCTTGTAAATGAAGTTTTCTTTGATTATCTTGGTAAGTTTGTTGTCATTTATCTTGATGATATCTTGATTTTTAGTAGCACTGAAGAAGAACACTTAAGATATTTGAGTTTTTTTTTGAAAAGGTTGTCTGATGCCAAGCTCACCATAATTATTGAAAAGTGTGATTTCATGAAGGAAGAATTGGTCTACTTGGGTTTTGTTATCTCACAAGGATAGCTCAAGACAGATCTTAGCAAGGTGGAGGTTATACTTAGCTAGCCAACACCCAAGACTAACTCAAAGGTAAGGATCTTCCATGGCTTAGCTGAATCTTATAGAAAGTTAATTAAACAATTCAGTCATATATGTGCAACCTTGTTGGAAACCATTGAAGGTGGGATTAGGAAAAAGTTCAAATGGACTAAACAAGCTACTAGGAATTTTGAATTGTTGAAGCAACAAATTGTCACTCAGTCAATCTTGGTATTACCTAGATTTGAGAAGTTGTTTACTATTGAATGTAATGCCGGTAACCTTTCCATTGGAGGAGTCCTTAGCCAAGAGGGTAAACCAATTTCCTTGCATAGTGAGAAGTTAAATGAGGCAAAGAGGAAGTATTGTTCCTATGACCTTGAAATGTATGCCTTGGTTCAAGCCTTGAGAAAGTGGAGGCATTATTTACTCCCTAAGGAATTTGTTGTTTATTCAGACAATCAAGCTCTAAGTTTTCTAAATTCCAAAGATAAACTAAGCCACAAAAATATGAAATTGGTGGAGTATATCCAAGCCTATAAATTCATCATAAAGCATAAAAAAGGCATTGCAAAAAAATTTGTAGATGCACTTAGCCGCAGGTTGCTGACTGTTCAAGAAGTGTAGATTAGGAGTGTGGAAAATAATTTTTTTAAGGAGCTATACCCTATAACGCCCCGCCAAGGGATCCAAAAGAATTAACCTAAATTTTAACTAAGTTTGCCAAAAATTTTTTTAAAGAAAGAATAACATACACATCAAACATAAAGTACCAAAAGCAATAACATACAATCATACAAAAGAAAACATAACAGATTACATTCCTTTAGGATCCCAAGACGTTGAGTCACATTTACATTTAAATAATACCAAGTCTAATAAATACCACATCCACATGAAAGAATAATTAAAAGTCCAAGTCTATTTAAATAATATACATTTGTTCCGAATGCCACTTGGCAATAAATTTAGAATGCACAATCATCCACTGTACATGTCATATGGTATGAAAGGCTAAAATAATATACATTTATAAAAATAGGTTTCATCATCCCTTTCAAATCCATGAAAAAATTACAATACAATAAGGAAAGATCATCCACCATAAAGATATAATCATCCATCATAAAGATATAACCATCCATCATAATACACAAAGATAGAATGAAAGGAAAAGCAGACAAGAAACTCCATGACAACATCAAATGAATCTCGATGGTAAGAGTAAAAAGCACTACCACCCAACTACATGGTAACCCAAAAAGGCCCACTCCCACCGCACTAAGGAGATAGTCTCAAGTCCCAAATAGGATATCAATCCAAAAATCAAAAGTAATATCTAAGTCTAGGAAACCCTAAAAGTAATCTAACTCAAACGTTCTAACATAAATCAAAATCTAGACCCAAAGGCAAACATAGACACGTAGGAAATCTACTATGTAAATGGACAAGTGTCATCACATGAATTAGTGCTAGAGTTACCCTAGTAGTCTAACTTGACCCTAGCTCCCTAGTGACTCTATGTGGCACTAGTATCCTCTCATATTGACAAGGCATACTAACAATGCATGGTCGCAACCAAGCATTCTCTCTGCTCCAATCCTAGTTTGTATTAGCACTCAAGGCATGGGCGAGAACATATAATGACTCTTATTAGGTTCATTTTACTCTCATTTAGTGTAGTGTTTTCAATTATTAAAAAACTTACAATGGGTTACCCTGGTAGCCACCTTGGGCCTTGACCTCCATTGCAAGCCACTTCCCAACATTACATATAGATAACCTACCCTAAGCTCATAAATAACAAATCAAAGAATCATAATATTTCAACTCAGTCCTATACAAGTGACTTGAAAGCATCAAAAGATAATTCACAATAACCCATCAATTCTTTACAAGCAATTGGAAAACATCCGCAAAAATACTGATCGAAGACTCAAAAAGGTTAAGTCAAATATGTCATAACATCCCTCTCATTATCCCACAAGGACATTGAAAGCAATAACCAACAATATAATCAAACTCATCATAGAGCATACCAACAGATTACCATGGTTGAGTTTAAAAGATCAAGATTAAATTAACATAATACCACAATCACAAAACTCTCAATCCTTTGGTAGATGTCCTAAAATTGGTGAACACTCTAGTCAACCCAAACCCAAAACATAGACAACATACATATAATAGAGTAGTTTCATAGTTTGGTTTGATTTTGAAAGCACATAGTTTTGAGTTAACAATAAGGTAAAGTTTTTGTCTTAATGTATGTTTCAAGTAGATGAGATTCATAGTTTACCCTTACAATTTAACCCATTCTTATATTTGAATAAAATGTACAATTACCCCTATTCGAATTTAAGTCCATTATTCCAAAATAACTTAAGGGTAATTATTTATCTAAATGATTAAAATAATACTTATTGATTTTCAAATAATTTAAATTTTTTAAAAATCAATATTATTAATTATAATAATTAAATAAATTTAAAATTCATTAAAAAACTTCATAACTGATTAAACTTAATTAAATACATTTAATTACATTAATTAATAATTATATAAATTTACTATATTAATCATTCATTAATTATTTATTAAATTTATAAATATTAATAAAATTAATAATAAGGAATAATTAAAATTTATTATTATTAATTATTAATAAAACAACTTAAAAAAAATTAATTTAAAAAAAATCGCATAATAAAATGCATTTATATTAAAAAGGTCTACTGGCCTTTGACCTACGGCAACAAGTCTTATTGCTGTTGCAACCGACAATATGGCCTGCTGTCGTAGCTTAAAGCTGCGACAGAGGTCGGGGGGGGGGGGGGGGGGGGGGGGGGGGGTGGGGAAGAAAGGGGGAGGTGGGGATTTGGTGGCCCCGCCTCCTCCCAATAATATTTTTAAAATTTTCTAAATATAAAAATTTATAACTTGTTTTCATTAATGCCCCCCTCCCATATAATTTTTTTATATAAATAATTTTTTTTATAAAAGTTCTAGCAATACCCTGATAGGGAAAATACGGCCAACCTTCAATTTTCAATTTCCTTTTCAATTCAAAACCCTTCTTGGTTTAAATTCCAATTTTTAAATTTATTGAATGAGAGTTCTATGATATTTTAATCTTCACGTATATAGAAGAAACCCACATGCATACCAGTAATTCCAAAACACAATATTGAAAGATTCGTTATAAAGAAATTCAAATAAACAATTCACAGTCATGAAGAAGACATAAATATTTAAATAATGTAATTAACTGGGTGAATCAAAACACAAGAATCTACCTTGTTCTGATGCTAAAATCACAAACACCCAAAAGATTGTGACAGAAATTTCTGCTCTCAAAACCTTCTCTCTGAAAATTCCTTCTCCAAAGTTTCCAGTCCCTCAAAAATGAACCCTCAATTGCTGATAAGGAGTTCTCTCATAAATTTGGGGTACTAATTGTGCGATCCTCGAGGGGACTCCTTGCTCACAACTTTTTAACTCTTTATTATCTTTTTCGAAACTTCATGCACACTTTATGCAATTTTAAATATCTTTATTTAGATTTAGTTGCCTTCTCTTTTTAATTAATTTATTATATTTTAATCTCATACATACTTTATGCAATTTTAAAACTCTTTGATAATTTAACATCTTTTCCATTCTTAATTTATTTTTGAAGTCTTAATTGATAAAATATTTATTAATTTAAGTAATAATAATATTTAGCATTTATTTACAAATGATCTCCTAAATATATTATTATTAAATTAAATAAATATTTTTACGCTCTAAAATTAAACTATTATTTTATCTTTAAATTTAATTTTTTTTACTTAATTAATTTCCTAATTAATTAAATATAATTAAATATTAAAAATGTTACGAAAACCCATTATAAAAAACCACATACAAGATCAAACTAAAGGGTTATAATCATGAATTTATGTCATATGACGCATTCAGAAGGCAAACATCTCAAAAACTTGTCCTAATTTTTTAGGACAAATGGGTTTAAAGGTTAGGATTTGGACTCAAGAATTTATCTCCCCTCTCTTTACCATTGAGATAATGCGATAGGTACGCTCATCTTGGCAATTTAGGGAAGTCGGTACCCGATACCTAAATTTTGCATGAAATCCATAGATGTACAAACACATATATACTAAACTAAACATGCAATGATAGGAAGTGGTGAATCAAGTAGATCCCGACTAGCAGGTGACTACGACTCCCTTCCTTAACCACATTAGAAATTTCATACATGAAGAAAATATACACGCACACCATACACATACAATATGGGGTAAGTATCCATCAGAAAACACATATGATAATCCATCTAACTAATCATCATCAATGACTGAAATCACTGTAATAATCATCATCATGCATACATGAAGTAAATAGTACCAAGTAGTCTCATCATAAAATCAACTAAATATGAAACAATATCTGATGATCTGAAAGATAATGCTACTAATGATCAAGCATAAAACTGTCCTAAAAGAGTTTGGCAATAAAAAAAAAATGTAAACTAGAGGCAAGCACTACATACCCCGATGATCCAAATTTTGCCAAGCCATATCAAGTTTGTAATGATTTTACTAACCATTTCCATCATGAGTTTTCTAATTTTATGTTGCAAGAAGACCTCTTGTTTAAAGGGAATCAATTGTGTGTCCCTAGGGGATCCATTAGAGAAAATCTAATACAAGAGAAGCACAATTGTGCTTTAAGTGGTCATGTTGGCATGCATAAAATAGTGCATATGGTTTTGAGGTTCTATTACTAGCCTACTTGGAGCAAAGATGTGAAGAGGCATGTTGAATGTTGCATGGTCTATCAGATGGCTAAGGGAGTTGCCACCAATGTAGGGCTATACCAACCGTTTCTTATCCCCCAAAGACCTTGGGAATTTCTAAGCATGGACCTTGTGATGGGGCTACCTGAAACCAAGTATGGTTTTGATAGTGTTTATGTCATTGCTGATAAGTTCAACAAAATAGCTCATGTTGTGCCATGTAAAACCACTCATGATGCATGTGCCATTGCAATGTATTTCTTCAGGGAGGTAGTAAGGATACATGGCCTTCCTCTCAACATTGTGTTTGATAGAGACACTAAGTTTATGAATCATTTTTGGAAGAATCTATGGAATTTGGATATGCCTACCATTTTCAAATGGATGGGAAAACATAAGTGGTTAATAGGAGCCTAGGAATCCCCTTGAGATGCTCAACCAAGGAGTATGGTCAGAGTTGGGATCACATTATTGCTCAAGTGAGTATGCCTACAATGATACTAAAAATAGGACTACTGGGAAAATTCCTTTCGAAGTGGTCTATGGAATGCATCATAGAGGCATTCTTGAACTAAGGGACATGAAGGAAAGTGTAGAGGTCAGTGGAGTAGCTGAATATTTTGCTCTTTCCATGAAGGAAGTTCATAACATGGTAAAGCAGTCTTTGGAGCATAATATAGTAAAGATGATGCAATGGGATGATGCAAGGAAAAGAGATATTCAATTTTGGAAGTGAAGACTATGTCATGGTTTACCTTAACAAGCACAAATTTTCCAAAGGGGAATCTCACAAGTTGTAGATGAGGAAGGTGGGCCCATGCATAATCTTGGCCAAGTATGGAGCCAATGTCTATCAAGTTGACTTGCTAGCAGAAATGGTCTTATCCACTACTTTTAATGTTATAGACTTGGTATCCTATAAGGGTCCTATTCCAACTTCTATTCTAGAAGGGGATATAGACTTTCAAGACCTTGTAGCTAGCCATCTACAAACAGGTTACAAGTTGAGAATATTTTAAGCTCTAAAGTGGATATGGTGACTAGGAACAAAACCTACATGAAATATATTGTGAAATGGATTGAAAATATAGATAGTGAATCCAATTGGGGTGTAGAGGGATACTTCAAGAAGCATGGCATTCATCTTTCTCTAGTTCCCTCTTAAAGTCCTAGAAGGACTTTAAGAACTCATTGGGGAAGTATGGTGCAGGAGCACATAGGTTTTAGGTCCTCCAGATTGGTAACAATAAAATAAGAGTCTTTGAGATACTTAGGAATATTCCTTCCTTAGTTTTGAGGTCCCTATTCATGTGGAGAAACAATGTAATGCATTATAGACAACTTGGTGTCAAAATATTGTATTGGCAAAAGATTGTCAATTAGGTCTATTATTGCTAAAATATGTCTTGGAGGGCCAGTTTAGTGTAGGAGGGTAGATAGAAGTGGAAATGATAAATAATGGTCTAAATAACTTCCATGTTTGATTTGAGTTCAAGGTGTTCAACTTTATAAAGTTTAAAGTGTAAAAATGCAAAAATTGTCAATATTGCAAAAGTTGCACAATGACAATTTTGTAATTTTGTAATTTTCTTGTCCAAGAAGTTGCAAAAGTGGTTGGAAAGCACAAGGAGATTATCAAAGAGTGGGATTTGAGTTTTTAGTTGGAAAATGAAAATTTAAAGCCATTTACTCATAATGGAAGAGGTTAAAAGTGTTGAGTAGTACGGATTCTAACCAGTTAATGGAAAATGCTAATAGATTTGAATGAAAGAGTAGGGATTTGATTGCAATGTGATTCAGCCAGTCCTTTGGTTTTTGGATCTAGTTTCTGCATATTTATTAATTTCTTTTTATTTTGATTTGAGGTTTATAGAAATCTTTTGGTGTATGTTATAAATGTTTTTGTGAACCGTCTGTTCATTGGCTAGAACTGGGGCATACTTAACGAAATGGTGTCTACCAGCATTCCCCATGGTTGGAAAAATCTAAAACCCTAAGAATGCTAGTAAACGCTCTATTCTTTGTATCATAGGAAGGATGGATCAAGAGACACAAGGCTATGTCTTTTCCTTGGAAGCCCTAGGTGAGACTGGGCAATTCTCGACTAGAATTTGAAACAAGGAATGCTCATTTCCTACAAGGGTAAGCTATTTTTTAAGGAATGAGTGTAATGGAAGGCAAGAGCATAGAGTGAAGGTGATATGGGTACAAGGAGAAGTATTCCAAGTTACAGGTGAGTGAGAGAAGGTAGATTCTACCTTGGACTATCAAGCTGTTGGAAATGATTGAAAAAGATCATAAGGGAGATTGTTGGAAATGATTGAAGAGATTATACATAAAAAGTAATGGAACTGATAAAGAATGTTCTCAATCATTATTTTTTCATTGATGTCAAACTTGCTACTTGCAGGAATGACAATTGCTTAAGTGATCCAAATACTATCAATTGGTTGATTGACAAGAAGGAGGCAATCAATAAGATGTAACTAGAGTACCTAGAGAAAGGTTGAAGTTATGATGTTGTAATGAAATACAAGGATCAGCTAAGCCATTGATGAAAAAGTGTATTGATGACATACTCTAAGACACAAAGAATGGGCACATTGAAACATATCAAAGATGTAAGGTTTTAGCTAAGTCATTTGTAAAGTTTAACTAAGTTCATTAGAGAGAGAGAGCTGAGCAAGCAAGTCAGTGCCGAATAGATTCTTAGTTGAAACCGAGTAGAAAACAAGTGTCGAGTAAATATCAAGTGCTGAGCAGAAAACAAGAGCCGAGTAAATATCAAGTGCCGAGCAGAAAACAAGTGCCAAGTAAATATCAAGTGCCGAGCAGAAAACAAGTGCAGAGTAAACATCAAGTGCCGAACATGAAATAGGTGCCGAGTAAAGATATAGATGCCGAGCAGGATACAAGTGTCGAGTAACATAGAACAAGCCGAGTATCAGTAAACCAATAATGCTGAGTTGCTACATTATTTTGAAATTGAAGATTTGCTAGATCTGAGCCAACAAGGTTGTTACCTAGAAGTTTGTAAACCAGATAGAAGATAAGAGTGATGAGTTGGTGACACTATACACCATGTAAAAAGGTTTTTAGCAAATACAACTAGATGCTAGACAAGGTTTCTAGATGAAGAAGAAAAATGGGGTAGATATATTGTATCCTACCTAATCCATTGAAACCCTAAAATTGGAGAGGGAGAATTGAGTGGGAAAGATATTTCAGATTTCTGTTTAAGAAGTCATAAGGTCATGAAGTAGAAGAGTGGTGGTGAGAAAGTATAAAATCATGAGCTACTAAAGAAAACTGCTAAGGAGTAAGAGAACAAAGAATACTCTATTTTGCTGGATGACCACAGATATGATTGCATTGGTATGATGAGTAAATAAGACTCAAGGAAACAAATCTTGAGAGGAAGACAAGCTAATAGAACTGAAGTGATTAAAAATCCAAGCAAAGGATTGAACTGAAGTGTGATCTGTAATCTGCAAGTTATGTTGTAAGTTGAATCAGATTAAAGCCATTGTTGTTACTTTCTAGCAATTGTAACAGTTAAGATAAAACCTATGGACTTAGGTTGGTTTAATAGCCATGTTGTAAATCCTTTAACACGGTGATATTCCAAGTGAATGTTCCAAAGTCCTTTAACCAGGCCCATTCCTAATAGTTTGGTGAAATCCTCTAACAAGGTCACATTTAACAATGTGTTGTAGCCTTTAACAAGGCAGGCTTTTCACAGGGCAAACCATCAGAAGTGGTTAAAATCAATTGTGCAGTTATTTTGTGGGTATCATCACCACCCCAGTTTTACCTTCTTATTCCTAGAGGGTTTCTGGGTTATCAAATTCTTAGTGTTATGGTGTGATGCATGTTTACTTTTCTTAGTTGTTTCAATATATAAGTTGCATGCATGATAAGTTCAGTTATGCACCATTAAGGATTTGTAGAGAAAATAGAAAAAGTTTTATTATGGCATTTGGAACTTGAATAACTAATTCACCCCCTCCCTCTCATTTATTCTAAAGAATTATAACACAAGAAACATCATCAAACCCAAACAGACACTTGAAATCCATCTAGAGAGGTTAGAAGTTTTGAGTAGTACAGATGTTGATAAGTTAATGGAAAATGCTAACATATTTGAATGAAAGAGTAGAGATTTTATTACAATGCGATTCAAACATTCCTTTGGTTTTTGGATTTATTTTATGCATATCTATTACTTTCTTTTTGTTTTGGTTTGAGGTTTATAGCAATCTTTTGGTGTGTGTTATAAATGTTTTTGTGAACTACCTGTTCATTGGCTAGAACTGGGGCAGACTTCACAAAATTGGGTCTACTGACATTCCCCATGGTTGGAAAAATCTAAAACCCTAAGAAATGCTAGTAGACACTTTGTTCTTTGTATCATAAGAAGCATTAAACAAGAGACACAAGGTTATGCCTTTTCCTTGGAAGCCATAGGCGAGACTAGGCAGTTCTTGGCTAGAATTTGAAACAAGGAATACTGATTTCTTGCAAGGGTAACCTTTTTTTAAGGAATGGGTATAATGGAATGCAAGAGCATAGAGTGAAGGTGGTATGGGTACAAAGAGAGGTGTTTCAAGTTATAGGAGAGTGAGAGAAGGTAGATTCTACCTTGAACTATCGAACAATGCTATTAAACCCTACCAAACCCTTGAAATTTGGGTTAGGGCATCTAGTGTACCTTGGTAAACAAAGACCTTAGGAATCTTGAAGGTCATTGAAAAGGGTATCCAAAAATATGATTATTTTGGGAGTCTTTTTAAGGAAAGTTTATTAGAAATCAAGTTTTGGTCCAGTAGGAGGGCTAATTGAGGGCTATTAGGCCTAAAAGGAGTTTTCTCTTGTTTTGAAGAGATCATATAGGAGTTAATGGATGGAATAATAAAGATGGATGTAATCCTATCCAAAATACCCTAGGAAGAGCCTCCAACTCTTGCAAGATAAGATAAGTCATTAGGGAGGCCTAGAAAGAAGTTGTAATGTAGTGAAGTAAGCCTAAAAATGGTAGGTTGGTCTATTAGCAAGGTATCTTGTAGTGGTTAGAGTTAACATTTATGTGGGTAGAACATAACCAAGGAGTTTACATGAACTAACTAAACTACCATAGACTATTCCTATCAGAAGCATAAACTCATCTTTCCATAAGCTTGCCTTTTCCTTCGATTCAGGATCGCATTATGAGATATACTCCTTCAGTGCCTTAGATATCTTATCGCTTTCTTTTTCACACAAAGCTTTTCTTTGTTACTTATCTCATTTATTAGAGAAGCCACAAAATGAACTTGATATCTTGAGCACTTGGACAATTATTTCCTTTGTGTCGGGTTCACACTTCATGAATTACTCCATCAGAAATAACTTTGTGGTATCTTCGAAGAATGTGTTCGCATCCCGATTTAGTATTTCTACATTTTTTATATCATCTAAAATGAAAGCTTCATATTCTTATTTTAGGTGGAAATTATGATCAAGACATATGTTTTTTGAAGAAAAGGACAACTAAAAAATTACTATTGATTTTTTTGTTGTTGCACTTCATTTCCCAACTTTTCTTCAGAAATGAACTTGAAGATGTTCTCTTTCAAATGGGAAGCATTCAGATTAATGGAAGTTTGTTTCTCTCTATAGAATCAGATTCTAAATTTGGATCTTTACTCTAAGATTTCCATAGCTTTAGATTTTTGTTCTCTTGATCTTTTTGTTATGAATCAATCTTCAAATACACCTAGAGATTTCACCATTACTTTTGGTCCAAGGTATCTCAACTAATGAAGTGTATCAGTAGCAAGAATCCAACAATACATGATAGAATCTATAAGGAACACTTTGATAGTGGTAAGAATTAATTACAGAACTAAGGTATACTTCCTTTTCATCAAGAAGATGCTCAGATATAGAAAACCACCCAAACCTAGATCTCGTAAGACCTTGATGTAGTGAAAAAGGAGATTCCCACATAGAGGTGTAGGATGAATCAAATCAATTAACACCCAAATAAAACACATAAGGAAAGCCTAGAGGATGTGTGGTGAGAGGAGAGCCACCTAGGGGCTACCGAGATAAGGACTTACACATAATTTCAATGAAAACTCACCAAGCTAGAAACTTAAAAGGGATGGACTAAAAGTTGGCAACAACTAGCTTTGACTAGGGACTTAGACATTCAAAT
Source organism: Cupressus sempervirens (assembly GCA_028749045.1). Classification (NCBI taxonomy): domain Eukaryota; kingdom Viridiplantae; phylum Streptophyta; class Pinopsida; order Cupressales; family Cupressaceae; genus Cupressus; species Cupressus sempervirens. The sequence goes on from CM053792.1 coordinate 7,419,369, forward strand.
TTCTAAGGATGGATCTAGCATATTTGGTTACTCAAAGCTAGAATGAAATTTCTTAGGGGGAAACAACAAAACAAACACACAAAAGAAAAGGAAAGTACACTAGGAAATTAGGAAACTAAACTAGAGCATGCAACAAAAAGGAAAACTACCTAGGCTAACTCTAACTATAGGGTTACCTGCTCTCTATTATTGAATTGATACAACTTTAGGTCCTAACCATTATAGGAAAATGGAAGAGCCTCACTAGTGGGATAAACCATTATGAAGGAGTTATTCTAATTTACTCACACAATTCTGAAAGGACCTTTCCAAAGAGAGTCAGATTTGTGATGCATACCTTTGGGTTCACATCTCTTGTCCCATAGAAGGACCATATCATTTTACACAAACCTTCTTGGCCTCGCTCTTTTTTTAAAGAAGCTCTTTACATGCTTCTAATTCTTTGTGATGTGGTCAACTAGCTTTTCATGCTCCTCTTCTAGCTTGGTCAAGTACATTATTCACTTTTCCAGGGCAGTTTGAAACATGAGATCTTGAATTGTCTACTGCAACTTGCAGACTGATAACTCTAAGGGGAGGGGAAGAGTGGCCTCAAATCCAAAAAATAGCTTGAATTGGGAAATACCAATGGCCTTTTTAGGTGTTATTCTATCTACCCAAAGAGCTTCATATAGCTTCTTGTGCCAATTCTTCTCGTTGTCGGAGACAAGGTTTCTCATGATATTGACCAAATTTTTGTTGCTTGGTTTTGGTTGACCATTTCTTTGAGGGATATAATCTAAATAATGGCTGAGGTTGATACCATTATTGTAGTAGAATTCAACAATTTCTACTAAAGAAAATATCTAATATTGTTCATAAACAACTTTAGTGGGACACCAAATCTCACAAGGATATTTTCTTTGCTAAACTTGCAAACAACTTGGGAGGTGGTTCTCTTAGTAGGCATTGCTTCCACACACTTAATAAAGTAGTATGTAGCAGTAATGATATATGAGTGTCTAGCAGAAGAGGAGGGGTTAATTGGGCCAATAAAATCAATTCCTCACTTTTGAAAGGGGCTTTCTATTATTACTAACCTTAATGGCAAGGCAACCAACTAAGGTTTACTAGGAAACATTTTTCACTTTTCACATTGGGCTACCCATTTATAGGCATCTCTAAACATATGTGGCCATTAATAACATTGCCTCAAAATTTAATATGTTGTCAGTGTAGAAGAGTAATTCCCACCATAGGCTTCATCATGAAATTGTTTGAGCAATCTCTCTTGCTGAGGCTTATCTTAACATCTTAGGAACGAGCCATCAATTACTATTTTATACATCTAATCATCATAAATGAAATACTTGGTAGAATTGATCCTAATATCTCTTCTCTGCTTATAGGTTAATCCATTGGGGCATTATCTATAAGTAAGGAAATAAGCAATATTTGAAAACCAAGGGTCTTGGAGGCTTACCATTAGGACTCTTAAGATTTGTTCTTCTTTACTCACCTCCCAATTTTCTCCAATTGCTTTGCAAAAACCATTGCCATGGACCAACTTAGTAAGTTATAGTCCAATGTCATATTCTTGGACTTTGGCTATTTAGGCTCCTCTTGGATTGCATCCTATTTCCTACTAAGTTAAGATGCTTTTGATTGCTGAATTAGGAACATAAAAGATTGAATGTGAATGTAGAGCATAAAATCTAAAGTTCTTAAGGGCTCTAACTACAACACAGGTATGTTTTTCCATCCAGGAGTACCTTAGTTCATGCTACTTAAGAGGAGTTCTCATGAAACCAATAGGTGCCTAGATGCCTTCCTTGTTTTCTTGCATGAGTATGGTAGACAATATATCAACCAATGCATAGCAATATAAAATAAAGTCTTTGGTATAATTTGGATGTACTAGGACAGGGGCTCTAGCTATGGCGGTTTTGATTTCATAAAAGGATTTTCTTTTAGGGTCACTCCATTTGAAAGTGTGACTGCCTTTCATCATGCCAATTATACACTTTGTAATTTTAGAGAAATTAGCGACAAAATGCCTTAAGAAATTTACCTGACCAAAGAATGATGTAATTCTAGTTTTTCTTGTTGGTAGATTGAGCTAGTGAATAGCTTTGATACATTTAAGATCAATCTTAAAACCCTCTTGAGACACTATGTGACCCAACAAATTTCCCTTTGTTACATGAAACATAGACTTTTTAGGGTTAAGGGAGATTCCACGTTCCCTACATCTCTTCAACACTTTCTCAAAGTCCTTCAAATGATCTTTTCTTTTCTTGGAGAATATTGTCAAATCATCCAAATAAATAAACATGATTTTATCCTTTAAATATGCAAAGGATGAATTCATAGCTCTCTAAAAGGTATCCCCAACATTAATTAGCCCAAAGGGAATTCTATTGTAAGAAAATGTTCCCCAAGGAGTGCCGAACATTGTCTTAAACTAATCATCAAGATGAACTTTGATGTAGTTGAAGCCTAAGAAACCATCCAACATGGACATTGGTTTGGATCCTACCATTGTTTGCAACAAGTGATCCATGTTGGGAAGAGCATAGTTTTCTTTAAGAGATGCTTGATTTAGACTCCTAAACTCAATGCAAATTTTGATCTCTCCATTCTTCTTCCTAATAGGGACAACATTAGCTATCCATGTTGAATGATGTACGGGATAAATGATCCCAACTCCTAACATCTTATGAATTTCTTTGAAGATGGTAGCTAAGATCATTGAGTTGTAGTTGTGTTGCTTTTTCCTAAAAGGAACTTCATCTAGCTTAAGGGGAATTTTATGTTTAAACTCACTATCCCTAAAAGTTTTCAAATCTTCATAACCCCATGAAATAATGTCTTGATATTCATAAATTAGTGTTTTAGCTCTAGTTCATTCTTTAGTTGAAAAAAAACTACCAATGTTAATCATTTTAGGCTTAAGTTTAGTGCCTACATTCATTCCTTGATAATCATCTAAGGTTCCACCTTTCCTACTGATGCAAGAGCATCTTGGGTTTGCTCGATGACTACTTTGGAGGGTGCTTGGTCTGGGAGCTTGACATGGTCTTTAGTTGCTCAGCATGGTCTGGGAGCTTAGCATGGTCTATTGAGCTTGGCATGGTCTTTGGTTGCTCGGCATGGTCTGGAGACTTAGCATGGTCTTTGGTTGCTCAACATGGTCTATGGAGCTCAGCCTTGCTTAGAAATTTGGTACCTATTGTAGGCCATGTAACTAATTTTCCACAATGAGTTAGAGGATGCAAATTTAAGGGATTGAAGAGGGCCTAGAGTAATACCTGTGGTTCAAAGCATGAGTTTTAATTCAATTGGAGCTAAGAGATATCGTAATTTTACTCAAATATCAATTTTGGGCATTTAATTGCTATTTCAGGTTTTCTTGGCATGGTCTTTGGTTGCTCAACATGGTCTATGGAGCTCAACCTTGCTTAAGAATTTGGTGCTTGTTGTAGGTCATGTAACTAATTTTCCACAATGAGTTAGAGGGTGCAAATTTCTAGGATTGAAGAGGGCATAGAGTACGACCTATCATTTGAAGCACAAGTTCTAATTCAATCAAAGCTAAGAGATATCATGATTTTACTCGGATATCAATTTTGGGTATTTAATTTCTATTGCAGGCCAACTTGTGGCATATAATTTATGTATTTGTATTTAATTTGTGTTCTGGGCCAACTTATGGCTTAGATTGGTATAAGTAGGGGTTTTGGGGAAGCCTTTAGTCATTTAATCATCCATCGTAGAGAAGAGGAGCTGGTAGAGGAGAAAATTTGGAGAAGAGCTAGTGGTTGTGGCTTAGAAAACAAGGAGATACTTGGTGGGCTTGAAAGCACAAGTTGAGAGCTTCCTTGGGAGTTTCTACTAGAGTGTTGATTTGGACTAGCTAGGGTTTGGATTGGATCTTGTAGAATTGCTATTGTATTTGGCAATAATTGGGAAGGCCTTACAACCTAGCACATTTCATGAAATAGTTATTTTATAAATAAAGAGTTGTGATTTGGTATCAGATCTTGTGTTATTGCTTCTTGCTATTGTATTTTTGCTACATGGTTATTATCTGGGGGCTAGCTTATTTCCTTTGGGGATTCTCCTACCTTGCACTATGTTAGATTATATCAGAGCAAATGTTGTTCCTAAGCATGTAGATAGATTGCTGAAGTTGAGGCAGTCTACACCAGGACTTGGTTGGAGAAGTAGATCTGAGAATATCTTGATCTGTTGGTGGATTTTCTTTCTGGAGTCCTAGATCTCTTGGTTGCAAGGTGGTAGATTATGGTTCTAACTTTTAATTGTAAAGGGATTACATATGGATCGATGGATGCAAAGATGGATGACTAATATTGTTGAGGCATGATCATAGAGAGTTTGTGGATTGCAAATCCATGGTCTTGGACTTGTGATGTGGTTCCTGATTGTTCATGCGAGGTGATAGGTTGTGTAATCTAACTTGCGAACAATTTTAGGTTGTCAGAAGGAGCATGGGGAGGATTTGTTGTAGAAGGTTTATGAAGATCTTGGGAGATGGCTCCAAGGGGATTGGATCTTGAGATGATTGCGAATCTCTATGATATGGTGGAGAGGAATTTTTTTTGAGATGTCTGCTTGGTTAGAAGGTAGCTTGGACGATTGAGTTAAGGATGGGATGAGGAAGGAATTTTGTAGATGTTTGTGGAGTTGGAGTCTACCAATTTGGAAGAGAGTTTTCTGGCTGATTAGAAGATTTGTTCGAGAGAGAAGATGGCATGGCAAGGTCGAGGTGGAAGAGGTTGGTTTTGTTGATTAGATTGTGGAGTCTGATACAAAACTTGCAGAGCAACTGGAGGTTGTTGCTAAAGATATTCCTAACCTTGTTGATGCTGGGATAGAAATTCATTTTCATGATCAGTTGGTTGGATCTGACATGGAAATTGTAGAGCACTTGGTCGTGGATGATCTAGTTGTTGTTGGTGGTGAGTTATGTATTGCAGAGCATCTTGTTGTGAGCAATGAGATTTTTGGTGTTATGAGTTTGGCATGTTTTGATGGAGATCTATATGTTGCTATTGATGTGGACTTTGTTGTTGTTGGTGTGGATTCACTAGTTGCTAATGTGGAGGAGGATTTTTGAATGAAGCATTATGTTTAGTTTGTTCCTAGGAGTGATCATGCTGATTGGATGGTAGAGATTATGGTGTTTGATAGGATGATGTGGATGTGGATGATGCAAAAATTGGTTTTCTTGTCCCTATTGGAGTGAAATCCTTTAGTGAACATGAAGATGGTTGTTGATCTTTATTTTTACATCAAAGTATGGGACACACTTTTCTATTTACCTGGGGAGTCTGATGCAAGAGCATCTTGGGTTTGCTTAGTGACTACTTTGGAGGGTGCTTGGTCTGGGCTCAACATGGTCTTGGAGCTTGGCATGGTCTATTAAGCTCGACATGGTCTCTGGTTGCTTGACATATTTTGGGAGCTCAACATGGTCTATTGAGCTTGACATGGTCTTTGGTTGCTCAGCATGGTCTAGGGACTCAACATGATCTTTGGTTGTTTGACATGGTCTATGGAGCTTGACCTTTCTTAGGAATTTGGTGCCTATTGTAGGCCATGTAACTAATTTTCCACAATGATTTAGAGAATGAAAATTTAATGGATTGAAGAGGGCCTAGATTAATATGTATGATTTGAAGCATGAGTTTTAATTCAATTGGAGCTAAGAGATATCACAATTTTACTTGGATATCAATTTTGGGCATTTAGTTTTTGTTGTAGGCCAACTTGTGGTATTTAATTTATGTATTTGTATTTAATCTATGTTCTGGGCCAACTTGTGGCTTAGACTGGTATAAGTAGGGGTTTTGGGGAATTCTTTAGTCATTTAATCATCCATTAGGGAGAAGAGGTGGTAGAGGAGAGAATTTGGAGAAGAGCTAGTAGCTATGGCTTGGAAAACAAGGAGATTGCTTGGTGGGCTTGTGAGCACAAGTTGAGATTTTCCTTGGGGGTTTCTACCAGAGTGTGGATCTTGATTAGCTAGGGTTTAGATTGGATCTTAAGGGATCTTGTAGTGATTTTATTATAATTTCTATTGTATTTGACTATAATTGGGAAGGCCTTACAGTCCGAAACATTGCATGTGATAGTTATTTTATAAATAAAGAGTTGCAATTTGGTATTAGATCTTGTGTTATTGCTTCTTTCTATTGTGTTTTCACTACATGCTTATTGGTTGGGGGCTAGGATATCTTCTTTGGGGATTGTCTTGCCTTGCACTGCATCACCTACCACTTTCTCTTCTAATACATGCATCATGTCTATCAAAAAATATTTCTAAAGAGATTAGGTGTTTGGGCATTTTGTTACCTTTTAATTTATCATCACCTAGCTCCAAATCTTTCTTATTATTAGGAGATAGCTCTTGGCAGGGGCTTTTACTTCCTTCAAAGTACAAATCACTAAAAGGTTTAGTTCCTTCTAGAAAGCACCGGATCTTCCTATCATCATTAAATATTTTCCATGATTCATCATTGTTAGGTACATTAGGTCTGAAGAGGACTTCAACCTTAATATTCCTTGTCTTTGAATTTTGGATGACATAATAGAAGGGATGAAGAGGTAGCTACCATATTAGCCCTTAAATTTTGTTCCCTTGGAACAACTTGTATATAAAAGGCATCAAGATCTTTGATCTTATTCTAGATATTGTTCTTATAATTCCTATGTCTTGGGTTCTTCATAGTGTATTGACTTCGGACTTGTTTCACAATTAGTTCTACATCACCTTGGGATTTTAGAATTTCCACCCCTCTTTGCTTTGGAATAGTAATGCCTAAGAGTAGTCCTTCATATTCTATAATGTTGTTTGTGTTTTTGAACTACAACTTATACATGAGCTATGTCAAATCTCCCTTAGGGGAAATGAGCACCACACCTGCTCCTGATCCGATAGTTGCACAACTACCATAAAATTCAAAAGTCCAAATTCCTTGATCATCAGGAGGGTGATGCTCTTGTTCAAGAGTACTGAAGTTAGCAAACATCATATAATTCCCACACTCTATTTCTTGATATAAGACCTGAGCATTAGAATTATCAAATTTTCATTACAGTAAATTTACCTTTTTCCTTAGGTTCAAGATTCATCTCTTTGTCACCAACAAGAATAGTAGCATGAGACCAATATAGTTTTATTTCACCTCCCATATCTTTGTAAAAACTCCTACTTGGTAGCATGCCATAAATAGTAGGGATGTAAGCCACAATAATGGTAAATTTCATTCTTTTTGTTGGGTGTGAAACTAAGGTTACTTGGGAATCCTTTACTTGTACTATTAGGGGAACTTGTTTTGCATCCATAGAATAATAACACCCAAAGGTCATAATTAAGTGAAAGCCTAAGGCATGGGAAATAGTAGAAAGCATGACATTGTCTAATGCACCCAAGTCAATTATGTAATTTCTTAGCTTGTGACCATTGATATATAAAGACACATAAAAAGGATCAAGTTTTTGGCCAAGGGAGGTAGCTAAGACTAAATATTCTTCTTCATTGAATAGAACAATTAGGATTGGTTCCTTATAAGTATGGGGACACACACTAGTGTGAGGCATTTTATTACTAGTAGCATTGATATTTGAGTGAGATTTATTGCTAGTCTCTCCTCTACAATAATCAACTAGATTTTGCAATTCAATGGGATTAGATTTCAAGTATTCTAGAGGAGAGACTTGAATACGAGAATCTTTAAAATATTGAATAATATTAAATGAGGAACCAAGATTACCACTTGGATCTAATTTTGACATCTCTTTCTTTGAAGTAGAGGGGGTGGAAGTAATTGCCATGATTGGTGAAGTAGGAGCAATGTTCCAAATGGGAACTGAGATTTTCAGAGCTTTTATCTCATGGCTCCTTATAGTTATAGACATTTTTACTCCACTCATAGTGGCAAAGTAGTTACCTTCTCTTTCTAAATTTGATTCATACTCCAAATAGAATGTTCTAGAGTCGCTAGGAGTAGAATCATCTTAACTTTTTGGATATTCCACTATTAGCTTGTTACTTGCATTCATATGCTTATATCTATTCATTTTAGGGAAAGAGTTACGATCTGCTCTTAGTTGGAATATGCACATGCTATATTTCTTAGGAGTTGCCTCAATGAAAAGCCTTTGTTGAGTAGGTGGTAATTTTAATGCCTTTCCTTCATGTTGTTTTCTAGATATATCTTCATAAGGTTGTTTAAATGACAGAGTTGGCTTACCCATTTTCTTTTTCATTAAAATCATCTCATTTGATAACTTTTGAAGCATTTCTTCCATGTTGTTGGTAATGCTAGTAGTAGTGCTTGTACTAACTCCACTTTGAATGTCCCTCTTCCATTTTAAAAGTGCTATCAAATCATTTTCTAATTCTATGGTGAGAGTCTAAGAAGATTGGAGATTTTCCATATGTAATCTTCTGATTTGAAAACTAACATATGGAGGCATAGAACTAATGAAGAACATCTTTTGACTATCTATATTTGGTCTACTTGTAGTAGGAATTTAATCAAGCAATTGTTGAACATTGCAATGAAATCCGTCATGGGAATATTTGGTTCCTTCTAAATCTGAGTGAGCTAAGAAAGCAATGTATGCTGATCTTTTGTGCTTTTGTAGTGGGCTTCAAACCAATTTTTCATGTCATCCCAAGTTGTGATGCATCCAATAGGAAGATGTTGGAACCAATCAACCACATTTTCAACTAGTGTTTCAACAAACATCCTTGTGACTATGTATTCATTTTGAGGGGAGATAACACTATAAGATGCAAAGAAAGAAACAATATGTTCATCTATAGAAACCTTCCATCATCATTAAATTTGGGGAAATTCTTCCAGGAGGCTCTTGGTAAATCATTATTAGTAGCAAGGAAAAAAGGCCCAATAACATTACCCTAGGGTATATCTATTGATGTAATAAGAATTATTGGGATTGGTTGGAAAGTGTTGGAATCACAATAGGAAAGGTAAACTTTAGAGGTGGGGGTGTGGGGGGGGGGGGGGGCGGCAGTGAATCCGTAGTTTAAACTTGGACCCATAAAATTTTCACCACATATATATCTCATGCATTTAATGAGTAAACTGAAATAACATATAAATCATATATATCTAAGTCATGTAAACATGTAAGCATTCACGCACATAACACCGTAAATGATTACCCATAAACACTCCAAATGAGAAGGTAAAATTGGGGTGGGGATGACACCACAAATCTTCACTACTATAGCAATAAAGTGTATCTAATGAAGGTTACAATGTTTTGACCATGAAACATGATCTACCCTATGAAAGGTCTACCCTGTTAAAGGCTTACAAAGGCTATTAGGTCTCACCTTGTTAGAGGATTACAACACCCTGTTAGAAGTGTTTTTGTTAGAGGAGTTTAACTTATAACTAAATAAGCACCCTATTAAAGGATTTTAGACAACCTGTTAAGACTACTCTGTTAAGAGATTTGATTGAATCACCTGTTAGAATGTCTCAGCATAGATTATGCGATTGGCACTCGATTACTTGATAACAAATCACCTCTAAACAATGTCTTCTTGATCCTTCTTGATCTGATGTCTCAATGTTGTATACTTTTCTCTATATCCTGGATCTCTCAAGCATAACATATCCATGACTTGGCTTATATAAAAAACTTCAAAATTTCAAAAATTTGCAATAACTTGTATACCTCAAAATTTGATAACTCCCCCTAAGTTGATATGTCTCTTTTGTAGCCAAAATTTTGTGCTCCTTTTGAGTAAATGTGTCTCCACTAATACACTTTGACTTCAATGCATTGTGTTATTGATACTCTTTCATCTAATACTTCTTGTATACCTAAGCTAGTATCTCCCCAAAATATACATCTCCCCCAATGATGTATCTCCCCCTTTGTTCTTATTCTCCCCCTTTTTGACACTTATGTCAAATGAGCTATACACTTATTGTGTGATTGTCCAAAAAGGATTTATGGACATCCAATATTATCTTGAGGGCTACATCCCAATTATCACATGCAACATCCAATGACTTGAGTTGAATGGAAAGTTTGGAAGCAAGGTGGACTAGACCATCTAAAGTAGAAAGATTGGGATCTTTCTTCAGTATAGGTTCAACATAGCCTAGCTCCTTGTGTAATATTTCCATATGTGGGGTGAGGGTTGTTTGTATGCTAGTTAGTTTGGCTCTTATGTTAGTCTCATTTACTATCAATATAGCTAACTAACTCTGTGTTTGAAGCAATGTCCTGAAACACTTCTCACTTTGAGCTAGATTCATTGCTAGTCTTGCACCTAATGCAAAAATTTGGCTCTCCAGACTTAGAATGTTACTTCTAGTCTCTTGGGTGAAGAGTGATGGATTGCATAATTTAGTGTATAATGAGAATATGTTCTCAAGTACCTTCTTCACATCCTCAACCTTAGTTTCCAATGCAGCTTGTGTTAGTGCTATCTCACTGGATATTTTCTCATTCACCTTGTTTTGGAACTTCTTTTCTAGACCATTATAATAATTTGACATTAGTATCAAGGTCTTCATTACTGACCTTTTTCACTATTTCTATTAGCTGTTCCATTAGTGGCTTGGTCTCTTCAGGAGTTAGCATACTAAATGCATCTAGAAAGATGTCCTTAATGTTTTGTAGTGCTTGCTTTTGCCTATGTTCTCTCCTAAGCATTTTTTGATGCTTTTTCCTTTTTAGGGCTTGCTATAATATTCCTATTTGTTCTAATGTCATGGTGTTATTGTCACATTTGGGTATAATTTCTTCATCAAGACTTATATCTCCATAGTGAATTACCTTTTCAATCTTTGATGAACTTGGGCTTGGCACTGAGATTCACAATGGAATAGCTTCTGTGTTCGACTTCTAAAGAGTTTGTGTGGAAGGAGTGCCAAATGTCGATAAAGCTATTAGAGCTTGAATGGAAACTTGTTCCTTCACCTTAGGTGTTAGCTCACTCTCTTTAGGCTTGCCCTATTTTGCCACTATGACTTGACTTGCACTTTGCCCTTGTGTTGTAGGTGTAGATAAGTCTATCTGACCTCTTCCCTATAGTCCTACAATGGTGGCTTGTTCTGCTACTATCTTCTTCTCAACAATATCAATCTTGGCAATTGTATCAATCTTGGTAAATGTATCTTCTAGAATTTGGACCAAAGGCTATACATTAGTGATTGAAGGGATGATAGAGGGTGGTCCTTATGGATTCACCTTTTCCTTGGAAACATTGATCACTGACTTTTGTAGTTCATCTATACTTACAAAAATAGGATTGCGAAAAACTTTGGCTTATAGTGTAGATTGATCTAATATCTTCTTCAAATCTTCTTCAGTAAGAGGATTGATGTTTAGAGTTGATAGATTAGAAATATCCTTGATAGTTATTGTTTCAGTTGTGTCATGTAGAGGATTGACATTCAACAATTGTGTGTCATACACACTTTGTTCTTCTTGCTTCTCAGGCTCAACTGTTGCCTTGTCATCTTCTTTCATTTTTGTTCCTCCTCCAACAATATCATCTTTGTCATTATCTCCCTCATCATCATCTTTGACTTTAGAAGGTTCCGGTTATCCTTTCTTTACTATGGCTAACCCATAAATGAGTTTCCATATCTATGTTGAATTCTTGACAAAATCCTCAATATTATTTTGGAAAATAATTAAGGCTTTGTATTTAGGTGTGAACCTAACTACATACTTCTTTATAGCCTTAGCAATTTGTGCCTCTGTTAATTTAAGTATCACTTGGGCTCATGTGGTCTCACTAATTTGTCTTTCTAGATTTAGATAGTAATGCCATTTTTTCTCAACTATGTCATATAGACTCTTAGGTACAGAGTTAGAAAATTCTAGTGGTGTCGTCTTGATTTTTTCCATCATGGAATATAAGACCTCTTCCACTTGGTTTTTCTGCTCTTTACCCAATTTATCAAAATCAACATGATTGAATCCTGATAGATCTTCATTATTCTTAACATTTTCACATAAATTTTCAAGATCTAAAAGAGGGTTGTGACTCACCACCTTAAATTGGCTATTGTCATATGACTTTGTTTTCTCTTCTTTAGAATCTGGTTGTGCAACATACTTCTTTTTGGGTCTCTTTTTCTCTTGACCTCCTTATTTTTTTTGCTTTGTCTTTTCCTTGACCTTTTGTGTAGTAGAACATGTGCTAGCTCTTGTTGTAGGTGCAATGGGCTTTGGCTAACTAGGTTTGACAATTTTTTTAGTCCTTGCCACAGGTTGTGCCTTGGCCTTCCTCTTCTTTTTCTTGGCAGGAGTAGGTGCTTCCTTGGTTTCTTCTCCCTTGACACCTTTAGTTTCCTCCTCTTCCTTGTCATCTCCCATGCCTTGTGTCAAAGTTAGAGGTGCTTGTGTTTGAGGTCCTTCTTCCTCTTCATCCTCTTTATCTTCTTCCTCTTCCTTTTCGGCACCCTCTCCAAATTTGGCTTTCAATTTCTTCACTATTTTAACCTTTTTCTTCATGGTAGATGTAGTCTTTAATTACATGGTAATCTTGGACTATACAATCTCACAGTTTCCAAATTTTTTTGTAGTTTTGTCTACCTCTTCTGCTAGTAGAGTTGTTATAGCTACAGGGGCTTCATCCACATTTATCTCATAGCCTAAGGGTCTCAACCATCTTACCCTTGGTGTTGCAGCTTGTACAAATGTATAATCAACATCCACAAGAAAACATACATCATTATAATGTTTTTAAACTAAAGATATTGGTATTCTTAGTTTCTCCTTCATTGACTTTTTGAAATCTTCAAAGTAACTAGTCATTAAGGATTCAAAATTCTCTCCTAGCTGCTTAATGTACTCACCAATCTTTACTACAACTGATATGTTGGTCTTCCATCCCACATACCAAATGAGGGAAATGTGTTTTGTACATAAAATAATATACAAATCAATATAGAGGCAAATTTTCATTATGCACTCTTTATTTTCTTGATTGCTCCAAGGTTCTCCATCAGTTGTTACAATTTTAGTTCTGCTAGATCATATGTATGATCTTTCTTGACAATATTTTATCCAACATCCACAACTATATAGGGTACACTATTCAATCTACTAGATTGATAGAACTTGTGTGATATAACCCTTACAACAAAGTTTATTAGAGGATTACTAATTGTATCTATTGTCATGCCTCTCTTATTCTAGACAGCTCTAGTATTCTTCTCAATCACTTCTTTTGAATCACTTCTTAGTGTCTTAGGCTGATCTAGGGTTGGGTAGCCAATAACCCTATGGATTAACTCTTAGTAATTTTAATCGGTCCACTCTCCAACCATAAGGAGCCATCATGGATTTGGGTAAACACTATTCTGATCCATTCTGTCTTAAACAAATTTAGAAAATCTAGGGCTTGTGTTAATCTCTTTCTCTTAATGATTTTTAACTCTTCTTTCAAAACACCATTTTCACAAAGTTTTTTGTATACTTCCCTAATTTACATATCCCCAATGCTTCCTATCTTACAGTTGTAGCATTTTCTTACATCTTGCACCATTATTACATTCGATAGAATCATGGACAATGTGCTAGAAGGGTCTTGCTTGTAAGAAATGTTATGAATAGCTTTGGAAATGGGCTGCTTGAATTCATTACTCACTAATTGAACATTTAAAACTTCCTTCCCTTCAACATTCTTCGAACTAGATGCAATTATGTGAAACTAGGGTTTTTGAAAATTAAACTGTATAGCTCAACTCTTGATAAATACCTTGTGAAACCTAATGAACTAATATGAGATCATTGCTAGAATCTTTTGCAAACACTTTGAATAGATTTCTAGATCACCTTCTACTCTGCACACTCTTACTTGAATTTGAAATGATGAAAAATGAGATAAAATTAATCAAATACCCTTTGAAAACCTTGCAATAAATGCTAAGTTCTTACACAGTTGTAAGCTCAACATCAACCAATTTTAGGCTCACTCAGCATCCATTGATATTTCCATCACTTGGCAACCACTACGAGTTCAACATCAACTAGCTAGTTTGCTGGCTCAACATCTTCTAGCATTCCACTTAAGACACATAGGAAATATTTCATGCTTAACAGCAACATGAAAAACTTAAAGTTTTATCTTGAATTCCTATCAACATTTTGAATCTTTATTCATGCTAATGTAATCTTCTCAATACTATCTCCTTTGGAACTGATGTATGATATAGCCTTTAAATATTAGTCCCACATACCTCTTGATTTCCTAGTTTGATGAGGTGTGATCATCTGACCCATTCGGTGAAGTGATCCCTTCTCCATTTGATGTGTTGCAATCAACTTTCTTTTTCCATGTCTTATTCATCTCATCTCTGATGTGTTCAACATTTTCCTTGCCTTTAACTTTATCAAATTCACAACTTGGAACCTTTGACTTTGTTGGGCAATACCTACTGATGTGACCACTCTTCAAATAGCTGAAACATGTGGTTTGGCTCAACCACCTTTGGTAATTACCTCTAAAGTGTGTCATTATACAATTCTCAGGAACATGTCCATATTCTTGACAATAATGATAGCTATATCTTGTCTAATAATCCTAGTTATAAGAGTTTCCGTTGTTCCTTACCTTTATTTGCTTGTTTGATGACTACATAGGTTTGGATTTGCATTCAAAAGTTATATGCCCATACTTTTGATAGTTGTAGCAATAAGCTTCAAATTTTTGTGTACGCATGGTCCTAATTTTGCATTCATATGCCTAATGACCTTATTTGTTGGCAGTGAACAATGTTCTTAGGCTTGACATTCTGATTTGTAGTCTTGCTTCTGCACACATTAGTAGTATGTCCTTTCTTACCACAATTATGACAAGTAGGTTTGGAGGTCTTACCTTTGTTGATCCTTTCTTCTGCACTTTTGGATGAATCTCCTTCTTTAGTGCTTGTATAACCTAGTCTAGATGTATCATTATTGGATCTAGGGGATCTCAATAATTACTCAAAGTATTTGATGGATTCATTTGGCTTGTTGAAACTTTCAAAAAATTCATTTACTCTCTTTAGGTCATTCTTCAATTGTTCATTTTTGGAACTTCAATGTAGTTATCTCAATGTCCTTGACATTTAACTCATATTTGGCATTCATCATTTGACTTAGAGTATCCAATTGCATGTTGGAAATTTTGGTTAGCTCTATTGACTTCTCTTCCTGTCTGTTGGCCAGAATTCTTTTGTCTTCTTCAATCATGGCTTTGTCTTCCATGGCTTTCTTCTTTCCTTCAACCACTTCATATAGTAGAATGACTTGTGATTCTTACTCTAATTTGAGATTTCTAATTTCCTCAGCTTGGACTCTATTCTTTTCCATTAGATCTACAATTATTGCATCAAATTCATTTGAGTCTCCATCTACAAATAGCTTAGTAGTGTTTGTCTCTTTGTATTGTGTGTCATTCTCCACAATAGCAATTTATTTCCTTCTCTTCAAGGAATTCTTTAGGTCTTCTCTTGCTTGATTTAGTTGACGTAGTATGAGATGTATTTCAATCTCCTAGTTCTCAATGGTCTTTTCCAACTTGTAGACTTCCATTTCAAGATCTTTCCTCAAAGTTGCAAAGCTTCTCTTTTAGAGAACTAGGCTCTGAAACTAATTGTTGGAATCATAATAGGAAAGGTAAACTTCTAAGAGTGGGTTGGGGGGGGGGTGAATCAATAGTTTAAACTTGGACCCATAAAATTTTCACCACATATCTATCTCATGCATTCAATGAGTAAACTAAAATAACATATAAAGCATATATATCTAAATCATGTAAACATGTAAGCATTCACACACATAACAATAGATATGATTACCCATAAACCCTCCAAGTGAGAAGGTAAAACTGGGGTGTGGATGACACCCACAAATCTTTATTACTGTAGCAATAAAGTGTATCCAATGAAGGTTACAATGTTTTGACCATGAAAAATGATCTACCCTTTGAAAGGTTTTCCCTATTAAAGGCTTACAAAGACTATTAGGTCTCACCTTGTTAGATGATTGAAACACCTTGTTAGAAGTGCCTTATTAGAGGAGTTTAACTTACAACTAAGTAAGCACCTTGTTAAAAGATTTCATACAACCTATTAAGACTACTTTGTTAAGACATTTGACAAAAATAACCTGTTAGAATGTCTCAGCATAGATCTTGCAGTTGGGACTTGATTTCCTAATAACAGATCACCTCTAAACAATGCCTTCTTGATCCTTCTTGATCTGATGTCTCAATGCTATATCCTTTTCTCTATCCTCTATTCTACTCTAATTAGTCTGCAATTCACTCTCTCTTCATAACTTCTAAGTCACCATGAATGCTCTAATTTCTCATGCAAACTATCCTCTTTTCTCCTTCAATTCCTTACACACTCAATAGATAGTTTAGGTTTTTTTTTCCTCCTTAAAAAGGGTGGCTTAGGGTTAGGTATGAATCTACAATTGAGATTCATCCATTTTGTTGCTTAATCCTTCCCATTTTTTGATTGGCTGCATGCAATTGCATATGGAATCCAACTAGAGATTCGTTCTTATCTCCAAAATATTGTAATTTACCTTTAAGTTAGCTCAAAAATGGTTTTCATAGTTGTTTTTTCCATTACAAAAAAAAAATGTCAAAATTGTGTCACTCAGCATTTGAAGTCTCTGATGCTCAACATGTACTAATCTCTCTGCTATGACTCAGGATGTGCATTGCTTGACATATACTATTTACTTGGCTCTTGAATCACTCGGCATGGTCCATCTACTTAGAACTTGAGTGACTCAACACATGAGTGACTTGGCACTCATTGTGACTCAGCATGTTCTAATATTTACATGTTGTGCTTGGCATGTACTACTAGTTTGGCATGAACTAAGTAAATAAATTAAGTGTGTTTATACTCACTTGTCAAAACCAATCTGAGATCAACAATCTCCCCCTTTGACATGATGTCAAAAACACCTGAATATACATTAATATCCTTGATCTCTTGGGCATAACATATCCATGACTCAACTTAAATAGAAAACTTCAAAATTTCAAAAATTTGAAACAACTTGTATACCTCAAAATTTGATAACTCCCCTTGAGTTGATATGTCTATTCTATAACCAAAATCCTATGCTCCTTTTCAGTAAATGTGTCTCTGCTAATACACTTTGACTTCAATGCACTATGTTACTATTACTCTTTCATCTGATACTTCTTGTATACTTGCTCTTCCTTAGATGATATCACCCCAATATATATATCTCCCCTTTGTTCTTATTCTCCCCCTTTCTTATTCCCTCCCTTTTTGACACTTATGTCAAATGAGCTATACACTTATTGTGTGTTTTTCCATAAAGGATTTATGGACATAAAATATTATCTTGAGGGTTGCATCCTAGTTATCACATGCAACATCCAATGACTTGAGTTGGATGGAAAGTTTGGTCACAAGGTGGACTAGACCATCTAAAGTAGAAAGATTGGGATCTTTCTTCATTAGAGTTTTAGAGTAACTTAGCTCCTTGCACAATATTTCCATATGTGGGGTGAGGGTTGTTTGTATGCTAGTCAGTCTGGCTCTTATGTTAGCCTCATCTGCTATCAATATAACTAACTAACTCTATGTTTGAAGAAATGTCCTAAAATTCTTCTCACTTTGAGCTAGATTCATTGGTAGTCTTGCACCTGCTGCAAAAATTTGGCTCTCCAGACTTAGAATGTGACTTCTAGTCTCTTGGGTGAAGAGTGATGGATTGCACAATTTAGTGTGCAATGAGAATATGTTCTCAAGTACCTTCTTCACATCCTCAACCTTAGTTGCCAATGAAACTTGTGTTAATTCTATCTCACCAGATATTTTCTCATTCACCTTGTTTTGGAACTTCTTTTCTGACCATTCTAATAATTTGGCATTAGTTTCAAGGTCTTCATTAATTGACCCTTTCCATTATATCTGTTAGCTATTCCATTAATGTCTCTGTCTCTTCAAGATTTGGTAGACTAAATGCATCTAGAAAGATGTCCTTAATGTCTTGTAATGCCTACTTCTACCTATGTTCTCTCCTAAGCATGTCTTGATGCTTTTCCTTTCTAGGGCCTGTTGTAATATGCCTATTTGTTCTAATGTCATGGTTTCATAGTCATATTTGGGTATAATAATTTCTTCATCAAGGCTTATATCTCCATAGTGAATTACCTTTTCAATCGTTGATGAACTTGGGCTTAGCACTGAGATTTGTAATGTAATAGCTTCTGTGCTTGACTTCTAAAGAGTTTGTGTGGAAGGAGTTCCAGATGCTGGTAAAGCTACCAGAACTTGAATGGCAACTTGTTCCTTTACCTTAGTTTTCTTCTAACTCTCTTCAAGCTTTCCCTTATTTTTCCACTATGACTTGACTTGCACTTTACCCTTGTTGTGTAGGTGCAGATAAGTCTATCTTACCTATTTCCTGCTATCTTGCAGTGGTGGCTTGTTCTGCTACTGTCTTCTTCTCCACAATATCAATCTTGGTAGTTGTATCAACCTTGGTAATGTAGCTTTTGGCATTTCGACCAAAGGTTGTACATTAGTGATTGAATGAATAATAGAAGGTGGTTCTAATGGATTCACCTTTTCCTTTGCAACATCAATCATTGATTTTTGTAGTTCATCTATACTTACAAAAATAGAATTCACACAAAGTTTGGCCCATAGTATAGATTGATCTAATATCTTCAAATATTCTTTAGTAAGAGGATTGATGTTCTAAGCTAATAGATTAGAAACATCCTTGACACTTACTATTTTAGTTGTGTCATGTGGAGGATTGACATTCAGCAATTGTGTATCATGCACACTTTGTTCTTCTTGCTACTCAAGCTCATCTGTTGCCTTGTCATCTTCTTTCATTTCTATTCCTCCTCCAATTGTATTATCTTTGTCATTATCTTCCTCATCATCATCTTTGACCTTAGAAGGTTTAGGTTGTCCTTTCTTTACTATGGTTAACCCATAAATGAGTTTCCATATCTGTGTTGTCTTCTTGACAACATCCTCAATATTATTTTGTAAAATGCTAAAGGCTCTATATTTAGGTGTGAACCTAACTACATAATTCTTTATAGCCTTAGAAATTTGTGCCTTTGTTAATTTAGGTATCACTTGGGCCAGTTTGGTCTCCCTAATTTTTCTTTCTAAATTTAGACAGTGATGCCATATTTGCTCAACTATGTTATATAGACTGTTAGGTATACAGTTGGAAAATTCTAGTGGTGTTGTCTTGAATTTTTCCATCATGACATATAGGGCCTCTTCCACTTTTTTTTTATCCTCTTTATCTAATTTATCAAAATCAACATGACTAAATCTAGATAGATTTGCATTATTCTTAACATTTTCACATAAATTTTCAAGATTTGAAAGAGGGCTGTGACTCACCACCTTAAATTGGCTGTTGTCATCTAACTCTATTTCTCCTCTTCAGAATCTAGTTGTGCAATATACTTCCTTCTGGGTCTCTTTTTCTCTTGACTTCCTTATTTTGTTTGCTTTGTCTTTTCCTTGACCTTCTGTGTAGTAGCACATGCGTTGGCTCTTGTTGTAGGTGTAGTGTGCTTTGGCTGACTAGACTACTCTATTAAGAGATTTGACTAAAATCACCTATTAGAATGTATTAGCATAGATCCTACTATTGGCACTTTATTGTTTCATAGTAGATCACCTCTAAAGAATATATTCTTGATCCTTCTTAATCTGATGTCTCAATGTTGTATCCTTTTCTCTATCCTTTATTTTTCTTTAACCGGTTTTGTAATTCACTCTCTTCATAACTTCTAATTCACCACGAATGCGTTATTTTCTCATGCAAACTATCCTCTTCACTCCTTCAATTCCTTACACACTTAATAGATAATTTAGGGTTTTTCATCTTCCTGATGAAGACTTTGGTAGCTTAGGGTTAGGTATGAATCTACAACTGATATTCATCCATTTTGTTGCTTAATCCTTCCCATTTTCTAATTGGTTGCATGTAATTGCATAGGGAATCCAACTAGAGATTCATTCTTATCTCCAAAATATCATAATTTACCTTTAAGTCAACTCAAAAATGGTTTTCATAGTTGTTTGTGCCATTAAAAAAAAATTTCAAAAATATTTCACTCGACATCTGAAGTCTTTGATGCTCGACATGCACTAATCTCTCTGCTGTGACTTGGTACCTACATTGCTCGGCACCCACTATTTACTCAACTCCTAAATAACTTGGCATAGTCTATCTGCTCAGCACTTGAGTGATTTGGCACATACTGATATATATGTTCCTTGTTAGAGGATGGACCCTATTAGGATTCAATGAGAAAATTTTGTATAACAGTCCCTATTAGGAGACTTTGAATCCCTATTAAGAGTTGGAGTGTAATGTATGCAAGATGAGCCCACTGCCCAAACATGCAATTTCAACTACATGAAGAGCTCACTGCTCATAAAAGTAATCTACTATTATTTGCCTTCCTTTTCTTATCTTTGATCTTCAGCTCAATCTCAAATCACCAGATAGTTCATACAAAACTTTGCATATATCACTTTCACAAAAGTGCGCTCACAAGTTTGCTCTCATGATACATCAAGATTACACACTTCTTATCGCAAGAAGTCCTTTGTATAAATACCATACCTTTACATAAAATACTACTAGGTTGACTAAGACCACAATTCAATTTTCCAGGTTAGAGTAAACATCTAGGATGTCAGCCCTAATTAGACCAGTAAATGTTTTGCAACCAAAACAATTCTTTCTTAATGTTTTGATGTCCTGCTTCAACAAAACACAATTAACTCTATTCCATATAGTCTATACAAACTTTTGAGCTTATACACATCATCATCAAAATGTATACTATTGTTGACATATGAGTCAAGTTTGTTATTAGTGACACACACTTATTCATATTCTGTATAGCTAATGAGCTTATTAAACAATTTATGGCATTTTCCATGTAATTTTGTAGCCACTGAGTTCTATAGTTGCTACCAAGTATTTTGGACTAATCCCAGTGGTTACCAAGTAGATTTAGTTAGTGTGAAGTCTAATAGTTCAAACTATGCATTTCAATATACACCAAGTTTATCAGTGGTTATCGAGCATTGCAGTGTCTATCAAGTTTTTAGTTCATGTGGTGCAAATCCAGTGTTAACCGAGCTACTTTATGCTATCCAAGTGATTCAATGTTTGCCGAGTTGCACAATATCTACCAAATCACCAGTGTAGACTGAGTTCAAGACTACTTGAAAGTGATTAGTATGGATTGAGCTTCTATGTCTACTGAGTGCATGATGATGCCGAGCATTGATAGTGGATGCCGAGTATTAGAACCTCACCGAGTTAGTCTTCAGAACCTGAGTATCTTCATGTGAGCCAATTTTGTAATATTGGTGTTAAATTGTATCATGGATAACTTTGTAATTTATATATTTGGATTGGTATATATATGTAATTTTTTGTATCATATCCAATGTATGTATAAGAATACAAGTATGTATGATTGTAATGTGAAAGTGGATGCAAAAAGTTCAAGTTATGAATGTAGTAGATAAAGAGTAAATTTTAAAGGTCATAATAGTATAAGGACCAACAAAACATATCTATCATAGAAAGGTGATCAGTACACTAAGGAATCTCTATCAAAAAACTCATTTGCAAGTAAGAGATCTATTACTTCATCCTAACAGGTGAACCTATCAAAATCCTTTAATAAGGTAGACCTAACAGTCTTTCATAAATCTCTTTACTAAGTGCATACTTCATTATATGTTTGCAAATCCTCTTACAAGGTGGACCTAGTAGTCCTATTTGCTCCTAATAGGGTAGATCATTAGAAGTGATAAATGTAAGCCTTAACAAGCCAACTTTATGGTGCAGTACTAAAATTTGAGGGTATCATCCCCACCCCAATTTTACTTTCTATTTGGAAGGTTTTTGGGTGACCAAATCTTTGTGTTCAAGTGTTATGGATGCTTTCATGCTTTCAATTTCTCATGCATGCAATTGAATAAGATGTGATGAATCACGTGCTAATTGGATTATTTGATTACAATTGTTAAAGTTTTAGAAGTTACTAATTCACCCCTCCCCTCTTAGAAACTTAGCATAATATTGAATATTTCCAACAATTGGTATCAGAGCTTTGTGGTTCTTAAAAGAAAGTTTAATAGCTTGAGCAAAGATCAAGGATATGGAGATATTCAAACTTGACAAAGCTATTGACAATGAAAAGTTGGATCTTGAAATGGCTATTGCCCAACTCAAGAAAGCTAAGGAGCAACTTTCTCAATCCCTAAAAAGAAGAAAGGAACTTACAAATCAAATGAATGATCATCTCTACATAGAAGAAAGAATTAAAGACTTTCACCCTTCAAGCAACTCAGATGAAGCAAATGATGCAATCAAGGAACTCCTAGAGAAGAATGGTTCCCTACAAGAAGAAGTAAGAAAGCTAAAATGAGAACAAGAAATTCAATTAGTAAGGTTATTTGAAGTCTTGGAAAAAATAAACAAGATAAAAGAAGAAATGGATGGAAGGAATGATGAAATCCAAAACCAATCCCTTCTGCAAGAAGACCTAATTGATCGGCTCTCCAATGCAAATGAGAAAATCATGAATCTAAGATTTGAAAATGAAAGAATGAGGAATGATCTAAATTCTAAAAGACAAATCAATGAAAGAATAAAAAATGATTTGAGATCTGAAAGACAAATTAATGAAAGATTGAGGAATGACCTAAACTCTGAGAAGCAAATCAATGAGAGAATGATGAAATCTCAAGTAGACATGGATCAATTGAATGAACAAAACCTCTATAAGAAAAAAAGAAAAGTAGGAATTGGATACAAAGAAGAAGGTGAATCCTCCAAACAAGGTGCTCAAAAGAATCAAACATCTACTTGCAATCACCATGGTAAGATAGGTCATAAATCAAATAAATGTTGGAGCAATGGAAAATCAAAATTCAATGGAAAATGCTACAATTTCAATTAGCATGGTCATAGGGCTAATGAATGCAATGATAAACCAAGATTTGAAGGCAACTGTCATAGATGTAAGAAACATGGACACAAGACATCATAATGCAAAACAAAGACATTGAATCCTACTGAACAAATTGTGAAAGAAATATTTGCCTGGGACTAGAATACCTGGTGTAGATGTCATTACTCTAGAGAATTTGGACACATTGGTATGAATTGTGTTAAACATCATATGAGGAAAATAGATACCACTAAAAGATGTTTCATTTGTATAGAACTTGGTCATCTTGCCAAGAATTGTATGAATACTGGTAGAATTGAAGATGAGAAGAAAGCAAAGGCTGATAACATCCAAAAGTAGATGAGACAACAATGGATTCATAAGTTTACCAAGGATACTAGTTTAAGAAATGATGGTCAAGTCACTCAAGAATTGGGTGACTCTACCATTTCTAATTAAGTTCTCAAGGAAGAACTAGAACCAGCCTATTAAAGAAGACATCCGAATCAGTTCCAGTTGAAAGGTGATAAAGATCCAAATCTATATACAAGATAAAAAGGGATCATTAAGCAAGATCAACATCAATTATTATCGAGTTACCTTCTCTACCAAGTAAGGTTGGGTCATAGACTCTACCAAGCAAGGTTAGGACTAACAAAATTATGGTTACCAAATCATAAAAATGTTGCCGAGTAATCAATGCCATGTAGTGGATGACAGTCTGTCAACTTATCTACTTCTGTACCAAGCATTACTAGTGATTTTTTAACAAAAGACATGGAATCAAATTCATTTCTTACCATGAATTTTTGAGTGCTATTGTAGAGAGCTATTATTAGCATGATCAAAGTGACTTGAGTGAATTTCCTACAATTTTTTTTCGAAGTTCTCTCAATCTACCGAGTAAAAATGACATCCAGCAGCAATAAGGTCAAGAAAGGGTCCAACATGTTAGTTCAAGGAGTTGAATGGAAAGTGCTAGATTTCAAGCTCACTCCCACAGTTGCTAAAACCCTATACCCAAGTAGAGCTCAATCCCAAATCCCTCCTAAGGTACTTCTTGTTAATGACATTCGTACTCACTTCAAATGTGCTATTCAAGAAATTGGTACTATAGAAATGGATAATGCCATAGGTTAGTTATGTGTTGATGGAACCCTAAAACTTGAGCATCAACATCTAAAAGCAAAAGGGTTGACACATATTCCCCATATGCCCCAAGAATTTCAAATTAAATGGATTAGGTTTATCCTTAGCCAGGTGCATAGCAGACAACTATGGTTAGAGCAACCAATTCTAATAACAAAGAAGATGATTCATTGAATCAATAGCCTCCCCATGCTAGCCAAAGCCAAAATTACAAAAACCTTAGGTCGAGTAGAGTTGGAGAAGAAAACCCTAGCCGAATGGGATGACATAGGTATGAAAATTAGCAGTGTTATAGATGTAAAATTGAAATTTGGAATTCATGTTATTGTGCATAAGATATTTAGTTCAAGCCATCTTAATAGTGTGTCATGTGAAGTCATGGATTTGGAATATAAAGTGGTTAAGAACATCTTATCATATGACCTCATTGACATATTATTGAGGCAATTCAATAAAAACATGGAAAGTATTAGGACATCAAAGAACAACCTGTGCAAATTTGGTTCATCATTAACCTACCTATTCTTTATAATTCAAAAGTTCTTCCCTTCTAAAGGCACTGTAGTCTAGAGAATAGATGTGCATGTGCTTTACCAAATAAATGAATATATTGTAGAAATGGGTGAGAACTATAGTAGCATCAGGGACAACTACTTTGATGTATTCAAAGAGAAAATGAACAATAAGTTTAGGTTTTCAAAGAATTTAGTTGAAGACTATAAGGATGATGTATGCTTCATGGTGGATAGTGATAAGGTATATATCCAAGCAGTTAAGCCTAGAGTTACATGGGTGAAACCTCTTGGCTATGAGGTGAACATTGATGAAACCAAGGATATCATTGAAGCCCTTGTTAATGAACTTGTTGATCCTAAGGCCCCTTATTTTTGAACTTATGATGAAGCTAAGGCTAGAATTGAGCTAGAAATAAAGCTCCCATGGGTGGTTAACAAAGGGAAGAGAAGGATAGAAAAATTGAAATCAAGTGCACCTCTCTTGTTAACCGAGGGCAAAGGTGAGGATGTGGAAGAAGTAGAGGATGGGGAAGAATCTAAGAAATAAGAAGAACCTTTGAAGAAAAAGGGCAAGGTGATCATCACCAAGCCTGCAAATTCATCTACTATAGTCTTCACAAGGAGATTACGAAAGAAAGGAGGTGGTATTGTATTTAGTAGATCCCCACCCACCTTCTAGGACAAGTTAAATCAATTGGAAGAAGGAGCAAGAATAATTTTTTTTAAAGCTTTGAAATATGAAATTAGGATTGAGGTAGAATAGAATAAAGTTAAAGACTTGGTGCTAAAAAAAAAGGGTAAGTGGAAGTACTCGCCAGACCAAATCGCTTCTCAAGCCTCTAGTGAATTACTAGAGAAGATAAAGCTAAGATGGGATTTTTCTATGCAAACAATCAAAGACATATATTCACAAACCTTGAGGCAGTTACTACTGAGCATATTATATGCTAAGGTGAAAGTGTCATTAAAGAAAAACAAAGAAAACATGACTCTAAGGTTTAATACTTGTTTGGTTTTGATCAAAGACATAGAGCATGTTGTCAAAAGTGCTACGAATACTTCGAGAAATATTTATCATCTTCATAAACCAAGTGAATTTCTAGTTGAAGTAAAGGATGATGATGAAGAAGAAGATACAAAGAAAGATGAGGAAAAAAAAGTTGAAGTGACTCACTTTGACAATGAAAAAATGAAGAGGATCAATGTCCAAAAGTTACCAAGGAAGAAAAGAAAGATGATGAGGAGACTGACCTAGTCAAGATAGCTACAATAGTCATTGCCTCACTTCCTCACTCCCTGAGCAAACTATTGACTATATCAAGTATGGAGACAACTTCAAAAAGTTTGGTTGTGACTACTAGTGATACATCAAATGTCCAATCACTCTTTGCCCCAACTTAGCTAAGCATATCATTGATAGAAGTGACTTTCACTTCATCCACCAAGCTACAAATCCTTCATCTACCGTGTTGATTTCTTCAGTCTTCACTTCTCCAATTTTGACTTCTTTAGTTTTGAGTGCATCCATGGTAAGCTCTCCAGTTTTGACTACTTCAATTTTGGATTCTTCAAGTATTTTTGTAAGTATTCCATCAGTCAGTACAATATCAATTTGTACTATGAGTCCAAGTATGTCTACTATTGTTTCCATTCTAGGTATAAAAGCAAAAAGTGCAAGGACAGTTGAGCCTAAGGTTCAATCAAGTACAACATTTTTGGGGAAAGGAAAAGAGATAGAGGAAGACATAGATTTAGATGAGGAAATAGTAATTCCCAAATGAGATATTTATAATCTTTCTATAGTCCAAATGCACACATTTGGTGAAATTCTCCAAAAAAAGGCTAAACAACAAAAATTAAGAGAGGAGATAGACAAAGAGTATAAGATAATAGATGATGCCAAGAATATTTTGACCAAGGTAATAGGAATTGAGGTGGATTCTTCTCAACCTATTTTGTATCAGCTAGTAGAAGTAGTCCAAAAATTCATTGACGACACCGATGGTCAAGATAAGGTAGTTGAAAAGGATAAAAAGAAATTTAACAATAAAGTGTTGGAGCACATTACTCAACAAATAGCCATTTATCAAGTTGAGTTTTCTACAATTTTGGTCAATCTTGAGGCATCCTATTCAAATGTGTCATCACTTTTTGGGAAACTATGTGATGTTACTAAGTATACAAAGGAAATAAAGGAAAAATTGTCCAAAATTGATATAGATCAAAAGGCAAGTGCTTAGTAGCTACAACTAGACCCTAGTTCAAGCTCTCTAAACATTTCAAGAAAATCAAATTTTTGTCAGACATACAAGCTGAATTGGCAAGAGAAGAAGCAAGGATCCACTCAACATTGATTGAAATACAAAATATGATCCTTTTAATCATGGATGCTATGAGGAAACACATTATATATTCAAAGAATCCAATCCATGATAACAACTTCTTTGTTGTGAACCATATGATTGAACTATTAGCAGACGTGCAAATTGCACTTCATTCATGCAAGGTCTTGCAAGAAAATTGGGATAAAACCTTGGCAATCACTCTCAAGGTACATTCTGAATTCTTATCCCATTTTGGTATCTCTATGTAACCAAGTTAAAATAAATCTTTGGCATTACTATCAAAAAGGGGGAGAAATGTTATATGTATATGGGAGATATGAGAGAAAAGTTATATGATATGAGGAAGAAAGACATGTACATAAAGAGACACATAGTATGGGGGATAAATATGCTATGGTGGAGAAATTGTATCAATAAGACATGTTATATATAGCAAAAGATGTATAGTATACTGTATATACTTACAAAGATCAAACTTGAAAAATCTCAAAAATTTAGTATATTCTTTGGAGCTAGTATCACGTGGTGATGAATACAAGGCATTCAATTTTGGCTAATAAGTGTTTTTGTCACTAATGCCAAAGGGGAGATTGTTGACATACTAGTCAAGATTTTTATTAGTGACATACACTTATTCAGATTCTATAGAGCTACCAAACTCATTGAACAATTTACAGAGTTTTCCATGTAATTCAATAGCCACCAAGTTCTACAATTGTTATCGAGTCTTTTGGACTAATCCCAATGGTTACCAAGCAGGTTCAGTCAGTGTGAAGCCTACTAATTCAAATCATGCATTTCAGTATACACCAAGTTTATTAGTGGTTACCGAGCATTGCAATATCTATCGAGTCTGTAGTTCATGTGATGCAAAGCCAATGTTAACCAAGCTACTTTATGCTAACCAAGTGATTCAATGTTTGTTGAGTTGCACAATATCTACCAAGTCACTAATGCAGACCAAGTTCAAGACTACTTGAAAGTGATCAGTATGGACTGAGCTTCTACATCTACTACATGCAGGATGATGCTGAGCATTGACAGTGGATGTCGAGTATCAAAACCTCACTGAGTTAGTCTTTAGAACCCAAGTATCTTTATGTGGGCCAACTTTGTAATATTGGTGTTAACTTGTATCATGGCTGACTTTGTAATTTGTATATTTGGATTGGTATATATATGCAATATATTATATCTTATCCAATGTATACATAAGAATATGAGTATGTATGATTGTAATGTGAAAGTGGATGCAAAAATTTCAAGTTATGAATGCATCAAATAAAGAGAAAAATGTAAAGGTCATAATAGTATAAGGACCAGTAGAGACATATCTATCACAAAAAGGTGACCAGTACACTAAGGAATCTCTATCAACAAACTCAGTTGCAAGTTAGAGATCTAGTACTTCATCCTAATAGGTGAATCAATTGAAATCCTTTATCAAGGTAGACCTAATAGTCTTTCATAAATATCTTTATCGAGTGCATACTTCATTATATGTTTGTAAATCCTCTTACAAGGTGGACCTAGCAGTCCTATTTGCTCCTAACAAGGTAGATCATTAGAAGTGATCAATGTAAGCCTTACCAGGCCAAATTTATGTTGCAGTACTAAAGTTTGTGGGTATCATCCCCACCCCAGTTTTACTTTCTATTTGGAAGGTTTTTGGGTCACCAAATCTTTGTGTTCAAGTGTTATGGATGCTTTCATGCTTTTACTTTCTCATGTGTATAATTAGATCAGATGTGATGAATCATGTACTAATTGGACTATTTGATTAAAATTGATAAAAGTTTTAGAAGTTACTAATTCACCCCTCCCCTCTCAGTAACTTAGCATAATCTTAAATATTTCCAGCATAATCTTAAATATTTCCAACATACTATCTCTATGTAACTTCTCTTGCCATAATATGACATTTGCAACATGTTATAAACAAAAAAATATACTAGCTGTAAACCAAATTCTATACTTACACAATTTTCTAATCACCAAACACTATCTTTATTTTTGAGGTTTCCTATCAACATGTACATCATGTATTTCCATTAATGACAACAATTACATATCACAATTAGCCAATTGTCAACATTTGTCTATATACTTCTATCTATAAATTAATTAGATCCTTTGCATATATTCTTCTTAGTTGATGCGTACTTAACCTTATCATCAGGACATAGTGTAGAACATGTCCTTAACCATGCTTTACTTGAACATCAAAACCTTATCCATACAACCTCGTTCTCTATTTGCTACTCTATTAGTCTTCATAGAAACAATATTATGCTATCATCAATGACAAACACAGTCATGAGTGCAACATGTTAATCATGCTAGCAATCTCTAGATGCTCTAGAAATTCTTAGGTTTCCCACTTTGAGGGGGAAACCTCCAAATATCTCCAATGAGAACACACTTCACAATATGATGTTGAAATAAGACTCACAACTTTCTATATATACCTAATTATTCTTAGGTTGAATATACACAACCGTACATAACACCTAGGCTGACCTACCTACCTAAATAATAATATAATAATGATAACATGACTTAATTAAGGATTAAGATAGCCACAAGTTGACTACTCATAACCCTATATACATCAATATTAAGAGAGTAGCATGCCCCCTTTCTTGATAGAAGCATTGTCCTCAATGCTAACCAAGTGTGGATTCTTTTAAATGAACTCCTCATCCTCCCAATTGGCCTCTTCAACTAGTAGGTTCTTCCACTGGATGAAATATTGAGTCAGGGTTCTATTCCTCAGCTTCTTTGTGCATGTTTGAAGAATGCACTCTGGTTCCAAAATTATTCTTCCTTCTTCATCAATTTTTGGTAGTATTGTTTGAGTAGGAATATTCTGCCCAATTGCCTTCTTCAAATAAGAAACATGAAACATTGGATGTATCTTTGTTGTTGGTGGCAACTCAAGCTTGTAGGCAACACTACCAATCTTTTGCATGATTTGGTATGGTCCAAAATATCTTGGAGAAACTTATTATTCTTTTATATTGCTTCATTAAGATTTTTTTATAAGGCTACAATCTCAAGAAGACCCAGTCCCCAACCTCAAAATTTCTTTCAATACGATCTTGATCCGCTTGTTTTTTTATTCAATTTTGTGCCATAACTAAATTCTCCTTGAGTGTTGAAAGCACCTGTTTTTGATGAAGCAAGTTGTCCTCTACTACCTAAACTCTTGGTGACACCTTTAATGATGATGTGATTGAAGGAGGATGATATCCATAAAGTGCCAAAAATGGAGACATTTTTGATGAGCTATGAAAAGAAGTATTGTACCACCATTCTACAAGAGGTAGCCAATCTACCCATTGAGATTTTTTTTCTAAAGTGAAACAATGTAGATATCTTTCCAAACATTTATTAACAACCTTAGTTTGCCCATCTAATTGAGGATGGTATGAAGAACTATGAACCAATTGAGTACCCAAGCATGAGAATAAATCTTTCCAAAAGTGACTAGTAAAGATAGGATCATGATCACTAAGAATAACCTTAGGTGTACCATGTAGGTTTTGGATATTCTCCAAGAAAATTTTTTCCACTATACTTGCTATAAAAGGATGTGATAGTGCGATGAAATGTGCATATTTAGTGAGGTGATAAACTACAACCATCATGACATTATGACCTTTAGATTGGGGAAGTCCTATGATGAAGTCCATGGATACCTCTTCCCAACATTGGCTAGGAATAGATAAAGGTTGCAAGAGACTTGGTGTTAAGCAGCTATATGAATGATCAGAAGATTTCCTTGGTGTGGTGGCATTCTTTTTGCCTCTTTTTGGAGGCCCTGTCATGATGGAAACCAATATATTTGAAATAAATCACAAAAATGAAATATAAATTATTTGATCTTTTTATTTATTTTTTACTATAATTTACTAAGGCCAAGATACCCTTACTTAGGACAAATCCAAAAAAAAAATGGCAAATTTGCTGCCTTGAAAATGAATTTTCCTATTTTTGTAATAACTTTCTTGTTTTTTCTTTAATTTCTCCAATATTTGAAATTTATGCTCCTCTACTATGTATTCAAAAACCCAATACAAGTTATACTCAAATTTCGTAGGATGTGAGAGATATGTAGACCTTAATAAATTGTGTAGAAATGGTAATCCTGCAGTAGTTTGCTCAAATTTTTTCCAATTACTCTAAATTTTGGATCATACCTCCTTTAATATAGTCTTCAAAAACCATTTTAAAATCTTTGAAAAAATCTCTAAAATCTAAAAGTTATGCTCTTCCAAAAATCACTATAATGTTGAGAAAAAATCTTGCCTCTATGGTGCCAAGATCATGCTCTAATACCACTTGTAATAAAATAACATGCAAAATAGAAGAAATAATATGAAATATTATATAAATACTTGATAATAATTGAGAGTAATAGGACAGTTTGAGGGGGCAACCTCCAAATATCTCCAATGAGAACACACTTCACAATATGATGTTGAAATAAGACTCACAACCTCCTATATATACCTAATTATGCTTAGGTTGAATAGACACAACCTTTTATAACACCTAGGCCAACCTACCTACCTAAATAATAATATAATAATGATAACATGACTTAATTAAGGATTAACATAGCTACAATTTGACTATTCATAACCTTATATACACCAATATTAAGGGTGTAGAAGATACCATCAATATTCATGCTAATAGGATTTACATACCTTAGTCATTCCACTTTTTCCTTTGTGAGGTCTTCAATCACATCCTATACCTGATATTGAATAGTCTTCACTTGATCTAAAATAGGGTAAAAAGTCATGATATGAATAATGAAGTTTATGATTTTGACTCTTCCACTCTCCAACCATAACTTCATGTCATGTAACCTTCTTAGCACGAACTTTATCCATCCAAATTTAAACACTTTAGGGAACACTAGGACATGATCTAACCCATTCTTGGCCATGATCTTATTTTCAATCTTCATCATCCCATTTTAACACAACTTATCATAGGCATTCCTCAAGTCAAAATGACCTATCTCTCCAATCTTGCACATATAGCACAATCTTACATTGTGAACCATGATCACTTAGCATGGAGTTGAAGATAATTCTCTTGATGAGTCTCTATTCAATGCAATGTTAGGATACACCCTAAATTTGGGTATAGGGCATGCATCATTGTGAATAATTTACACTTTGTTGTCTTTTAATGCTTCCCTCTTCTCACTCATGGATGTAGATAATGTCATCCTTACAAATTAGGGTTTCAAATTTTAACAACTTTGTAAATTCACAACTTGGTTCAAAATAACCTTACACAACTTACTTGTTTAGCTAATAACACACTCTTGATTCTCTCTATAAATTCACACAAATTGTTTTGCAAATCACCTTAATCCTTTACTCTAAAAACTTGATAACCTCGTAAGTTGAAATGAACCTTAGAATCAACTATATACCTTCAAACAATACAAATTAAACTTCCCTTAAATGATTTGTATGATTAGTAGGTACATGAAAGATGCATGACAGTTGCCTCGGCTCACTCAATAAAACTTGATACATACATCTTCAACTTCATTTGGTTAGTATCAAGACTTGGCTCATTCTAACATTCAAAATTGAAACTCAATCTCAACAAAAGTTTCAACTTAGTACTTTAGTTCATCTTTAGTTCAAACATTTGTCCTTGTGCATCTCAACTTATGTTTATATGGACTTCAATACATCTTATGGTAGAAATTGGTGTAGGATTAAAACATAGTTCCATAAATACCCTTTATGCTTAGTTTGTGGTAGTGTGATCACCTAATACTTTGGATTGGATAACCTCAGTATCACTTTTTGCACTACTACTTCCTTCTTCCTTCTTTCTCCAGGTTTGATTCATCTGGTTTCTCTTTTTTTCAACTCCAATAGCTTTTTTTTGTATTTTTTGTGCTTAATGTTAGACTCTAGTACTTAGTTCCCATAGTTTTTTCTCAAATGATCAATCATATGATAGTGATAACACACTACACTACCATTCATCCAACTTTTGCATTTACCTCTAAAATGTGTTCTAACACAGTTAGCTACAATATATCTGTACTCACCACATAATCGACAGTTGTACCATATATTGTAATTGCAATTTATTTTATTACCTTTCTTATGTACTTTCCCTTGTCCTTTAGGTTTCCAATTTCTTTTTTCCTTAGATCTACAATGTTATGACTTATGACCATACTTCTAACATGTATAACAATAACCTTCAAATCTAGAAATGGTTGGTTTTTTGTTGACCTTTAATATATATTCATATGCTTGATGACCTTGTTTTTTGCACTTAAAGAAATGACCATTGAATTTAGATTTAGGGTTTGATGTAAGGACGATAGAAGAACAACTAGGGCCAAGGACACACTCAACTATCTAAACCACCTTGTAGAGTAAACATAATAGAAGAAAACAAAAAAGAATAGTGCAAAGGAGAGAGAGAAAAAAATACTTTTATTGATTCACCAAGTTAACTGTATACATGCCTAGCTATAAGGCCTTCTGGGTTACATCCAGAACAAAATACAACTTCAAGATCCAAGATCCAGCTTCAAATTCACATTTCTAGACACATCTTCTCTGAAATCTCCAAACCTCTAAGTTCTACCTCTAACCTAAGCCTAAGCACCCTACTTATACTTGCCAAAATGGCTTACAAAAGATTATAGAACATTACATGAAAGAAAAGCCAACCTCAAAATGATCAACACTCATCCCTAGAAAAGATCCTATCATCATATCCATGACCTATCTTAAATATGAAATTTTTCTTCTACTAAGAACCAAAACATAGACCACTCGATCAAAGGACCAAGACACGATAGATCATTAGAAGGTTCAACAGACTACTCAGCACATGAAAGATCTCAGGAACAACAACAACTTAGTTGATACTAGAATCATAACTTGGTCAACAAAGGAAGTCAACATCAACATAGATAAAACTCAATCACTACATGAATAGCTTGGTCGACACTAAGGTGCTCGAATTTTTTTACAAGAACTCGTTCAACATTGTTCAAATGAACAAACTGCAGCATTGCAAACAAACTCAGGATGCTCGTGCATTAGACAACCAAGGTAGAAAGAAATGATTCTCCTGAATCATGTAAGTATAAAAACCTAATTTGAATTGAATTTAGATAAGGAAAGCCATGTAGCATCTTCTATTGGTCTATTCTTCCACTTCACCAAATATTCATAGTAATTATTTCCTCTTGTGCTCTTACTAACTCTTTGATCCAATACCTATTCAACCTCTTCAATTTACTTCTTAGGATAATCATCTAATATAAAAACTTCATCATCTAGTTCATGATACTTATACAAATCAACAATGTTAAATATAGGAGATATATCCATGTTATTAGGTAACTCAACTTCATAAGCATTTCCACTGTGAAACTTCTTCAAAATCTTACAAGGTCCAAACTTATTCATCTTTAACTCGCTATATATTCTAGTAGGAAATCTACCTTTCTTCAAATGAACCATCGCCTGATCACCAACTTCAAAAATGTGATGTCTTCTAGACTTATCAACATTCTTCTTGTACTTCTAAATATTTTGTTCCAACTTCAACTTCACTTCCTTATGCAAAAACTCCATAAAATCAGCAAAGTCTTCCCTTGTAGCACTTCTCTTTTATTCACTAATAAAATTCCTCAAATATGATATTCCTCTAGGTTGCATTCCAATAATAATCTCAAATTTTTTTTTCCTATATTCCTACTCACAAAATTATAATATGCAAACTCAACTTGTGCCAATATCAACTTCCAATTATGTGGTTCAACTCCAGCTAAGAATCTCAACAAATTACCTAAGATTCTATTCACAACTTTTGTCTATCCATTTTTATGTGGATAGAATGTAGAACTAAATCTCAACTCAGTACCCATGTTTTTCCACAAAGTCCACCAAAAATAACCAACAAACTTGCTATCTCTATTAGAAATATATTTCTTGATAATTTGTGCAATCTAAAAATTTGCAATATGCTCAACATATGATATCTTCTTACATGGTATAAAATGATCCATCTTAGAAAATCTATCCACAACAACAAATACAAAATCATACCCCTTTATTATCTTAGGTAATCCAAGAACAAAATCCATACTGATGTCACTCCAAGGTTTCTCAAGAAGAAAAATAGGTGGATATAATCCAATATTATGACTTACTACTTTTGCAACTTGACAAAATCCACAACTCACAAACTTTTGAACATTCTTATACATTTGTGGCCAATAATACTTATCCTTCAAGAAACTCAATATTTTATCAATTCTAAAATGTCCAGCCAATCCACCACAATGCTTTTCCTTAATCAAATTAACTCTCATAGAACTTCTTGGTGTACACAACTAAATTCCTTTAAACAACATACCTTCGTGAACTAAATACTCATCATACAGAAAAATCAAGGTCAATATCATACAACTCTTTCATTCCATCAAAACCAAGAACTTCAACCTTCATCTTGGTCCATAAAGAATGTCTTCTGCTCAATGCATCGACAACTCAATTAGTGACTCCACTTTTATGCTTGATCACAAACGTGAAAATCTGCAAGTACTCAACCCACTTTACATGTCTTTGATTCAATGTATGTTGACTTCCCAACTACTGTAAAGCTTTATGATTAGTATACAACACAAATTCCTTAGGAATCAAATAATGTCTCCACTTGTTCAAGGCTTGAACAATAGCATAAAACTCTTGACCATACACATAATAATTCCTTTTAGCATCATTCAACTTCTCTCTAAAGAAAGCAATAGGTTTAACTTCTTGACTCAACACAACTCCTATTGCACTACCATTTGCATTACATTCAAATTGAAATACCTTATTGAAATTAGAAAAAGCCAATATTGGTTTAACTCAACAACCTTTTTTTTTCAATGTCTCAAAGCTCTTATCATCTCCATGTGTCCACTTGAATTACCTTTTATCTCCTCTTATTGTCTAAGTCATAACATTAAAAACTTAACTAAAATTCCTTACTAACTTCATATAGAAACTAGCCAAACCATGAAATAGTCTTACCTTTCCCATATTCTTAGGTGTAGTCCATTCCAAAATTTCTTTAACCTTCTCAAGATCCATTCTCAAATCATCAGCTGAAATCAAAAATCTCAAATACACAATCTCCTCTTGCATAAAAGAACACCTTTTCAAGTTAATCATCAACTTCTCCTCATGCAATCTCTTTAATACTTGTATAACATTCTCAATATGTTCTTCCTTAGTCTTACTAAATATCAAAATGTCATCCAAATAAATAAACACAAACTTACCCATAAATCTCTTGAGAACTTCATTCATCAACCTCATGAAAGTACTAGGTGCATTAGTCAAACCAAAAGGCACTACCAACCATTCATAATAACCATCTTTTATTTTGACATTGGTCTTCTATTCACCACTCTCTCTAATTCTGATATGATGATAACCACTCTTTAAATCAATTTTGGTAAAATACTTTGCTCCACTCAAACAATCCATTATTTTATCCATTCTCAGCATAGGAAACCTATATTTCACTATGATCATGTTAATAGCTCTAGAATCAATAAAAATTCTCCATTCTCCAATCTTCTTAGGTGCTAATACAATAGGTACAACATATGGACTCAAAATTTCTCTGATCAAACCTTTTTGCAATAATTTATGCACTTGTATGTTAAGTTCTTCATTCTTTGTAGGTGTCAATGTATATGGTACTTTGTTTGGAAAACTAGCTCCATGAATCAGATCCAAACAATTGATTATACTCCTTATTGGTGGTAAACCATCAGATATACCATCTACAACAACACCTTTATATACTCTTTCAACAAGCATGCATTTTCCTCTCGCACTTGGTCTATACTAGCATTTTTTACTGTCATTCAGTTACCACTATCTATAACTTAGTCACTACCAGTTTTTGTTGCTTGTTCATTACTACCAACACTTGGTCTCCTAGGGATTATGGAAAAAAAGGACTTGATTCTTCTTCACTTATTTTTCAAATTTCTTTTTATTAACCATGTAAACTCTTATGGTAGTACAATTAACCTCATTTGGACTCTCAATCAAAGGCAACATTATTTTCTTTCTCCCATTCACTCAAAGAGTATATTGATTCAATCTTCCATCATGTGTATCATATCTCTCATATTTCCAAAGTCTAACCAACATGATATGATAATAATCCATAGGCACAATACCATAGAAAACTTCATCAAAGTAATATCCAATCTTGAACTTCACAATACATTTTTCACTTACCAATATCTTATGCTCATCCTTGATCCATGAAACATGATAAGGTTTAGGATTCTTTAGCCTTTGCAACTGCAACTTTGTAACCAACTCTTTTGATGCCAAATTTGTTGAACTTCCACTATTAATGATCACTTTGCAACATTTTGTAGCCATCCTACATATGGTCCTAAAAAGACTTCTCCTTAGGACATGTTCTTCATCAATTATCTTATTACACAAGGTTCTTCTTACCATCATATTTTCTCCATACTCAGGTCCACTTGATGAGCCCTCAATGTCTCCTTGAATCATAATATTTCTGTTAACTTGCTCATTTTCAAAGGATCTATGCCCTTCTTTACCACATCTAAAACAATTACCATGAAAACCATTTCTAGAATAAGAATTACCTCTTCCTTGGTAAGAACTAGTACCTCCTCGGTAAGAATTACCACCCTTTTATGCATTCTTTCCTTTGTCATTACTTTTTCATTTAGATTTTCCCTTATCTTACATAGAACTATCATATCTTCCAGCTTCTCCATAAGATATACCTTTACCTCTCTAGAATCTACCACTTGTACCTCTTTTTCTTTATCCATGCTTCTTTGTGAAGATCTCTTCAACTTTCAAAGCATACTGGTATGCTTCTTCCACACATTCCAATTTCACAAAACTTATTTCATCTTGAATACCAAATATCAATCAATTTAGCTACCTTATGATTTTCTCAACATCATCATCCACATATCCAGATCTGATGTCCACTTTATAGAAATCCTTAGTAGACTCCTTCAAAATCATGTCTCTTTGTCTCAAATTTTACAACTTTCTCAACAAGATAACTTGGTAATCAACAAGAATGAATTTGTTCTTCACCTTGTTTACCATCTTCAACCAAGTCTTAATCTTCTCCTTTCCTCTCCATTGTTTATCAATTTTAAAATTCTCTCACCACAATTAAGCATGACCTTTTAACCTAGTAACTATGATTTTCACCTTCCTATTATCAGGAGTGTTTTCAAACTTAAAGAACTTCTCCATATCAGAGATCCAATCCAACACAACATTGCTGTCCAATTTTCCATCATAAGGAATAACTTCTATAATAGGCTTTTAATGTGTCCTAGACAATACTCTCAACAATCTTTCCTCATCTTGATCTTCTTCAAGTTTTAGATAAGGGTTTGGTGCTATTGCTTCTTCATCACTCACATCATTAAGATGTGTGCCTCTCCTTTGGGTTGTATCCACAACATCTAATCTAGCTAAAATTGGTCCCAATGTATCCAATATGGAATAATCAACACTTCCTCTACCTTGAACCATCTTTACAATAAGGTTCCTACAAGATAAAAAGCCTCTGCAAGTTACAGGTCAAATCCTCAAATCTACCACCCTACAACCAAATCCAAATTAGATTTCTACAAGATCCAATCTCCATAAGATTAAAATTCAAGCTCTAATACTACTTGATGCAAGGAGGACAAAAGAATAACTAGGGCCAAAGGAACACCTAGCTATCTAAACCACCTTGCAGAGTAAACACAATGGAAACAAATAATTAAAAACAGTGCAAAGGAGAGAGAGAATAAAATAAATTTTATTGATTCATCAAGTTAACAACATACATGCCTAGCTGTAAGGCCTTCTAGGTTATGAATAGAACAAAATATAACTTCAAGATCTAAGATTCAGCTTCAAATTTGCATTTGTAGACACATTTTATTTGAACTCTCTAAACATTCTAAGTTCTACCTCTAACCTAAGCCTAAGAACCCTATTTATACGTACCAAAATAACTTACAAAAGATTATAGAACATTACATGAAAGAAAGGCTGACCTTGAAATGGTCAACACTCATCTCTAGACAAGATCCTATCATTAAATCCATGATCTAAATTAAATATGAAAGTTGGCTCCAACTAGGAACCAAAACACAGACAACTCCATCGAAGAAGGACCAAGACATGATTAACCATTAGAAGGTCCAACATAGTACTCGACACATGAAAGAGCTTGGCACCAATAACAACTCGATCAATACTAGAATTGTCACTTGGTCAACAACAGAGCTTGACATCAATGTATATATAACTCAGTGACCAAAGGAATAGCTTAATCAACACTAAAGATCTTGCAAAGGTATGCAAGAACTTGGTCAATACTATTAGAATGAATAGACTACAAGATTACAAAGAAATCTAGGATGCTTTGACATCGGGGTTTGGCTTACCAATCTTGGTCCTATAAATGTTTGTTGTTTAGCCTAGTTTTTCACAATAATAGAATGTAGGCTTCTTTTCTTTTCCTTTGTATTCACATTCCTTTTTCTCCTTGCTTAGATGATTCACCTTGCTCAACACTTGATAGGAACTCATCATAGCCTAGTCTAGAGGTTTCATTAGATCTCCTAGGTGCATTCATTAGTTCATTTAGAA
This sequence comes from Cupressus sempervirens, assembly GCA_028749045.1. Classification (NCBI taxonomy): domain Eukaryota; kingdom Viridiplantae; phylum Streptophyta; class Pinopsida; order Cupressales; family Cupressaceae; genus Cupressus; species Cupressus sempervirens. The sequence continues at coordinate 7,459,132 of CM053792.1, forward strand.
ATCTCATAGCCTCTTTAAGTTTGGTTATTCTTTCCATGAAATCATTTTCAACTTTCAATTCATTCTTCAATCTTTCATTTTCAGATTTTAGACTTATAATTGCAAGATCCTTCCTTACATAACTAATGGTTAGCACACGGTAACTAATTTACCATATCAAACAAATTGTGTGTTAGGGTTTGTACCTCACTAATCTTTCTATCCAACCTTGTAGTCAACTATGTATTATTTTCTTCTACCAAATATTTTTCATCCTTAGGCTTTTCTCTTATGCTCTTTGGCTATACATAGCCTTACTCATATCACTTCATGTTCTCTCTTCAATTATTTTACTTCTTCATTCAGACTATTGTTTCTCTCCAATAGATTTGCTATTGTTTCCTCAATGTCACTAGATCTACCTTCATTACATATGTCCTCAATACTTTCCTCCTTGTATTGTGCATCATTTTGCTTAAGTTTCATCTCCTTCCTAATTTGATTCAAGAACTTTCTCAATTCCTCTTTTGTAACCTTGACATTTTCCAAGGAAATCTACAAATCAAGTTTTTTGTTCTTAATAATCTATCTCTTCTTATAGGCTTCCATCTTCAAGATCTTGTCTCTCAAGTGATTAAACTTCTAATAAGAGAACCAATGCCTTGATACCAATTATTGGAAACCTAATGGGATAGTAAGATACAGAGCATGGGGGGGGGGGATGTTGAATTAGGATCTTTAAATACTTTAAACTTCAAACAAGTATCAAATCTGATAGCTTCACTATAAACCCTTATCTCAACAATATCATAAATCAAACAAAAATGTCCTACAATGCATAATCAAATCTAGTATCTAATAGCATGAACAACTCACAAACATGTAAAGTAATTGCGTTGGTATGATACCCATAAATATTCACTACTACAACAATAAAATTTTCTTGTTAGGGCTAGAAATTTTATCACTTATGACAATCTACCTTGTGAGGGATTTTCCATAGTAAGAGCTTACACAAATTATATAGTCTATCTTGATTAAAGGATTTAACCTTATCAATAAGTAAGTACTCAATTAAGAGATTTAAAAAGGTCTATTAGGACCACTTTATTGAGAGATTTAAACCTTGAAACACCTGTTAAAATGTATCAGTACCTGATCCTTTAGTTTGCACTAACATGTTGATAATAGATCTCCTCTATACATTAACTAATCACATCTTTGATCTTATGTGTCTCTATCTTTGCACTTCACTGCACTACTTGGTCTCTACACCCTATTTGATCCACTTTCAACCTTGCATACATCCAATACTTCACACTTCTCATGCATGTAAAAACCTTAAAAATTAGGTCATATATCTTAAATAGATTATTGGGTGAAACTTCTAGATCCAAATCAACAATCTAGAATCAATATTTTTTTTGTTTAGACCTTCCAATTTTTGATTAGTAGATTCCATTTCTAGGGAGTAATGATCCTCATATAAATGTGTAATTAGCTCCTTGATTACCTCCTCAATCTTTAAAATATGCTTCCATCTTGAAAAATTTGGTTAACATTGAATTCAGTGTCATTCCAAACAAAAATGTAAAAGTATGTTACTTAGCACTTACATTACGTTGGTGCTCAGCATAAAACATTTCTTCATGTTGTCCCTTGGCCTTAACTATGCTTGACATGAATTTAATAACTTGGCCTATATATCACTCAACTTCCACTAAACTCTAATTGACTAGGAAAACATTGCTATCTTTTATTAGCTCGATAATCATGTTAGTTCACAATGACCATTAGCAAACTTGATAGTAACTACTGTTCAATACTTAACTTGGAATATTTATAAGCCTTCATTCCTTTTCTTGGCCTATATGAGATGACTCAATCATAGTGATGACCAAATAATCCTTCCTTGTGAATGACTAAGTATTTGACACTGATAGACATCATGACTTAGGGATTAACATGATCCTATATTGGATTTCTTTCTCTAATGGTCAAGGTGGCAAGTCGAAGCTTACAATGAATATTTACATGTGATTCTTAATGAAACATTATTCTATATTACTATATGTTTGATCAACCCTCTTATCTATTTACATGACATACCATATTTATTTTTGGTTTTTCTTATGGATTTGGGTCTAGGCCCATCTATTTTCAATATATTTTCTTTATTCTTTGAACTTTAGTGATCGGATCATCTAACCTATGATTAGAAATCATGTATATAAGTAGGGTAGTGGTTCTTGTTTATGAAGAGAATGGTAAGTGACGATTAGAGAAGGATAAAGAGAATTGGTAGAAGTACTTGAGATAGATAGGTTCCTTTGAAGTATCATAAATTTGAGATATGATCAGTTGTAAATAGGTTGATAAAGGTAGAGATTGTATCTATCTTGTATCAATTGTATACTGCCAATGGTGATGTAATATATACATGTTAGAAAGTAAAGTCCACCAAGATAATGGAGAGGGGATGGGGGTGGGGTTGAATAAATTATCCAATTATTGAAACATTTATCAACCTTATTAATACTTAATCATGTGAAAAATATAATCAACAATCATAACAAGATACTCATACACAATAACACTAGCTATGTTAACTAGGGAAACCCTTGATCAGAGGGAAAACCCCAGTGGGGATGGTACCGAAAAACTTATGTAATAATTAAAATGTTCCTTATTAGAGGATGGACTCTATTATGACTCAATGAAATACATTCATTACAAATCAACTCCTATTAGGAGACTTTGAATCCTTGTTATGAGATTCCAACCTTGTTAGGATTTATAGAAGGCAGATGGACCCACTTTCCAAATAGCTTTAAGGAAAAGACCACTACACTCACTGTCTAACTAATATTTGTATTATTCCTTGCAAAATAATAGAAATGTATAGCTCCTTCTCTATCCTCTAACTAGACTTCTCCTCTTTTGATCTTGATAACACATCACTACTTTGCATCCGATAATCCCTTAGATTGCTTAGTCACATTTACCAAATACTTTGCATATCACACACTTGAATTCTTAGTCACACTTCTCCATGAAACCTTCCTTTATATCATATCCTCAAAAAAATTCCTTGAGTCAACTTTGAGGCTTTCCCAATTAAAAATTTTACATCTTTTTGTAATTACAAATTACCATTGGCTCACAATCTTTACAACTTTCCACATGTACAACCTCAAACCTTGTGCACTTTGTGACTTCATCATTAGGTTGTCTATTATCACTATCTAACCGAGTTCATTATGAGTCTATCTTAGTAAATAGATACAAACCAATCATTAGGAACCACTTATAAGGTACTCTATATGTATACTATCTTCTGTAATTCAAGCATATCTTCTACATGTCTTTTACTCTCAGTATGCATAATTATCTATGTCATCAAGGAACTATATACAATACATCATTAACAATTTTTGACTTGATGATCAACACCCAGTCCATAGAACCTCATTCTTTGTTTGCTACTATGCTAGTCTTCATAGAAACAATTATTTTTTGACATCAATGACAAACATAGTCATCAATTCAACATGTCCATTATGCTAACAATATACCCAAGTGTTCTAGAAATTCTTAAGATACTCTGCCAAAGGGATACCATCAACATTCATGCTAAAAATCTCTCCCTTTTGCATTGATGGTAACATAGATGAAAAACATCTAAGTTCCAAGAATACCAAATCAAGCTCTGTTGCTGCTGTTGTTCTCTCCTTTTAAAATCTTCTTCATCAATAAAATCAAAAACTCATAGGAACACTATTATGTCCATTCTTTCTCATTGACATCAATTGTTCACACTCTGACTCTTATGAACAAATCTCATTCTTTCATGGATGGTCAATAATTTTCACACTTTCCCCCATTCAATGTTTTTCTCCCCCATTATTATAGTCTTCCTCATTATAAAACTTCTCCCTCATACATACATAGGAGTTTTTCATGCAATCTTTCTGCCATACATAGGAGAGACTTCTCCCTCATTCATAGGAGATGTTTTCCATGTATACTTCTCTCCCATTGACATCAATGACAAAGGATTAATTATGTCAATTATCTACTCCAAGTCTTCAATGAGCTCAAGTATCCAAGGGCACTATTTAATAGTAATTAGCAAGAGCCCTTGATGACTATTCTTGTCATAGATACTCCCTCATACATGAAACATCAACATTTAGTCCATATAAACAAGAGTTCTTTGTACCACTAGAAAATTTCACTCTCTACATCATCTACTCCGAGGTAGGCATGGGCCTCTGCAAATTTCTCTTTCAAAACCATATCCTTTATAGATATGTGCTTAGTATTAGAATTCAACATAGGATTCTTGGACACACTCATTGTACTTGTTTTATCACAATGTATGATAACAGGTCCTAAAAATTATATCCCAATATCCTTCATCATCTTCTTCATCCACATGACCTAATTACAATTGTTTTCTATTGCTACATTGAAGGAAAAATGTTCCACCACTAGTGCTCTTTCTATCATACATACTTCCTACCCAATCCACATCAATATAAGAACACAAAGTAAAACCACTTGATCTATCATACCATAGTCCAAAAGTAGGTGTACCCTTTAGATATCTAAATATCCTCTTTATTGCTGCATAATGTGACTCCTTAAGATCAGCTTGAAATATTTCTACTATCCCAACTAAATTTTATATATATGATATGTTGTCAGTTAGATATAACAAACCTCCAATCATAGATCTATACTTCTTTTTCTCAACTATAGGCGTCTCATCTTTGCTAGATATCTTGTGACTAGTTATCATGGGTTTACCAATAGGCTTACAATTTTCTAAGCCAAGTCTTTTCAATAAGTCCTTCAAGTAATTTTCTTGTGATAGGAAAATACCATCACTATTTTGTACAATTTGTAAGAAAAACTTCATCTCACCAATCATACTCATCTCAAACTCATTCTTCATTTCATCAGTAAATTTATCACTTGCTTCATCTTTACCTGCAAAGATTATTTCATCAAAAAATATTACAATGATCAATAATCTATTCTCAATATATTTCAAATATAAGTTATTGTCTGTCATACCTATAGAAAATCCCAATTTTCCAATTATTTGTCCAACCTTGCATACTAGGTTCTAGGTGCCTACTTTAGACCATACAATACTTTTTTCAATTTGCATACCATGTCCTTTTCTTCTATCAAAGGAAATCCTTCAAGATTTTTAATGTAGACTTATTATTTAAGTTCTCCATTCATAAATATTGACTTTACATCCATCTAATGCACTTTAAACTTCTTATTTGCTGCATAAGCAAGGAACATTCTCATTGGTTCCATTCTAGCAGCAGGGGAAAATGTTTCTTCATAATCTATACCTTCTTGCTGTGAATATCCTTTGCATACCAATATTTCTTTAATCCTCACAACTTCACCTTGTTTATTCATCTTATTTCTAAATAACCATTTAGTTCCTATAACATTCTTGTCTTTAGATTTAGGAACCAATTTGCATGTCTCATTCTTCACAATCTTATCTAGTTCTTCCTTTATTGCTTGAATCCACTAGTCATCTTTGCATGCCTCATTTTCACTCTTAGGTTCAACTTGATAAATAAAACATAATTCCTCATGTATCATGTTTCTTTTCATCAGTACTTTATCTTTACTTAGAATAATATGATCAACATGGTGATTCTTTGTAAAATTACTATTTGATGTAGGAGTTTCTATTTCTACTCTTCTTCTCTCAACAACAATGCTTCTCTAGAAAGCATATTAAAAAATAAACACATCTCTTTCAACTTCACTACATTCATCAAATTTTGTGTCTTCCATAATCTTAGTTTTAGTCTTTGTCATCAACCAATACCCTAGATCCATACATAGAAAATGAGTCTTCACCTTTTCCTTCTAGCTTTCATAGTTAACTCCATAAAATTTAGGACTTTCTTTTCTAAAGTGACACGCTTTTGATATCCCACAACTTTTAATAGTTTTCTTCATGGAATTGAGGCTTTGATACCAATTTTTTAAAATTAAAGTCTACCAAGAAAGGGGGTGAATAAATTATCCAACTATTAAAACATTTATCAACCTTATTAATCCTTAATCATGTGAACAATATAATCAACAACCATAATATAGCACTAGGTCTGGCTACTTCCAAATGCTTACTTTTTAAGGATTCATTCAGGCTTGATATCATCTGATCAGGGTTCCTTGATGCCCTAATCCTTAGAGGACCTTCATCGTATCCCCTAATCACTCTCCAACCTAGTTACACTAGTGGTTAGGGTTCTTTCCTTATACAAATGTTTCTTCACAACTCATTGTTGACCTTGCTTCTATGGTTTCTTGACCAAAACCTCCATCCATGTAGAGTGTTGACCTTATTCAATGGTCTTGGACTCCCCTTGAACTTATGGACACAATCTTGCAACTTAAAACCAAGTTCCTTGCTCCTAGATCAAAATTGCTTAAAACAAGGCTATTAGGATTAGCCCTCCAAGCTGGGTTGTTGGACTTTACTTCTAAATTTCTTCAATGGAGGTGGAAAAAAAACTAGATATTCAAATACCCTTTTGGGAAATCTTGAATATTTTGTGGCTCTCAAATCCCTGAAGTGTTTGTACACCCAAAAGCAACTTTTTAGCCTACTTTTAGGGTTTTGAAACAATGCTGATTGGTTTGGCTAGGGTATGGTATTTCCTCCTTCAAAAATAACCATGGATTATTTTTTCTTGGTATAATTTGACCTCACTCAATTCTCCTCATTTTTCATACATTTGGTTGAAGTATCAAACATGTTTAAACCCTCAAACTTCTTATTCTACTCTATGATTACAACAGACTTGCCTAGGGCATCTCTAGAATTGCTTGCCATGATTTATAGGGCCCCAAATCTAGTATAAATTATGTATATAGGATCTACTACCATGCCCCTTGAAAACATGAAGAACTCATGACATGAATTCATGGGAGAGCCATTATTGCTCAAAAACTAAAAACTAGAACATCACACTGCCTAGTTTGAAAAGATTTTTAAAAACCTAATAAGATGAACACTTACAAAATAAAAATTTGAAGATAGAAGTGTTTTAAAAGCATAAGTAACATAAATTCAACACCATATTATTCTATTTAATCCATTTTTCCATACAATTCAATCAAATACAACAAACTATATAGACAAATGTACTTTTACCACCCAGGCTTGGTTATTACAATTCCCAACCCTTAGGATGTGCTGTGATGATGATTAAATAGGTGTACAAGGAGGTTTTAGGTATTTCATTGCACTTTGCAACTTTCTACCAAAAAGTTGTCAAACAACTTTGCAAAAAGTTGCACAAACTTGAAAATTTTTGGTTTCTATGGGAAACTTTTCTCCCCTTCATGTTAGAACCTCCTGACATGTCTAGGTTTAGCAAAAAATGATATCAAAACATGGCTTTGTTCCTAAGACACCAATATGCATTTTTTGATGCCATTCTGTCTACTTGACAACTTTTACAAAATGTTTCCCAACTTGACATCTTTTACATCTTTGCACTTCCTAAATCCCACACAATGTGCTAGGAGTCCTTAGCCACACAAAATGAGTGAAATCACCCCATTTATGACAAGGTGGATTAAAAATACACCTTCTTCACACTTCTCAAGGTCCTAGACCTATGTTCCAAGAAACAAACCAAAACTAAGAAACAGAACACAAACATCTTCCTAACAACTCCTAACTTACACAAAATCCCAACTTGGATAGAGTTAGTACAAGCCCATCCCAAATGAAAAATGAAAACTTAGACTAAAATTTGGACTTAGTGCTCCTACACCAAACCATAACAAGATACTCATACATAATAACACCAGATATGTTAACTAGGGAAACCCTTGATAAGAGGGAAAATTGTGATGTGAATATCAGGATTTAACTGTGTGATTTTGAGTCAAACTCGATGACCCATGTTTCATGAGTAGTGATTCAACATGAATCCATCTCTCATGAGAATAAATGGAACACTTAGAAATCATTGGATCTAGGTGATGCTCATAGGGGTGAACACCAGGACTTCCCGGGAGGTCACCCATCCCAGTACTACTCCAGCCTGAGCGCGCTTAACTACAGAGTTTCCTCCACAGTTAAACCCAAAGATTGCAACCCCATTTGCAAAACATTCACCAAGTGTTGTGCCTTATGAACCATTCATTAGAAAGCCCCTTAAGCTCATCAATTATAAGTAGGAGATGATTTCCACAACTAGTCAAATTGTGATGTGAATATCAGGATTTAACTGTGTGATTTTGAGTCAAACTCGATGACCCATGTTTCATGAGTAGTGATTCAACATGAATCCATCTCTCATGAGAATAAATGGAACACTTAGCAGTCATTGGATCTAGGTGATGCTCACAGGGGTGAACACCGAGACTTCCTGGGAGGTCACCCATCCCAGTACTACTCCAGCCTGAGCGCGCTTAACTACAAAGTTTCCTCCACAGTTAAACCCAAATCTTGCAACCCCATTTGAAAAACCTTCACCAAGTGTTGCGCCTTATGAACCATTCATTAGAAAGCCCCTTAAGCTCATCAATTGATAAGTAGGAGATGATTTCCACAGCTAGTCAAATTGTGATGTGAATATCAGGATTTAGCTGTGTGATTTTGAGTCAAACTCGATGACCCATGTTTCATGAGTAGTGATTCAACATGAATCCATCTCTCATGAGAATAAATGGAACACTTAGCACTCATTGGATCTAGGTGATGCTCATAGGGGTGAACACCGGGACTTCTCAGGAGGTCACCCATCCCAGTACTACTCATAGCTTAGTGAACCCATAAAACATTTATCATCATGCATGCATCCATAAGATTATGAAATCACTTAAAACTTTTAGGTTACTATCTAATTGATTTGTAGAAATGTAAACATGAAACATAACAGATTCAATAACACACTTGACACAATGATTTACATGAAAACCGAGTTGGGAAAAACTGCCAGTAATATGCTACTCTTTCTCACTCTTCAGAAATGATGCCCTATGAAAGGAAAACCTTATTAAAAGTTATAATTGACACTATTAAATGTGACCCTATTAAAGGATTTTAATCACCCTATTAGGAGTGAGCCTTGTTAGAGGACTTTAGACCATTCACTTGAAATGTCACCCAGTTAAAGGATTTACAAATGACTATTAGGTCAACCTTAATCCAAAGGATTTATCCTAGATCAATACAATTATTAGAGAGTAATAGTAAGGCTTGATCTGATAACAACTTATAACTCTATTTGCAAATTATAAATCTATGTTTTAGTCCTCCATTCTACTTGGCTTGCACACACTTCAGCTTTGATAGCTTGTTCACCCTTCAAGCATCCATACCCTTAAGCCTTCTTGCTTAACTTGCCAATGTAGATTCTTTACTTAGGTCACTAAATGAAGCAATACGCTAGACTCCTTGTCTTTTTTAGGTTATCACACATGACAACCTTTGCTTCTGACCAACCATCCCTATAAATAAAGAATTAAGATATTTTTCCATTCATTTTCCATCATCTAATTTAGGGTTAGGACATATTAGGTAGGGTTCAATGAATCTAATCCTCATTCCATTTCATCTTAGAAACTTCTCCTTCAATCCTCTATAATTTTCATCAAAAAGGTTTACCATGAATTCTATGTCACCAGCTCATCAATCTTATCTTCCACATGGTTCACACAATCCAAGAAAACAAACTTGTTAGCTCAAATCTATCAAATTCATGATCTTTCTAATAATTCTAACACTCAACATTAACTTTCTTTTGATGCTTCACACACATATGTTTCTTGGCATCCTCTGTAAAATCACTTAGCACGAACTAAATTTTACTGGTGCTCGACATCAACTAAACTTTACTTGGCATCAACTATTTTACTCAAAATATACTTAAATAGACTTTTACTTGGCTCCAACTAATTTTCTACTTGGCTTGCACTAACTTTTCTTGATACCTACTATCCATTCAGTCAAGCTTGGCAGATAAACTTTGTTTAACATATTATTCTGAACTTGCTTAGTGTAGCCAACCTTTGCAACCTTAAGTATATTATCAATACACTATGATATCACTATCTTAGCTGATTCTTGTACTCCTTTGCATATCATAACTCAACTTTTCCTCTAGGTGCTACTGTTACATCATTTGATCAAATCCTCTTCATCAATCAAATAAGTGATAGTACTTAAATCATATAAGCAGTTGTCATCCCAAAAAAATAGGTTTGACATCAGTGACAAAACAATGATTGAAACACATTTATCATACTTGTATCAATCTATTTTTAACATTTTCCTTATTAGAGGATGGACCCTATTAGGAGTCAATGAAATACATTCAATATATATCAATCCCTATTAGGAGATTCCAACCCTATTAGGAGTTATGCCAACCCTGTTAGGAGTTTTAGAAGACATATGGACCCACTACCCAAATAGATTAAGGGGAAAGACCACTAAACTCTCTGTCCAACTAGGGTAAAAGCACAAACTTGTGTCACCTTTTATAAAGAAATAGGATATCAGAATGCGACAATTCAACATTAATGACAAAAAAAAATGGTATTTGTATTTAGAATATGAAGATGATATAAACTGATGAAGTGTGTATAATTGGATGAATTTTATGCCTATAATTTTTATTATTTTTTTGAGTAAGAATTTATTCATTTTATTTTATTTTGAAGTCCCTTTTTTAATTGTAAAAAATATTGGGTGTAGTTCCTGTCAAACAAGTATACGCAAATCATCTTTTTTTATTCTAATTTGAAAATATATTATAGATGACATGTATAGCTAGGGAACAAAAAAAGAATAATTATTTTTGATGTATATTTTCTTTGTTATAAGTACTCAAGTTCAACCTTATCAAAATCCAACAATTTTTTCTTCTCGTCAAAACTTCCCTATCAAATCTATACCTTCTTGAAAAATAATCACATATTCATGAAGAGGACTCTCTCCTCTAGAGATAAATATGATTTTTAAATTTTTTTGATATGATTTACTATTTTTTTCCTTTTTTGAGGGAGCATCTTCTGAAATGTTGAAATATTGACTTATAATATTTTGTGATTATAACATATTATAACTAGTCAAAACACTAAAAATTTTATATAATGATGATATTGAATTTGAGATCTATAAAAGAGTATTTTTAGTTTTTGAAAAAAATTGAGTTTTGATAGAGAAATGAGATTTGACCAAAATAGGTTTTAGTATCATAAATGGTGACATAGATATGTGCTTTTACCCACTAATCTTTGTATTAATCCTTGTAAAATAACAAAAAATTATAGCTCACACTTTTTCCTCTGATTGGAATTCTCCCCTTCTGACCTTGATACTACATCACCAACCTCCAATACAATAATCCCTTGTATTTCTTACTTGCATTTACCAAATACTTCACATATCACACACTTGAATTCTTAGTCACACTTATTCAAAAGGAAAATTACCTTAGTTTATATCACATCCTCAAAAAAATTATGTGCATCAGCCTTGAGGCTCTCTCAATTAATTATAATAGGCCCTTATTAAGATATTACAAAACTTTACATCTTTTTTGAATTACAAATTATAGTTGGCTCACATTATTTACAAATTTACACACGTGTGACCTCACACCTTGTGTACTCAATTTCATCATCATTAGGTTGTCTATTGTCACTATGTAATTGAACTCATTACAATTGTATATCAGTAAAGATGTACAAATGAATAATCATGAACCACTTATCAAGTACTCTGTCTATATACTATCTTTTTAAAATCAAGCATATCTTTTACATGTCTTTGACTCTTTGTATGCACACTTATCCATGTCATCAGGATGTAGTGTAGAATAAATATTTAACTATGCTTTACTTGATCATTCATACTTAGTTTGTATGACCTCATTCTCTATCTATTACTTTTCATGTCTTCAAAAAAAATGCTATGTTGACATCAATGGCAAACACAATCATGAATGCAACATGTCAATCGTGCTAACAATATCCCCAAGTGTTCTAGAAATTCTTAAGATACCCCCCCAAAGGAATACCATCAACATTCATACTAAAAATACATATGTAGGCTAATATGATGAGGATATAGTGATATTTCTTCCTTTAATATTCAATTATTTATAGTTTTCTTTGGAATTTTTGTTGTGATATATCTAGCTATAATGTTATACATCTTTGGAGTTTCGCTTCCTCTGACTGCATCAAGTGGTTTTTGTTTGGAAAATCATTATGAGATCATTGATGATTATTTTGGAAGGCATTATTGTCATTATTGGAAGACTATTGGAGAGGTAACATGATTTTGGTCAAGTAAAAGAAGCTAGAACAACTAGTAAATAGGTATAAGAAACTAGTAAAAAGGAACACTTAGTGGCAACAAGTAAAGGAGAAGTTAATCAATGAAAACATCAAATAGGTGAATAAAATGGATGAAGTGTTATCATTATACAAGATAAGTCAACAGATGCAGATTGGGTGGTAAGAAGGAATTTTTTTTGCTATTAGTGAACTAAAAGTTGATACAAAGTGTCCACACAAATCCAACTCCTCAAGAAATTCCTATCCCAAGTCTACTTGTAAGGTGTTTTCCCTTTATTAACATGTTTCCTTTATATAAGGTCTCAAAATAATTCAAGGGTTTTTACCTTTAAAACATATTTCCCAAAGACCTCCTAAGGTCTATTATGTTCTTACCAACTCAAACCTTGCATATTAACACACTCACATAGTTTCAATAGCCTATTCTTAAGGAAAACCCAAAATGTTATTCCATTAGGCCTACTAACTATTAGGCCTCCAATGAATATAGTTAAATGTTTTCTCCAAATTTTTCAAAATTAATTCTAAAAAAACTACATATTTGGACACCCATTTCATTCTTCTTCAACATATCAAAATCCAAATATGTCTTACTTTGGACCAACTTATCCCAATAGCTTACTACGACAAGTTTAAAGCTTAAATAAGGCCAATTTTACAAAGGAACTATTGGAAGAATGAATGCTAATGATATTCCTATGGGGAAGTGTTGTTGATATGTTACTATGATGATATGTTACATTCATGATTGAGTTTTTCATTAATGTCAACATAGCAATTTTCTATGGCATCTGATAGAAGAACGATGGAAAGATCAAGTTGGTACGGATGACTAGTTGAGTATTCTCAATATCCAAGGTTATGGGAGATATGTCTAAGTATCTAGGATATGCAGTTAATGTCAAATAAAGAAATGATAAGTTTGGAAGAAGTTATATAAGTTTTGGTGATGTCTATTCTGAGATAGAGTTTATAGAGATAGGTTCTGGTAAACTTGTTATATCTCTTAGCAAAGTTTTTATTTTGAGAATTGAGGTTAAGGATATGAAGAATAAATGTTGGTGATGATGTGGCTAAGTTCTCTCATCATAATATTATGTGTATGGAAAGATATTCTAGTTACAAGTTGGAAGATTAATATTATTAGTGAGTGTAACATGTTCTTAATGTGGTCCTACAATGATTAATTGACAAGGTCTAACATCCAACTCAGAGAATTGTTTTATGGACTTAGTATAAAGGAAGAACATTTTCCTTTATTACAAAGAAGATATACATGACATGAAGAAGTGATTGTAAGAAGTCGAGAGAGCAAAATGCAAAGTTGAGCAGAGAAGAGTGAAAGTAAAGAAAACGTCATTGCCAAGGTTTTTTATGAGTGATCTGAGGTTTGATATCCAAATCTGAGGTTTGTGACCTGGTCTATAAGGTCTAATAGTGATTGATTTGATTGACAAAAAAAAGGAAAGAAGAACATAATAGTAAATTATATGTTTGAGCAATGAGCTCTTCTTATAGTTGAAATTGCATGTTTGGGCAGTGGGCTTTGTATATGAGCAATGTTAGTATGCTAATAGAAACCAAATTTAAATAAAGCTTCTACAAACTAAAAAAAATTCATAAACTTCAAGATAGAATAAGATGAGCTCTCAATTGAGAATATGAGCCATTAATGGACTCTCTCAATAAGAAGCTCTCTTGTTGAGTGGCTTTGTCTAAGTAGATGGGATGTATGCTCAAGCTTATGCTTCAAAAAAGGCTTCAAATGGAGTTGGAATTTGGGTGTGAGTGTATGGTTTTGATGTAAAATGGCTTCTTAAAATGGCATTATGACTTTACTTCATGGATTGTGTTATTTTGCAAAGGGGAAGGATCCAATTTATAGGCAAGAGGCTTGAGGGATTGAGGGCTAAGATGCAAGGATGGGAAAAAGCTCATGGAGGGCTCATATTGCATGAGAGGAGAGCACATGGATTGTGCTTCCTTACAACCAATCAAGGAGTGACACATGTCACAAGGTGAGAGGATGGAGGAAAGGGGAAGTATGAGTCAACAAAGGAGGCTCAAGGGATAAAATCTTCATAAAGACCCTCATAATGGCTTGTAAGAGCAATAAAAGGGCTTGGAAGAGTCATTTATGGCCTAGTGGGCTTCATAAAGTTTTATGGTTGAGATATTTTGAAGGAGATGAGAGAAATTTTGACTTGGGCTTGATTAGGAGGGTTTTAAACTTGCTTAGGCTTGTGCAAATGGTTAGAGGATGGATTAGGATGGTTTAGGATTAGCTTAGGGATAGGCAAGTGGATGGCATTTAATGAGGGTGGGTGAAGGAGGAGATATTTGTTAACTTTGGCTTGGGTTAGTAAGTCTTAACCCATGTTTAGAGAATGTGACAAGGTTAGGAGGGGATTAGGATTAGGTTTAAAGACATCTTCTAGAAGAGTCTAGACTTTGGATGAGGATAAAGACTTTCTAGAATAGTCTAGAATTTCCTAGGATGAGGATGAAGACTTTCTAGAAGAGTCTAGAACTTCTTAGGATGAGGATAAATTAAATTTTTAGGAAATAAATAAAGTTTTATTTATTTCAAGGGTTTGGGTTGAGGAGACATTTATTAAAACTTTTTTAATAAACATGAGAATTAATATTTAATCTTAATTAAATATTTTGAGTTGGGATTAGGGGTAGGAAATGATGGGATTAGCCTTTAATCAAAATTAAAGAAGGATTATAAGATTTTGGAAGAGGTTAGTGGTCTTAAGGAAATTGGCCAAGTTTTGGGCAAAAAATAATTTTTTTATTTATTTTGAGTTTTTTGGTCAATTTATTAATTAAATAATTAATAAATAAGGAAATAATGTTTAAATAAGATTTAAACATTTTTGGGGGGGATTACTTAATTAAATATTTTTAATTAAGATAAAGGGATTTAATGGCATAAAAATAAATAAATAAATTAAATAATTAATTAATTAATAAATGATGATGTCATCAGGAATTTTTTAGAAAATAAAAATACTTTATTTTCTAAAGGTTTTTAGGTGTCTACATTTTGCCCCTCTTTGATGTGATGCCGCAAGTGGCATGACATCAAAGATAAGAAAATAAGATGCCCAGGGCTAGAGCAGAAGAGGAGAGAATGGACTGTGAGATGCCTCCTCAAGAAGGTGGCGGGGAGAGAAAGCGAGGCTTTATGGCTTCTTGAAAAGTACAAGAATCTTGGATGAGCAAGGAAACTCAGATTGGAAAAGAGAAGGGGCTGAATTAGCTCAAACTCTCACTATGTGAGAATGATAAAGGAGAATCAGATGCACAAGAGGAAGCAAGCTTAAAACTTTAGGGAAGGTGGAGGATGAAGGAGCGGAGCGCTATAAAAAGGAATCCAAGATAGGGAGATGGATGAGGGGATTATAAAGCTGATGCAATACGATTTCAAAGAGTCAGATTGGCGAAAGATGGGCTTCGGAGATCCCTAGGACTAGGATTGTGGATCTCGAAAGATGAGGCTTGGTGGATTGATTTGGATTGGTGGATCCCTAAGACTAGGATTGTGGATCCCTAAAGCTAAAGGTGAGGAGTGATTCAAAGAGATACTGATGCATAAGCTAGGGTAGGAGAGATGGATGTTGGATATGGATGGGGGATAATGGAGATGAAGGAAAACCATTGAAGCTTTTTCAGTGGGGGGATACTTCAAAGAGAAGTACCACCATGTAGTTGAACACTAGATTTGCTATAGGACTATTACTTAATTGCCAAGGTTACCAAGAACATCAAGGCCTTTTCACCAACTGTCTAGAGGACTGACAAACTGACTCAAAACAAACATGCAAGGATTGCCCCAGTATCACACATGAATCCTAGAGGAAGTAGTGTGGAAACGACACTGGGTAACCCACAAGTAGAAAAGAAAACAAGCAAAAGACATGATCAAGACCTTACGCTCTGATTGCCCCATTCGCAGTATACCATGATATGGAAGATCATGGCAACCTTGAGGAGGGAACAAGGAGATTGCTTGGAAAAGATATTTCAAGACCCAACAAGGAAGAGTCCAAATCAAAAGAAAGTGAAAATCCAAAAGAGAACCGTTTGCCAACGAGATGGGTAGGATGAGGTACTAACGGACCAAGATCAGACATGAGGAAAGCTATATCCTGCAAGGACCTATCAAAGAGCACATAAGCTGGTGGATTTGGATGAGTGATGCGTCTGGCAAGCTGAACTAAGAAAGATAACACTTTGGTGACAGGAAATCTAGCTAAAGGATGCATTGGAATAGCTAACCAAGATGTGTGATGGGTGCAAGATGCTGATCAAGGATGAACTGACATGAACGCTGGATAGATACAATGGTACTAAGCTAAAGAGGATGTACAAGCTGATAGACCAAGATATGTTACAAATGTACAAGTTTGTTCATGTTTTGGTTTTTGTGAGATGGAAATGTTTGTGAAGGATGGGATGTCTATAATAGGTGATAGGTGGATAGGTAGATGGTTTGCGAAAAGCTTAAGTGAAAATGGGGTTTTGTGTGTGCACGTGATAGTATACAAGCTAGGATACAAGATTATTTACAGGCTGGAATATGGTACAAACTTTGGACAAGATTCAGATATACAAGGTATGGTACACGATTTACAAGGTATAATACAAGCTTTGGTACAAGATTTTACAAGTTGAGGTACAAGATTTTATAAGCTATACAGGAGGTATTTACAAGCTCCATTAGATTTTGGATATTTGGTTGGAACACCAAGGGAACAAGTAGGTGTTTTATGGGATGGTGGGTGAATGGATGAGGGATAGGATAGTGATAGATAATGGATTAGTCTTAGTACACAAGGCACCTGAATTACCAAGTTTTCACCAAGGTACCTATCCAAGGCGCTTGAATTGCCAAGTTTTCACCATTGGACGCTTATTTCTCTTTACTATTTTTTTTTGTATTTTTCAAAAGCTGGGTATACCAAGGATTTTCAAGCATAGAAATTCTTGAGATGAATGATGTTAGTAGGATCATTCAAGAGTTCTCCTTCTAGTGTAGATAGCTAATAGGCTCCGGAGCCAAAGGAAGCAGTGACAACATAAGGACCAAGCCATGTAGGTTCAAACTTGCCTTTCTTTTCTCGATCTGCTTGGACTTTCATATTTTCTTTGAGGACCATGTCACCTGGCTGAAAGTGTCATGGAAGCACCTTCTTGTTGAAATTCCTTTTGAGATGAGTTTGATAGACTGTGAGATGATCATAGGATTGTTGTCGCTTCTCGTCTAAGAGATCTGGCTGGGTGAGCCGAGCTACTCTGTATTCTTCATCTGATATTTGCCCTTGCAAAGATATGCACAAGGAGGGAATTTAAACCTCTATAGGTAGTACTGCTTTAGCACCATAGACTAGGGAGTATGGAGTTGTGCCTGTGGATGTACAAAAGGAAGTTCTATAGGCCCATAGGGCTGGATTTATTTGTAGGTGCCAATCATGGCCGAAATCATTGACAACTTTTTTTAGAATTTTGAGGAGGGTTTTGTTAGTTGCCTCTGCCTGGCCGTTACCTTGTGGGAAATATGGGCTATAAAAGCGGTGATGGATGTGGAGGGAAGTGCATAATTCTTCCATGTTGAGATTTTCAAAGTTACCTCCATGGTCAGTGAAGATGGTGGATGGGATGCCGAAGCGGCAAACAATGTGGTACAAGATGAACTTGGAGACCTGAACTCATGTAGCTGAGACTAGGGGGATTGCTTCCACCCATTTAGTTAAATAGTCTATAGTTTTTATTATCCATTTATGTCCATCAAATGAGAGGGGTGTGATAGTTCCAACTAGATCAAGGCCCCAACAAGCGAAAGGCCAAGGTGTTGCAATAGGCTGTAGATTCTGTGCTGGAGCGTGCACAAGATTTGCATGCTGCTGACATGGGAGACACTTTCTGAAAAAGTCATAGGAGTCTTCTTCAATGGTAGGCCAATAGTAGCCTGCTCTAAGGATTTGTCGCACTAGGACAATACCACTCATGTGGGCACTGCAAAGTCTAGAGTGTACTTCCTTTAGCACCATCGCAGCCTCGTTTTGGTCTAAACATCGAGAGAGAGTATCGTGATAACCCCGACGATATAGGGTATTGGCTATGATAACATAGTGGGATGATTTTTGGATGAGGTTATTTTTTACTTTGATTGAATGGTTAAGCATGTTTAAGGAAGATAAATATTTTAACTATTGGATAAATGATTGAACCCCCCACCCCTTAGTTATCTTAATGGACTATTGTTTCTAACAATTGGTATTAGAGCATCAAGTCCTTGAAGATAAATTTTAACAACTTTGGGAGATGAGCATGTTTAAAAAAGATAGTTCAAAGTTTAATGGAACAAATTATGATAGCTCAAAGGAAAAGATGAAAACACATATGTTGTGTATGGGTTTGGGATATTGGATCTTGACAAAATCAATGAAGATAATCAATGTTGAAAGGGACATGGGAACTTGTACCAAGGAAGAAAGAGATCTTTTTATGTGCAACATGAGAGCTAGAAACACATTATTGACTGCAGTTCTTGAAATTGAGTGCAATCAGGTAAAGTCACATGAAACTTCTCATTTGATTTGAGAATATTTGGAAAATAGTTTTGAAGGTGATGAAAATTCTAAGAAATGAAGGTTTCAAATTTGGATTTGTGCATTTCAAGATGCTAAAATGATGGAAGATGAATTTGTAAGAATATTTGTAGGCATAATATCATAAATTACTACATGTATTAGATCTCAAGGAGGAACCAAAGAAGATGATGAGATTATATGGAAGATATTGAAGAGCTTAACACCACCATTTAAGCTAGCAGTTCAAATGATATAGTTGTTAATATCTTGTACCAAAGATTTCACCAAGGAAACATTGCTTGGAAGACTTGAAGCTGTCGAGAATGAGCTTAGAGAGTCTAGAGAATTAATCAAAATAGAAAAAGATTTCAATACACTCAATATTTGACCTGGTTTATCAGGAAGCACAAGTGCTAGAGGATATTTTGCTAGCAGAAATAGATCTAATGAGGATAGAAAGATTGAAGGATTAGTCCTTCTGCTAAGAAGAGAAAAAGGCGATAAGAAAATCTTTAAATGTTGGACTTGTGATGAATATGGTCATTATGCATCTAACTGTCCCAAAAGTGAGAAAAAGTATAAAGAAAATTACAAACCTAGGAAAGATAGATAGTGTTTGTATACAAATAAAGAAAATGATTTTAATGAACAAGCAATAAGTGCTAATGATGATGACATAGGATTTGTGGAAATTAAAGAAGAAATTCTAGGGAAAGTAGCTTTGGTATCACAAGTTGAAAAGAAATCTGATTGGATATTCACATCATATGACTGGTGATATGAATAATTTTGTTGACTTTAAAAGTCAGGATGGAGGCATTGTCAAAATTGGAAACAATGCAGCTTGCCTAGTTAAAGGTATTGGATATATAACTCTTGATGGTAAAACTAACACCGAGGATGTATATTTTGTTGATGGTTTAAAACACAATCTTTTGAGTGTTGGACAACTAGTGGACACAGGTTATCAGTTGCAGTTCATAGAGAAGACATGCATGATTGGAGACAAATATGGAAAGGTAATTGGAATAGGAACCATATATAAAGGTAATGTATTTAAGTTGAATCCTACTAAAATTACATGTTTGATTACAAATGTAGATGACAGTTGGTTATGGCATAAGATATTTTTTCATATAAACTTTGACAGTATTATGAAGACTAGCAGTATGTTTGCAGTCAGAGATTTGCCTAAGATTGTAAAGCCTACTAACATGATTTGCAAAAAATGTGTGTTGGTAAAGCATAACAAAACTTCTTTTCTGAAAAAGAAGTTTACTACTATAGAAAAATTGGAGATTGTACACATAGATCTTAGTGGTCCTAGAAAGAATAAAGGGTTCTATGGTGAAAGGTATTTTATGATTCTAGTTGATGACTTTTCTAGAATGATGTGGGTTGCATTTCTTAAAGAGAAATCTGAGGTATTTGATAAGTTCAAGATATTCAAGAATAGAATTGAGAATGAATCTGGTATAAAGATTAAATGTTTAAGATTAGATAGAGGAGATTTACTTCAAATGAGTTTAGCATGTTTTGTGAAGAAACTAGAATCAAAAGATAGTTATCAGCTCCAAGAACCCCTGAACAAAATGGAATTGTAGAGAGAAGGAATAGATTAGTTACAGAAGCAGCAAGAGCTATGGTAGCTAAGAATGATGTATCCAAGATGTTTTGGAGAGAATTTGTGAATACATCAGTCTACACTATGAACAAAATGCAAGTTAGGAAAGACACAAACACGACCCCTTATGAACTATGATTTGGTCACTCACCTATAGTTAAGTATTTCAAAAATTTTGGGAGTAAGTGTTATATCAAAAGAGATGATGATATTGGCAAGTTTAATGCTAGAAGTGATGAAGGTATGTTTCTTGGTTATTCATTGAAAAGGAAGACTTATAGATGTTATAATTTGACAAAGGTATGTTTTTTGGTTATTCATTGAAAATAAAAAATTATAGATGTTATAATCTAAGAACTAAGACTATTATGGAAAGTGCAAATGTGAGAATTGATGAGAAATTCAAGATACAAGACAGAATAGTTGATTACAATTTAGATGATTATGTTGTTACTAAACCAAGAAATGATGAAATATTTCTTGAGACTAACAAACATTTGCAAAATGAAGGAGATCTAAGGTAGGAACAAAGCTTAGAACCTTGAGTAGAGCCAAGAGTTGAGATAACAAATCCTACTTCAAGAAAAAATATGATAAAGAATCACCCATCTGAGTAGATCATCAAAAGCAGAGATAAAGGTGTGATGAAAAGAAGCAAAGTCAATGAAGAACTACTTTTTATATCTCAAGTTGAACCTAAGAATGTAGATGAAACATGTAAAGATGATTATTGGAAACAAGCTATGAAAGAGGAATTGGATTAGATAGTAAGGAATGAGACATGGAAATTGGTCCCCAAACTAGTAGACAAGAAATGTAATAGAAACTAAATGGGTATTAAGGAACAAGAATGAAAAATGAGAAGTTGTAATGAACAAGTCAAGGTTGGTATGTAAAGGTTATTCCCAACAAGAAGGAATAGACTATGATGAGACCTATGATCCAATGGCTAGAATAGAAGTAGTGAGATTATTCCTAGCCTATATAGCACAAAAGAAATTCAAAGTGTATAAGATGGATGTTAATTTAGCATTTTTGAATGGAGAACTTGAAGAAGAAGTGTACATAGAGTACCCTGAAGGTTGTCCTTTGACAGATGATAAGGACATAATATACAGATTGAAGAAAACATTTTATGGCTTAAAGCAAGCACCCATAACCTGGTATGCAAGGTTGGACAAGCATCTAACAAAGCTTGGATATAGAAAAGGTATGGTAGATAGTAATCTCTATTGGAAATAAATTGATGATGGTTTGATGATTTTGATAAATATTTGTTGATGATATCATATTTGGAGGAAATGATTATGAAAGTGACAAATTTGTTGAAGAGATGAAGAAAGAATTTGAAATGAGTGTGATATGAGAAATGAAATATCTTCTAAGATTATAGATTGTACAAAATAAAGAAGGAATCTTAATTTTTCAGACTAAGTATTTGAAAGATTTATAGAAAATGTTTGGTTTGGAAACATGTAAATCCATTAGAACACCTATGGTAACTAAAAACAAGTTATCTACAAAAGATTATACACCTATTATTGAGTAGAAGAAGAATAGATCTATGATTGGAGGATTGCAATATCTGACTCATGCAAGGCAGGATATAGCAAATGTAGTTAGAATTTTTGCAAGATTCCAAGCTGATCCTAGAGAAGCACATTATGTAGAATTCAAAAGGATATTTAGATATCTAAAAGGAGCATTAGAGTTTGGATTATGGTATGACAGATCTAGTGATTTTACTCTAAGTCCCTATATTAATGCTAATTAGGCTAGCAATATGTATGATAGAAAGAGCACCAGTAATGGAGCCTTCTTTCTTGGAGGAAAATTGGTTTCTTGGATAAGAAACAAGCATGATTGTACATCACAAAGTATAGCAAAAACATAATATGTTGTAGTAGTAAAAAATTGCAATCAATTTGTTTGGATGAAGCAGATGCTGAAGGACATAAGAATGGAAATCAATTAACGTGTTGTCATACATTGTGACAACACAAGCATAGTAAATATGTCTAAGAATCCAATGTTGCATTCGAAGACCAAGTACATTTCTATTAAGTATCACATGTTGAGAGAGAAACTTACAAAAAAGGAAATTAGATTGGAGTATGTGAGCACTAAAGAGATGATTGTAGATATATTCACTAAGTCTCTTCCTAAAGAGACTTTTGAGCATTTGCAACGTATGCTAGTGGTTATGCCCCTTCCTACATTGTAGTAGACAATGTAAGAGTGCATCAGTCTGGTATAACAAAGCACCATTGTTTTCTGGACTGAATGTTGATGCTTCCAGTATGGGGGAGTATTTATGATGGATTGATTAGTCTAGGAATCTTGTTGGATGTTATTTTGTATAATGTCTTTGGACACTTGAGCTAGTAAGAATCAATTGTTGAAAATTTTGATGGTTGATGAAACTTTTGACATTGATGTCAATGGGGGAGAAGTTCGGCATAAAAAACATTCGTGAGAAGATCATGAGGAAGAACATCATGGGGAGAAGAAAAGACAAGAAAGAACAAGTACGTCATGTTTAGAAGAAGTACAACATGAAATGATAGTTTGATGGAAAGCACATTGAGGTAAATCAATGGGGGAGAATGATTGAATGATTGATGAAGAGGATTTGAAAAGAAAGATCAACAATCTTTTGTTGGTATTCTTGGAACTAGATGTTTTTCATCTATGTTGCCATCAATGCCAAAGGGGGAAATTTTTGGAAGCATGAATGTTGAAGATATTCCAATGGGGGAGTATTGTAGATTGTTGGCATTATGATACATTTTTTTCATTAGTTACAACACTTATTGGATTCTGAATGCTTACCGAGCTCTCACCGGAAGCCAAGCTTTACCTAGTTCTTAGTGTTTACTGAGTAATCAAGGTGAACAAAGAAGTCAGTGTTTACCGAGTAATCAAGGTGAACAAAGAAGTCAGTATTTACCGAGTAATCAAGGTGAACAAAGAAGTCAGTGTTTACCGAGTGATCAAGGTGAACAAAGCAGCCAGTGTTTACCAAGTATTCAAGGTAAAGAAAGGAATCAATTTTGACCGAGTGAAGATGTACTAAGATGTAACCAAGAACTTCATGATAACCGAGCTCCTGAGGTTATCAAGGAAATTAATTTTTACCGAGCTCAGACAGATATCAAAGAAACTAACTATCACCGAGTCACAAGGTTCTATCAAGTGTTTCCTTTGATCACCGAGCTACAGTTCAGATAGAAGTATTCACCGAGTGACATCTCTTCTACTGAGTCTCCAGTGGTTACCGAGTTCAGAACTACTCGAAGTGTTTAGTATGGACCATGCCTTCACTTCTACCGAGTGCATGACGATGCCGTGTAACGCAGTGGACGCCGAGTATCAGAAGGACACCGAGTCAGTTCAGTGAACCCGAGTTTTTACCTTGGGCCGACTTTGTATAGAGACTTGCACTTGTTGTTTTGGCCGACCTTGCATGTATTGTTTAGCCGACCTTGCATGTATTATTTATATGGATGGTATATATATGCAATGTATTGTATCATTCAAATATAGTTGTTATGGAAATGGTAATGAATGAAAATGTGAAAGTGTAAAAGTGTGAAAGTGCGAAAGAAATACATGCGTGCGAAAGTATGTGGGCTGAATTGTGAAGATATTCAGCAGGTCGAGTTTTGGAGCAGAAAAGTTTTATCTATCACATCAAGGTGAATCAGAGCATAGCGGATCTTATCAGCAATTAGTTGTAATCAGATCCACTGTTTCATTCTAACAGGTGAATCAGTTTTTATAAATCCTTTAACAAGGTAGACTTAACAGTCTTTTGTAAATCTCCTAACAGAGTGCATACTTTATTGTATGTTTGGAAATCCTCTAACAAGGTGGATCTAGCAATCCTTTGTGCTCCTAACAGGGCAGATCACCAGAAGTGGTCATTGTAAGCCTTAACCGGCCAACTTCATACTGCAGTAACGAAGCTTGCCCCAGTTTTACTTTCTATTTCGAAGGTTTCTGGGTCACCAAATCTGTGTGTTCAAGTGTTGCAAATGATTTTGTTTCATGCTTACAGTAGGTTACTTGGATGAATGGTGAATATATCAGTATACAATTTTATTGTTTGAAATTTTAGAAGTTACTAATTCACCCCTCCCCTCTCAGTAACTTGTCATATCTTGAATATTTCCAACAATTGGTATCAGAGCTATAAGGTTCTCAAGATAAAAGTTTCACAGCTTGAGCAAAGATCAAGGACAATGGAGATATTCAGACTTGACAAAACTATTGAGAATGAAAAGCTAGATCTGAAAATGGCCATGGCTCAACTCAATGAAGCAAAAGAGCATCTTTCACAATCTTTGAAAAGAAGAAAAGAACTTGCAAAGCAAATGAATGACCATCAGTATGTTGAAGAAAAGATTGAAGATCTCTCACCATCAAATAGTTCAGATGAAGCTGACAAAGCAATCAAAGAACTCTTAGAAAAGAATGGATCTCTGCAAGAAGAAGTAAGAAAGCTCAAAAGGGAACAAGGAATCCAGTCCATCAGGCTATGCGAAATCTTGGAGCAAAGGAACAAGGCAGCTGAAGACTTAGAGGTAAGGAATAATCAATCCTCTCAGCTTGAAAATCTTGTAACTCAATTATCTAATGCAAATGAAGAAATTATGAATCTGAGATCTGAGAATGAGAATTTGAGAAATGACTTAATTACTGAAAGAAAAATCAATGCAAGCTTACAAAGTGATCTAATCTCTGAAAAACAAGTCAATGAGAGAATGGTAAAATCTCAAAAGGACATGGATCAATTGAATCTGCAAAATGAAGAAAACTTTCATAAACAAAATGGTAAAGCAGGCCTTGGATACAAGGAAGAAGGTGAATCCTCCAAACAGGGTACTCAAAAGAATCAAAAACCTACTTGCAGCCACTGTGGTAAGTTAGGTCATACATCCAACGAATGTTGGAGCAATGGAAAAGGCAAATTTAATGGAAAGTGCTACAATTGCAATCAGCATGGACACAAAGCCAATGAATGCAAAAAGAAACCGAAATTTGAAGGTAAATATCACAAATGCCAAAAGCAAGGTCATAAGGCATCACAATGCAAATTCAAATCATTTAATCTAGCTGAACAACTTGTCAAAGCAATATTTGGTTGGGACTACAACACTTGGTGCAGATGTCATTATTGTGGAGAATATGGTCATACTGGCATAAATTGTGCAAGGCATCACCTAAGAAAAAGGGATACCACTGTAAGATGTTATACATGTACAGAACTTGGTCATATATCTAAAAACTGCATGAACATAAAGAAAGTCGAGGATGAAAAGAAAATCAAAGTGGAAAATATTCGGAAGCAAATGAAGCAGCAATGGATTTTTAAGTCTACCGAGCCAGATAATTCAAGTGATGGAATGGTCACTCAAGAAGTGAGTGACTCTACCATTTCCAATTAAGACTCATCAGGATAAGATCAGGACTGTATCTACAAAGCAATATCCTAAGCAGTCCTAGAATGAAAATATGATCAAATCAGTATTTCAGATACATCAGGATCATGGTCGGTACATGACCTTACCGAGCTCAGTCGGGTGCAATAAGGCCTCTTTCACCAAGTTGCACTTACCGAGCATGGTTGGTTCTTCTCTTACCGAGTTAAGAGCGGTTTAACCTATTTTCTTTTGGTCACCGAGTTGCAAAGTTTAAGCCGAGCTAGTGGATGACAGCCTGTCGATCGCAGCTACCTCCGTACTAAACATCAATGGCAAATTTTTCATCAAAAGGGTAGATTTCAACCTCATTTTTCACCGCAAATTTGAGATTTACAAAAAGAGGGCTTTCAAGCGAATTCAAGTGAGTTGAAGAGATTTTCCAGCGAAGTATTCTTACGAAATCTTCTTACTCACCGAGCAGCAATGGCTTCTGCAAGCACCAGCAGCAGCAAGGCGAAGAAAGGATCCAAAATGCTTGTGAAGGAAATAGAATGGAAGGCACCGACGTTCAAGCTTGTTCCTGCCATCGCTGAATCACTCGACCCGCATGGAGCTCAATCACAGATTCCTCCAAAGGTACTTCTAATCAATGATATTCATACTCATTTCAAGTGTACTGTGCAAGAAATAGGGGCACTAGATATGGATAGCACCCTAGCCGAGTTATGCATGGATGGAACCCTAAAACCTGAGTTCAAACATTTAGAAACCAAAGGCTTAACCCATATCCCGCATCTACCAAGAAGTTTCCAAGTGAAATGGGTGAGGTATATCTTGAGCCGAGTACATAATGGTCAGTTGTGGTTGGAACAACCAGTTTTGATAACCAAGAAGATGATTCACAAAATCACGGGTCTCCCAATGCTCAACAAAGCCAAAACCACCAAAACCCTAGGACGGGATGAGTTACAAAAGAAAACCCAAGCTGAATGGGATGGCAGAGGTTTAAAACTCAACAATGTTTTAGATATAGAACTGAAATTTGGTATTTATGTTATTGCATACAAACTGTATAGTTCCAGCAGGCTGAATAGTGTACCTTGCGAGGCTGTAGATTTGGCATATAAAATTGTAAAGAAAAATATGGAGTTTGACCTAGTTGATGTGCTATTAAAACAATTCAATAAAAACATGGAAAGCATAAGGACTGCAAAGACAAACCCTTGTAAATTTGGTTCTTTGCTAGTTTGTTTATTTTTCTATGTACAGAAATTCTTTCCATCCAAAGGTACAGTTGTATGGAGGAAAGATACTCCAATTTTATATCAAATAAATGAATTCATAGTAGAAATGGGTATGAATTTTGACAAAGTAATGGATAATTATTTTGAAGATTTCAAGGAAAGGATGAACAACAGATTTAGAATACCTCCATAACTTGTTGAAGAGTATAAGGATGATGTCTGTTTCATGGTTGACTGTGACAAAGTATACATACAGGCAGTTAGACCCCGAGTTGCTTGGGTGAAACCTCTTCCATATGAGGTAAATATTGATGAAACAAGGGATATCATTGAAGCACTGGTAAATGAGCCAGTAGACCCAAGGCAACAAATTTTTGGTACTTATGATGAAGCAAAGGCCAGAATTGAACTGGAAATCAAAATTCCACAGGCCATCAGCAAAGGTAAGAGGAAAGTGGCCAAACAGAAAACTGAAATGAGTCCTCTTATGGTCACCGAGGGAAAAGGTGAAGATAAAGAAAGTGAAGAAGAAGAAGAAGGAGAAAAAAAATCAGAAAAAGAGCAACTGACAAAGAAGAAAGGCAAGGTAATCATTACCAAGCCCAAGAAGCAGCCTACTGCAGTATTCACTCGGAGAACGAGAAAAGGTATTCAGGAACCTGTATTGGTCAAACCTACACCTACATTCAAGCAAAGGCTCAAATCATTGGAAGAAGGAGTTGGCATCGCAAATTTCAAGGCATTAAGATTTGAGACAAGGACTGATGTAGAGAAAATGCAAATTGAGGAACTGGTACTTAACAAAATGGGAAAATGGAAATACTCCCCGGACCAGATTGCTCCTCATATCTCTAAAGAACTACTGGAGAGAGTACAGCCAAGATGGGAGTTAGCCACCAAGATGGTAAAAGATATATATGAGCAATCCCTGAAGAATCTTCGGCCTAGTCTCACTGGAGCAGAGGTAAAATTTGAATTAAAAACCTATGAAGGTAAAATGATGATCAGATTCCACACTTGTTTGGTTTTGATCAAAGATATAGAGCATGTTGTAAATGATGCTACAAACATGTGGAAAAACATCTATCATCTACATAAGCCTAGTGTAGACCCAGTAGAAATAAAGGATGATGACAGCGGTAGCAGCAGTGATGAATCAGATAGCACTCCATCCATCATAGTTACACCAGGAGAGTTGCATGCAATGATGGAAGAGAAAAAGGAAGAAGACAAAGAGGAAGAAGCTGAAGAGGAAGATAAGGAGAATGATACGGTAAAAATTGCAGCAACAGTTATTGCATCCCTTCCTCACTCCCCAGCCAAACCTGTGACATCATCAAGGTTGGAGTCAGCTTCAACATGTTCATCTACACCAGATTTACCATCTACACCTGCCATATCTCAGCTCCAGGTATCATCAGTAGAAGTGACTACCACTTCATCTACTGAGCTGCATCCCTCTTCGACTACCGAGCTGCACCCCTTTTCATCTACCGAGTTAGCCTCCTCGACTCCATCATCATCAGTTGGTATTGCTGTAAGTTCTCAAATTTTGACAACTCAAATTTTTTCTACAATTTTGTCACCATCTACTTCAGGCACAGTGAGCTCAGATACTATATTACCGAGTGTATCACCATTTTTGGCCAACACTCAAAATTTTGACCCTGTACATACTTCTATTGGCACTCAAACCTCAAGCATCCCAGTTTTTACTGCTAGTCCTTCTGTCTCTACTGTTGTGTCTATTCCAAAGGTCAAACCAGTCATCTCAGAAGTCAAACAAAAGCAACCATTAAGACTTATGATCACTAGAAAGGAAATTCCTGAAGACATTGACTTGGACATAGAGATAGTAATTCCAAAGATTGACTTTGATAATGCTACCATTGAAGAAATGAGGTATGCTAGTCAACTTATTGAGAAAAAGGCTACTCAGATGCAGTTAAGATATAGGATAATTGAGGAAGCCCGAAACATAATTACTGAGGCTATAGGTGTTGATGTTGATACTTCTCAACACATTTTGATTCAACTGGAAGAGGCAGTTAATAAATTCAATGAAGATGCCTCCAGACAAGAAAAGCTAATTGAGCGTGCAGAAAAGAAATTTGATAATAAGGTATTAGGGCACATTGCCTAGAACATTGTAATAAATCAGGTTGCATTAACCTCAGTTTTGGCAGATATGGAAAATTCTTTTAATAATGTAACATCTCTTTTTTCCAAGCTTTGTGATGTTACCGAGTACACTAAAGGAATAAGAGAGAAACTAAATAAAATTGATGAAGATCTGAAGGTAAGCGCACAGAACTTGAAGCTTGACCCTAGTTCAAGCTCATCTCATCACCTCAGAATCAAATTTTTGTCAGAGAAGCAGGCAGAGTTGTTGAGGGAAGAGGCAAGGATCCGATCTACATTGATAGATATCCAAAACATGATCCTTCCCATCATGGATTCAATGCAGAAGCATATTGCACATTCAAAGACATTAATCCATGATAATAACTTCTCCATTGCAGATCATGTGATTGAAATTTCGACTGAAGTTCAAATAGCTCTTTCCACCTGCAAAATTTTGCAAGAGAATTGGGATAAGACTCTCCAGCTTATTCTCCAGGTACATTCAGAGTTCATCTCTCATTTTGGTGTTTCTATATAAGTATATATATTCTTTTATTCTTTGACATTATTTTCAAAAAGGGGGAGATTATTGTTGGATATGTATACTATGGGTGAATAAGTGTTTTCAGAAAAATTGTACAAAGGAAGAGATATACAGCTCATGTAAATAATGTATGTACATTCTATGGGGGAGTTGTATATAACAAAGCTATTCTATGGGGGAGTTGTATATAACGAAGCTATGTATATTCAGAATCAGTCATCAGCATGTCAGATAAATTTTGTCTCATAAGTGTTTTTGTCACTAATGCCAAAGGGGGAGATTGTTTGGCATTATGATACATTTTTGTCATTAGTTACAACACTTATTGGATTTTGAATGCTTATCGAGCTCTCACCGAAAGCCAAGCTTTACCTAGTTCTCAGTGTTTACCGAGTAATCAAGGTGAACAAAGAAGTCAGTGTTTACCGAGTAATCAAGGTGAACAAAGAAGTCAGTATTTACCGAGTAATCAAGGTGAACAAAGAAGTCAGTGTTTACCGAGTGATCAAGGTGAACAAAGTAGCCAGTGTTTACCGAGTGTTCAAGGTAAAGAAAGGAATCAATTTTGACCGAGTGAAGATGTACTAAGATGTAACCGAGAACTTCATGATAACTAAGCTCCTGAGGTTATCAAGGAAATTAATTTTTACCGAGCTCAGACGGATATCAAGGAAACTAACTATCACCGAGTCACAAGGTTCTATCAAGTGTTTCCTTTGATCACTGAGCTACAGTTCAGATAGAAGTATTCACCGAGTGACATCTCTTCTACCGAGTCTCCAGTGGTTACTGAGTTCAGAACTACTCGAAGTGTTTAGTATGGACCATGCCTTCACTTCTATCGAGTGCATGACAATGCCGAGTAACGCAGTGGATGCCGAGTATCAGAAGGACACCGAGTCAGTTCAGTGAACCTGAGTTTTTACCTTGGGCCGACTTTGTATAGAGATTTGCACTTGTTGTTTTGGCCGACCTTGCATGTATTGTTTAGCTGACCTTGCATGTATTGTTTATATGGATGGTATATATATGCAATGTATTGTATCATTCAAATATAGTTGTTATGGCAATGGTAATGAATGAAAATGTGAAAGTGTAAAAGTGTGAAAGTGCGAAAGAAATACATGCGTGTGAAAGTATGTGGGCTGAATTGTGAAGATATTCAGCAGGTCGAGTTTTGGAGCAGAAAAGTTTTATCTATCACATCAAGGTGAATCAGAGCATAGCGGATCTTATCAGCAATCAGTTGTAATCAGATCCACTATTTCATTCTAACAGGTGAATCAGTTTTTATAAATCCTTTAACAAGGTAGACTTAACAGTCTTTTGTAAATCTCCTAACAGAGTGCATACTTTATTGTATGTTTGGAAATCCTCTAACAAGGTGGATCTAGCAATCCTTTGTGCTCCTAACAGGGCAGATCACCAGAAGTGGTCATTGTAAGCCTTAACCGGCCAACTTCATACTGCAGTAACGAAGCTTGCCCCAATTTTACTTTCTATTTGGAAGGTTTCTGGGTCACCAAATCTGTGTGTTCAAGTGTTGCAAATGATTTTGTTTCATGCTTACAGTAGGTTACTTGGATGAATGGTAAATATATCAGTATACAGTTTTATTGTTTGAAATTTTAGAAGTTACTGATTCACCCCTCCCCTCTCAGTAACTTGTCATATCTTGAATATTTCCAACAGTAGATATGTTGCTATCATTATATGTTACATTCATGACTGAGTTTGTCATTGATGTCAACCTAGCAGTTTTCTATGGTATGTGATAGAAGAACAACAGAACGCTCAAGTTGGTACAGATGACTAGTTGAGTATTCTCACTATCTTAGGTATAGATGACTAGTTGGTATGGATGACTACTGGATAATTGATTCACACCAACCCCCCCGCACCCCCTCCCTCTGTTATCTTGGTGGACTATTTTTTCTAATAGGAACTCCCATTCAAGCTCAACACCCAAGTTTAAATCTTGGTAAAAAAATTCAATTTGATCATAATAAAGGTATCTAACATCACTTTTGGCCTACAAGTAGTCTAGTCCCAAAAGCCCCAAAGTAGGCTTCAAAACCTCACTAAACCTAAGGTTCTCCATTGTTACTTCTCCCAATGGTTTTACAACACATCCATAGTTGACTTACTTTCTCCTATGTTTCCTCCAATTATTTCAATCATAATAGGTGTAATTACCCAAAAATGGTCATCTAGACTATGAGCCCCCTTTTTTGGCATTTTTGCAAAAAAAAAAAAGAAAGACTAGATTATCACTTGCTATTTATTGGATTATAACCTATGGTTTTACCACTTTATCGTAAGTCTTTATTTAATTATAATAACTTTCTTCCATTTAATTAAATAAATCCCCAAAATTTCTCTTATCATAAGTGTGCACATTAAAAGGTATTTTCCTATTTTTAAAATAAAATTTTCCTCAAGATGCATTATCTATCATCAAATTTTCCTCTTAATCTCCATCATCCATTCTTATTTAAAAGGATGATCTTTCCTCATTATCTCATATTATGATTTTCTACTAATATTATATTGCAGGTTTTCATATAGATTTTGGAGCACTTCGAGCACTCACCACACTCTTGGCATTCTTGCATTGTTGGAACATTTTTCATCTCATCATAGCATAGTCTTCATCATAGCATAGCTCTTTCATTGTTTGCTTAGATCTTTACTTTCTTTCAAGTAGATTGGGATTTTCTTTCCTTGCACTATATCTCTCATTGTAGGCTACTTTTCATTTCATTTATATTGCATCTCCTATTCTATGGTGCAACTTGCAAGGGTTGCATAGCTAGGTTCATTTGAGAGCCACCATCTCATAGATCTTGCATGTCATAGATAGGAAGCTATAAGTCACCTCTCGAGGTTCTCTTCACTATGGGTATTATTGAGGGTAATGTTTTATATAACCATGTTTACATTTTTTATATACATTTTTAGCACCCACTGTAACATCATTTTCTGGCTATATTTTTCTCTTTTTATCACTTTTCCATTTGCAGGTTCAAATTTATTTTTGTAGGAAGAAATATCATACAATATTTTTCAGTGATAGTACGATACTTTCTATAACTCGATATAGTAAAAATCCATTTAAACTTTTGTACTTTTATTATGTACTCTATCGTACTATATTATTGCCTTTTGGAGTACTATTTGATACAAAGTATCATGTAGGGAAGAACTAGTGCCTAAGCATACTAGGAAGTATCATGCAATATTATTACAGTCAGAACTATCATTCATCCTATTTCAGTTAGCTAATCCAACTTTTAGTTTTCATTTTCATTTCCAAGTTGCATTTTTGTTTTCTAGTTTTCTAACAACTCCTAATAGTGGTTTTGCAAGGTATTTTACTTATTTGACTAATTATTTGATGCCCTAACCTTTTTGTTTTGTTTTAGGGGCCTATTGTTTGCTTTCTTTCTAAGAAAAATTCTAAATAAAAAAGGGCTATTAACATTGTTGTAGGATCCCAAGCTAAAAATATAAAAAGAAAAAAATATTGTGTGTCTTCTTTATTTCATTTCATGCACAATATTTACTAGTTGTTTCATTTCATAGGCACATAATTTAACCCATTTGTTCATTATTGGTTGGAAAGTATACTCTTCACCTTTAGGGTGAATAAAAAATAATGACCCTTCATTGAATCAACAAAGTGAGTGGTATACTCCTCTCTTTAGTGATTTTAATTGACTTTCTTGGCATGTTTGGGGGAAGCATTGGGTAGTAGGAATGCATTCTCTTTGCTTTTTAGGTGAATAAGATCTCTTGACCTCTTTGGTGTGGATCCATTTTTAAAATCTCCTTGTGATATTTTTACCTTTAGAGGGCATGCTATTGGTGGATAGATGCCAACAGGAATGACCCAAAGTGGGATTAAGTGAAGCCTGGCTAATCTGACCCACAATAATCAAAACCCCCTTAACAAAGGCCAAAGCCTTGGGGGGCATACCATTTGACTTCACTTAGTGAGATTAATTTTAGGACCATGACCATGACAAAATTACTAGGTGGGTATGTTTAAGGTAGTCTTTTGGATGCAAGGCATGTTATCAGAGGCCACCCTATTTTTCCACTCAACATCTTGGTACAAGGAGTGGTCTTAGTGGACAACCTAGATCACCCCAAGATTTTACTCACCATATGTGTTCCTTTAGATGTGGGTAACCCATCTATGAAAAAGCCAATATCTATTGTGTCAAACCACTTTGTGTGAGGTAAGGGAGAATAAAGTTGTGGGCCAAGGTATTGAATAATGAGTTGTCCTTATGTAGAATAAGCTTGATGTGTTTTTGAATGTGCTAGACACATGGAAATCTTGCCAACATAATGATGGTATTCTTTTCAAGAAGTATCCTAAGCATTGGAGAGATTGTGTACATGATTGGCATGTTGCATTCATGATTATGTTTGTCATTAATGTAAACATAACATTGTTTCTATGAAGATTAGCAGGGTAGAAGATAGAGAATAATGTCATACAAACTATGCATTGATAATAAATTCAAGAACAATTGAGGGTATATTCTATATTGTGATATGATAGAGTTTACAAGTGAAAAAATAAAGAGTCAAAGACATGCAAAAATTATTCATAAATTATAGAAGATAGCAAGGAAATCAATCACCTAATAAGTGGTTTCTTATGTTTGGATTGTATCTCTTTATAGGGATAGAATCATGATGAACATAGTTAAATAATGATACTAGATAGTTTAATGATGATTTTAGTAAGTGTAAAAGGTTAGTAGTTACATGTGTGAGAAGTTATAAAGACTGTGAGCTGAGAGTATTGTGTAATTATAAAACAATTGTAATATCTAAATGAGGTCCTATTATAATTAATTGGGAAAGCCTCAAGGTTGACTCAAGGAATTATTTTGAGGTTATGATATAAATTAAGGTTATTTTCTTTGTTGTAAATTGTGTGATTAAGAGTGCAAGAGAGAATTATGCAAGTGATATTCAAAGTTAGTAAATGCATGTAATCGATCCAAGAGATTATTTGATGTGAGTTTAAAGATCTAGTATATAGATCTAAAAGAGTATTTTTCCAATCAAAAGGACACAAGAGTTTGAGATCATTAATTTCCATTTTTCTGTAAGGAGTAATATAGAGACCAGATGGATAGTGAGTTTAGTGGTCTTGCTCCTGAAGTTGTTTGGACAGTGGGTCCTTATGCCTTCTAAAACTCCTAATAGGGTTGGTGCAACTCCTAATAGGTTTGGAATCTCCTAGTAGGAATTCAAAGTTTGCCAAGAGGGAGTAATATGTACTAAATGTATTTTATTGACTTCTAACAATGTCCATCCTTTTACAAGGAAATTTTATATTAGTACATCATTTTGTGGGTACCATCCCCACTGAGGTTTTCCCTCTAATCAAGGGTTTCCCTAGTTAACACATCTAGTGTTATTATGTATGAGTATCTTCTTATGATTTTTGATTATATTACTTACATGGTTAAGGATTAATAAGTTTGATAATTTTTTTAATAGTTTGATAAGTGTTCTAATAGTTGGATTGGGGAGTAAGTAATATAAGAGATAGATTTAGTGTCTATTGTTGATACAAAAGCTAACCATGAAAATGTTGAGGTTTTCTTTGAGACTAACAATAATTTGAAAAATGATTTCAAATTGTTGAACAAAGAGAGGAACAAAGATGTAAACCTAGAAAAGAACTAAGAGTTGAAACAACAACACCTACACTGAACAAGAATTTGACAAAGAATCATCCCGTTGATCATATTATTGGAAGTAAAGAAAAATGAGTTATGAAAATAAATAGAGTACATGAAGAACTATGTTTTATTTCTCTAGTTTAACCAAAGAATGTAGATGAGGCATGCAAGGATGATAAATGGATTCAAGAAATGAAGGAATAACTAGATCAGATTGTGAAGAATGAGATATGGGAATTGGTTCCTAGACCTAAAGACAAGACTGTTATAAGAATTAAATGGGTTTTTAGAAATAAGATGAATGAATGAGGTGAGGTTGCGAGGGATAAATAAATATTGGTATGCAAAGGATATTCATAGCAAGAAGGCATAGATTATGAAGAGACATTTGCCCCTATTTCTAGAATTGAAGCAATAAGAATGTTCTTGGATTATGTCATAAGTAAGAAGTTTAAAATGTATTAGATGGATATAAAAATAACATTTCCAAATGGAGAACTTGAAGAATAATTATACATTGAGAAGCTTGGAGGATTTCCTTTGATAGAAGAAATGTACATGGTATGTAGATTAAAGAAATCATTGTATGGTTTAAAGCAAGCTGCTAGAATTTGGTATGCAATATTGGATAAGTATTTGGAAAAGTTAGGATTTACTAAAAGTATGATAGATAGAAATTTGAATTAAAAAAAATTGAGAATGGATTGTTGATTATTGTAATATTTTTGGATGACATAATCTTTAGAAGAAATGATGAAGCAAGTGACAAATCCTCATGAAATGAAGAATGATTTTTAGATAAGTATGATCGATGAGATGAAATATTTCTTAGGTTTATAGATTATACAGAACAATGATGGTATCTTCCTATCACAAGCTAAGTATTTGAAAGACTCGTTGAAAATATTTGGTTTGGAAAGTCGTAAGCATGTTGGTATGCCCATGATAACTAGTCACAAGTTATCCAGCAAAGATGAGACACCTACAATTGAGAAAAAGAAGTATAGATCTATGATTGGAGGTTTGTAATATTTGACTCCCATAAGACCAACTATAACAAATGTAGTTGGGATAGTAGAAAGTTCTCAAGTAGATCCTAAAGAAGCACATTATGTAGCAGTAAAGAGAATATTAAGATATTTGAAGGGTAAACCTAATTTTGGTTTATGGTCTGACAGATCAAGTGATTACTTTGTGTACATATACTGATTTGGATTGGGTAAGAAGTATGGATGACTTAAAAAGAACTAGTGTCGGAGCACTTTTTCTTGGAGGAAGATTGGTTTCTTGGCTAAGTAAGAAATAAGATTGTATTTCATAGAGTGTATTTGTAGCAACAAAAAACAATTGAAATCAAATCATGTGGATGAAACAAATATTAAAGGACATTGGGATAGAATTTTTAGAACCTGTTATCATACACTATGATAACACTAGTACAATAAATATGTCTAAGAATCATGTGTTTCATTCTAATACTAAGCATATATCTATCAAGTATCATGTTTTGAGATAAATTTGTAGAGAAAAATCATATTGAAGTATGTGAATACAAAAGAGAAAATTGCATATATCTTTACAAAGCCTTTACCTAAAGACACATTTGAGTATTTGTGAGGTATTCTTGGGGTTATTCCCCTACCTACTTTTGAGTAGATGATACAGAAGTGCATCAATCTAGTGGTACATAACAATATTATTTATCTAGATTGAATGTTGCTGTGTCATGTATGGGGCAATATATGTGATGAGAAGAGTCATCAGGGAATCTTGGTATTTGGTATTGAATAATGTCTTTGGACACTTGAGCTAATTGAAGACTTGGAAAAGATGATTGGTATATGAAGCCTTTTTCATTGATGTCAATGGGGGAGATGATCACATGAGAAATACCTTCTAACACCATGGGGGAGATATGTAACAAAGTGGATATGCACTATTGATTGATTTGAGAAGTTATGAACAATTAATTTCCATCTATATAAGTTATAAGTGTGAAAAACTAATGTCACTCCTAAGAATTATGGAGTACATATTGAATAGTGTTCCAGTGAGTTTTAGATTTGATTGATGAAGAGAATTTGGAAAAAAAAACAACAACAACAATAGAGTTTGATTTGGTATTCTTGGAACTTAGATGTTTTGGATCTATTTTTACATCAATACCAAAGGGGAATATTGTTAGTATTAATTAGCATGGTATTCCTTTGGGGGAGTATTGTAAGTATTGGAGAGACTATGTACACAATTGACATGTTGTATTCATGACTGTGTTTGTCATTGATGTTAGAAAAACATTATTTCTCTGAAGATTGACATAGTAGAAGATATATAAAAAAGGTCATACAAACTATGTACTAATATTTAGGTTAATTATAGTTGAGGATGCATTCTACATGTTGTCTTGATGAAGTGGACAAGTGTGCAAATAGAGAGAGTCAAATACATGTAGAAGTTATTCATGAATTATAGAAGATAGTAAGCAGACAAAGTACTTAATAAGTGGTTTCTAATGTTTGGATTATTATCTCTGTACAAAGATAGAACCATGATGATATTAGTTAGACACTAATAATAGACAACCTAATGATGACATTAGTAAGTACACAAGTTCAACGGTTATACATATGAGAAGTTGTAAAGACTATGAGCTGATACTATTGTGTTATAGTAAAATAATTATAATATCTTAATGAAGTCCTATAATAATTAATTAGGAAAGCCTCAAGGCTGACTCAAGGAATCATTTTGAGGATATGATATAAAGGAAGGTTATTTTCCTTCCTATAATATGTGTGATTAAAAGTGCAAGAGAGAATTGTGCAAGTGATATGCAAAGTTGGTAAATGCATGTAAGTGATCCAAGGGATTATTGGATGCAAGTTTGAAGATATGGTAAAGAGGTCTAAAAGAGTATTATTCTGGTCAAGAGGGTAGAAGAGGGTTAAGTATCTTATTTGTTGGAAAATGAAGATGGTGTAACTGAAAGGGGAGGGGTGAATCAGTTACCACAAAAACATTTTCAAAAGTCCCAAAGATGCCTTAAACTTAGTTGCTGCTGCTACAAAAATCACTGCTTAAAATTTGATAGGTGTTTAGTTAATTTATGAAGCATTTACTGAAATAAGCGACTATGCAAAAGAAAGTAATCATTAACACAGTAGACACCAGAATTACGTGGAAACCCAATATGGGAAAAACCACCAGCAACTAGTCACCAATTTTCACTCTTCTGAAGTGAGCCCTGTTAGGAGCCAACCCTATTAAAGGTTACAAAACACACTGTTAGGTGTGACCCTGTTAGAGGATTTAATCACCCTGTTAGGAGTGGCCTTGTAAGAGGTCTTTTTGAACAATTCAACTGAATTGCCACCCTGTTAAAGGATTTATGAAATGGCTGTTAAACCAACTCTGTTAGGAGATTTTGGAATCACTGTTACAATGGTTAGAAAGCAACAATGAATGATTTGAAAATACTTGCAACTTATCTTGCTGAATATAGATCTCAGTTTAGCTCCACAAGATCCTTACTGATCAAATATATATCTCTGCAGCTCCAAGATTTCCCTCTGCTCAATTCTGCTTAGGCACACGCAAGTCTCTTCCTTGCACTTCCTTGCACTTTTTGTATATTCATTCTCTCCTCTTCTCTTTTTTTTCATCTTGAGCACCTCTTTATATATTATTCATAATACCAGGTCGGCCCAACCAACTTGTTAAAACAATTCCAAAGTCGGCTTGCCCAACCAACTTGACTAAACATATTCTAAAGTCGGCTTGAACTAAAAAAAAAACTTTCACTGGCCGACGCTGCTCGGTCAATACAGAACAAAAACTTCCTTCCTGTGTTAACCGACAGAACTCGGTAAGAACTACAATTACCAGGAAATTTGGTAATCCTGCCACTTCCTTTGGAAACTGACTGGACTCAGTAAAAGTTGTCTTCGACTACCGAGTGAGCTCGGTGAAAACTCGGCTTTCCTTAGCTTACCGTGCGAACTCGGTTAACACTAACCGTTCGCTACAAAATCCTTTGATACCCGAGTGATCTCGGTAAGAACTAAACTTTCCTTAGCTTACCGAGTGAACTTGGTTAACACTAACTCACCGTGTGACATATAGGAACGCTCGGTATACACTGCAAAAGGCTTTTACTGACCGACTGAGCTCGATAGACTCTGTAAACTATTTTCCTGGTGATAGAACTCGGTAGACTCTGTCTGATAACTGATATTACATTTGTGTAATATCAAAGACAATACACAATTATTTAATTGTATTCAACAATCTCCCTCTTTGGCATTGATGGCAACACAACATGTCATAGCAGAAATAAAATTTGAAAGCAAGTCTATTGCAACACAACACAATTAACAATTCTCCCTCTAAGATAGAGAACTCTCCCTCTTACAGTAATCTCCCTTTGTGAAGAAATTACTTAATCAAATTTCGGATTTCGAAAAAGATATGACAGTAAAACTCTCCCTCTTTGACAACACATGCCAAAGACCATCTAATTTCAAATGAATTTCATTGTACCTTTAGTACTGATTCATATGCAATATTTCCTTGATTTGCTGCATCAACTGATGATTATTCAATTTTGTAAGAGCTGATGCATCACTAAAACTTATTTTAGTGAAGTTCAGATAGGGGAATAACCCCTAACTTACCTCTGAGATACAAAAATGCATCCTTAGGTAAAGGCTTTGTGAATATGTCAGCAATCTGTTCCTTTGTATGTACATATTCCAATCTGATTTCCTTGTCCTGCACCAATTCTCTGACAAAGTGATACTTGATTGCAATGTGCTTAGTCTTAGAATGCATTACTGGATTTTTAGATATATTGATTGCACTTGTGTTATCACAAAACATGACGACTGGTTCCTTGATTTCCATCTTCATGCCTTGTAGCAATTGCTTGAACCAAACAATATTAGAACAGTTTACTACTGCAGCAACATACTTTGCCTCTGCTGTTGATTGAGCTGTACAGTTTTGCTTTTTGCTTATCCAAGAAACCAACCTCTTTCCAAGAAAGAATGCACCTCCACTTGTGCTTTTTCTGTCGTCAAGGTTTCCTGCCCAATCAGCATCAGTAAACACTTTTAAGTCTAGGTTTTCTCCAAGTTTATACCATAATCCATAATCTTCAGTTCCTTTCAAATATCTCATTATTCTCTTGATTGCCATCATGTGATTTTCTCTTGGTTTGGCTGAAAATCTTGCCACAATTCCAACTGCAAGAGCAATATCTAGCCTAGTATGAACTACATATTGCAACTTTCCAATCATAGATCTGTACAATGTCTGATCTATTTCCTTTGAATTATCTTCTTTGGTAAGTTTTAGTCTAGTACACATGGGAGTTCCAACTGGTTTACAGTCTTCCATACCAAACTTTTTCAATATCTCTTTGATATATTTTGCTTGAGTGATGTAGATGCCATTCTTATTCTGCTGAATTTGAAGTCCCACAAAGAATTTGATTTCACTGAACATTGACATTTCAAATTCCTTGCTCATTTGTTCTGAAAATTCTTTGCAAAGATCATCATTCCCTGTAAAAATAGTATCATCTACAAATATTTCTGCCAGGACAATCTTATTTTCTGGTCCTTCCTTGATATACAAACTACTGTTATCATTATTTCTTTGAAATCCAATTTGAATAAGATAGCTATGCAATCTTTCATACCATGCTCTAGGGGCTTGTTTCAGACCATACAATGCCTTGTGCAATTTGCAAACCATGTTCTTTTTATCTGGATCAATAAAACCTTCAGGTTGTTCAATGTAGACCTCTTCATCCAGTATACCATTTAGAAATGCTGACTTGACATCCATCTGATAAACTTTAAATCCTTTGTAGGCAGCATATGCTAGTAAAGTTCTAACACATTCCAATCTAGCAACAGGAGCAAAAGTTTCTCCATAATCTATGCCTTCTTCTTGAGAATATCCTTTGCACACTAATCTAGCTTTGTTTCTTGATACTTTACCATTTTCATCCAACTTATTTCTGAAAACCCACTTTGTACCGATTACATTTTTGTCTTTAGGCCTGGGTATAAGAGTCCATATTTTGTTTTTCTCTATCTGCTCTATTTCTTCATTCATTGCTTCAATCCAATTATCATTTTCTAATGCATCTTTGACAGTTCTAGGTTCAAAATCAGCAAGTAAACAAGTACCCTTCAACTTACTTCTTGTGATGGTTCCATCAGATTTATTTTCAATGATCTGATCTGCTGAATGATGTCTCCTGACATATTTGGCTAGAACAGGTCTTTTTCTTTTGGATGATTTTTGTCATTATCTTCTTGCATTTCTCCTCTTTGCTCGGTTTGGTCTGGCTTGGTATCAACTGGCACGGTATGTACCTGCTCGGTTACCTCAGGCTCGGTAATCTCTAACTCGGTATTTTCTGATTCGGTAGACGTTGGCTTGGTAGATGTTGGCTCGGTAGATGTTTCCTGCAACTCGGTTAGTGATGACTCGGTAGAAGAAGATTTCTGATTCTCAGATGCAGTTGATATTATATCCGAATCACTGAAGACAAATCTTTTGTAATCTTCTGGTTCTTTTCTACTTTCTTCTTCAGTCTTTTCTGCAAATTCATCAACTTTCACATGTATACTTTCTATGACTTTGTGAGTAGATAAGTTTAAGCATCTATATGCTTTACTCTTACATGAGTATCCAAGAAATATACCTTCATCACCTTTTACATCAAATTTTCCTTTTCTAGATTCTTTCAAGATATAACATTTTCTTCCAAATACTTTCAGATAACTTACATTGGGTTTATAGCCATACCATATTTTGTAGGGAGTTTTGAATGAGTCCTTTTTTAACTGTACTCGTTTTAAGGTATGAACTGCTGTACAGATAGCCTCCTTCCAGTATTTGATAGCAACATTCTTTTCTATCATCAAGGTTCTTGCACAATCCATGATGGATATGTTCCTTCTTTCAACTATGCCATTTTGTTCAGGTGTACCTGGTGCTGAAACCTGTCTTTTGATTCCTCTTTCAATACAAAAGTTATTAAATTCATGTGAAATAAATTCACCACCTTTATCTGACCTTAGGCATTTCAATCTTTTCCCTGTTTCTTTTTCTACTCTTTCCAAATACCATTTGAACTTTTCAAATGCTTCTGATTTGTTCCTTAGGTACATGATGGTCATCATTCTTGAATAATCATCAACAAAAAGAATGAAATATTTTTCACCAGTATAGCTTTCAGTTTCAATAGGTCCACATAAGTCAGTATGCACAATTTCTAATAAATCTTCAGACTGATAATTTTTGCTTTTGAAACTAGGCTTACCCATCTTTCCAATTTGACAATTCTTGCATAAATCGACCTCTGGTTTCTTTAAATCAGAAATGCCTCTCACTTTCTTGAATTTGCTTATCTTTACCAGATTGTCAAAATTCACATGACATAATCTTTTATGCCATAACCAACTCTCTTCTATTTGAACAATAAAACATGAATGTTCATCAAGTTCAAGATAGAACAAGTTACCTTTAGTTTGAATACCAGATTCAATCAGCTTTCCTTTACCGTTCAGCAGTCTTGCTTTGCCTTGGATGAATTCTACTTTGAGTCCATTGTTGAGTAACTGTGCCACACTCAATAAATTGTGCTTTAGTCCTTCTACCCAATAAGCATTATCACATACAAGTTCTTGGGTTAGAGTGATTCTTCCTTTTCTTTTGATGCAACAAGGTTCATTGTTTCCAAATCTTACACTGCCACCATCATACTCTTCAAATTGATCAAACTTTGTTTTATCTCCAGTCATATGATGTGAGCAGCCACTATCAATGATCCATGTATCATTCTTAGTTATGTGAGAGATGAGTGCCATTTCTTCATTGTCAGATTCATCTTTTACAGCAATGTAAACAATCTCATCCTCTTCTTCATCATTAGAATCATTAGAATCTTTAGCCATAAAACATGATTTCTTACTTTTATCCTTAAATGATTTGAAATCTTTCTTACTGTTCCATTTATTATCTTTCTTTTCATCTTTATCTTTCTTGTTTGGACACCTTGCAGCAATATGACTGACTTCTTCACATGAAAAGTAGATTAGGGGTACTTTACCTCTGTATTTACCTCTTCCTCTTGAATATTTCTTTGCAAGTAGGGCTTCAATTACTTCAAGGTCGCTGTCAGAGCTCTAATCTGATTGATCTTCACTCTCTGACTGAGATTCCTTCTTCTTTTTGCCTTTTTCCTTGAGTGAAAGCTTGGCTTCAAATGCAGACTCAATGTTCTTTGCAGCTGGAACATAATTATCAAAATTATCTAATTCAAATGCTGTCAATCTTCCAACTATGGCCTCTAGGTTTATCTTGTGATTGGCCTCACACCTTCTTTCTTGAATGGCTGATACCCTGATGGCATAAACTGGAAGTAGAGTTCTAAGAACTTTACTTATGACTGTCTCTTCACTGATACTTCCTCCAGAAGCTTTGATAGCACTGACACATGCTTTAATTCTTTCAACATATTTGGCATCATTTTCATCTTCTTTCATTTTCATCTGATCGAACTGTCCTCTCAGACTTTCAGCTTTGGCTCTTTTGACATTGTCATCTCCACCATAGATCTCTTTCAGTCTTTCCCACATTTCATAGGCAGTAGTGTAGTCCTTGACATCATCAAACTCTTCATAACTCAAGGCAGATGCAATATCAATCATCATAATGTTATGAGTCTTCTTTATAGCAATGTCATTGACTGATAATGTACCTGATGGTTCTACATATTTCTCATCAAGATATTTCAGACCAGTGTCACCAATGGAAGCTAGATGAAGTCTCATTAATCCCTGCCATGCTGAGAAGTTGTTTCGGTTAAGCCTTGGGATTTCCCTCTTATAAGACATCTTGATCTTTGGCTTAGATCTTTGAAATTTTCTCCTGCAAGCACCAAAAGCTCTGATACCAATTGTTAGAAAATGAAGATGGTGTAACTGAGAGGGGAGGGGTGAATCAGTTACCACAAAAACATTTTCAAAAGTCCCAAAGATGCCTTAAACTTAGTTGCTGCTGCTACAAAAATCACTGCTTAAAACTTGATAGGTGTTTAGTTAATTTATGAAGCATTTACTGAAATAAGTGACTATGCAAAAGAAAGTAATCATTAACACAGTAGACACCAGAATTACGTGGAAACCCAATATGGGAAAAACCACCAGCAACTAGTCACCAATTTTTACTCTTCTGAACTGAGCCCTATTAGGAGCCAACCCTGTTAAAGGTTACAAAACACACTGTTAGGTGTGACCCT
The DNA here is from genome assembly GCA_028749045.1 of Cupressus sempervirens. NCBI lineage: Eukaryota > Viridiplantae > Streptophyta > Pinopsida > Cupressales > Cupressaceae > Cupressus > Cupressus sempervirens. The sequence continues at coordinate 7,504,080 of CM053792.1, forward strand.
GTTAGAGGATTTAATCACCCTGTTAGGAGTGGCCTTGTAAGAGGTCTTTTTGAACAATTCAACTGAATTGCCACCCTGTTAAAGGATTTATGAAATGGCTGTTAAACCAACTCTGTTAGGAGATTTTGGAATCACTGTTACAATGGTTAAAAAGCAACAATGAATGATCTGAAAATACTTGCAACTTATCTTGCTGAATACAGATCTCAGTTTAGCTCCATGAGATCCTTATTGATCAAATATATATCTCTGCAGCTCCAAGATTTCCCTCTGCTTAATTCTGCTTAGGCACACGCAAGTCTCTTCCTTGCACTTCTTGCAGTTTTCGTATATTCATTCTCTCCTCTTCTCTTTTTTTTCATCTTGAGCACCTCTTTATATATTATTCATAATACCAGGTCGGCCCAACCAACTTGTTAAAACAATTCCAAAGTCGGCTTGCCCAACCAACTTGACTAAACATATTCTAAAGTCGGCTTGAACTAAAAAAAAAACTTTCACTGGCCGACGCTGCTCGGTCAATACAGAACAAAAACTTCCTTCCTATGTTAACCGACAGAACTCGGTAAGAACTACAATTACTAGGAAATTTGGTAATCCTGCCACTTCCTTTGAAAACTGACTGGACTCGGTAAAAGCTGTCTTCGACTACCGAGTGAGCTCGGTGAAAACTCGGCTTTCCTTAGCTTACCGTGCGAACTTGGTTAACACTAACCGTTCGCTACAAAATCCTTTGATACCCAAGTGATCTTGGTAAGAACTAAACTTTCCTTAGCTTACCAAGTGAACTCGGTTAACACTAACTCACCGTGTGACATATAGGAACGCTCGGTATACACTGCAAAAGGCTTTTACTGACCGACTGAGCTCGGTAGACTCTGTAAACTGTTTTCCTGGTGATAGAACTCGGTAGACTCTGTCTGATAACTGATATGACATTTGTGTAACATCAAAGACAATACACAATTATTTAATTGTATTCAACACTTATTATGGTTACTAATTATACTTCTAACACAGTTAATGTTTAATAAGGTTGATAAGTGTTTTAATAGTTGGATATTTGGTTCACCACCCCACCCCCCTCTCAGCTATCTTGATGGACTTTACTTTCTAACATAGGTTTTATAGGGTTCTTTTCTTTAAAACTTCACATTTTCTTGTATTGGATAGGTTATTTTGTCCCTTTTCCAATTGTTTGAAGACATGTGTTTGTGCCACAATTGCTTTCAAAAACACTTTCTTGATGTTACAAATAGAAATGCACTTTTCTACAACTGTTGTATTGCTCAAAAACTTGGAAATTGAGTCCAAACATAAGTCTCTTAGGCACAAAATCATAAAAACTATCACTGTTGAACTTCTGTCATACTACCTACTTAAGAAGTATTGTATGATACTTTTGGAATTTGCAAACTATTATACTATCATTCACATTGTATCATATTGTTATTTTGTGTTCTATCATATTGCTTCATAGAAATTGTTGTTCTAGCCTAAATTTTCATACTAGTATACTTCAAACTATGGTACAAAATTTCATGTTGAACATCTATCATACTGCATCTTGAAGTTTATCTCCCAGACATATTTCTTGCTCAAATTGATTTAAACCGCATTCTTGGTTGAATTATGGGTGTTTGCACTTGATCCTATTGTTTCCTTGGTCTAAAATCTACATGTTTGGGTATTTTCTAGATGGAAAAGGATTATATTCTCTTCTTAGATACAAACTTGACTTGATAAATTATTCACTTGAAAAGGATTATCTTGGCTTCCCTGCCTCCAAATATGATATCATATACAATTTTTTTAGATAACAATACCTCATTGTTCTTGCTAATCTTCAAATAAATATTACTATTACCATTTGTTCTTACAAATCCAATCTTCACCAAGTAATTGTGTAGCCTTTTATACCATGCTCTAGGGGCTTGTTTCAAACCATATAGAGCCTTTTGTAGCTTTCACATTGATGTAGGAGCATCCTAGGTTGCCTTGTTATCCTGCTTATTTTTTTCACTCTTCATTAACCGAGTTACCAAGTGTAGGCCAAGTGACTCTTCATTAACCTAGTGACTCTTCATTAACCTATTACCCAATGTTCACCAAGTGACTCTTCATTAACCTAGTTACCCAGTGTTCGCTAAGTGACTCTTCATGAACCTAGTTACCCAGTGTTTGTCAAGTGACTCTTTATTAACCTAGTTACCCAGTGTTCGCCAAGTGACTCTTCATTAATCGAGTTACCCAATGTTTGCCAAGTGACTCTTCATTAACCCAGTTACCCAATTTTTTCCAAGTGACTCTTCATTAATTGAGTTACCCAGTGTATTCCAAGTGACTCTTCATTAACTAAGTCACCCAGTGTATGCCAAGTGACTCTTCATTAACCTAGTTACCCAGTGTTTGCCAAGTGACTCTTCATTACCTGAGTTACCTAGTGTATGCCAAGTGACTCTTCATTAACCTAGTTACCCAGTGTTCTCCAAGTGACTCTTCATTAATCAAGTTACCCAGTGTATGCCAAGTGATTCTTCATTTGTCAAGTTACCTAGTGTATGCCAAGTGGCTCTTCATTAATCGAGTTATCCAGTGTATGCCAAGCGACTCTTCATTCACCGAGTTACCCAATGTATGCTGAGCGTCAACATTTGAACGTGATTTTTGTGAGCTGACTTGCAAGATTAATTTTTTTTGCAACATTTATGTTAAGATATTTTCTTTGGATGTGTCTAGACCATTGTTGGGTCAGCTTTCCTCTTATGTAATGTTCTAGAATAATCTGTAAGCCATTTTGGAAAGTATATATAGAGTGTTTAGGCTTAGAGTTAGGTAAGTTTTTGGGGGGGGAAGATTAGAGAGAAAAATTGAAAGTGAAAATTTGTAGTTGGATCATTGAATGTGAATGTATTTATAGTTGGCCGTATGATGTGACACAAAACTTGAACCTCAAAAATTTAAAATTTACAATTCATTGACTATGGAAAATCAGTGCAGACAGAGTGCTATTTGGAGATCTTTCAAACCAAAATTTGGGATAAATGCTAATTCCTTCATATCCATGAAATAAATTTCATTTTAAAGACATCTCATGAGGCAAAACAAAACTCTTTCCAACACTGGATTTCAATACTTTACCATTCACATGGTCTCACTGCTATACTCGAGTACATTAATCATACCTTTCAATCCTTACATTTTCTTGCAAAACCCTTTGGATTATTTGTTCTAAATTAGAAATACTAAAACATATCAAAATATGAGCCAAAAGAACTCAATTCATTAGACATCATAGTCTCTACATGTAGACCCATTTTCTCTGTCATAAATTAGAAGTGAAACCAATAACCCTTCCTTGGGAATCTAATAACTTTCTCAAAATGACTCCAAATGAAACAAAATCAATTTTAAATCAACCCTACATGAGTCTAGCTTCTGAATATATAAGCCATTAATTTTTCCAATTCATACATCATTCTACAAGAACAAATTATTGCCTGCAACTTCAACACAAATCTTTAAAAAATAGACTTCATTAAAATTAACATAATTGACACATATCTAAATGAAAATGACTCAAACTAATTGAAAATCAAAGCTAGTTTATATATATTTCCAAAGAATATAACTAGAGTCTCTGTTTCATCCAAATATGCCTGTACCAAACATTTAAATCTGACTTTAGCTGGGCATCCTCAAATCTGCAAATGACCACTTTTACCAAAGCTAGCATAACTTCTTCAAAACTTAACAAAATTGTTCCAAACCACATTTTAAAACAAACATTACATTATTTTAACCCTTTTGCATTTTTGACAGCATTTTATGCACTTTATGCATTTTTACATTTCAACTTTGATATAAACCCAACCTAGACCAACATTATGACTCAAATGACTTTAGATGGATGTCAATAGTTCTATTAACCCATGAAATAAATATTTTGACATTATTTTTCATATTAAGACCTCCTCTTTACAACTTTGACAATTTATTACAAATGGCTTCTCTAGCCTTTATATCTTGACTCAAAAGACTCAAATATATAATAAATGGATCACATTATTTCAACATATGACTTAATGACTCTAAACCTATTTTTTCTCTTGAAATTTAGGTGCCTCTGCACCACCGTAACCTAGAAGGCCTTACAACTAGGCATGTATGAAGATATTTTGATGAATCAATAAAAGTATTTCACTCTTCTTCCTCCTTTGGTTGCTATTCTTTGTGTTCACTTCCATTGTGTTAGCTCTTGCAGGGTGGTTTGAATAGCTAAGTGAGCCTTTAGGCCTATTATTCAGCTTTTGCCTACGTCATTTGGTATTAGAGCCTAAGGTTCATCCTTGTGGAGATTGGATCATGTAAAACCCTGATTTGGATTTGGTTGCAGGGTGGTAGATCTATAGAGTTGACCTATAACTTGCAGAGGGTTATAACCTTATAGGAACTTGATTTGTAAAGATGGTTCATGGTAGAGGAAATAATGTTGATAATGCTATATTGGATTAGTTGAGATAAATTTCAGCTAGATTAGATGCTGTGGAGACAGTCCAAAGGAGAGGAGCACATCTTTATGATGTACATGATGATGAAGCAGCGACACCAAACCATAATCCAGAACTTGAAGAAGATCAAGATAAGGAAAGATTATTGCAAATATTGTCTAGGGAAAATTCAAAGCCTACTGTAGAAGGTGTTCCTTATGATGGAAAATTGGACACCAATGCTGTGTTGGATTGGATCTTTGATATGGAGAAGTTCTTTGAGTATGAAAACACTTCTGATAATAGAAAGGTGAAGATTGCAGTCACTAGGTTGAAAGGTCATGCATCACTATGGTGGGAGCACTTGTAAACTGATAGACAAAGGAGAGGAAAGGAGAAGATTAGAACTTGTCCAAAGATGGTGAACAAGGTAAAGAACAAATTCCTTCTTGCTGATTACCAAGTTAGCTTGTTGAGAAAAATGCAAAATTTGAAGCAAAAAGACATGACTGTGAAAGAGTATACTGAGGAATTCTATAGACTAGACATCAGATCTAGACATGTGGATGATGATGTTGAGAAAATTGTAAGGTACATTAATGGATTGAGATTTGCAATACAAGATGAGATAAGTTTTGTGAATTTGGAAAGTGTGGAAGAAGCAACCAGTATGCCTTGATGGCTGAGGAGATCTTGACAAAGAAGCATGAACAAAGACAAAGAGGTAGAGGTGGTAGATTCCAGAGAGGTAGAGGTAGATCTTATGGTGAAGGTGGCCAATCTAAAAGTTCTGTGTAGGATAAAGGAAAATCTAAAGGGAAGAATGATGACAAAGGAAAGATTGAATGGAAACGTGGTAATTATTATAGAGGAGGCACTAGTTCTTATCGAGGAAGAGGTAATTCCTATTCTAGAGGTGGATTTCATGGAAATTTTTTTAGATGTGGTAAAGAGGGACATAGATCTTTTTAATGCAGATCTTTTGAAAGTAGGCAAGGTAACATAAATGTTGTGATTCAAGAAGATGATGGGGGTTCACCAAGTGGACCTGAGGCTGGAGAAAATTTGATGGTGAGAAGAACCTTATGTAATAAGGGAGGTGATGAGGAACCTGTTTGGAGGAGAAGTCTTTTCAAGCCAAGATGTAAGATGGCTAGAAAATGTTGTAAAGTGATCATTGATAGTGGAAGTTCTACAAATTTGGCATCAAAAGAGCTGGTTACAAAGTTGTAGTTGCAAAGGCTGAAACATCCCAAACCTTATCATGTTTCATGGATCAAAGATGAGCATAAGATATTGGTAAGTGAGCAATGCCTTGTGAAGTTCAAAATTGGACATTACTTTGATGAAGTTTTGTGTGATATTATGCCCATGGATTTTTGTCATATTTTGTTGGGTAGACCTTGGAAATATGATAGATATGTTGAACATGATGGAAGATAGAATCAATATACTCTTTGGGTAAATGGGAAGAAACAAACATTGTTTCCTTTGATCGAAAGTCCAGATGAGGTTAATTGTATTGCTGTAAAAATTTGCATGGTTAATGGAGAGCAATTTGAAAAGGAAATAAAAAAGAATCAAGTCTATTTTTCTATAATTCAAAGAAAACTGAGTTTTTTCAATGGAGACTGAGTGCAAGAAAATAGTGTTAACTGAGTGCTAGTTAGTGGTGACCGAATGACAGATGGTAGTATTAACCGAGTGCTAGAAGAAATTGCAAAGTTGTTGAATGAGTATAAAGAAATTATTACTGATTATATTCCTGATGGTTTACCTCCAGTAAGAAGTATAAGTCATTGTATTGATCTGATCCTTGGAGTTAGTTTGCCAAAAAAAAACCAAATAGATTGACACTTGCAGAGAATGAAGAACTTAACAGACAAGTGCATGAGTTGTTGTAGAAAGGTTTGATCAGAGAAAGCTTGAGTCCATGTGCTATACCTACTGTATTAGCACCTAAAAAGAATGGAGAATGGAGAATGTGTACTAATTCTAGAGCCATTAACAAGATAACAGTGAAATATAGGTTTCCTATGCCAAGGATGGATGACATAATGGATTGTTTGAGTGGAGCAAAGTATTTTACCAAGATTGATTTGAAGAGTGGCTATCATCAGATTAGAATCAGAGAAAGTGATGAATGTAAGACTGATTTCAAGACAAAAGATGGTTTTTATGAATGGTTGGTTATACATTTTGGTTTGACTAATGCACCTAGTACTTTCATGAGGTTGATGAATGAAGTTCTGAAAAGATTCTTGGGTAAGTTTGTGATTGTTTATTTGGATGATATTCTGATGTTCAACAAGACTAAGGAAGAACATCTTGACCATATTAGACAAGTATTGTAGAGGTTGAAAGAGGAAAAGTTGCTGATTAATCTGAAAAAGTGTTCTTTTATGCAAGAGGAGATTGTATATTTGGGATTTGTGATTTTAGCTAATGGATTGAGGATGGATCCTAAGAAGGTTAAAGCAATTTTGGAATGGCCTACACCTGAGAATGTGGGTGAGGTAAGATCATTTCATTGTTTGGCTAGTTTTTATAGAAAGTTTATAAAGAATTTTAGTGTTATTTGTAATGCTATGACTGAAACAATGAAGGGAGATAAAAAGGAATTCAAGTGGACACATGGAGCTGATAAGAGTTTTGAGACTTTGAAACAAAAGGTTTCTAAATTGCCTATATTAGCTTTGCCTGATTTCAAAAAAGTATTTCAAGTTGAATGTGATGCAAGTGGTAATGCAATAGGAGCTATATTAAGTCAAGAAGGTAAGCCTATTTCTTTCTTTAGTGAAAAGTTGAATGATGCTAAAAGGAAGTATTCTATGTATGATCAAGAATTTTATGCCATTGCTCAAGCATTGAAGAAGTGGAGACATTATTTGATTCCTAAGGAGTTTGTGTTGTATAATGATCATAAAGCTTTACAATACTTGGGAAGCCAACATAAATTGAATCAAAGACATATGAAGTGGGTTGAGTACTTGCAAAGTTTTACATTTGTGATCAAGCATAAGAGTGGAGTTACTAACAAAATTGCTGATGCATTGAGTAGAAGACATTCTTTGTTGATTGAAATGAAGGTTGAAGTTCTTGGTTTTTATGAAATGAAAGAATTGTATGATACTGATCTTGATTTTTCTAAGGCATGGAGAGAGTGCAGAACACCAAATCTAACAGACCACGTAAGTAAGTACGATGAATATTTCATTCAAGAAGGTATGTTGTTCAGAGGTATTCAGTTGTGTATTCCTAGAAGTCCTATGAGGTTGAATTTGACTAAGGAAAATCATAGTGGTGGATTAGTTGGACATTTTTGAATTGATAAGACATTGAGTTTGTCGAAAGAGAAGTATTACTGGCCACAAATGTACAAGGATGTTCAAAAATTTGTAAAGAGTTGTGGAGTTTTTCAAGTTGCAAAGGGAGTGAGTCAAAATACTGGTTTGTATACACCTATTACCATTCTTGAGAAACCTTGGACTGGCATTAGTATGAATTTTTTTCTTGGATTGCCTAAAACAATGAAGGGGTATGATTCTATATTTGTCGTAGTGGACATATTTTCTAAGATGGCTCATTTCATACCATGTAAGAAGACATCAAATGCTGAGCATGTTGCTAAACTTTTCTTTAAAGAGATTGTGAGATTGCATGGATTACCAAGAATTATTATTTCAGATAGAGATAGTAAGTTTGTTGGTTATTTTTGGAAGACTTTGTGGAAGAAGATGGGTACTAAGCTGAAGTTCAGTTCTACATTCCATCCACAAACAGATGGATAGACAAAGGTTGTGAATAGAAGCTTTGTAAATTTGTTGAGATGTTTATTTGGGAATAAACCAAGTAATTGGGAGATGGTATTGACACAAGCTGAATTTGCATATAATAATTCTGTGAATAGGAGTATAGGGAAGACACCTTTTGAGATTGTTACCAGAATTCATCCTAGAGGTATATCAAATTTGAGAGATATTGTTGGTGAAGAAAATAAAAGTGCTATAGGAGAAGAATTTTCTAATTTTATGGAGTCTTTGCATAAGGAAGTGAAGGTGAGGTTGGAACAAACCAATCAGAAGTATAAGGAGAATGCTAATCAGTCTAGAAGACACCATAATTTTTAAGTTGGTGATGAGGTGATGGTTCAAATAAAGAAAGGAAGATTCCCAATTGGAACATATAGTAAGATGAAGATGAAGAAATTTGGACCTTGTAAGATCTTGAAGAAGTTTGACAGTGGTAATGCTTATGAAGTTGAGTTACCTGATGACATGGATATATCTCCTATATTCAATATTGCTGATTTGTATAAGTATCATGAGTTAGATGATGAAGTTTTTGTATTAGAAGATTATCCTAAGAAGCAGATTGAAGAAGTTGAACAGATATTGGATCAGAGAGTTGGCAAGAGCACAAGAGGAAAAGATTACTATGAATATTTGGTAAAGTGGAAGAACAGGCCTATTGAAGATGCTTCATGTATTTCACAATCTAAGTTGGATTCCACTCAGATTGTGACATCTCAATGATTCAGGAGAATCATTCCTTTTAACCTTGGTTGCCTGATGCAGGAGTATCCTGGGTTACCTTGTTATCCCGCTCATTTTGTTCACTCTTCATTAACTGAGTTACCCAGTGTACACCAAGTGAATCTTCATTAAATTAGTTACCCAGTGTTCACCAAGTGACTCTTCATTAACCTAGTTACCCAATGTTCGCCAAGTGACTCTTCATTAACCTAGTTACAGTGACTCTTCTTTAACCTAGTTACCCAGTGTTCGCCAAGTGACTCTTCATTAACCTAGTTACCCAATGTTTGTCAAGTGACTCTTCCTTAACTGAGTTACCCAGTGTTCACCAAGTGACTCTTCATTAACCTAGTTACCTAGTGTTCACCAAGTGACTCTTCATTAACCAAGTTACCCAGTGTACACCAAGTGACTCTTCATTAACCGAGTTACCCAGTGTATGCCAAGTGACTCTTCATTAACCTAGTTACCCAGTGTTCGCCAAGTAACTCTTCATTAATTGAGTTACCCAGTGTATCCCAAGTAACTCTTCATTAACCTAGTTACCCAATGTTCACCAAGTGAGTCTTCATTAACTGAGTTACCTAGTGTATGCCAAGTGTTAGCATTTGAACATGATTTCTGTGAGCCGACTTGCGGGATTTATTTTGTTCGTGACATTTATGTTAAGATATTTTATTGGGATGTGTCTAGACTATTGTTGGGTTGGCCTTCCTCTTATGTAATGTTCTAGAATAATCTATAAGCCATTTTGGAAAGTATATATATAGTGTTTAGGCTTAGAGTTAGGTATGTTTTTGGGGAAGAAGATTAGAGAGCATAACTGAAAGTGCAAATTTGTAGTTGGATCATTGAATGTGAATGTATTTGTAATTGGCCATAATTTAGAAGGCCCTACAACTAGGCATGTATGAAGATATTTTGATGAATCAGTAAAAGTTTTTCACTCTTCTTCCTCCTTTGGTTGTTGTTCTTTGTGTTCGCTTCCATTGTGTTAACTCTTGCAGGGTGGTTTGAATAGCTGGGTGAGCCTTTGGCCCTAGTTATTCACCTTTTTCCTATATCACACACCATATTCTTCTTGTCGGGGTCAAAAAACCCTTTAGGGTTCTCTATGCATACTTCTTCTTCAAGTATCTCATTTAGAAGTGCAGATTTGACATTCATTCGATATATCTTAAATCCTTTGTAGGTAGAATATGCAAGTAGTGTTCTATCTCCTTCTAGTGTTTTAATAGGTGTAAATGTCTCCCCATAGTCAATACCTTATTTTTGTGCATATCCTTTGCATACTAGTATAGCCTTTTTCCTTGTGACTTCACCATTTTCATTCATATTGTTCTTGAATACCCACTTTGTTCCAATTATATTTTTGTCTTTAGGCCTAGGTATCAATGTCCATGTTTTGTTCTTTTCAATCCACTCAATTTCTTCATTCATTTCTTGTATCTAATCCTCATTCTCCAAATAATATTTCACATATTTGGGTAAAAAATCACAAAGTAAACATGTACGAGTTCTAATTCTCTTTCTTGTCACGACACCATATTTTTTATCTCCAATTTTTTTTTAAGGTGCACAATGTCTTGTCACATATTTGCTAGTATAGGTTCTTTTCTTCTTTGATCTTCTACAAGATCATCTTGAAAAATTATTTCAAGCTCATCATCTCTCTCTAGTTCTACTTTTGGTTCATGTTCTACATGCTTGACATTGTATTACTAATGTTTGATTCCTTCTGTCTATGACTCAACATCATTTTTCTATTGCTCGACACCCATAGTCTTTTTCTCAGCAACTGGTCATTGCAACTCAACATTTTCATTTTGTTGTTGTTTTACATCTTTGATCTCTTGTTCAGGTGAGGTGCCAGGAGCACTATCATTCACATATATGAATGAACTATAGTCTTCAAATTATGTTTTGCACTCACCTTCATTCTTTTTTGCATACTCATCAATTTTCACATATGCACTTTTCACAATTTTTTTGGTTTTAGAGTTCAAACACTTAGAAGATTTACTCTTAGTGGAATAACATAGGAATATGCCTTCCTCACTTTTGACATAAAGTTTTTTATTTCTGTTATCCTTAAGTATATAGAATTTTCTTCCAAAAACTTTAAAATATTTTACATTAGATGCATATCCATACCATAATTCAAAAGGTGTAGTATTTGTACCTTTCTTGACTTGCACACTATTCAAAGTATAAATTCTTGTACTTATAGATTCTCTCCAATATTTATATGATACAATCTTCTCCATTATCAGTGTTCTTTCTCGATCCATGATTGAAGGAGTTCAATCAATTGAACAAAGCTTGAGCATTTTCTTTCTTTTTGTAATATTTGATCCATACAGTTTTGTTGCATTTATACTTGTAGCAAGTTGAATTTAACTAACTTTATTTCCCATAATTGTTGGATCTCTATCTAACTAGTTTGTGCATATTTATAGTGTGATAGATTAGCTTTGTGGACATTTTTCTTTGTTTTGTTGCTTTCTAGCAATCAGGGTTTTGAGGTTAAATGGGATCTTCTAGACATCCCACAGAGTGAAACTCTCCATGGATTTTTGGGATGTTGAGGAAACTTATATTAGACATTATTTTGTATGCGCAAGTACTAGCTCCATTGGTTGGAAGTTTTATAATTAAGTTTGAGGTTGATCACTTGAAGTGTTAAACCACAGAATTGAGGTTTTAGAGCATCATAAGTGTCTTTTGGATGTGGATGCAACACCAAACTACTTAAATGTTCATGAGGAATTTTAATCAAGGTGTTGAAATTGGTTTGGGAATTTAATTCAAAGATCTCATTGTAAAACTTTGTGGCCCAAGCCTAAAATTAAGGAAACCTTAGGTTTAGGTAGGGTTTGTGGGTTGGGGTATCTAGGAGAAAAACCCACATATGAATTTATGATATTGTGTGACCCATACAAATGGGTGACTAAAACTATGAATAATTGAGTACCTAGTTAAGATCAAAATTGAGTGAGATTTAAAGCATTGGCATTGGAGGGCTAATCAAATTAGACCTAATTAAACTATCACATCAAGATAAGTAGCTAGTTTGGGAAAATGAAAAAAACCCATTATTGGGAATGGACTCTTGAGGAAATCAAGGACTAGTAGAGGTATTAGAAATATTCAAAAAAAAATCTTTTATAAGAAGGTGTTGGAAATATAAGAGGAGTAATTGAGAGGGGAGGGGTGAATCAATTACCACAAAAATAAATCCCAAATCCCTAAGATATCAACACAGAACATAAAGCTCCACTAAGAATATTGATACTCGGTGAATACATAGGAACTTAGTTTAGTAAATTTTGTAACTCAAAAAGTATTAAAATAGAAATAGTAACTCAAAAAATGCAAATCTTAAGATATTGTCAGTGATTATCCTTATTTAACTTAGTGGCATACACACAAAAGAAATAACATGAACACAAAGGACACCAATATTTGACATGGAAACCCAATTTGGGAAAAACCACCAATTGCAACTAATTATCAAATTTCACTCTTCTAAAGTGAGCTCTATTAGGAGCCAACCCTATTAAAGGTTACACAATACATTATTAGGTGTGACCTTGTTAGAGAATTTAATCACCCTATTAGGAGTGGCCTTGTTAGAGGTCTTTAGAAACTTCAATATAGAAATGCCACCTTGTTAGAGGATTTACAAATAGTTGTTAAGCCAAACTCTATTAAGAGATTTAGATCAATGCTACAATGGTTAGAGAGCAACAATGAGATGACCTGATTTTTGATGCAACTAAATTGCTGATTATAGATCTCAATTCTAGCTTTTATACTTGATCCTTTCTGATTGAATGTATCTTTGTAGCTCAACAAGGATATTCTGCTTATCCTTTTAATTTGCTTCCTCTAAGCATCTTCAAATCTTCTATTATTTGCTCCACTCATTCAATCCTCAACTTGACCTTATATTTATATCATACATATTATCAAGTCATCTTGAATACAAATTAGAATAATTAATATTCATCTCCTCAGTTAGCTAGAACCAACAAACAAAACTAGTGAACTCAATATGCCAAAACAAGAAAATCCTTCATTAGCCAACCTTGCTTGGTAGACACTAACTCAAAAATGATTTTCTTATGTTAATCAAGTGAACTAGGTTAACACTATATTTCCACAAAGTTCCTTTGGTAACTGAGTGAGATCGGTTAACTCTAGTTCCATCCAACTTTTCCTTCATTAACTGAGTGAGCTCGGTTAACATTCAACCTTTTATGAACTTTTATTTGTCACCCAAGTGAATTTGGTAGACATTGTCTTCTGAACCAGGCAAACTTTGGAATGCTCAACAGACACAGGAAATTGTCTTCATCATTTGAGTGAGCTTAACATACACTAACTGGCAATGATATGACATTTTGTGTAACATCAAAGACAATACACAATTAATCAATTATTTTCAACAATCTCCCTCTTTGGCATTGATGGCAACACAACATGTCCTAATATAATGAAATTTTAGATCAAGAATAAAGTAAAGAACATATCCTTAGTTTCTTTCTGATTCTCATCCATGAGAACTCCTTCTATCAATGTGAAATCCCTCCACCTACATTTTCTCCCTCTATCAGAAAAATCTACCTCTTTGATATCTTCAAACAAAATTTCTGTGATATGACAAAAAACTCTCCCTCTTTGACATCTCGTGCCAAAGATAATATTTAGAGAATATTGGTGTACCTCATTTATTAATTCATATACAATATGCCCTTTTCAATACTACATCAATTAGCTAATATTCGACATGATCTGTTTGATGCATCACTAAACTTCATTTTGGTGAGCTTCAAATAGGGGAATGACCCCTAACTTATCTCTTAGATACAAAAATGCATCCTTAGGTAATGGCTTAGTGAATATGCCTACAATTTGTTCTTTAGTATTAACATATTCCAATCTTACCTCTTTATCTTGCACCAATTCTCTCAAAAAAAATATTTTATAACAATGTGCTTGGTTTTGGTATGCATCATAGGATTCTTTTTTATATTAATTGCACTAGTGTTATCACACAATATAACCACTCGATCCTTGATTTCTATCTTTGTACCTACCAATAGTTGCTTGAACCAAATAGTGTTGGAACAATTAACTATTGCTGGCACATATTCTGCCTCTACTCTAGACTGAGCAATACAATTCTGCTTCTTTCTTATCCAAGACACTAGTCTTTTACCAAGAAAGAACATTCCACCACTGGCCCTATTCTTGTCATCAACACTTTATGCTCAATCAACATCCATGAATGCTTTCAAATCTAGATTTCCTCCTTTTTTGTAACATGATCCATAATCTTCAGTACCCTTCATATGCCTCATGATTCTCTTGATTTCCATCATGTGATTTTCTTTGGGATTTGTTGAGAATCTTGCCACCATACCAAGTGCTAATGCAATATCAGGCCTTGTGTGCACTTAATATTGCAATTTTCCAATCATTGATCTATATGTGGTCTGATCTACCTTTTTAGAATCATCATTTTTGGAAAGCTTATGTCTAGTAGAAGTAGGTGTTCCAACTAGTCTTAAACCTCTTTTACAAACTTCTTTAGTATCTTCTTGATATATTTGGATTGAGTAATATAGATACCATCTTTCTTTTGTTGGATCTACAATCCAACAAAGAATTTTATCTCTCCAAATATAGACGTTTCAAATTCTTTACTCATCTCTTCTGAAAATGCCTTGCATTAATCATCATTTCCTATAAATAAAGTGTCATCCACAAAGATTTCAGCCAACACAATCTTCTTGTCTGATCTTTTTTGATGTAAAGGCTATTGTTAATATTTTTTCTTTGAAAACCAATCTTTATCAAGTAGTTATGAAGTCTTTCATACCAAACTCTAGGAGCTTGCTTGAGTCCATATAGTGCCTTCTATAGTTTACAAACCATATCCTTTATGCTAGGATCCACAAAACCTTCAGGTTGTTCTGTGTAAAATTCATCTTCAAGAATTCCATTCAAGAATGTAGATTTTACATCCTTTTGATAAACTTTAAATCCTTTGTGTGAAAAATAAGAAAGTAAAGTTCTAACACCTTCTAATCTTGCAAAAGGAGAAAAAGTTTCACCATAATCAATACCTTCTTCTTGAGAATAACCTTTGCATACTAACCTTGCTTTTTTTTTTTTCTTTTTTTCTTTTTTCTTTTCTTTTTCTGGAAGCTTCTCCATCTTCATTCAGCTTATTTATGAAAACCCACTTTGTGCCAATTTTTGGAAATATAAGAGGAGTAACTGAGAGAGGAGGGGTGAATCAGTTACTACTAAAATAAATCCTAGATCTCTTAGATGTCAGTAGAAAATAAAATCTAAAAACTAAATACTAATAATGCTTGGTAAACACATAAAATGATGTAACTCGATAATTACTGATTATGCTTGGTAAATGCTTAAGATGCAAACTTTAGATGTTAACTGTGATTACCCATTACTTTAATTTAGTTGCAAACACATAAAAGAAAATAGCATGAACACATTTGACACCAAGGTTTAACGCGAAAATCCAATTTGGGAAAAATCACCAATTGTAACTAGTTACTATTTTCACTCTTCTAAAGTGAGCCTTGTTAGGAGCCAACCTTGTTAAAGGTTACAAAACACACTGTTAGATGTGATCATATTAAAGGATTTAATCACCCTATTAGGAGTGGCCTTGTTAGAGGTCTTAAGACAATTCAATAAAACTGCCATCTTGTTAGAGGATATGCAAATAACTATTAAGCCAACTCTATTAAGAGATTTAGATCACTGCTACAATAGTTAGAGAGTACCAATGAGATGACTTGATTTGAATGAAACTGAATTACTGATTATAGATCTCTATTTTAGCTTGTACTTGATCCTTCTTGATCAAATATAGCTTTTCTTCTCCACAAGGATATTTTGTTTATCCTTCAAATTTGCTTCCTATCTTCATCATTAAATGTTCAAAATATATTCATCACATCTTCACCTCCTTGCACACATTCAAATTCTCAACTTGACCTTATACTTATATCTTTCATATAGTCGAGTTGACTCATATACAACTTAGAATAATTAATATTCATCACCTCAATCTGCTAGAACTAATAGATAAATCAATTAAGCTTAATATGCCAAAATAAGAAAATCCTTCATTAGCCAACCTAGCTTGGTAAACACTAAATCAGAAGTAATTTCTTGAGTTAACCAATAGAAGCTTAATTAACACTACATATTCACAAAGATCTTTTGGTAGCTGAGTGATCTCGGTTAGCATTGGTTCCATCCAACTTTCCTTCATTAACAGAGTAAGCTTGGTTAATACTCATCTTATGAAGACTTTTCTTTGACACCCTAGTGAACTTGGTAGACACTACCTTTTGAACTAGGAAACCACAAGAATGCTCCATAGAAACAAAAAATTGTCTTCACTACTCGAGTGAGCTCAACATATGTTGACTGATAATGATATGAAATTTGTGTAACATCAATGATAATACACAATTAATCAATTATATACAACAATCTCTCTCTTTGGCATTGATGGCAACATAGCATGTCATAGCACAATGAAATTTTGGATGATTTATTCTTGAGAATTCCCTCTATCAGTATGAGCTCTTCCTTTCACTAGATTCTTCCTCTATTTACAACAACTTCTGCCAAGTTCATTCAAAGAACTTTCTCCCTCTTATAGAAAACTTCTCCTTCTTTGGAATGAATTTTTTTTTATGAGATATTACAGTAAACTTCTCCCTCTTTGACAACATGTGCCAAAGATAAAAAATCTATTAATACCAATGTACCTTAAGTACTGATTCATTTTCAATATGCCCTTATCAATTCTACACCAACTGAATGATCTTCAATTTGGCTCTTGTTGATGCATCACTAAGCTTCATTTAGTGAGCTTTTGATAGGGGAATGACCCCTAGCTTACCTCTTAGATACATAAATTCATCCTTAGGTAATGGCTTGGTTAATATGTCTACAATTTGTTCCTTTGTATTCACATATTCCAATCTGACTTCTTTATCCTGCACCGACTCTCTCAAGAAGTGATATTTTATAGCAATGTGCTTTGTTTTGGTATGCATTGCTGGATTCTTTGATATGTTGATTGCATTGGTGCTATCACAATATACTATTGGATTCTTGATTTGTATCTTCATTCCTTCCAACAATTATTTGAACCAAATAATATTAGAAAAATTAATTGCTCCTACCACATATTTTGCCTCTACTGTGGATTGAGAGATGCAATTTTGTTTCTTGCTTGTCCAAGGCACTAATATTTTACCAAGAAAGAATGCTCCACCACTAGTTCTTTTCCTGTCATCAAGACTTCCTGCCCAATCAACATTACTAAATACCTTCAAGTCCAAATTGCCTCCAAGTTTGTACCTAAGCCATAGTCTTCAGTACCTTTCTGATATCTCATGATTCTCTTAATTTCCATCATGTGATTTTCTGTAGGATTTGCTAAGAATCTTGCCACCATTCCAATTGCTAGAGCAATATTAGGCCTTGTATGTACTACATACTATAATTTTCTAATTATTAATTTGTATATGGTCTGATCTACTTCTTTAGAATCATCATTCTGGAAAGCTTATATCTAGTAGACATAGGGGTTCCAACTAGTCTTGAATCTTCCATTCAAAACTTCTTTAGTATCTCCTTGATATACTTGGATTGAGTGATGTAGATACCATTTTTGTTCTACTATATTTGCAACCCAACAATTTTATTTCACCAAACATGGACATCTCAAAATTATTTACTCATTTCTTCTAAAAATGCTTTGCACAAGTCATCATTTCCTATAAATAGAGTATCATCAACAAATATTTTTGCCAATAAAATCTTCTTATATGGTCCTTCTTTGATATACAAAGTACTATTATCATTTGTTCTTTGAAAGCCAATCTGTACCAAGTAATTACAAGGTCTTTCATACAAAGCTCTGGGAGCTTTCTTGAGACCATATAATGCTTTGTGTAATTTTCAAATCATGTCTCTTTTGCTAGGATCTACAAAACCTTCTGATTTTTTATGTAGACTTCCTCATCAAGAATTCCATTCAAGAATGCAAATTTAACATCCATTTAATATACCTTAAATCCTCTATGTGTTGCATATGCTAGTAAAGTTCTAAGACCTTCTAGTCTTGCTAGAGGAGCAAAACTCTCACCATAATCAATACCTTCTTCTTGAGAATAACCTTTATATACTAGTCTTGCCTTATTTCTTGAAACATTCCATCTTCATTCAACTTATTTCTAAATACACACTTTTTGCCAATTACATATTTTATCTTTGGGTCTAGAAATAAGGGTCTAGTTTTGTTCTTTTCTATCTATCTATTTCTTAATTCATTGCTTCAATCCAACTTTCATTTTCTAGAGAACCTTTAACATTTCTAGGTTCAAATTTAGCAAGTAAACATGTACCTTTTAATTTGCTTCTTGTCATTGTTCCATCAGATTTGTTTCCAATGATCTGATAAAGTGCATGATGCCTTCTGACATATCTTGCTAACACAAGCTATTTGTGATTTGAATGAGTTCCGCTATCTTCATCATGAACTTTAGTATCAATCTTAGGTTCCACTGTTTGTGACTTGGGTCCATCAGACTTGTTTTGAACTAGAACGGTAGCCTCTAACTATGACTCGAGACCTCTAGACTGTAACTCAGGTTGCACTGTTTACTAGACATTAAAGTTTACATGACATAGACTTTTGTGCCATAACTAGATTTCTTCTACTTAAGCAATAAAACATGAACAATCACTGAGATCAAGATAGAATAGATTACCTTTTGTTTGCTTGCCAGATCTAACTAGATTTTCCTTTTCCATCCAATAGTTTGGCCTATCCATTCATGAATTCTACCTTGAATCCAATGTTATTCAATTGTGCCACACTTATTAGATTATGATTTATTCCTTCAACCCAATAAAAATTGTCACACACAAGTTACTCAGTCAATAAAATACATCCTTTTCCTTTTACATTACAAGGTTCATTGTTTCGAAATATCACACTGCCTCCATAATATTTCATCTGCTCAAATTTTGTTTCATCTCCAATCATATGATGTGAACAACCAATTTCAATAATCCATATATCATTTTTTCTAGCATGAGATATAAGTGTCATCTTATCTCCTTCATCATCAAATTCATCTTTTATAACAACATATACCATTTCATCTTCACTATTATTAGAATATTCAGCTATAAAACAAGATTTCTTATCGTTGTCTTTGTAGTTCTTGTAGTTCTTGGAATCCTTCTTTCCTTTGTGCTTAATGCTTTTATTTTCATCTTTGACTTCTTTGTTTGGACACCTTGGGCAATGTGGCCAATTTCTTCACAAGAAAAGTAGATCAGAGAAACTTTACCTTTGTACTCTCCTCTACCTTTGGAATAATTTCTTAAAGTAGGGCTTCAACAACTTCAAGATCATTTTCTAAACTTTCTTCTAATTCTTCTTCTTCAATGCTTGATTGAATGGATTTTGATTTCTTACCTTTTTTTTTGAGTGATAGTTTAGCTTTAAAAGCAAACTGAATAGCCTTTGAACTAGAAACATAGTTATCAAAGTTATCTAACTCAAATTATGTCAATCTTCCAACTAGAGCATCCAAAGATATCTTATTATTTGGATCACATCTCATTTCTTGAATAGAAAAAACTCTAATTGCATAAATAGGAAGAAGAGTTCTAAGTACCTTGCTTACAAGTTCTAGATGTTTTGATTGCACTTACACTTGCTTTGATTCATTCCACATATTTTGCAATGTTCTCATCTTCTCTCATTTTTATCTGATCAAAATGACCCCTAAGACTTTCAGCCTTAGCTCTTCTTACGTTGTCATCTCCTCCATATATGTCTTTTAGCTTGTTCCACATCTCATGAGCTGTCTTGTAGTATTTGACTTCATCAAATTCAACATAAATAAGAGTAGATGCAATATCAATCATCATGATTTTTTGATTCTTGTTTTCAACAATATCTTCAGCTGATAATGTTCCAGTGGGAGTCATGTATTCAATATCAAGATATTTGCACCCTAAATCTCCAATAGTAGCCAAATGTAACCTCATAAGTCTTTGCCATGCTGTAAAATTTTCTCTATTCAGTTTGGGGATCTCTTTTCTATAAGACATCCTAATCTTTAGCTTAGGTCCTTGAAACCTTCTATGCAAGCACCAAATTCTTTGATACCAATTGTTGAAAATATAAGAGCAGTAACTAAGAGGGAGGGGTGAATTAGTTACTACTAAAATAAATATCAGATCCCTTAGATGTTAGTAGAAAATACAATCCAAAAATTGAATACTACTAATTCTCAATAAACACATAAAATTTTGTAACTCGGTAATTACAGATTAAGCTCGATAAATGCTTAACATGCAAACTTTAGATGCTAAATGTGATTACTCATTACTTTAATTTAGTTGCAAACACATAAAGAAAATAGCTGTATTTCATAAAAATGTAATAGACGAAATAAACATTAAGCAACTAACATCTATTCCTACATGATTATGCAAACCTCAAAATATGCAAGATAAACATGTAAATAAGCATAACATGACATCAAAATAGCATTAAACTATTCAAAATAGCACATATGCAAACCTCATGAAATCATCAAGTGGTTGATGATTTCACATTGTTGTGGGATCTGGTTGCTCACAAATCCTACAGCATAACAATAGGCTAGATAGTAATTCATGTGAAAATGAGGAGAGGGCTCTCCTTTTATAGGAAGAGAGATGCAATGGACGGCTGAGATTGAATGCAAGATGAATGACTAAGATCTCTTAGGATCAATGAGGTGTCCATCAAGTGGAGGCCAAGTAGACTCCATGTGGATTAGGGTTTTGACCATTCAAAGAGGGCAATATGCTCACACATGTGTGAGCAACCTTTGATGTGACATGTCTATGACAGGTGTAAGAGGGTTGGAGGCTCAAGGTTTCCTCACACATGTGTTAGACACCTTTGAAAGTGATGGGTCTATGACATGTGTAAGAGGGTTGGAGGCTCAAGGTTTCTCACACATGTGTGAGAAACCTTTGAAATGATGGGTCAATGACATGTGAAAGAGGGTTGGAGGCTCAAGGTTTCTCACACATGTGTGAGACACCTTTGGTTCACATGTGAAGGGGGATAAAGTTGTAAGAGATGTAAGAGTCACATGTCACATGTGACTAGGGTTTGCTAATCCTTGGATTAGGATTGTGCAAATAATTAGTGATGTGATTAGATGAGGAATTAGGATTAATTAGTGGATAAGTGGATTGACCTAGGTTAGAAGGATAAGTTAGGTTAGGGAAGTGAGGTTAGGTGAGGGTTAAAGTTAGGAGCCATGTGGTCAAATAGGATTAAATGTAATATTTAATTCTAAGTGGGATAGGAAAGAGATTAATTAAGTAAACAAATTACTTAATCAAAGTGAATGGGTGAGCATGCAAGGGGAATAGGTTAGGATTTAAATAAACCTTAGTTTATTTAAATCAAGAAAGGGTGAATATAATTAAACAAATTTCAATTTATTTAATTAAAGGTAGAGTAATTAAATAAATAATAAATATTTATTTAATTGGTCATGAAATGGGTATTTGGACAATTTCAGGTGTTTACAATAGCATGAACACATTTGACACTAGGATTTACCATGGATACCCAATTTGGAAAAAACCACCAATTGCATCTAGTTACTATTTCTACTCTTATGAAGTGAACCCTATTAGGAGCCAACCCTATTAAAGGTTACAAAACACACTGCTAGGTGTGACATTGTTAAATGATTTAATCACCCTATTAGGAGTGGCCTTGTTAGAGGTCTTAAGACAATTCAATATAACTACCACCTTGTTAGAGGATTTGCAAATAGCTATTAAGCCAACTCTGTTAAGAGATTTAGATCACTGCTACAATGGTTAGAGAGTAACAATGAGATGACCTAATTTGAATGCAACTAAATTTATGATTATATATCTCTATTCTAGCTTGTACTTGATCCTTCTTGATTGAATATAGCTTTTTTTCACCACAAGGATATTCTAATTATCCTTCAAATTTTCTTCCTTTCTTCATCATTGAATCTTCAAAATATATTCATCACATCTTCACCTCCTTGCACACTTTAAAATTTGCAACTTGACCTTATACTTAATTCTTTCATATACTCAAGTCAGCTCATATACAACTTAGAATAATTAATATTCATCATCTCAGTTAGCTAGAACCAATAGATAAATCAATTAAGCTTAATATGCAAAAATAAGAAAATCCTTTGTTAGCCAACCTAGCTCAGTAGACACTAACTCAGAAGCAATTTCCTGTGTCAATTAACAGAAGCTCGGTTAACACTGCATATTCATGAAGATGCTCTGGCAACTAAGTGAGCTTATTTAGTACTAGTTCCATCCAATTTTCCTTCATTAATTGAGTGAGCTTGGTTAATACTCATCTTTTGCAAACTTTCCTTCGACACCTGAGTGAACTTGTTGGACACTACCTTCTGAACTAGGCAACCACAGAAATGCTTGGTAGACACAAAAATTGTCTTCACTACCTGAGTGAGCTCAGCATACGCTGACTGATAATGATATGAAATTTGTGTAACATCAAAGATAATACACAATTAATCAATTGTATCCAACACATTTTTATCCTTGGGTCTAGGAACAAGAGTTCAAGTCTTATTCCTCTCTATTTATTATATTTCTTCATTCATAGCTTCAATCAACCTCTCATTATCCAAAGAATTTTTTACTAATCTAGGTTCAAATTCAGCAAGCAAACATGTACCTTTGAATTTGTTTCTGTTTATTGTTCCATTTGACTTGTCTCCAATGATCTAATTAGGTGCATGGTGCCTTCTACCATATCTTGGTGACACAAGTTCTTTGGATTTAGAATTTGTTCTACTAACCTCACCATGATATTTTGCATTAAGCTTGAGTCCCATTGTTTGTGACTTGGGTCCATCAAAATTAGTTTTCTTTTGCAACAACTTGGTAGCCTCTAACTATGACTTAGGTCCTTCAAACTATGACTCAGGTTGCACTAGTTGCAACTCTGTAGCTTTTGGAGATTTTGGGGACTTGGGAGGTGAAGTCTGTTGACTTCCAATGTGATTTGGAAATGTGTTTGGTTCATAGTAGACAAGCTTTTTGTAATCCTTAGGTTCTTTGTTTTTCTCTTCTTCACTCTTTTCTAAAAACTCATCAATTCTTACATGTGCACTTTCTATGATCTTATGAGTTGAAAAATTCAAACATTTATATGTTTTACTTCCACAGGAGTATCTTAGGAATATTCCTTCATCACCTTTGACGTCAAATTTACCTTTTCTAGATTCCTTCAAGATATAACATTTGCTACCAAATAATTTAAAGTAACTTACATTAGGTTTGTAGCCATACCATAGTTCATAAGGAGTTTTATTTCGGTCTTTCTTCAGCTATACTTTGTTGAAGGTATGCACTGCAGATTTGATTGCAACATTCTTTTCTATCATTAGTGTTCTTGCACAATCCATGATGGATCTGTTCCTTCTTTCAGCTATACTTGTCTCTTAATTCCTCTTTCAATGCATGACATTGAACTCATTGTAAATGAATTCACCACCTATGTCTGATCTAAAACACTTCAACTTCTTTCCAATTTATTTCTCTACTCTTGCTAGATACCACTTAAATTTTTGAAATGCTTCAAAATTTTCTCTTAAATATATTATAGTAATCATTCTAGAATAATCATCAACAAAAAGAATAATATACTTATCTCTACTATAGCTCTCTATTCCAATAGGTCCACATAAGTTTGTATCAACTAGCTCCAAGACTTCTTTAGAATGATAGTCCTTGATTTTGAAAGTTGTCTTTCCCATCTTACCAATTTGAAAACTTTTTCATAGGCCCATATTGCACTTCCTTAGACTAGGAATACCTCTTACTCTTTTCTTCTTACTTATCTTGATTAGATTATGAAAGTTCACATGACATAACCTTTTATGCCATAACAAGCTTGTATACATGGAAAACCTACCTGTTAGGAGTACACTCAAACAAGGCAAAGTTAGTTGTATAGGTTCATATAAGAAATAGTCAAGCAATGAAACAACTAAACCACTTGTATTTTACTAAGCTAAACAACCAAAAAATATAGTTCCCATGCAACATCAGTTTAGCTCAACAAGGGCACCCAATGTGAACCTTGTTGGCATGCTCTAGTTGGAGGGATGTCGATGTGATATCCCAAACACAACAATTTGAATCCCAAAGTGATTGAAATGTAATACAAGATGAGATATGAATCTAACTAAGATGATTGAGGGATAATTCAAGAGGGGGATATGGAAGAAGCCATTCTCAAAACATCCTAAGAAGCAGAGGTGAATGCAAGAAAGTAAAGTAAACTATCAATGCAAGAATGAAATATAACAACTACCAAAGGGTTAGTAACAATGCATAAAAATAAATAAAATCTCTATAATTATTCTAGCATGATAATAATGCAAATGAGGAAGATGAGAAATACTTGAGACAAGGGCTCTATTTATAGGCTTGAGAGAGGCCTTGGGGAGGTGGAATCTATGTGGCATCCACATAGGTGCCACAAGGGAGACACATGGGCTAAGAAGACAAGCCATGCAAAGGTCAACACAAGCCTTTTTGGTTAAAGAAATGGCTCAAATATTTCTCACACATGTGTGAGCAACCTTGGAGAAAGGAATGGGGGACAAGTGTGTAAGAGTGTAAGAGCTTTTGAATAAAATAATAAAATGGAAGCTTTCTTGGATCTTGAGTTGCTCACACATGTATGAGGAAATAATTAGGGACTAAGATGTGTTTAGAAAGGTGTTTAGGATTAGTTACATGGGATTAATTAGTGGGTAGGCTTAGAAGGATGAGAGTGATGGGTGTAGATTAGGTTTTAGAATGGGATTAGGATTAAATTAAACATGATTTAATTTCCATAGAAATATATATTTTAGTAAAGTGGAGGGAATTAAATAAATTTGAATTTATTTAAAAGGGGATTTATGGAGCACTATGCATTAAATAAATTTAACAGATTTGAGGGGATGCATTTAAATAAAGTTTAAATACTTTAGGGAAGTGAACCTATTTAATTAAATAAATTTAATTAAATATGTAGAGGAACTTGAAAAAGTATAATTAATTAATAGTTAATTAATTATAGTGTCAAGGGAGATATTAAATCAATTAATATAGTGTTTAGGACAATTTTAAGTGTCTACACAACTTTCTTCTACTTGAGGAATAAAACATGAACTTTCACTGAGATCTAGGTAGAATAGGTTATCTTTTGTTTCTTTGCCAAACCCAACTAGATTTCTTTTTTCATCTAGTAGCTTGGCCTTCCCATTCAGGAATTCTACCTTGAATCCAATTTTATTCAATTGTGCTACACTTGGTAGATTATGCTTTAGCCATTCAACCTAATAAGCATTATCGCATCTAGGTTCATTGGTTAGTGAGATACAACCTTTTCCCTTTATGCAACATGGTTCATCGTTACCAAATCTCACACTTCCACCATCATAATGTTTCATACAAACTTTCTTTTGTTACCAGTTATATGATGTGAGAAACCACTATCAATAATCCATGTATCATTTTTGTTAACATGAGAGATAAGTGTCATTTTATCTCCTTCATCATCTCCTTCATCCTTTACAACAATATAAACCATTTCATTATCTTCACTACTATCTGAATCATTAGCCATAAAAAAAGATTTCTTATCTTTGTCCTTATAGTCCTTGAAGTTCTTGAAGTCCTTCTTGAATTTTTACTTGTTGTGCTTCTTTTCATCTTTGTCTTCTCTATTTGGGCACCTTGCAGCAATTTGTCCAACTTCTTCAAAAGAGAAATAGATTAGAGGGATTTTACTTTTATACTTTCATTTGCCTTTGGGATACCTTCTTGTAAGCAATGCTTCAATGGCTTCAAGATAACTGTCAAAACTGTCCTCCTCTTTACTTTTAGATTGTTTTCTTTAAGACTTTTTAGCTTTCTTCTTGAGTGATACCTTGGCTTCAAATGTAGACTCGAGATTGCTAGAACTAGGAGTATAATTGTATATGTGAAATGTGGGCCTCAGATCCTCACACACACTTCAACACGATCATTGCCTAAGAGATCATCTCAGAATGAACATTGAATTGTTCATCTAAGTAATCCAACAGTGCGACCTATTTCCTTCTAACTAGAAGGATTTTTCCTTTAGTATTAGACCAAGAAGTGGGCAACCAGACCTTTTAGTATGAAGGATTTATGCAGCTATATGATAGTGAAATTAATCTAGATGAGATGCAATTTAATCTAATAAGAGGAAAAGAAACTTAAGCTATATGAGTGCATTTTAATCTAGATGATATTAATGCTAAGAAATTATGAAAGCTATGAAAGTATTAAGCATTTGAGTATCTATTTTGACAGTAATTCGATGCAATTCAATTCCCATCCCCAAAATGAGGAATTAGAAGCCTCTTAAATAGAATTCTCAAAATTAACCAGTGGTCAAGATCAATTGGAATGGATGGTCAATATTGAAGTTTAGATTCAGTTAGGATGGAAGATTCCCAGTGTAGGTGAAGTTAACTAACTTAGATCCTGAGTATGAAGAGTTAACTAAAATTCACCTGAGTGTGAGAATAAGTTGATTAAGTCAATTCCAATTCGAGAGATAGATTACGTAGAATTCCCATTCTTGAATTGAAGATAAGATTTGGAAGATTATTTAATTTAATAAAATGAGATATGACTTCATAAATGCATATTTCTAATTAATTGAGTAATTAAACCTAATAATTTAAATAACAAGATTATCTCATTAAATTAAATATGCTTAATTCCTTTTCACATTAGCTTAAAGAAGTAATTTAATTTAATTAAAGTATGAACACTTACAATTAAATCAAATTTAATCAATTGGTTTAATGTAGCTAATTTGAGTCGATACTTAGGAATTAAATAAAGAATGTGATTAATGTAGATTAGGGTTTTCTACATCTAACAATTAGATCAAGTTGTGATAATTAGAATAAGAATTACCTAAAAAAATAGGACTTAAGGTTGAACAAAATAGACTAGAATTGGTTTACATGGAAATGTGCCAATTTTTGGGTATTACACTTGCCCCTCTTTGAATGAATGTGTGAGCAACACATTCAATTCAAAGAAATTTGAAGTATGATGCCCAGATCAAGAAATGAGATTGGTTTTGAAATTTATGATATAGAGACCAATTAGTAAGTTTTTAATGATTATCTCTAGAATGAAGCTTAAGCTTAGGGAATCTAGATAAAACACCTAGATATTGAGATTGATAAGCTTTTAAAGGTTATCTCCAGAATAGAGCCTAACCTTAAGGAATCCAAATAGAATACCTAGATACTAAGATTGATAAGCTTTTAAAGATTATCTCTAGAATGGTACTTAACCTTAAGGGATCCAGATAGAATATCTAGATACCTAAATTGATAAGATTTTAAAGATTGTCTCTAGAATGGAGCTTAATGTTAAGGGATTTTAAAGATTATCTCTAGAATGGAGCTTAACATTAAGGGATCCAAATAGAATACCTAGATATCTAAATTGATAAGCTTTTAAAGATTATCTCTAGAATGGAGCTTAACCTTAGGGAATCTAGATAGAATACCTAGATACCAAGATTGGTAAACTTTTAAAGATTATCTCCAGAATAGACCTTAACCTTAGGGGATCTAGATAGAATACCTAGATACTGGTCCATAAAAGATAACAAGATCCCATCATGAGTCATAGAATCATTCCCAGAATGAGGGTTTTCCTTCAGGAGTTGAGGTTTAGACTATCTCAATATCTATCCATCAAACTTTGATAAGGAGTACTATAAGATGTGATCAACTGATCAAAAGATGAGGTAGATGATGTAGATTTCAGATAGAAAGGGGACAAGATGAATCAAGTGATGAGATGCCCCAAGTGATGAGGATATAGAAGGGAACAAGATTCCCTGAGAAATGAAGATTTAGATTGAGTTGAAACTGATTTTGAAAGATTCAATGATGTAATCATCCTGCCCCCTTGGGAGCGAAATCAAAAGATGACAGAATAGAAATAGTGATGGAGAGTAGTATGTTAAGAGATACTAAAGAAAGTGGAGATTTAGAAGAATATAAAAGAGATTGGAATAATTAGAAGAAAATTTGGAGTCAATTTGGAGTGATTTTGAGGTCCAAAAGACCAAGTTTGACCAAAGTTGATTGGATTTGACTTTTTCTAGGGGTTTCAAAACAATTGAAGAGAATTGTGATTCGAAAAGATTCTAATATTCATGAAGTATCAAAAAAATTAGTTCGCATACGCATTCAATCACATCAGCCCCAACATTTTAAAATGTGATTTTGAGCTGCTTAAGTGTGTCAGATTTTGAATTTGATCCCAAAAATGGATTCAAAGAAGTTAAATTAGGTAGGGGTGATTTTCACACCAATTGGAGGACTTTGAAAAATTAGGTCAAAACCTATATAAGGGCCCAAAGGGTCATTTTCAAATCATTTGCACTTTTGTCTTTTGTGGAGAATAGAGCTCTAAGGTGAAAATGGTGGTCCCCTTGTCTACACATCAATTCAAGCGCTCCTACTGACATAGTCGGCCGAAGAACTATGGGCATTGGGTGAGTAGTCAATAACCTTGCTTTGTATTTATTTTTTCATGCTTTTCAAGGTAGTTTAGGTCATTTTTAGGTGTGTTTGAATTGGTGCCTTGTTGGTTCTTGTGTGAGGATGTCTATCCTCGCATGAAGCCAACCAAAGTTTGTGTGAAGAAGTACCAGCTTGGTACTTCATCATGTGGCTTGTGGCTTTTCTCACATAGTGGATACCCATCTATTATGCAAAAAACCCTAATTTTGGTTCTCTTTTCACTTAGTAGTTGAGTGCTTCTTACACGAGAAAGTGTATCCTTGCACAAATATGTGCAATCTCGCATGAGAACATGAGATCTCACATGAAATTTTGGTGTTAAATGCAAGTTTTAGCATGTGAAATTTGATTTTTTGTTGCAATTTCATGCTTTCTTTCATCATGTTTGTTGAGTAGAGACTAATTGTTTGCTTGTTGTCTTCATGTGTCTACAGATTAATTTTGAGGATGTCAGATTTTGATCCTATTATCTGTTGTATGGAGCTTTGTTGTAGAGACTTGATGATGCTAATATAGGTCACATTGATAGATTGGGATTATCATATCTATGCCAAATTCCACCAGTATTGGTGAATTAGGGGTTGTTGATTGTACTGGTGGAGTGTTTCCATTCAGAGACAAACACCTTGCATCTACCACAAGGAGAGATGATAGTGACACTAGAGGACATCTACCAAATACTATGGATACCCTTCTATGGGCCAAGAGTAGTGTATGACACAGTGCCATAGATGGGCACATAGGCACTCAGAGCCATGTTTTAGGAGGAGCTGATCATGGGATGAGCCATCACCTAGGATGAGCTTGTGTATACCTATGGGTACACACACAAATTGGCAAGATTTTTAGGGATATTCACCAGTTGTTTCTTGATGCCTGATAGAGGCCAGCACAAACTAGAGTGTGGGTAGGGCAGGATGTTGCAAATGATGTTGGAGACCCTAGAGATATATGGGTGGGGATAGTGCATGCTTGCAAACATGTTCAATGAGATGCATGAGATCTTATATCACAAGCAGAAGAGCATGGCTGCTAGGGTTTATGTTCTCTAGATCTAGTCCTGGGAGCACCTTCTAGTGACTAGACCCATTTTTGTTGATGAGTGATAGCTCATAGAGCCATATATTTGTAGATACAGAGGCTAGCTTACCTAGATAGCTCTGGGGAAGATTAAGCATTGGAGAGATCATCTTGATGACTTGGTGGTAGTAGTATGGTGGCCCTCAAGAGAGATTGAGGATTGGGACGATGTGCCTTGGGAGCTAGGGCATATGTTCACTTTGCAACCACTGATAGGTAAATTTGTGAAAATAGTGGAGAGATTCCCACTAACTCGCATGTGGTGACAGTATAGGAGGCCACAAGATATATCATAGAAGTACTGGTCCTACATGTGACTAGCTAGAGATTTGGACTAGGGATGGTCCCTAAGATTTGATTCTAGGAGATCGATGATAGATGTTCGCAACTTGGTTGTGACATAATGGGACTACCTGCCAGTAGTAGTAGATGAGGGGATGACTCCTACATATTAGGCTTACTTTGTGAGTCATCCTTTCCCAAGTTTTATAGATCTAGTGGGGATGGCCATATTGTTTGAGCTAGTATAGGTATCGTAGGGACCACCATAGTAGCCATAGTAGTCATAGTAGGTGAGACATAAGATGTGCTAGCTGCAAATTTTGGCTTAGTAGATGAGAGTAGACCCAAGTGTGGGTGGAAGTGGGATAGGATAGAGGAGGCCACAAGGGGAGATGGGGTCTCTAGGAGCCATTAGAGGAGATGCACAAAGGCCTTAGACAGAGGTGGAGCAGTTGGAAAAGTAGGCTAGGCAGGGAGATGAGGAGATGAAGGACCAGCCTACTGTAGGGATCGAGGATGCTCTGAGGAGAGTTAGAGAGCATATTCACACTGTGCAGTAGTAGCTAGGATAGCTATAGATATAGGTAGCTATGGGAGACTCCCAGATTGCTAACTAGGAGAGTGAGATCTGAGAGCTGCAAGAGTAGTTAGAGCGAGCAACATAGAGATCAGAGTAGTAGTAGGATGAGATCTAGCTGCAATCAGCTAGAGCAGCCTATTACTTTATAGCTTACATGATAGATATGCTAGATGAGGCTAAATAGGTGCCTCAATTTTCACAGCATGCACAAGAGTCTAGACATGCATGACTTGTAAGGACACATGATATGCCTCCTCCTCCACCTCCTCCTCTTCAACTAGGAGGTGAGGGGGAAGGAGAGAGAGTTAGATTCATTATTTATTACTCTAATTTTTATATAGCTCTATATTGATTAGTGTGCCATCACCATTTTGTACCATTTTTTATTGACAACGCTCGATTAATGTCCATTTTTGCATAGATGTACACTTTTTGATATATATATATATATATATATATATATATATATATATATATATATATATATATATATATATATATGCATACATATATATGCATACATATATATACGAGATTTTGAGTTGAGTAACATTTTTAATGTTGCCTTTCTTTCTTTATAGCTTGATGCACATGAGATGTTTATGCTTTGATTATGAATTCAAATATGATGTGACATATGAATTTGGATTTGATTTTGATGTATGAAATGAAAAATGTGAATGAACTAACATCTCATGCAATATTGTTTTTGTTGTTGATAGTGATAGGTATCCCATGAAGATCAATAAGATGAACCAAAGGACCAAATGCTTGTGCATCCGTGAGGAAACATGATACTTTGTGGAAGCCAAAAATTCATCATTACAAAGGATGTAAGTGAACTAGTCATTGAACCATGTATTTAAATGCAATGTAAGCTGATGATAGATACAATTCCTAGGCTAGATGTAACCTTGGGTCTAGTTGCCAAGCTTCAAAAATTATCATCACTAAGCATATTGTGAAACCCCAGATGTCATACAATCCCCAATGACATTGCAATCATGGGAATATGAATAGGACATCTATTCTAGTTTTGTCAGGATTAAATTAAAGTATTCGAGGCACAAGAAGCCAAAATGACTAGAACATTTGTCCCTTTTAATGTAACAAGTGAACATAAACATCAAAGCACAAATGCTAGGATGACCAGAATGTTTCTTGTGTGCAAAAACACCAGACACATGAGAGATCCTTCTTATGCTAAGTAATTAGTAAGTATTCTATCTACAACAACCCTTCATTCATAATCTAAGACATAAGTGTGATATGTATACTCACAGTGACCCATACATTCACTTAGTAGGAAGAGTATCAATATTTAATATAGCATAAAGAGTTCACTCTAACAAGCAAGGAGAAGAATCAACCTCATTGACTTATTCATATAAAAGGAGTCGAGGTACACATGACCATCCAATATGAGATGTAGGCTCTTATAGTGGACACCCCTTTTATGTGGATGTTTCAAATCATTGGAACTAAACCAAAAACATAAAAAAGAGAAAAGATCATGCCCCTAGTCCTCTATTCTCTAGTTGAAAGAGACATCATCAAGTTGCTCAAAGAGACATGATAAAGTGAAAGAAAAACAAACAAAGAAAAGCTCTAAATATCCCAAGAAAATTTATCATGTTAAGTTCATTTTCTATGTTATAGGATTGATGTCACATGTCAATGTCCAGAACATAGATAAAAGAAATCTCTTTAGTAGGGTGACAATAATAGGTAGACATAGTTAGAACAACTAGTGACTAAACTCAAAGAGGAATCTTTATTAAGAAGAACCTTAGTAGGAAACTGAGGGATAATAGACAAACATAGTTAGGACAAATTGATCACTAACATGAGAGAGATCATCCATGAGAGGGGTCTCAAAAAGTGACAGTAGTGACAGTGGACAGACATAGTTAGAACAACTAGTGACTAATGCAAGAGATTATCCATGAGAGGAATCTTGAAAAGTGACACTAGTGACAATAGGTAGTCATAGTTAGAACAACTGGTGACTATCATGAGAGATTTTCCATGAGAGGAATCTCAAAAAGTGACATTTAGCAATAGTAGGAAGACATAGTTAGAGCAACTAGTGACTATCATGAGAGATTCCTATGACACTATAGGGTGTTGTCGCCAAGTTATGACAAGATTCAATCCATGGATAAATGAGAAAAAAACAAAAAAAAAAAATTGGAAAGTAACTGTAGAAGGGCCAGAAGATGCACTACAAGATATAGCATTTTGAAACAAGAGGTGCTTGTTTACCAGGTTTTCACCTTCTTGTCAAGGATTCTATTTTTTTTGCTACGATGATGCCTATTTGCCAGGTTTTCATCAATGGTACTTTTTTTGTTTTTCATTTCTTTTTGTATTTTTTAATTTTTTAAAATGTCTTTGGTGTTATCAAGGCACCTATTGCTAGGTTTTCGCCCAGATAATGATTTTTTTAGGACCTTTGGCAATTTTAAGATTTTTTTAGAACATTTTCAAAAATTTAGAACTTTTTTAGAGATTACTAGCTCTTAAGAAAGCACATATCATTTTGTTCTAGTTTCTAGCAAGGTGTAGGATGAGATGTAGTAGCAAGTTGGTGGATAAGCATAGATGGATAGGCAAGGAGTATGTAGTAGTGAATGTTACCCTCAAGGAAAGTCTTCACAAGATTACCCAAGCTAGGGAAAAAGGATAAAGAAATATAAGCTCATGGTGGAAGGAAGAATATCACGTAAGTAATCCAAGAAAATGACCATGTCAAAAGATTTCTAAGAACTGAGTTTTCTTCTTTCTTTCATCGATCAAGACCAAAGGTTTAACTAAATAGGATAGCAAAGTCTGTCATGGAGGTTATGAGTGAATGACTTTGGGAATGAGGACATCTGAAGGACAAGTAAGATCATGATAGGATGTCATGGATGGAAGAATTATGCATGATGTCTGTTTACCAGGTTTTCATCGTGGTATTTATCTAAGGTTCCACAAAAAGATATTTTCACCATACAATGGGTTTATTTTTCTTTTACTTTTGCTACCAAGGTGCCGCAAGAAGTTGTTTTCACCAAGGCACTTTTAAATTTTTTATTTTTAAGAAAGAGCTCAAGCTTTCTCAAGTTAGATATCATGCCCATAAGAAAGATAAGTTATGATAAACCAAGGCCAAAGAAAGGTATGCTCAAAGATGTTGATAATGTAATGGAAGGGAAATGATAGAAAAATGAGAGGTATTGACGGAGGTTAAGGTTGTTGGTTTTGGAAGACTAGAATGAGCAAGGATAGTAAGTAGGCATAAGGTTTAGAGGATTTCATACGCATGGATGAGATATTAGGCAAGATCAACATTGACAAACACCTTGAAGGGTGATGGGATGATGGGGAAATCATGGACAAAATATATTGAGGCTTAGATATATGAGGTAGTAGAGCCATTTTGGAGAAAGGTGGAGTAGAAGGTTTTGAAACCTTTTTAGGAAGATGTTGAGAAGAAGATGGAGTGGAAGCCTTTGGAAGCTTGAATGTCAACTTTGTTTTGTTTTTAATATTCAAGTTCATCAAAAGAAACTTAGGAATCCATATAGCTTTTGGTTTTTAATTAGATTCTTTGGAACACATTTAATTAATAACAAATTTAAGAACCTACATTTTATTTGGTTGAGCTCTTTGAATAGTGGGCCTTTGTGGTCTGTTTTGTGTATTTTCCTTCTTAACATTCACATGTTGATTAGAAGAGCCATCGTAAACTTTTGAGGATGGATTCATGCACTTGTGTTTGAGTTTATCTTCCAAATTGCTTCAATGGGAGTTGGGACTTGTGGATGAATGAGGCCAATATGACTGGTTTAGATGGAAAAGTGAATGTGAAGAGTTTAAGTATGTGTATCTTTGTTGATCTTGGGGTAGGGTAGGAGGAACGTGTAATGAGCTGAGAGTGGAAGTAGGAGATAGAGGAACATAAGGTCCCAATATGGATGGACGACTTGAAGGTTTTATCTTAGATGGATAGGGAGCAAGGATAGATTTAGAAAATGTAAATGGACAATGAGTAGGGATATCAACATCTTTAGAGTTAGCAACATGACCAAAGCCATCAATAGATTTATGAGTAACTCTTATAGGAGTAATACCTTTTACAAGAGTATATAAAGCTTGAGCATAGTTTTGAAGTGAATGCAGGGGAACACTTTTCTCTTCAAAAGGAATTTTAGGTAGCATAGGAAAAGTATCCTTCTCTTGGTCTTTAATAATATCCCTAGGGACAATGGAAGGAATATCTTGATCTTGCTTAGTAGAAGTGCATGACATGGGAGATGGAGGACTACGTAAGTCTTGAGATGGAGGCATGAGATCTTGGAAGATTTGAAAGGGCATGGAGGAATCATCGTCTTGATCAACACTTGTTTCTTCATCGTTTTTGTAGTCCTCTTGACATGAAACCAATTCCAAGGATGAGGAGTATCTGAACCTATATTCAAATCTATTTCTGGAGTTTGTATACTAGGCTCTTGAAGTTCAAAAGAAAAATTAATTGGAGTAGAATTCATAGGCATAGTATGGCATGAAGACATATGATCTGTGAAGGTAGTGAAAAGACTTCTAGCCCAATATTTGTTGGCTTGAGTTTCTTTTAAAGGTAATCCTTGTGGGTACACATAGTTAATAGTGGGAGCAATGAGTTCTTTTTTTGGTGAACATGTGTTGAAAATCTTAGACAGTTTAGAAGGTGATGGCATGTGGGAAGAAGTAGAAGTTTCATTTGAACCATTACTAGAATTGGTTTCATGATGTTGATCCTTCTTGAGAGTAGAATCTCTAGTAGATGAGAGCTTAGATTTTTGAATTATGCCATTATCAAAGAGATCTTGAATCTTGTTTTCAGCTCCTTACAATGTGAATTTTTATGTAAATTATGTCTATGATATGCACAATAGTTACTCATAAAGGAAACTCCCACCAAAGTGACCTTAGGTAAAACAATGAGTTTTTCTTCAAGAAGTTCTTCCAAGGTTAATTCGTAAGATTTTCCTAAAGGCATGAAATTATGCTTTGGTTTAAATTCCAAGGGTTTGTTTTCAAAAATACCTTTAGATTTCTTGGGTACATTGATTTCCAAGGGTTTAGTTTCAACATTGCAAGAATTTAATGGCTCATTGTCATTAGAGGAACTTGAATAACCTTTCAAGGAGCAAGTGTTTGATGATGTGTTTTCCTCTTCTTTTAGTTTTTTAAGTTGAGTGCTTATTGTTTGAATTTGTTTCTTCATTTTTTCAATTAGAATCCCTTCTTTCTCACTAGGAATGTTAGACTTAGTGTATTTATTGCTAGCTATTTTGATGTACTATGTTTCAAGTATTGACAACCAAGTTTTAGAACATAAGCTTGCTACAGACTAAGGACTAGTGTAATGTTTACAACCAAAGATAGTGACAAAAAAAAAAATCCTAGACAAGGACCACACAAGAACATAGCCTCAAAGTGAGATAAGAGTGTTGTATACTTGGGTACAAGTTGTTTGAGTAATGGCTAGAATAGCTAAGAATCATAACTATCATGACACAAAGTATGATGAACACAAAAGGACAAAATATGATAAACAAGTGAGGGGACTAGTTCATGCATAGATCACAAGTTTTCGACTAAGAAAGAGATCACTATTTTAACATTGTTTGTAGATATAAAAGAGGTAAATTGTTGCAAGTAACAAATTAAACTTAGAGCATAGATAGCTCTGACAGAATGGGTTGACAGTTTTAATGCAAGATCTCATGGGAAGATTCTTAGAGAACCATGTGAAAAGGCACAAAGAACTAGGCAAAGATTTAAAACAACAAATTTTGACCAAGTTCCTTGCATGAGGACTTGTACAAAGCCACATGAGGATGTGATAGACTAACGAGAAATAGGGTTCTGACACAAAAGGATAGATTTTCAAGATCTCACACGGAGATTTGTATAAGACCGCACGAGGACTTGAACATGCCTGCATGAAGAAGTGTGAGCTCAAAAGTTTCTCAGGTGAAATTTCTCAAAAATTGGCACAAAAATAGGCCAAGACTGACAACTGAGACAAAATTTTGAAGATATTTTCAATGTTTTTGATAGTTCTAGATAGATTGTTGGTTGCTTGATAGATTTCAGGTAGATAGCAAGATAGTTTTCAAGTTTTTGAACAACATTTTGGTTTAAAAAAGAAAGTTTGTTTTCAGATAACATGGTAAGCAAGTAGTAGTCGTAAACAATCCAATCAAGGGCAAAGAAACTCAAAGTGATGGGGGAATTTTGAATTTTAGTTTGTTTTAATAGGTTTGGACAAGTTTAAAAGACTTAATAATAAACACACTTTTATCCCTATAACCAAAAATGGTAGAGGAAACAAAACCCTTGTCCCACAACTTATGTGCATGTGTTCACCTCACACAGCCGTGTAACCCCACTAGAGGGCTCCCATGTTTTTGGTGAATTCCAAGGGCTTAATAACATATACACTAAATGAACACCCTTATGGAAAGAGTCAAGTGCATATGCCACCTTCCAATGCCCAGGTACATGCCTATGGTGATTATCTATAGGAGAGATTCTGTTGGCGCTCAAAATTGCCTTCCCGATTTTGAGCACCATTGAAAAAATCAAGCCCTTAAACACTTTTAAAATGCATATGTGCTAGGTTGTACACGGTTGTCCATTCGAGACCCCTAAAGTGTCTAATGCTTCTAACACCTTTCATTCAGCGTGCCTAAGCATTTCGTGAAGTTAAATTGAGTTTCTGAATCATTTGGCAAAGTTCTATTTTTAGCTAATATCAATTTTGCATTTTTCACCGAAGTGTCAAACAGCGACAAGAGGCTTTGTTTGTAAAAGAATATCTCGCACCCAGAAATGTCTCATGACCTGCCACTTTGGGGATGTTTAGTATCCATAATGGAGAACATATGTTTCAATTTTCAAGTCATGAAAAATTCGTTTGACTAGGTTTTGAACCCCTCAAAGTTGGTCGATCACTGTTTTTCAGGCTTTTGTACTTTGCACACATTTCTGGGAAGCCCTGTTTGACGTGCTATAACTTTGGCCCAGTTGAATAAAATGCTAAATTTCTTATTGCGTTGCATGATAGACGTCAGAGACTTCCTATGTTTAAATTTTTAAGTCTTGAAAAATTCGTTTGATCAGTTTTCAAATGTGATTCCAAACGCAATTTATGACTTTTTACTGGTGTCAGCATTTGCAGATTTATCAGTACCCCTGTTCGTGGTGTTGTAACTCCTAATCCATGATTGGTAAGATCAAATGGATTCTACCACTGTGTTGTCCTCCAAAAATACTCCAAGTGTGTCCGTTTGCAAGCCATGACGAATCCATTTGCACACTTTTCCAAATCAATTCCATTCGCAAAAATGCTTTCTGTCAGCATGTCCAGTTTGCAAATTTCTGAGTAGCCCACTTTGACTGATCGCCATTTATGCCCTATTATTCGTCATGAGCCAAAATTGCATAGTCATACTCACCTCATGACAGAGTTTTAGCGCCCCAGTTTTCATCTCCCCATGTGCTCATTTGCCCAGTTTTCCAAGCTGAATTCGAACCTTGTTTGTTGTTTTTCTGAAGTGTTTTGTTGCAGGTAAATCTGAGAAGGCAACTTTGACAACGAATATCTTTTGACCCCAAATTCTTCATGAGATGAGATTCGACAAGCTGCGAGTGTGCAGAACAGAGATTCAGTGTGCTAGTTTCCCGAGCCCGATCAGTTGATTTGGTCAGTTTTCAAAGCCAGTCAACGGACCTCCTGGCGCAAAAGTTGACAGTCAGCAGAAACTGATAAAATAAGATTTTAATGATCAATTGATGATCGAAATCAATTCTAGTGGATATTAAAAGGTCAACAGATCGGTTTGAGAATATCAGTTGTTTGGACATAAATTTTTTAGCCAGGCCACTATGTGACCCGACCCGTGTGAGCAGGATATGGTTTTATCAGCATTGTTGCATTGTGTGGATGACAACATTTACCTACCAAGGGATAAAATTAGATGAGAACGAATATGATGAATTCGAAAATAAGGTGACAAGTATTTTAATCAAGGTCGAGATAATGACAATATAGAGACAATATAAGAAAATGTTTTATAATGCTTATGGCATCAACTTTTCCTGTAATTGATTACTATGACTAAGGCAAAGGTACTCAGTCTTTCTGCTTGTTATCCAAAAGGGAGAGAGTTTTAAAAGAAAAGTGAACTCATGCTTTAAAGAAGGGCAGGCAAGGCCACGCAATAGCAATGTACAGGCAGTCAAAGTCCATGAAAGTAAAAGAACCCTGTGCAGATAAGAAGCAAAGACCCCACGCCTTGGAGAATGGACGCAATCAAAGGTAACTTGGATGCTATGATCAGAAGAGGCTGCGAAAGATGTAGCAGTCAGTGCAAAGAAGTAGATAAAGACACCAAATAAGGCAGTCCTCACCATGTTAAAAGCAGCAAGGGCAACGAAGCCCACAAATAGAGAGTGCCATGGGGTTGTGAAGCACTAGTGAAAGCATAGAACAGTCCCACGCAGGCAAGAGGAGGATGCTTCAGCTGTTGGAAATTATACTGCAGAAGAAGCTTGGGGTGGTATCCAAGATTCCCAAGAGTAGCACAGGTCAAAGCAAAGACAAGCAGACTTGTGACTAAAAAGAACGTTGCCAAGAAGAATGAGCGAATTTGGAAGCTGTCCCATCATGAAGATCACGCAAGTAATAAGATATTTTGGCAAGTAAAGGGTTTTCATCATTAGGCAAGGATATTTTGTAAGTTTGTTACAGATTAATGATGAAACAAAATCAGATCAGAAGGGATGAAAGAAGAAAGAGGTTTTTTAGTTACAGAGGATTGGATTTGAAGTGGACACCTGGCAATTGCATATTAGATCCGGGAATTCATTTCTTGCTATATCTTTCTTTCTTTCTTCATTTGTAAGGGTTCCAATTTTTGCATTGAGAAACCATTCTTCAGCATTTCTTCTTGTATTGAACAACATTTTAAGTTTTATGCAGATAGTTCTTTTCTGTTAGGTGATCTATGAGTTATTTTCTGTACATTTCATGTATTTGATTTCAAGGAAAACAAATAAAGTGCAGCAAAAGTTTGAAGTTCAGTTTGAATCTTGTCTCCTGATTATGGCTCTGTTATTTCTTCTAATTTGTGATCAAAGAGCATGAATTAGGTTGCATTACATTTTGAAATGTATGTGGTTAAAATGTCTTGCTTATGGAACAAAGAACCATGTAATTGCTTGATATTTGTCACAGGGTTTGCAGATTTCATGATAGGATTTTCTGAGTATGAGATTCATTCTGTAGCAGATGTCTATTCACAAGGTGAAAGATAGATCAGGGATCTTAATGTAGAGATACATTTGAGGTTTCCAGGAGATGTATGGTTATGATTCATTTAATTGCCCAATAGATAAGGCACTGGTCAGAGATAGGATCATTAAGTTCTGTTGCTCATACTTGGGTCTTGCTGATATCAACATCTTTAATCAAATGAATTTCCCTTTCATGTTGAAGAGCTATAAATAGAATGCCCTCACTCAGCCTATGAATTTCATTGTTTTGCATCTAGCTACTGCAGATATATGTTATTTCATAAGTTATTAGGAGAAATAAGGGTTTCTATCTACTTTGTTTTAGATTCAGTGTATGCTTTGATAACTGGTACCATATAAGGAATCTATAGGTTCACCCACCTAGGTTTTGCAGAGCCTGAAGTGCAGAAGGAGTATAGCCTTATAGTTGGCCTGGTGTCTGAATGGATGTGTTGATAATGGGAGTTAGCTGCCCCTAGATGCATCTTGTTCTCATCAGGGTAAATGGAAATGGGTAACGTTTTCAAACACCAACAAAATGGCAACTCTGCTGGGGAGATAAGATGGCAATCCATTTTGTTGAAAGAACATGAGCCTCTGATGTGAAACAGATTGGATATATCATATCAATAGCAAGATTTGTTCCTTTTCCTTGCTGAAGTTTCATGTCCCCAAGTTAAGCTTTATTCATTATCAGCAGTATGTTGAAACTAGATGAAAATTGTGTTCTATGACTGTCATAGGTCTATCTTCAATCAGTCTAGTTTGCAAATACTGTTGAGAAAGTTTCAGAGTCAAGAATTCGTTTATAAAGTGTAAATTCTTTTCAAGATAATAATGATCTGCAAGTTTTTCCTACATTGAAAGTCTGGTTCAGATTTGTCAAGTGACAAATTATGTTTTATTTCTCACAAAGTGTGAGTGGCGACTCTAAGTATATCTCTGCACCAGTGCTTCAAAATGTGAAGGTATTTTGAAGGAAACAACAGTGGGAGGGCAGGTTTGAAGAATTCATTTCAAGTTCTTGACACTGGGTAAAAGAATGAAACGAGATGCAGTGCAAGTGTTAATAAATCTGGTTAAGATTTGAATCTGCTGTTATTTGCAGCATTGGAGTAGTTGCAGGCATCCATATTAAAAGGTATTTTCCACTTTCATGTGTTCTCATTTACATGAAAGTAAGATTTCAAAAGTTTTCTCCATCAAATGGTTTATAACATTAAATGGGAGATTGGTTCAGTATAGTTCAACATGCTTTGTGGAAAGTAGATTCAGCAAAAGTGTTTTATATGCCAAAGTATGTTTGAAGTTTTGAATTGGTAGAAAGAACTCCAGATTTGCTGCAATTAATAAATTCTGGAAGTGTTTAATGGTGAATGAGTCTTGACTTTGAAGAATGTTAAGTTTTATCTCATCTAATATGCAGCCTATTAGTGAAAGTTTTAGATCTGTTTCTACCAGGAGGTATATGCCATTGAATTTTAATGGTATTCATGGTTTCCCGAATACTATGCCTTGTAACCTCAGAAAGTATTTGCCTAAATTTGGTGGGAACCATGAAGTTTCAGCCAGTCATCATGTTCAGTTGTTTAGTGACTGGGTTGGTGATTTTGAAATTGCTCATGAAGACATTCAGATGAAATTGTTTGTTCAGACTTTAGAAAATGATGCTAGGGACTGGTTTTCTTTTTTACCAGCATGTTCAATTTCATCTTGTGATGAATTAATGTCAGCCTTCATGATGCAGTTCGGGGAAAGAGTAAGCATCTCTGAATATTTTGATAAGTTTTTGAAAATTGAAATCAGGAATGGTGAGTTAGTTCCTGAATTTAATATCAAATTTGCAAAGATTTTGAGTGAATTTCCTGAAAGTTACAAGCCGGATGATCAAATGTGTTTAGTGGTTTATCTCGGTGCATTTGATAGGAAGATGAACTGTCTGTTGAGAGATAAAAGACCCTAGACTTTGCATCAGGCATTCATGATAGCTATAGAGATTGAGAATAACATAAGATATGGCTTAACCCGGAGTCACTTCTCTAGAAATATTGGTTGGCAATATGAGGTGCAAAGCACAAGCCAATGTCATAAGGAGTGTTTGATTTCAGATCAGAAAATAAGCACTCCTACTGTTGTAAATAGTTTTGTTGAAGCCTCAGACATAAAAACATGTGAAAATGAAATCTCTTTGTTGCAAAAAGGAAATGATTCCATTCGTGCTGAAGTGAATGCACATGTTTATGGTATTACAACAACAAATGATAGAATTGATTCACTTGATGAGTCATCCATGCAAGATATAAATCCGGCCATTCATTTTCCCATTGATAATTTGCATTGTGTTGAAAACATAATAAATCAGGAAGAGGAAAGGTATTCATCTTAGTATGAGGAGGAGCAAACCAGAAGTTATCTATCAAGTGATAAAGGTGAAATTGCTGATCCGACATGTCATGGCAAGATGACACAATATAAAGAATGTAAATCATATGTATCTCAGTCACAGTCAGAAGAACTAAGCTCATATGTTGATAATGTTTCAGCGGTAGAGATGCATTCTCTTGACCAACAGGATAGGCAAGAAATGAATTATCTCATTGAGAGATTACATCATGTTGAGAATGTTATTAAATCTGAAGTTGAAAGACAGTCATATCAATGTGAGTATGATGAATCTGAGAGTCATTTTTCAAGTGATAATGAAATTGCTGATCCAATATATTATCAAGAGGTGTCATATGAAGCTGATGATGAGAGTTATCACTCAAGTCAAGAAGAGGATAGTGCTAGTGTGTGTCCGTCTTCATGTGAATCAGATGCTGATTGGGAAGAAGAGAGCAATGATGGAAGCGAGTGTTCTTTTGCTAGTAAAGGTATGAATTCTTTTCTTAAATCTGAAAGTGAGTGTCTAGTTCAAAATTGTGTAAATCAGTTTGAGATTGAAAGTTATGAAGAAAATGTGTCTACACAATATGAAGACAAAGAGGTTATCCATAAAGACGTATTACCTAATTGTGTAGAAGACTGTCTTGAGGATGAGTGTAATGATGATCAGTACGTGATTGACTCTGAGATTAATGCATCAACACCTATTGGTAAGATAAATGATGATTTGCTTGCAAGACATTTGAATCACCTATATGGAGACAATGAAAGTAACTTTGATCTATATTCTACATGCTTCGTTGACGGAGTGGATGTTGAGTCTTCATATGATTCTGATTTTTCTTCTTCATATGCTAAAAGTGTCCATGACAATGATGTTGAAAATAGTTTTAAAGTTTTCACTAATCCATTATATGGTGAGGAGTTTGATGTTGATCAGCACATTACTTGTCCTAATGTCTATAAAGGCGCTTTGCATGGAGTTATTAATCCTCTTTTTGAAGAACACATGGACAGTTCAGATTTAGAAGAGAATAAGTTTAATGATGATACTTTGTCTTACTGCTGTAAGAGGTCAAATTGTTCTTCTTCCAAATATGACAGTGAATATGATCATGATGTTGCATCTGATTATGATAACAAGGTGTTTAATAAGACGGTTATTGAAAATCTACCTATACCTTGCAATGAGATTCATGATGAACTCTCCGATGTGAAGACTAATTTGTTTGCTGATTGTGAAGAACCATTTGAAGATTATAGATTAGTCTCAAATTTTGACATTGATGATATATGTGAGTACAAGTCAAAATGTTTGTTTGAATATCATCCGGTTATGTATAAGGAAACACATTTTCAAGGTATGAGTGATCCCTTTCCCCAAGTTGAATATGAAGCCTTCATATTCGAAATTGATAGCATGCACGAGTCATTTGTTAGAGAAGGTTTTCAATTACAGTTTGATATATTCAAGCATGCTGATCAGAACTTTCATAGTGAGCAAGAGAATGAAGCAAGTTTTTATATGCATTATGGAAGTAAGAGTGCTGATTTTGTTTTGCCAAGATATCTGTTATATGATGATAATATGATTGGTGAAACTAATAGGAGAAGAAAATTCAGTTTACCTCATGAAAGTTCA
Source organism: Cupressus sempervirens (assembly GCA_028749045.1). Classification (NCBI taxonomy): domain Eukaryota; kingdom Viridiplantae; phylum Streptophyta; class Pinopsida; order Cupressales; family Cupressaceae; genus Cupressus; species Cupressus sempervirens. The sequence continues at coordinate 7,548,167 of CM053792.1, forward strand.
GATGAGAACCATGTTTATGACAGAGGTAAACAATTTTTCTGAAGTTCGGTGGCCCGGGGCCATCGTGTGTACATAGTCTTGGTAGTTGTAGTTGTTTCCTTGCTTTAAATAAGCTGTTCGAGAAGAGTTTTGAAGTTTTCAAGAATGGTCTGCTTCCTCCAGAGATCTGAATCCTTGCCATGCCTGCAAGGGACATGCATCCCCAGACAGAGCTACTGTTGGCGCTCAAAATTGCCTTCCCGATTTTGAGCACCATTGAAAAAATGAAGCCCTTAAACACTTTTAAAATGCATATGTGCTAGGTTGTACACAGTTGTCCATTCGAGACCCCTAAAGTGTTTAATGCTTCTAACACCTTTCATTCAGTGTGCCTAAGCATTTCGTGAAGTTAAATTGAGTTTCTGAGTCATTTGGCAAAGTTCTGTTTTTAGCTAATATCAATTTTGCATTTTTCACCGAAGTGTCAAACATCGACAAGAGGCTTTGTTTGTAAAAGAATATCTCGCACCCAGAAATGTCTCATGACCTGCCACTTTGGGGATGTTTAGTATCCATAATGGAGAACATATGTTTCAATTTTCAAGTCATGAAAAATTCGTTTGACTAGGTTTTGAACCCCTCAAAGTTGGTGGATCGCTGTTTTCAGGCTTTTGCACTTTGCACACATTTCTGGGAAGCCCTGTTTGACATGCTATAACTTTGGCCCAGTTGAATAAAATGCTGAATTTCTTGTTGCATTGCATGATAGACGTCAGAGACTTCCTATGTTTAAATTTTTAAGTCTTGAAGAATCCGTTTGATCAGTTTTCAAATGTGATTCCAAACGCAATTTATGACTTTTTACTGGTGTCAACATTTGCAGATTTATCAGTACCCCTGTTCGTGGTGTTGTAACTCCTAATCCATGATTGGTAAGATCAAATGGATTCTACCACTGTGTTGTCCTCCAAAAATACTCCAAGTGTGTCCATTTGCAAGCCATGACGAATCCATTTGCACACTTTTCCAAATCAATTCCATTTGCAAAAATGTTTTCTGTTAGCATGTCCAGTTTGCAAATTTCTGAGTAGCCCACTTTGACTGATCGCCATTTAAGCCCTATTATTCGTCGTGAGCCAAAATTGCATAGTCATACTCACCTCATGACAGAGTTTTAGCGCCCCAGTTTTCATCTCCCCATGTGCTCATTTGCCCAGTTTTCCAAGCTGAATTCGAACCTTGTTTGTTGTTTTTCTGAAGTGTTTTGTTGCAGGTAAATCTGAGAAGGCAACTTTGACAACGAATATCTTTTGACCCCAAATTCTTCATGAGATGAGATTCGACAAGCTGCGAGTGTGCGGAACAGAGATTCAGTGTGCTAGTTTCCCGAGCCCGATCAGTTGATTTGGTCAGTTTTCAAAGCCAGTCAACGGACCTCCTGGCGCAAAAGTTGACAGTCAGCAGAAAATGATAAAATAAGATTTTAATGATCAATTGATGATCGAAATCAATTCTAGTGGATATTAAAAGGTCAACAGATCGGTTTGAGAATATCAGTTGTTTGGACATAATTTTTTTAGCCAGGCCACTATGTGACCCGACCCGTGTGAGCAGGATATGGTTTTATCAGCATTGTTGCATTGTGTGGATGACAAAATTTACCTTCCAAGGGATAAAATTAGATGAGAACGAATATGATGAATTCAAAAATAAGGTGACAAGTATTTTAATCAAGGTCGAGATGATGACAATATAGAGACAATATAAGAAAATGTTTTATAATGCTTATGGCATCAACTTTTCCTGTAATTGATTACTACGACTAAGGCAAAGGTACTCAGTCTTTCTGCTTGTTATCCAAAAGGGAGAGAGTTTTAAAAGAAAAGTGAACTCATGCTTTAAAGAAGGGCAGGCAAGGCCACGCAATAGCAATGTACAGGCAGTCAAAGTCCATGAAAGTAAAAGAACCCTGTGCAGATAAGAAGCAAAGACCCCACGCCTTGGGGAATGGACGCAATCAAAGGTAACTTGGATGCTATGATCAGAAGAGGCTATGAAAGATGTAGTAGTCAGTGCAAAGAAGTAGATAAAGACACCAAATAAGGCAGTCCTCACCATGTTAAAAGCAGCAGGGGCAACAAAGCCCACAAATAGAGAGTGCCATGGGGTTGCGAAGCACTAGTGAAAGCATAGAACAGTACCACGCAGGCAAGAGGAGGATGCTTCAGCTGTTGGAAATTATACTGCAGAAGAAGCTTGGGGTGGTATCCAAGATTCCCAAGAGTAGCACGCATTTTTTTTAAAAAAAAAAATGCTAGCAGCATGAACAGAACACGCAGGTCAAAGCAAAGACAAGCAAACTTGTGACTAAAAAGAACGTTGCCAAGAAGAATGAGCGAATTTGGAAGCCGTCCCATCATGAAGATCATGCAAGTAATAAGAACGCAAGGCCATAAGAGGCAGCCCGTCCGCAAATTTGTAGTGAGAGAGCCGCACCTTTGAAGGAGAGACGCAAAGTAAGGAAAACACTGGCAATGCAATGTCCCACATGCATTATGTGGATGTTCATCGACGTCTTTTTATACCCCAATGCTCACATAACAAGGTGTCTTGAAAGACACGGCTTTTTAGAAGCTCACGCAGGCTTGGGGGTCCCACAGCGATGTCACCAATAAGGCAAAGCCAAATTTTGATAGAACACGCATGGGTGATGATGTGGTGCCCAGTTTCAAATGTGCTTAGATGATGACAAGTGTCCTGATCGGAGGGCCATCGTTACCTCGCCATGGGAAGATGCTCGCTAATTAACTATAGCGAGATAGCGAGGCTGACGTGGCAGCAAGTCTGACAGATGATGATGTGGCATGAGTTCCAAGGTGGATGATGAGGTGGTAGAGGATGACACATGTCGTTCCGTCGCCATGTCGCCAATGACGTGGAGGTTGTTGAGTCAAATAGCGACATAGCGAGGGAGAATCAAGAAATGACATGTGGCAAGTGGTTTAAGAGCAGTTGGTGACATGGCGGATGGTGCAAGCCTGAGCGAATCAAGAGGCGACACGTGGCATCGGTCAAAAGAGGTTTGACCACAGTTTTAAGGAGCAAGGAAAATGTGAAGAGTAATAAAAAATTAAAATTTTAATTATCTTTTTCTCACAACATTGGCGTACACTTTTTAAATAAAAAGAGTTTCATTTTATAAAGTTTAAACTTTATAAAATATTTAAATTTTTCGAAATTTAAATTCAAAGAAGTGCAGGCATGAACTTTCAGTCAGAGGAGTCATTTTCAAACTGATTTTTTTTTAGGGTTTCCTGGAGGCGAAATAGGCGGTGTTATATATCGTCGGAATCGGGAGAAGACGAACTTTCCGATTCTGGAGTCAGTTTTTGCACAGGTATCAGTCAGTTTGAGCTACACGAGGTTTTCTATTAGGGCAATCAGATATTTTGGCAAGTAAAGGGTTTTCATCATTAGGCAAGGATATTTTGTAAGTTTGTTACAGATTAATGATGAAACAAAATCAGATCAGAAGGGATGAAAGAAGAAAGAGGTTTTTTAGTTACAGAGGATTGGATTTGAAGTGGACACCTGGCAATTGTATATCAGATCCGGGAATTCATTTCTTGCTATATCTTTCTTTCTTTCTTCATTTGTAAGGGTTCCAATTTTTGCATTGAGAAACCATTCTTCAACATTTCTTCTTGTATTGAACAACATTTTAAGTTTTATGCAGATAGTTCTTTTCTGTTAGGTGATCTATGAGTTATTTTCTGTACATTTCATGTATTTGATTTCAAGGAAAACAAATAAAGTGCAACAAAAGTTTGAAGTTCAGTTTGAATCTTGTCTCCTGATTATGGCTCTGTTATTTCTTCTAATTTGTGATCAAAGAGCATGAATTAGGTTGCATTACATTTTGAAATGTATGTGGTTAAAATGTCTTGCTTATGGAACAAAGAACCATGTAATTGCTTGATATTTGTCACAGGGTTTGCAGATTTCATGATAGGATTTTCTGAGTATGAGATTCATTCTGTAGCAGATGTCTATTCACAAGGTGAAAGATAGATCAGGGATCTTAATGTAGAGATACATTTGAGGTTTCCAGGAGATGTATGGTTATGATTCATTTAATTGCCCAATAGATAAGGCACTGGTCAGAGATAGGATCATTAAGTTCTGTTGCTCATACTTGGGTCTTGCTGATATCAACATCTTTAATCAAATGAATTTCCCTTTCATGTTGAAGAGCTATAAACAGAATGCCCTCACTCAACCTATGAATTTCATTGTTTTGCATCTAGCTAGTGCAGATATATGTTATTTCATAAGTTATTAGGAGAAATAAGGGTTTCTATCTGCTTTGTTTTAGATTCAGTGTATGCTTTGATAACTGGTACCATATAAGGAATCTATAGGTTCACCCACCTAGGTTTTGCAGAGCCTGAAGTGCAGAAGGAGTATAGCCTTATAGTTGGCCTGGTGTCTGAATGGATGTGTTGATAATGGGAATTAGCTGCCCCTAGATGCATCTTGTTCTCATCAGGGTAAATGGAAATGGGTAACCTTTTCAAACACCAACAGATTCTTCCCCTCCTTGCACAAATATTATGCCCTCTTTCAGAAGTGAACCAGGTAGAAACTAACTAAGATGTTTTTACTTGGCTTCCATTCATATCAACCCCCAATGGCTTCATAAGAAAAGTTGAGGCTAGCAGCCCACACCAACATCTGAAAGTGTACACACTTTACTAGCAAGATTGGGGCCAGTGCTGGCCAATGCAATAGATAGAGCCTCTTCTTTATATGTGATATCAAAATGAATAAGAGGAAATTAATATGGCTTTGGAGTATTTCACTCTACAAATCTTCTTTCTTATAGTGAGTTGGAATCTTCGGTGAAAGGAATGTGCTCACTTGGGTTGTTCCCAGAGGTTGGATCACTCCGATAGGCCCTCTAAAGGTTGACTCGGACTGGTGGTTTAGATCTAAGGGTCCAAGTTTATGATTTCCCTCAAGGGGAAAGAGCGTACTCCTCTACCTCATCACCTTACCAAAATACACAAGACATGTTCATCACTGAGTTAGCTTAATCGATCTAGACTTGTTCTTTCTCAAGATTTTGATTCCCTAAAATAAAATCATCATCCCTTCATCCCTTCATAGCTTGTTCTAGAGAACCACTAGCTTTCCTCCCTCAGATGTCATCTTTTAGAGGCTTCTAGGTTTTTGATTTACCCTTGGGCATGACTTCCAAGTGGTAAAGAACATACTCCCCTTTTCCCATGTCTTGCATCCTATGAAGTTCACAAGCCCTAATTATACATGACATTTTGAGTGGGTATAAAAGTGGTCTTTGACATGCATTTCTTTTGCAAGCATCCTACAATCACATAGTTAGTACATGTTTAAGTGTTTAGATAAAGATGTCTTTGTCAAAACATCCTGCAAACCACTATTACGCTATAGAAAACTAGAAATCCAAAAGAGAATGCTTTAGAGAAAATTATTAGCCAAACATAATGATAAAAAACTAAATTATGGAAAACTATATTTTGCATATGTTGTTAAAAAATTTTGTGCAAAATTTTGTACAGGCCTGTGTGAGAAAATATTGTGCACTACATGAGAAACTATGTAATTACGCACTTTTTCATGTGAGGAAGTGCAATGAAAGGGGAAAAATCTTCAATTCTTCGTGAGAAAATGAAATTTCTAGTGTAGAAATTTATATAGATGAATGTGATAAAATCCTTAAAAAAATAGAAAATAGAGCAGATGAGGCTAGAAAATTGATTTCTATTCCCCATAGTGGGCTGGAAATGTATATGTGAAATGCAGGCCTCAGTTCCTCACACACACTTCAACATGGCCATTACCTAAGAGATCATCCCAGAATGAACATTGAATTGTTCATCCAAGTAATCTAATAGTGTGACCTGTTGCCCTCTAACCAAAAGGATTTTCCCTTTACTCTTAGATCGAGAAGTGAGCAACCAGACCTTTTAGTATGAAGGATTTATGTAGCTATCTAATAGTGCAATTAATCTAGATGAGATAAAATTTAATCTAATAATAGGAAAAACAACTTAAGCTATATGAGTGCATTTTAATCTAGATGATATTAATGCTAAGAAATTATGAAAGCTATGAATTTATTAAGCAATTGAGTATATATTTTGATAGTAATGTTGAAATCTGATTGAAAAGATCATTGAAAAAGAGATTGTTAAGAAGGAGATTTTTGAAGAAGATTATTTGTTTCAATCATTGTTTTTTCATTGATGTCAAACCTTGTATTTTTTGGCAAGACAATTTCTTATAAGATTCAAGTACTATCACTTAGTTGATTGATGAGGAGGATTTGATCAACAAGATGTAACAAAAGCACCTAGAGGAAAGGTTGAGTTATGATTATGTAATGAAGTACAAGGATCAATTAAGACACTGATGACATGATGAATTGATGATCTACTTAAGGTTACAAAATGGCTAGCTACACTTAGAAAGTTTAGAAGAATAAGTTAAACAAAGTTTGTCTGCCAAGCTTGACTGAGTGGATAGTAGGTGCCAAGAAAAGTTAGTGCAAGCTGAGCAGAAAGTCAGTTGGAGTAGAGTAAAAGAAAAATCTAGTGGATGTCGAGCAACACAATTGATGTCAAGTAAAGTTTAGCTAATGCCAAAAACCAATAAACTTTAGTTGATTCCAAGTGATTTTACAATTGATGCAAAGCAATGCAGTATGTGCTGAGCATCATAACATTGATAATGCTAAGCTTCTACATTATGATAAAGATTGATGATTTTCCAAATCTAAGTCAACAATTTTGTTTTCTTGAAACTTGTGAACTAGGAGGAAGATTAGGTTGATGAGTTGGTGGTACAGAATTTGATGTAAACCATTTTTAGGTGAATTCAAATGGATTCTACGAGAAGTTTCTAGAAAAGACAAGATATGGGGTAGATACATTATATCCTACCTAATCCTTCCAAATCCTAAATTTAGACGATGGATAATGAGCAGGAAAATATTCTAATTTCCTATTTATAGAATGTCTAGTCATGAAGGAAAAAGAGAGGTTGGTGTTATATGTGAGAACCTAAGGAGGAGAAAGAATCAAGGGTTTTGCTTCATCAAGTGTGTTGGTGTTTGAAAATGCTGGAGGGTTTTCAATTACCCTGAAGAGAATATAATGCATCTAGGGGCAGCTAACTCCGATCTTCAACACATCATTTTAGACACTGGGCCAACTATAAGGCATGACCCTTCTTCACTTCAGGCTCTGCAAGACCTAGGTGGGTTAACCTTAAGATTCTGATGTATGGTACCAGTGAAAACCATGTACCTGAATCTATTTACTACAGATGCTAACCCCTTATATCTCCTAGTAACTCATGAAATGACATAGATCTGCAATAGCTAAATGCAAATCTATAAATCTCATAAGCTGAGTGAGGGTTAAACTATTCTAGCTCTTCAACATAAAATTGTAAAGATGATTTGAATTTGATTTGATTTTATGCGGGTGGGGAAAGTGGATGAAAACTAGGTATGAACAACAAACTTATGATCCTATAATAGATCAGTGCCTCATCCATTGGGAAATTTATGAATCTCCCTCATGCACTTTGGATATCTAGAACACAATTCTCATGCCAAGACTCTAGATCTATCCATTTACCTTATAAATTGGATATCAATGTTCAATTTAAATCTCATTCTTACTTGATATCCTCCTCAATAAACCTGAAACCCTATTGAATCTCTAAAGCATTTGCATAATTCATTGAATTACAAGCAACAATGAAGCAATATACAGCCTTAAGGGACTGCAACTATGATCTAGGCTCTCTGTCAAAGACCATAAAGCATCACAGCTCAACCAAGAAAGGAGACAAGATTTAAACTGAAACTAAACACTTGTTGTTCCTTGTATTTATTTCATTGAAAAAATACATAAAAATGCATGACATTAACTCACAAAGAACCTAATAAACTAGACTATTCAATGAACAGATGTTGTCATACAAGAGAGAAAATTGCAGGAGTGAGAAGCTGATGGGATGGGAAGGGGGTATCACAGCCAAAGAAAAGCTTCATGGTTTGGAACCAGCACATCCCAAGTCTTCCATTCAGAATTCATCAATTCTAGGGCTAGTTCTACTAACTATCTTCATACCAGAGAAACTTTCCAATATTTTCCAACCCTTACAAAAGAGAAGAAGAAAGCATAAATAGAAAGGAAGCAATTCTAGAATTCATTATGCAACTGATATGTGTCCCTTTAGAATTCCTTCCCAAGAAGCTAAAAAGAATCTCTCTACCTTCTCTCCTTAACTGCCAGGATCAAATCTTTTTATTGTACCTCTCAAGTGCATCAAATATCTCAACAATTTAATGATGAAAGAATGCAACTAATTTTTGATGTTAAAATGAACACAAGGTAAAAGTAAAATTTAGTTGAAAAGTGATTTCAAGAAGCCAATGTAACCTTTTCCAATTTGTTTTCTCCATATTTAGGCTTCAAAAGGTCTTCAAATTTGCCTCGTAACCAACTCTGATGCTCAATGATCAAATCTACTCATTCTATTGAGAAGGCCCTAGGAATCAAAAAATGGCTTATAACATGAACTGTTAAAGACTTGTGCACAATCTAACCTGATATTTGGAAAGTTCATCTCATTCTAGTTCCAGTGGTATATTGGAGTGCCCATTTTGGTTAAAAATCACTCCAGTTATGGCCTTCTAAAGTTTAGGTCTCCATTCCATGACCAAACTCAATAAAAGAATAAAATTTTAAATTTTAAATATTCTATAGTTAATTTATAGAAATTTATGATTTGAAGTCAAATTTTCAATTACAGTTTGAACATGCAACCATTTTTCAATTTTAAACTCCTTTACCCCTCAACCAATCGGACAATGCCACTTGTCAACCTCTGATTTGCTTTGACCATCCAAGAGTACCACATGTCACTTTGTGATTGGCTGATGACCCTATCCTTTGCTACCATGTGTCATTTCCACATCAAAGCTCACTACGTCGCTATGGTTAATGAGTGAGCACTTCAAGTTGGTGAGATAATGACTACCACATGATCAGGACACATGGCAAAATCTCCTTCTTTATAAATCATTTGTCTTTCGCTAGATTTCTAAGTTTTTTCGATGACTTGCTATCTCACTAGCTGAAAAACCTTGGACTTTCTGGCTAGTGAGGTAGCAATTGCCAAATTCTGGACTTTTTTGGTGGCTCATTCCTGTTGACATCATCCTATTGACATGTGTGTTTGTTTAAAATTTATGCTTTGATAGCATCCAATTGGCCGTCCAGCATGGGACCCACTTTAAGACATGCAACCTTCCCTTTCAAAAGGACCCTTACTCAAGACATTTCACTATTTTTATGAGAAATTTTTTATAGTGCAAAAATACCAATAGACTTATTAGTGTGGGATAAACAAGGAATACTCACGGCTTCCCTTTGTTTGTGTAGGGTCCTACGCTTTGATGTAGAGACACCCTTTTCAAAATGGGGTGGGGCTTTGAAGTGGCTCCCTTATTCTCTTATGGTGTGGGGTGCTTTTTTTTTTCTTTGACATGGTGTGGCACCTCCTTTTCTCATTGCTACGGCTTATCTCCTTAGCGTGAAGTTCCTCCAAGTCAGCTGTTCCCCAACAAAATGTGGATTATTGCTTTGTTTCAATTCATGAGGTTCCTTTTTATTTATGTGGAGATGTCCCTTTTTTATGCATAACTCCTCCCTTCTTGGTATGCATATATCTCTAATGGCTTTTCTGACTGCCGCAGCCTCTATTCTTTACATGGGCGTTACCTTTGACTATCACTTGTTTGTGTGGAGAGTTTCTAGTTATCTTTTATGTTGTGATTTCCTCCTTATTGACTGCCCCTGAAGCTTCATGCATGCATCTTTGTTGTAGGCTACAACTTCCTCCTATTTCTCATTGCGTGTTCTTCTTGCTTTCAACATAACAACTTCATTTGATGTTCCATGCATGATGAGCATAAGACAATTCACAAGAGAGACTTTATTGATATTCTTGCAGACATCAAACTAGTGGAAAATTTTTCCAAACGTTCTTCCTTGAAACTGTCATCTTCCATTCTATAGCTGCCGTAGCCTTTGTGGCTTTCCCTCCTTAGTGCATGAACTTTCTGCCAATCCTTGTGGGTGGCTTTTAGCTTCTTTTCTACATGGGATTCCTGCTTATGACTCTTCCTTATTTACTATGGGAGGCCCCTCTATAGACTGTTGTGCCATACCCACACATTTTTCTTTTTGAAGCGGCTTCCTCCATTTTGGTTTGCAGCTTCCTTTCCATTCACAATGCCCTACTTTTCATATCCATCTATGTTGTTGACTACCCTCTTTCTGGGTGAATGGCTTATTTCTCTACAAAATGTGGGTGGTGCTCTTTAGAGGCTGTGACTTTTTTTTAAAAACTGCCATTCCTCACTCATTTGTCTGCCCCAAACTGGTTATGTACCCTCCACTAAGACATGGCTCTTGTTTATGTTCTTCCCTTGCTGTAGGCGTTTCTTCTTTGTGCTTAAGATTGGTTCATTGGTTTGATTAATATTAGAATGTGACAGAATCTTTGAGGAACCTTGTGCAACTACCTTAATAACTGCAAATTCTTTTTTGGAAGTGGTAGAGATGAGGTATTTTGACTCACTCCAATATTAGAATCTTTACCTACCATGGTTATGTATGCCTTGAGAAAGGCTTCTTTATCTTTGACTTGTGGTGCCTAACTTTAAGAATAAAACACTTGATGTCCCAATACAAATCCAAATATTGTCTGAGTAAAATTGTGGCAAATGAATTTAAAATGTACTTTTATAATTATACTATATACATTGAAAACTTTGGCAACAACACTAGAGAAGCAACTTGAAAGACTGTACTTGCATCCTAATAAATTTATCTCAAGATTTTGTTGCAGGTGCCAACATATCCATTTTCTCTATTAGCCTATCCACAGACTACTCATTGTTCCAAAACATAACACCTTTAGGAAATCTTTCATCAAAACACTTTCTATTTCTCTTTAGCATCTTTCACTCGGCCTCTTTTGTATCCATTGATCCTGGGCTTGTTGATAAATCTTTTCACACCAATTTGACTTGCAATTATGCCCTCATATCAAAGTAACCTCACCTTTAAAAACCATATCAGCCTGATAGGATTAGTTGGGCCCCAAAGTGGACTCGGCTAAAAAAAATTCATTTTCAAACAAATGATATGCAAAACTGACCTATAGAACATCTAATACCAATTTGATGAAGAATCAATCAGTTTGCATCACTTTTTCAACTTTTTAAAACTCATTTCACCTCTTTTTGCAATTTGTCAATTTAGTGCGAGAAGGTCCTTTGACTGGCCTTAAAAATTGACCCAAACACCTAACTAGGCTCTAAAATCTTACCCATTGATACTTTGTTCCACATTCTTGCACCATGTTGAATCTTGTCTCATGAAGAATTAGGGGTCAAAAGATATTGACCATCAAAGTTGACCTCTCAGAACTACCTGCAAGTAAACACGTTAGAAAACAACAAATTGGGTTTGGATTTGGCTTTGAAAACTAGGAAAATGGACACTCAAGAAGACAAAAATTGGGACATTGATTCTTTGTCATGAGGAGAGTATGAATCTATGATTTGGGCTCATGAAAAATAAATGGGCACATTTGGCAAGCGGTCAAAGTAGGCTACTTGGATTTTGCAAATGGAATTGACCTAGAAAAGTGTGCAAATAGATTCGTCAAGACCTAAAAACTGACGCACTTGAAGTATTTTTAGAGTAAAATGTAGTGGTAGAATCTATTCAATCTCACCTATCACAGATCTCAAGATATAACATCACAAATAGGGGTACCAATCAATTTGCAAATGTTGACACTAGTAAAACTTTAGAAATTCCATTTGGAATCACACTTGAAAACTGATCAAACGAATTCATCATAAGCTGAAACTTAAAACATAACAAGTCTCTGACATCTATAATGCAACACAATAGGAATTTTAAAATTTTAGTCAACTGGTCAAGATTTATAACTTGTCAAACAGGGCTTCCCAAAATTATGTGCAAAGTGCATAAGCATGAAAACAATAACTGACCAACTTTGAGGGATTCAAAACCTAGTCAAACGGATTCGAAATGACTCAAAATTTGAAACATAGGTTCTTAGGTACTCACAAAGCAATAAGTCATGAAACATTTCTAGGTGTGAGATATTCAAATACAAAAGAAGCCTCTTGTCGCTGTTTGACACGAGTGAAAATGCAGATTTTGACACTAGCTCAAAACAAAACTTTTCCAAATGACTCAGAATGTCAATTTATCACCATTGAACACTTAGACAGGCTAAATGGAAGGTGTTAGAAACATTAAACACCTTAAGGGCCTAAGAGGTACAACCAGGTACAATCACATCAAAAGCATTTATAGGGCTCAATTTCTTAAACGGTGCTCAAAATTTGGGCTACAATTTTGAGTGCCAACGAGGTGACCAAGAGAAGAGTTTGCAATGACACGTTAATCAAGAAGGCATAAGGAGATGAATGCTTGAAGGGTGAACAAGCTATCAGAGCTACAAAGTATGAAAGCCAAGCAAAATTGAGGATTGAACATAGATTTATAATCTGCAAGTGAAGTTGTAAGTTGTATCAGATCAAAGCTCTATTGTTACTCTCTAACAATTGTATTAGTCTAGGGTAAATCCTTTAGATTAAGGTTTACCTAACAGTCATTGGAAAATCCTTTAACAGGGTGGCATTCCAAGTGAATGGCCTAAAGTCCTCTAACATGGCTCACTTTTAACAAGGTGATTGAAATTCTTAAATGGGTCACATTTAATAGTGTGTATTGTAACCTTTAACAAGGTTGGCCTTCATAGGGCATCACTTCAAAAGAGTGAAAAAAGAATAGCATGTTACTAGTGGTTTTTCCCAAATTGGGTTTCCACATAAATCATTATGTCAAGTGTGCTGATGAATGTGTTGTGTTTCATGCTTTACTAATTGATTTGACAGTAACATACAAGTTTTAGTAAATATACAATGGATGCATTCTTTATGGGTTCACTGAATTATGAAAAGTTTTATTTATACATCTAAACCTTGAATAAGTGATTCATCCTGCCAATCTCAATTATTCTAAAGTAATTCCAATAAGCAATTTTATGCAATTCAATTCCCATCCCTAGAATGAGGAATTAGAAGCCTCTTAAATAGAATTCCAAAAGTCAACCAATGATCGAGATCAATTGGAATGGATGGCCAAGATTGAAGCTAAGATTCACGTAGGATGGAAGATTCCTAGTGTACGTGAGACTAACTAACCCAAATCCTAAGTATAATGAAGAGTTAACTAAAATTAACTTGAGTGTGAGAATAAGTTGATTAAGTCAATTCCAATTCGAGAGATAGATCACTTAGAATTCCCATTCCTAAACTGAAGATAAGATTTGGAAAATTATTTAATTTAATAAAATGAGATATGACTTCATAAATGCATATTTCTAATTAATTGAGTAACTAAACTCAATAATTGAAATAAAGACATTATCTTATTAAATTAAATATGTTTAATTCCTTCGCACATTAGCTTAAAGAAGTAATTTAATTTAATTAATGTATGAACACTTACAATTAAATCAAATTTAATCAATAGGTTTAATGTAGCTAATTTGAGTTGATACTTAGGAATTAAATAGAGAATGTGCTTAATGCAGATTAGGGTTTTCTACATCTGGTAATTAGCAATAACTAGAATAATAATTGCCTAGTAAAATAGGACAGGGCTGATCAAAGTAGACCAGAATTGGTTTACATGGCAATGTGCCAATTTTGGGGTATTACAATAATTGTCATAGTTATCTAGTTCAAATATAGTCAATCTTCCAACTAGAGCATCCAAAGTTATCTTGTTGTTTGGATCACATATCATCTCTTGAATAACAGACACTCTAATTGCATAGATAGGAAGAAGGGTTCTGCATAAATTTCTTACCATTGTTACATCTTCAATTGTTCCTCTAGAGGCTTTGATAGAACTGACACTATCTTTGATTCTCTCAACATAATTTGTAATGTTTTCATCCTCATTCATTTTCATCTGATCAAGCTAACCTCTCAAGCTTTCTCCATGGCTCTTCTTACATTGTCATCACCTCCATAGATATCCTTCAGTTTGGTCCACATGTCACAAGAAATAGCACATCCTTTTACCTTATCAAACTTAAAATAGTTAAGAGTTGATCAATGTCAATCATCATGATGTTATGATTTTTCTTTCAACAATCTCTTTCATAGTTGGTGTTCCATTAGGAGCTTTGTAAGTATTTTTAAAGTATTTCAAACCTGAATCATTGATGGTTTCCAAGTGCAACTTCATAAGTTCCTGCAATGCTTGAAAGTTATCTTTCTTCAACTTGGGAATCTCTCTCTTGTAAGACATCCTGATCTTTAGTTTAGGTCCTTGAAACCTTTCTCTACAAGCCCCAAGAAGCTTTGATACCAATTGTTGGCAATATAAGAAGAGTAACTAAGGGGGGGGTGTGAATTAATTATTACAAAAATAAATCCGAGATCCCTAAGATGTCAACATAGAACATAAAGCTTCACTATGAATACTAATGCTCACCAAACACATAGGCCCTCAGTTTAGTAAATGTTGTAACTCAACAAACACTGAAATAGAAACAGTAACTCAAAAAATGAAAATCTTAATATATTATAAGTAGTTAACCTTATTTAACTTATTTTCATACATATAAAATAAATAGCATGAACACAAGTGACACTAAGATTTAACGTAGAAACCCAATTTGGGAGAAATCACCAATTGCAACTAGTTACTGGTTTTCACTCTTTTGAAGTGAGCCCTGTTAGGAGCCAACCCTATTAAAGGTTACAAAACACATTTTTATGTGTGACCAATTTAGGAGTGGCCTTGTTAGTGGTCTTTAGACACCTCAATATAGAAATACCACCTTGTTAGAGGATTTACAAATAATTGTTAAGACAACACTGTTAAGAGATTTAGATCACTGCTACAATCATTATAGAGTAACAATGAGATGACCTAATTTTTGATGAAACTAAATTTATAATTACATATCTCAATTTTGGCTTGTATATTTGATCCTTTCTAATCAAATGTATCTTTGCATCTCAATAAGGATGTTCTGCTTATCCTTCTAATTTTCTTCCTCTAAGCATCCTCAAATCTTTTATTACTTGCTCCACTCATTCAATCCTCAACTTGACCTTATATTTATATCATACATATTATCAAGTTAGCTTGAATATAACTTAGAATAGTTAATATTCATCTCCTCAATCTGCTAGAATCAACAAACAAAACTATTAAGCTTAATATGCCAAAACAAGAAAATCCTTCATTAGCTGACCCTGCTCGGTAGACACTAATTCATAAATTTTTTTACTGTCTTTACCCAGTGAACTCGGTTAACACCACACTTCCACAAAGGTTCCTTTGGTAACCAAGTGAGCTTGGTTAACATTGGTTCCATCCAATTTTTCCTTCATTAACTAAGTGAGCTCAGTTAAAACTCAACCTTCTACAAACTTTTCTTTTTTGCCTTAGTTAACTCGATAGACACTATCTTTTGAACTAGGTAAACTCTAGAATGCTTGATAGACATAGGAAACTATCTTCATTGCTCGAGTGAGCTTAGAATACACTGATTGGAAATGATATAACATTTTGTGTAACATCAAAGATAATACACAATTAATCAATTTTTTCAATAGAAAGGTCAAAGTGATAGTTGGAGTGACAAGGGTTTCATGGAGAAGCCTAGTGTATTTTGGAACTTGGGATTGAGTTTGATAGTCCATAGCCCTTGGAGGGAAGGAATCTACATCCAAGACTCTTGGGAAGGCCCTAGTATTCTTCGCCTTGGGAACTTTTGGGAAGGCCCTAGTATTCGTAGCCTTGGGAAGATTAAGGAGATCCCTAATTGAATCTATATAGTAGTTAAGGTTAGAAGTGAACCCTGCTACATCGCAAAAGCCTCTTTATGGTATGTATAAAAATTAAAGAGAATATAGTGAGTAGATTAATCTGATGCTCAAAAATAAGAAATACTCACATGTACATCAACATCATTGATACAAGTTATTCCAATGAAAAATACACATGTAATAAATCATAAAATGTCTTTATATAAGTATTTTTCAACTAGTGAGAATGAAACATTGGTTATTATCTTTCCCCCTCCAAAATGTAAAATTTCCACCTACTCCATTTTATGGAGTTTTCAACCACTATTTAATCCCACGGCTACTCACATAAATATATTTCTTCTGTGAATGCAAAATATATACTTCCTAGTTTTTCATTTTATATGATAGATTATGAGGCCTTCATAGGCCATGCTATTGACCATCACTTAGACCATTAGTTTTCTAAATGTAGAGGTTGACTCCCCTCTCCAAGCTACACAAGGAGGGATATTTTGGTACTAGTAAATTTTTGTTTTAACCCCAAGTTAAATAATTTGGAGTGCGTATCTTATATCAATCCTTTTTTGTTACTCTGGCCAACAAAAAATACAAAGGGAGAAGCTAGTATAGGAATCAATATATCCTAATTCATCGAATGATATTAAACAACAAGCCTCTAGTGATGCACTGGATGGGAGAACAACAAATAGAAAATATGAATTTAATTTAGAGAATCTAGTAGAATAATTGACACTAATAGTTGAGTCTTAGTTTTATGATGATATATCTAATTATAAAATTTTATATTAGTCTTGCAAAAGATAATGCTCTGACCTTCTCTTGTAATTAATATGAAAACATTATCATTGAATAAGAAATGATTCTAATGAAGGGGGTCAAAATGATAAAGGAAGAGATAAATTTAATATATTATCTAATATTCTCATCTTGTTAACTTCTCCATATATTATTGTATCGATTCTCATTCTCTCAATAACTATATTGGCTAATGGATGTATTTGGTATGCAATGTAAATATCAGTTTCTTCTACCATACCATATCCTTGACATCTCTAGTATTCATCATATCCAAATGCCTCTATGTTTGGTATGTGGATACAATTTGAGATAATATCCATTGTCAACTCCTATATAATTATTTTTAAATTCATTGTATGGCTATATTTATCTATAGATTGACTTTTTCATTGATTTTAGTCCCTAGCTTATTTTAATTATCATCAATAAAAAAATTTAAATTTTCCTTCCATAAGTTTAATTTTAGCATCAAGTTCTAGATCTAAATTTTAGCTTTAAATTCTCTCTCTAGATTTTGGAAGGTTTTTCAGAGGAACTATAATGTCCTTGTTTGGGATATTCTTCAATTTTTTGCAAAGCTTCCAGTTAAAAATTGGATTTGAATGCCCTCTATGGATTTACTCTATATTTTTATTGACATTGTAATTAATTAATTATTTTGATATGTATAAATGTACACAATATCTTAAACAAATTATATGACTATTCTTGTCTTTGCAGGAAAGGTGGTCGGAGATTCATAGTTGTAACATCTCTATATAAGGCTTGTAAATTTGTGAAATCCTCCCTTACTCTTTACATTTGATATAGTTGTGTTGAAGTAATCATTTTCATAATTTTCCTTTATGTGTTTTAATCTTGAATCATTATTTTAAAGATGTTCATCCTTTGGTCATATTCCTCTCAAAATGTATTCACTATTCCACGTAGCAATCATGCATATTATCTTATTTGAATGGGTGGTCTTTGTGGTCCAATCTACTCTGAATGTGATAATATCTTCTAGAAAATGGTGTTCAAATATTAATTTGAAGAATATTTACTTGTGTATGATTGAAGACACAATGATTTATCTCCTAATTAATATCTATTTTCCTCCAATAATGTAGATGCATAATATTTTCAATTCTTCTACTTAGACTTATATTTCCCTTCTCTATTGGTTCATTCAACATGATGGCTACGTTGAGCTTGTATCTACTCAATGTTTTTGTATTTCCCTCAACATGTTGGCTATATTTATATTTCTCTCCTTTAATGGTTCATTAAACATGATAGCTATATTGAGTTTTTATCTACTATCTATATATCCTTTCCCTTCAATGTTGATAACTAGATAATAACCAATTTCACTTGTGCAATTGTATTAGGAAAAAATCAAGAATGTCAATTATTATTATCACACACTATATAAGCTGGATTGCTATCCACATATTCTCATAGTTGAGGAATTTATTATGCTCAACGATATTTTATCTTTTCATATTAATGACATAACTATCACTGAATTATGGAGTGATCATGTATTTTTCTAAGGTGTCATGAAATGAGCTTGTCTTAGTCTTTCCCTGTGTCTTACCTACTAGAAACAGGAAATATTGAGAGGAGGTGGAGGGGAGGGATTAGTATTTTACAAACTCTATCCCAAAACTAGATATTATTAAAAATCGTATAACTTGCATATGAAAGTAATCTAATTATGTTGAACAATAAACATAACCATGAAATAAGAGAACTCATAACACCATATTATGTTGACTAGGGAAACCCTAGCCAAGGGAAAATCCTAGTGGGGATGGCACCCATAAAATGATCCACTAATCAAAAGTATGTAGTTAAAGATATTAACCCTTTTAGGAGTTTGTTACATTCTTATAGTGTCTAGGTCTTTTTTAGAGGAATTTGGCCTTCTTAGAAGCCTCAACCTTGTCAAGATTTGTTATATACAAATACAAACTATATAAAAGATGATCCCACTACCAAAACATGCAATATATAATATAGTTCCTTAATACAATGAGATGGATACAAAAACCTCTTTCACACTGTTGTTGATATCTTCAATATCTGATATTGCCTTTTCTTGCCAATACAAAACTTTATCTCAGTTCACATTCCTCTCATCATACATCATAATTTTCATATCACATATCACATGTGTTTTGCACTAAACTTTGCACTCCCGATCTTTTCTTTATACCTTTACAATTATATTATTATGCCTAGTTGACCTTCATGCATTATTACACACACTTTACAAAATACATTATTAGTTTTTACTGACTTAGGGTTAACATCTAGGATGTTGTACCTAACCATTTATGTAATTATTTCATAAGAAAAATAATTCCTTAACCCAAAATATTCATTTCTCTATTATGTTTTGTTCTTCTAGTATACTATTGTAACTATTAAATTTTGCATAACCCTTGTTGTACTATCATGCATTCATGCATAAATTATCATCATAGTATTTACTATCTCTCCTCAAGTTTTCATGTGCCAATATGAATTCTATGAAGCTTGCCAGCCAAAACTCTATCTACTATGCCACATAAACTAAGTGACACTTGGGAAATTTTCTAAGCATGAATATTATAACTTAATCCTCAAGGTATTTCTTGCCATAAATGAAAACATCCAATGTCTACCTTAGCCAAATAGACAATAATATCCCCCTTTGGCATTAATGGAAACATGTGGGAAAATTGGATGAGTCCCAAAAACTTGCAATTATAAAACACGATAAAATTGGCTTAATCAAAATTTACAAAATTTTTGAACTTTGCGAGTCATTACATTTTGACCATCTTTCCTTATATCTCCTAACTACATTATAACTCCCCCTTTGAGTATAGTTCTAGCCGTTACATTACTCCCCCTAACATATACCTTATTTCTCCTTAACACACATATACATAAATACAATTTTTCCTTATCTCTCCCCCTTTGACACCAATGAAAAAGGTGTCAAAAAAAGATATGTATAAATCATAATTTTCTACTATACCTTAATGGTTGTTGCCTAGAAACTTGCGTAGTGTAGTCACCAAAGTTCTTCTTTAACATGATGAACTCCATGTTCCCTTTGTCTTTTACTACATCTAAAACACCCAAAATTGCACATAGAGAATAAGATGCTACCTCTATTGCATCTAAATCTATTTAGGAAAACTTATGATAAGATGTCTTCAATGGCAAGCATTCTTCAAGTTTTCTTTGTACTAGATTAATCTTTAATGCAAGGTATTCCCTTAGCAATTCAACTATTTTCAACTTCATCTCCTTTTGTAGCTCTAAAATCTTGATGTCATCATTTATTCTATTGGTTCTATTTTGAAGATCTGTAATCTTGACTAAGAGATCTTGAACTTCTTTTATTATTGCTCCAAGTTCTCTATTTTTTCTATTTAGCTCATTTTTTATATCCCTAATTAGTGTGTTCACTCGAACACACCTCCCATAAACTATCTTTCCTTTATTCATATAGTGTCTTAAATTCTTAATCTTTTCATCAAGGTTATTTAGATCTTCCTTGATATTTTCACAAACCTTTCTAAATATCTCTACATCATGCAGAGTTTGTGCCTTAACTATTGTAATATATGAAAAAATTGTAATTTTTTTAATCAAAATATTAGATTATAACTTTTGGTTTGTCTTGAGGATCTAGTTTAGTCATCTTTACTAAAATAGTATTTTGTAGTCTATCTATTGTTAGGATTAAACCACATACAGAAATATCAATTACATGCATATATAAACAATATCATGAAATAATAACTCGCACAAAAAAGAACACAAGACACCAAGATTTAATGTGGTTCACCCAATCCATAGGCTACACCCACCAGAAATCAAGTCCAATATTATTACGATCTAGTGATTACAACCTAATTACAATCTATAATCCCTTATAGCTCAATACCATCGCAAGAAGAAATTTTTGCATCACACATTATGAAAGATACATAACCCTAAGCCCTTTTATACAAGTATTTTTTCCACTTTAGGGTTACAACAATGTATGTATAAGTATATACAGTACTTCTGTAATCAATCGCCACAAACTAATAATCTCCCACTTGGGGATTGATCAAGCTCCACACTAAACAACAGTCTCCCACTGGTGATTGATCATGTAGCTATACTGCTACTCCATGAGGCTTCTACTAGATCAAACTAGCCTAGACTTAGTTGTTCTTTTATTCTATTCAATCTAGAAGACCACTTGAACCTGAAGAGGAGTTTAGTTTCTCCCTTGTCACTACCTTTGTAAACATATCCACTGGATTTTCATCTATATGTATCTTGTCCAACTTTAACTATCCATCATTGAAAACTAATTGAATGAAATGGTACCACAATTGTATGTGTTTTGTCTTTGAATGTAGAGCAACATTCTTCAAAGGATGAATGACACTTTGACTATCTATAAACAAATAATTATCCTTCTGAGGATGTCCCAATTCTTCCAAGAAGAAATAAATCCATATCATCTCTATTAACTATATTTTCCCTCCCACAAAAACTAAAAGTTTTGAATTCAAACATAGTTAACATTCAAATATTTGAACATTCAAATTTTAGACCATGTGAAAAAATATTTTAAGGCCTTAGGTTATATCTTATTTGTAAGTGATTGTACATTTTAATATTTCTTTGGGCCTACATCTTCTCATCCATTAGATACAAAAGCATATATGGCCATGTCTTTGTTTCTTTGCAAAAAAGCATGAATTTATTTCATGCGACAAAGTGATGGCATGCCACATATTTGGGTTTTCCCTTCTTTAGGGCTGGTGGAGTTTTAACATGAGGTCCAGTTGGCAGGTTCTAATTTGTGCTTGGTATTATGGGTCCTATCTTCTTTGTGGGTCATAGGCAAGGTGGATAAGGTGTCAAGTGAGTTGGCAGAAAGTAATGTTTCTATTGGACAAAGTTTTGACATGGTTTGATGCATCTTCAGGACCATGAGATGGAAGGCAGATCAACTATTATTGTTATGTTGCTAGCCAAAGATGCAAGAAATTTATTTTATGAGACATAAAAATAGATGGACATTTGTCCCAGTAGGCCCAATTAGAAGGTAACAAAATTAGTTAAGTTGTGATTTCATGGTACAATTTTAGTTAAAGTTTAAAAGGTGGTATGGTTAAGATGATAAGGCTATCAAGCTCATGAAGAACTTGTGGGGTGCTGAAAAGAAATAACACCATTGGTCCATGTGGCAAATTTTGGGGGTTGACTCTAGCTGACTTACTGATTTATCCAATTTGGCACGTCGATAAAGAAGAAAGATAGTCTTTTGATGGAAAGTCCAATCTCCATGATCAATCCCAACCACTCCCAAATGAATGTCATGCTAGAAAAATGCAAAGGACATTCCCTCCACTACCTAGTTATCCATCTACCTAGTTGGAATGATTAATGGCATCATTTTATGTCACCTTCAGTGTTTCTTCTAGTCAAGATTTGATGATTTTCATGCCTTTAAAGGTCTACCAAATCAAATCCATCATCCAGATTGTATCCAATCACCCTCTGACAATATTAAAGGCATTGATGAATTTATGATGCAATCCAAAGGTCATGTCCAAGCTATAAAGACACATTTTAAAACCCTTGTAAGGGGGAATCTTCTCTATTTTTCTTGGCATTTCTTTGCATGCACATTGTAAATTCCTTTTGTCTTTGAGATTCATAAAATTTTGCCTTATCTCTTTTATCCATTGGTGTAATGTGTGAGATTCATATGCCTCTCATCAATTTATTATGGTTGTTTATCATTTGCACGATTGTATCTCTTTTGACTTGTGAATGATATATAGTGAAACTATTCTTCCTTGTGTCACTCATTTGGTTACCTAATCTGGATTTTATTGCTAGATTAAAATAAGTCTGAATCTGTATATATTTTTATGTCATGATAGATTAACTGTGCATTTATGGGAAGAGACTAGGTTGAACACTCTTTTTTGATGCATCACCTCCTTAGGATAGATTAAGTAGATGTTTCATGCATGCTTTCTCCCCTTTTCCTCTACAAGTGTAGTTTAGGTGCACCCTAATAGCAAAGGAAGCCAACCTTCTCTAGAGACTTGACCTCATTGTTCAAGTTCCACAACTTAGAGGTTTTTTTAATGTTTCACAAGGTTGCCTTTAGGTAAAAAATTTAGGCAAGGGTGCAAAATTTTGTGACAACAATTTTTGGCTCACTCGGTGGGACATTCATAAAATAAGATTTCAATTTCACCAATGTCAAAAAATAATTTCAAGTTGATGCTAAGAAGATAGTGCTACTCTTAGTGTTTTAGGCCTACAAGAGGCTGATTTTCAAAGTACTTAGCGACTTTACTCCACTTTTACATTTTGTTTCAAACCATAGTTGATGTGATTCATGCCCAAAGCTAAACCAAGGGCATCTTCTAGAGGTAAGTTTCAATACATAGAGCTTTCATTTTCAAATCCTAGAAGAAAGAAGACTAGAGTATCTTTATCACTAGTTAGGAGTGCAATAGTAATACATACACCTATAAGATCCATCTCTACTCCCCTTATTTATAGATCTCAACCTAGAATATCATCCCCACATATCAATAGACCACTTTCTTATGTTCATAATTTTGCCACCCTTAATGGTGGAAATCCTCTTCTTTTGGCCCAAAGACATGACATACCAGTATTAGCCCTTAAAAGTATACCTGATTTTACTAGTGAAAATTCTATTTCCCCTATAAAGCATATTCAAGAAATATCTAATATCTACAATATCAATGGAATAAATGAGGATGATGTAGCAATTGGGCTTCTAGCCTCATCCTTGAAAGGAAAAGCACTTTGATGGTATAGAGAGTTGCCTCATAACTCTATAGTAGATTTGGATGGGTTAGGAGTAGCCCTATGTAAACATTTTAAGGATAAAAGTGACTATTTTTCACTCCTAGAGTATTTAACAACCCTAAAAAGGGCACCCCATGAATGTATGAATGATTTAAATTATAGATTCCAAAAGAAATGGGATAGAATACCAACTCTAGTGAAGCCTACTCCCAGTAATGCCTTCTTGCATTACACAAGAGCCCTAAATAGTGATATTGCCACTATAATCTAAACCATAGGAGTAGATACATTACTTGATGGTTATGAGATAGCAATAAGAGCAAAGAACATATTGATACAAGGAGGTAAGCTAGCTCCAAGGCCTCTTATGCCCTTTTTCTCTAATATTCCAAATCACCAACTAGTAGTAGCCCTTATTCCCACATTTTCCACATCACAACCCCTTGTTGTAGCTCCTCACGCTTCCACATCATCTAGTGAGCTAGGAGAGTTGAAGGCCTTAATGCAAGATATTGGAAAAAATTTGCAAATTCAAGATAAGAAATTAGAAGATAGCTTCTATGTAATTCATAAGGTGAGCAAAAAGTTCAAGGTAATAAGGCTACTCAACTACAATATCAGAATCCATTGAATGGTAGGCCTCTAAATCATAATCAAGAGAATACTTCTTTTGACTAGAATAGACAAAATAGTCATGCTTCTACTTTAAATGTGAATCAAAGTAGGGCCTTAGTCCCCCAAAATAATATGGCTCAAGACCAAGACTTTTGTCCCTCCTAAAATTACTCCTATGCTTATTGTATGTGTCAAAAGGTTGAATCCTATTTAGCTTTGACCACTCAAGAACCCATAGCAGGACAATCATACAAGGTAATCTAACCTAGTGATGCCACATAGTTGCAACAACAAGGTGAATGTCCCTTCATGAATCATCAAGTAGGAGAGAATTGTCATGTGAATCAAGATTCCACTACTCACAACACTAGGAGCAAGATAAGAGCCATTGATGATGCTATTCCCCCTCTTTCTAATTAGGCCTCAACATCAAATATAATACCTCATGTACAAGCAAAAAATGATCAATCAGATGCT
This sequence comes from Cupressus sempervirens, assembly GCA_028749045.1. Classification (NCBI taxonomy): domain Eukaryota; kingdom Viridiplantae; phylum Streptophyta; class Pinopsida; order Cupressales; family Cupressaceae; genus Cupressus; species Cupressus sempervirens. Next base: position 7,572,903 of record CM053792.1, read on the forward strand.
CCTTAGTAGCAAAGGTAAAACAATAGTAGAAGAGATGTGAATGTCCCTAAAGTTGTTCCATCTCAACCTCCTACACATGTAGCTCCCAAGGGTCCTACCAAAGCACCTAATGCATCATTCAATTTGGTAGATTAGAATAAGAAGACAAATGTGAACATATCTATGTGGGATTTTATTGCTGCTATACCTATACAAAAGAAGCTGCTGAAACAAGAATTGGAGAGCATTGAACTAAAGGATCTACCACATAGCATGGAGAGTGTCCCAAGTATTAAAAAAACCAAAAAAGGAAGGAGTAGCAAGTAAGAAGATTAAACCTCCTCCCTTTTATGTTTCTTTGATTATAGGGGATAAGCTAGTCCACAATTGTATGATTGATTAGTGATACCTAAGTGTGTTGCTAATGTCCTAAGAATGAAATATGAGCCCATTATTAGGGATATATTTCAGTTGGATGGTAGTACTATCAAGATTTTATGAATCCTTAGGAATGTTAAAATAGCCCTACATGCATGTCCTAGTTGTATTGTAGTTTAAGACATATTAGTTGCTAAAGTTAAACCACACTTTGTCATCTATCTCTTGAGAGATTTCACTACCCAAATAGGTGGATACATATCATCTCATAGGTCATACATGTTTTTTAGAAAAAGATATGGAACCAAAAATTCAATTAGAGTAGAGCCCTTAGCCCTCAACCATATTGAGTCCTACACTCCTAATCTCATCAATATAAATTGCACTATCCTAGAGATGGATGCAAATGATTTAGTGTAGGAGCATGCCACTTCTTTTATAGGGACACCAAATTTTCTCTTAGATGAATGGGCTAATAGATATTAGTTTGATCCTATATCCAAAATGCTGAAGATAGGCCTTGGTACTTATTGTATAATAGAAAAGGATACTCTTGTCCCTGACCTTGTGAAGGATAAGGAGAATGCAAGTGGGATGTGGATTATGTACTTTTATGGATCAAGGAATAAAAATGGATTAGGGGCTGGTGTGATGTTGGTTTCTCCTACACTGGAAAGGTATTACTTCTCATTTATGATTCAATTTAGTTGTACTAATAACATGGTGGAGTATAATGCATTGATTCAAGGTCTCTTACTTGCTCAATAAAGAGGAATTCAAGCCTTAAGTGTATATGGAGATAGTGAGTTGATCATCCATCAAGTGAGAAACTAGAATGTCACCAATAATGGTTTTCTCAAGTCTTATAAACATAGAATATGGTATTTAGTTGAAGGTTTCAATGCACTTAATATTCAAAGCATCCCTAGGAAAGAGAATAGACATGTTGATAGACTTGTAGAAGTGGGTGCATCTTATGATGTGCCAAAGAGCCTTGAAGATGAAAAGAAGCAACATATTAGAGTGGTGGTTAGGCTTGCTATCCCTTATAATAATGTCAATTAGAAAGTGTTTGAAACTGATGCATGAATTGTGAGTTTCTTGTAGAATGAAGTAGAGTTGTGAGATAGAAATGAATTGAGATTACATGAATAGTATGGGGATTAGATTATTAATCTTAGTTCCAACAAGCTACCTAAGGGTCTAATAATCTTAGAAAGTTCTTTCAATCTTGATGATCAAGCAAGAGATAGAGGCATGAACCTTGCTACAAGAAAGGATGATCACATACTAGTCATGGTTATTGATGGAAGAACTCTAAACATGGGAAATGTATGTATTGAAATTGAACAACAAAATTTCATTTGTCTATGTCAAGAATTTAGTGATGTGTTATTATGGACATATGATGACTTGAAGGGTTCTAACCCAAGCCTATTTAAGCATACTATAGACCTAAAGGAAGATGTCAAGCAAGTAAGACAAAATCAAAGACCAGTGAATCCTAAAATTAAACCATTAAAGAGAGAGGAGCTATCTAAGTTGATTGAGGCTAATGTTATCTTTCCTATCAAGCACTCATCATGGGTAGCCAACCTTGTCCCTGTTAGGAAGAAGAGTAGCGAAATCAAATTGAGTGTAGACTTTAGGGACCTTAAGCAAGCCTCCCTTAAGGATAATCATCCCCTCCCTTCCATGGAAAAAATCCTATCCAAGGTGAGTGGTTCAAAAAGGTTCTCATTCCTAGAAGGATTTTCAGGCTACAATCAAGTGTTGGTCAAGGAAGCTGATAATTGCAAGAATGCATTTACCACAAAGTGGGGTACCTATGCATATAGTAAGATGCCATGTGGGATAAAAAATGGGGGTTCCACTTTCCAAAAGGAAAATGGAGGTGGCCTCTAAGAATATGATAGAAAAATTTGTATTGGTCTATGTAATGTCCCCACTAGTAGGGTTAGTTAGGGACAAGTAATACCTACAAAATCAATGTTAGAATCACAATAACAAGAAATAAATATATTATTCTACCCTCTAAGTTAACCCCAATCTTAAGGATATCTCTAGATCAGGCTTCTTAGCTCATAGCTACCTTTCCATCATCCTGGGAGTGCACCCCTTAAGATTCTTCTTGGATAGGCATCCTCTATCCAAGGCCAACCACATATGCATATGTTTGACAACATTAATATATTTTGGAAACATGGAGAATTCTCAGCCATGGTGGTCGGTTCAAGGTGTTAATACCTTGCTAGCTCCATGTTTCAAGTCTTATAATTCTCCTAATTGATTAATGTATTATTACAAAAAAATTTACCTATAGAAATTATGAGAAGTATAGACTGTTAAATTCAATTCTAGTGATTGATAATTAGGGATTCAAACCTTTCTCTATATCTTTGAGGATCCTTAATTTGGCTTCCTAACTCTATGGGAGGATCCCCTATGTTCATGAGGAACAACCTTCAATTATTTGTCCTTCTTCCCTGAAACTGGGTTCCTCAGAATGATTCTTGATTAGTTAGCCATTATCCTTCAAAGACCTATGAGATTAACCTAACACATCTACTACATATCTCTTTATAGTTTCATATTAGATAAATGCCATCTACTATATTTGAAAGAGTACATTTATTATTATATGAATTTAACCTCTTTTATAAATCTTAATTATGATTCTTACAATTTTTCATATTATAAATAATATAACTAAGTAAATATTTATAATATTATACTACATAATAGTACCATTACAAGACAACTAAAAATAATTATATATGCTAATTATAACTAAGCTTTACTTTGCATTACTAACTATGCCTAACACCACAATTACTAAACATGCTATATACATACTTGTTTACTTCACCTGATAATAATTTGGCCCTATCATAACTATGTTGTCCACTTCATATTTGGCTTATGTGGTAGATGCCCCTTTCCTACCTTCCTTGTACCTTGGTGGATTCATCAAGTAGGATGAATATGGCTTGTTACACATTATGAGATATGTGTATAGGTGGATGCCCTGGATAATGAAACAGGTCCTTCATTGACTATTCATACCATTTGGTCACATTGAGGTGTTTCTTAGTTGGTCACCTCCTTCATTTCCCTCGCTACCACATGTTCTATGTTCTATGCGATGATTTGGTGATTAGTACATGATCATGTACCTCCTTTCCTAGTCAATAAAACCAATGTATACCATCTATGCTATTTGGAAATCATGTATGATGTGGCTCACAGCTCCCTATCCTCTTTTCCAACTGTGCCTTCCCAATGACATGGATGTGTTTATTTATTCTCTCTGCATCTCTACCTCTATGCGACGTGGCTCATGATTTGGTGGGCTATAAATTAATTTACACTATGGTGTATGTAGTCCTTTTGACATTTCTAACTACCTATCTTATTTGTGGTGTATGAAGACTACTTGTACATGTGATCTCTTTGTACATTTCCCCTCTGTGGCAATTAGACTTCTTTGGTGTCGGAACCAATTGTCCTCTATTCTTCATTTTCTAAAATAATTTATGTAACCAAATTATGAAGATAGGAATTACCACCTTATCCCAATGTTTTATAAAAATCATTTTTCTACCCTTTTAATGTATTTCCTGGTACCTTATTCACTTCTAACAATCGGGTATATATATGTTTTGATGAGTCATGATGTCTCATTTGTACAAGTAAAATTGTCACTTTGTTGGCTAATATGCAATGTGTTTAGTTAAATAGTAACTCGTTACTTTAGTACTTGTAATGTTTGATTATGTTATATCATTATTATTTATATATCTCTGTTATAATTTGATATTTAAAATGAATTAGTATTTATGTTCTAATATATAACATGTATATTCAATATATAAAATTTCTTTTATGATATATATTGACTATAATTTAATTCTAATTATTAAAAATAAATAATTATATTTAATAATCCATGAGCTATTTATTGATTATGTTTTACTATCTGAGGGGATATTACAGTCTATCTTTATGACATTACAGTATACTAAAAGAATGTGATAGATCATTTTGGCCACCTTAGGCAGGTTTTTTCAAAGTGTAGAGAGTATGGAGTATCTCTGAATCTAATTAAGTGTGTCTTTGCTACTAACCAAGGGAAACTATTAGCACATATTGTACCCAAGGATGGTCTAACTATTGATCTAGAAAGAACTAAAGCTATTCTTGCTCTCTCTCTTCCCATCCACAAGAAAGGGCTACAAAGTTTTCTTGGTAGGATAAATTTTGTGAGGAGATTCATTCCTAATTTAGCTACCATGGTGAAACCTCTTATAGATATGATTAAGAAGAATATGGTCTTTTCATGGACCAAAGAAGGGAAAGCAAGTTTTGAAGAGATCAAAGAAGTCATAGCCTCAGCTTCTACTCTCATCAATCCAAATTTTGAGAGAGATTTCATCCTTTAAATCTTAGAAGGTGAGTGAATTATTTCTACTATTTTGACTCAATTGAATGATAAGAATGAAGAACAACCCATTGCCTTATTTAGTGAAGGACTTAAAGGATATGCAGATTTTAAGAATTTTCCTTAGGAAAAAATTCATCGAAGACCAAGGAACTCAAACACAAGCATAAAATAGACCAGAGTATGATTAGAATAACTATATGGTATTCAATTCAATGTACAACTATACTAGGAGTTCCTATATATAAAGGCCTCTAGAATGCTTTTAGAATGCCTAGAAGTTAGCAACATGATAAGTCATAAAACCAAGCACATGTCCACTAGGTGTGGGTTATCTTCCATTTAGCATAGGAGTAAGTGCGATGATGAGAGGATAAGCCTACAAATGTCTAGCACAAAAAATAATGTTGTAGACACCATGTGCTTAATTAGAGTTGCATACTTCTGTGTTGTCAACATGACAACACATAAAGGTACACAAACTCGTAAGTGTCAACCTAATAAATAATAAAATAATGCATTAACCTAAGTAAACTTAAGTAAAGTGTAAATAGTAAATACTTATTTACACCAACACCTCCCCTTAGCTACAACTTAGGAGAATGCACTTCAGTCCACGAATGCATAATGGGTCCCAGCTATGAGGCCATGTTAGGTACCGATGTACAAAAGTAATGCTCTACATACAATGATGCAATGCAATCTCTCATAAAGTGAAGAAAGAGGGAAAACCTCGTGGGAAAAACCCTCCTCCAAAAGGAAAGATAGGTACAATAAAGAAGATGAGAGAGAAGTGATCTCTCCCAGAAGAAAGAGAAGAGAGAAGTCAAGGGACTCCCCTTTCTACAACATCCTGTACCCCCAAGAGATCTTGCAAATGAGTATACTTGACCTTAGTGAAGGGTTTCGTGAAGATATTGATGACCTGCTCTGTTGTAGGACAATATTTTAATGCAATGATCTTCTCATGTATCAACTCTCTGATATAGTGCATATGAACATCAATGTGCTTGGTCCACTTATGCTAAACTAGATTCTTAGAGATCTCAATAGCACTCTAATTGTCACAATGTATGACTATAGGTTTAGGTAGATCAAATACAAACTCCTTCAGGATGTGCTATAACCAAAGAGCCTTTGTAGCTGCATTGATAGCTCCTCAATACTCAGCCTTAGTGGAAGAAAGAGAAACATTATTTTTCTTCTTACTCTGCCAAAAAATAAGGTGGGAAGTAAGGTGAAATATGTAACTTGAAGTAGACTTGCAAGAATCAAGGTCCCCTACATAGTCTAAGTCTATATATCCAACCAGCTAAAGTCATGTACTGGCTGCATAATGTATCCCATGTGTAGTACCTTTTATGTAGTGCAAGATGCACTTGGAAACCTTCTAATGAATCTCATGTGATTCTTGCATGAAGCATGAAACCATGCCAACTACAAAAGCTATATCAGGGTGTGTATGTGTCTAGTAGATGAGACTGCCAACTAATTCTCTATACAATGTAGCATCAACAAGTGGAGTGGTACACTTGACCTCTAACTTGACACCTAAAAGAAAGGGAGTAGGAGTAGGCTTGTAGTCACTCATGTGAAACTAAGAAAGCAAGTCAAGAGCATACTTAGGTTGAGAAAGTGTGATCCCTATGAAAGATTGTGTGATCTCAATACCAAGGAAGTAATGTAGCAAACAAAAGTCTGTCATATAAAATCTATCCTGTAGAGAGGTCTTGACACTGGCAATGATGGATGAAGTGCTCCCTATAATGATCAAGTCATCTACATAAAGCACTAGTATTAAGTTTGAGTCATCCTTCTAAAGAATGTAGACATTCGAGTCAAAATGACACCTGGCAAAACCTGCTAAGAGTAGGAACAAATCCATCTTGGCATAGCAAGCCCAAGGAGCCTACTTAAGACCATAAATAGACTTCTTCAATCTAAAAACCATAGTAGAATCTTGTATGAACCCCTATGGCTGATCCATATACATCTCCTCATGAAGATCACCATTCCAATAAGCACTCTTAACATCCATCTAATGTACAACCCAACCATGAGCTATAGTAATAGCTAGTGTCAAGTGAATGGAGTTCATCTTGGTGACTAGTACAAAAGTCTCTATATAGTTAATACCTAGAACCTGCAAGAAACCTTTGGTAGCTAGTCTAGCCTTATGCTTATCTACACTTCCATCTACTGCAAATTTGGTTCAATAGATCCACTTATGTCGAACCACCTTTCTTCCCGTAGGAAGGGGAACTAAGTCCCAAGTGTTTTTTTCATCAACGAGTTGTATTCTTCCTCCATAGCCTTGTCCCATTTTGGAATCCCTATTGCTTCCTTAAATGAATGTGGATATGAAGAAATGGCTATATATGCATGTGGAAATAATTTGTGCTTTGACCTTTTCCTATGAGTGTCTAAAGGATTCCTCACTAATGAACCTGCTGCATCAAGGGTTTGTTGTGCCCAACGAGGTTTAGTGGAAGAAGAAGGAATGTCCTCAACTATTTGTTGACCCTATGAAGGTGGTGTCCTATGAGTCAAAGTTGAAGGAATCTTATCTTCCAAGTCACTATCATCACTATGGTCACTGTCCATGAAAAAGGAAGGAGGAGTTGAAGAAGCCAAACTTGGACAAGATTCTTCAAAGTGATCACTCCTTTGTAAAAGATTTCATGAGTCTTTGGATCCATTTGTTTATATGCCTTGAAATGGTCAAGATATCCAACAAATATACATGGTTTTCTTTGTGGTTCTAATGCCTTTCACTTTTGTGGACGTATCCTTGCCACTGCTAGAAAACCAAAAACTTTGAATTTCTTTATACTTGGTTTTCTACCACACGATGCCTCAAAAGGTGTAATTCCATCTAAATCTTTATGGGGACTTCTGTTTTGGACATAATTGGCACAACACATGGCTTCTACCCAAAACACTTGATCTAGAGACTTATGTTGAAGCATACAAGTGGTCATTTCCTTAAGGGTTCTATTCTTCCTTTTAGTGACACTATTCTATTGTGGCGTTTATGCAACTAAATGTTGAAGATCAATACCCTCATGAGTGTAAAAGTCTATAAGCCTAGAGTTGACATATTCCCTACCATTATCTATTCATAGAATCTTGATGGCTTTCCCTAATTTTTTCTTAACTTGAGCTTTGAAGGTGATGAAGTTATCAAATACTTCAATCTTATGTGCAAGAAAAAAGACCCAAGTGTACCATGAAAAGTCATCAATAAAGGTTAGAACATAGTGGGCCTTACTAAAAGATGGTACTTGAAATGGGCCAGCTATGTCACTATGAACCACTTTTAGAATAATAGTAGCCTTCCAAGACCTCCCCTTGTCATATTTCTTATCGAGATGCTTTCCTGCTACACAGCCTAGACATACACCCTCTGAATACTTGACTTGAGGTAGACTAATGACCATATCCTTGCTACTAAGTAGTTGAAGACAGTGATAATTAAGATGTCCAAATCTCTCATGCCATAGTTTACTTTGCATATTTGAATGAGTCAACAAGGTAGGAAAGTGGACTTAGGCACAATATGTGAGAAAGAATAAAGACTTGTCTCAAGATTAGCCTTTCCAACCACTACCATAAGATCATCTTGGATAATTTTCACCACAATTGTATTGGGGAGGAACTCCACTTTTTTTCCACATCCATAGTGAGTTATCTAGTAGATGGAGAGAAGGTTGATGCTAAGGTTAGGAACATGAAGAACATCCTTAAAGACTCCATTTTCCAACTCAATATTCCCTTTCCCTTTCCCTTAAACTTCTATTTGAGTGTCATTTCCCACATAGATGTAAGGTACATTTGATGGTTTCAAAGAGGAAAACTACTCCCTACAAGCACCCATATGATGTGTTGCTCCTAAATCAAGAACCCATTCCTCAAAATTTTTATACTTGCTACCAAAGCTTGACCCTTACCCTTTGAAGTGGTTGAAGATCCCTTATCCTTATATGCATTTGGTACATCAATTTTGTGTTTCCTCATTATGTTTACCAATTCATCAATCTACTTATCCTTGCACTCATGTTCATCATGACCATTCTTCTTACAATAGAAATGAGTTTTCTTCTCCCTTTTGTTGGAATTGTTCCCCTTTTGGTTATTTTTGGAAGAAGACTTTCCTTGTTGTGAAGAAGATTGTTGAGTAGAAGAGGATTGATGTGAGGAAGATTTTTGTTTAGAGGAGGACTATTGCACATCATCTTATGGCTTAGCCTTCCACTACTTCTGCTTCTTATTGGAGTTTTTATTACTTGAATTACCTTCATTAGCTACCAAGGCTTTGGTCTTGGAAGACTTGAGAATTCATGTGCTCACTAAATTGTCATGTTCTAAGATCAGCATTTTTGAAAATTTCTTGAATGAAGGCTTAATATAGGCACTGCCCATTGTTAATTTGTGAGTATTATAACTAGAAACAAAAGGAGCATATTCAAGTGGAAGATGAGTCCTTATGTGTTTTATCATCTTTCCATTCTTGATGGGTTCACCACAATCCTTAAGTTGTACCCTATACATGTATACTTGGGTAAGATAGTCTTTGATGGTGTCAAAATTTGTAGGATCCAACTTGAGAAGTTTTTCCTCTATGGTGTAAGCCATGTCTTCATCTATTGTCCCATATAATGCTTCAAGTTTAGCCCATACCTCTATTGGATTGGTAAGCTTCCTAATGTGAAATTTGATGGGATCAGAGATATTTTTCAACAAGGTTCCTAGGGCCATCTCTTGTTTTGATTCGTAGTCTTCTTTTTGATTTTCATCATCATCAATAGGAGGTCTCTTTGATGCACCAGTTACATAACGCAGTAAACCTTTTTCTACCAATGGTTCTTTAATATTTTCTTTCCAAGTAGCATAATTATGTGGAGTTAACTTTGAAAAATAACCCATAATGCAAGAGCACAAGATCAAGGAGACACAATACATAGTACACACCCCCCCTTTTACACTCAACCATAAAATCAGCCCCCCCACTCCAAAATGAATGATTTTGGCACTTTATATGTAGTGCATTTACAATAGGCCACTTGTCAAAATGGACAAAAGTGGGCTTATGATTTTTCTGATTACAACCTTTGTATAGAGTACAAATCTAGAAATTTACAATGTAGCTCAAAAATACAACAATGGTGAAGCAATACAATGCAAAACAAGACGTATTTCTAAAAGTGTTATTTTTGTCTAATAAGCCTACAATCTAACTACATATCTGAAAAGTAGACAAAAAAAATGAACTTTCAAAAAAAATAGAACCAGAAAAGGAGTCAAAATTGTTAGAATTCTTTTAGAATAACTGAGAGGGGGGGTTAATCAATTATTCAAGGTCCAATAATGTCCAATACAAAATTTCTTTTTAGTAAAACGGGGTGAATAAGAAGTACTAGCCTTTTTACTTTCTTGTCAAATCCTTAATGACATATAATTGAAATTATCATGCATGCAATTAAATATTAAACAATCATGAAAAGTAAACATGCATCACCTCATAACACAAAGAATTTTGGTGACCTAGAAACCCTCCAAGAATAAGAAGGTAAAACTGGAGTGCGGATGATACCCATAAAATTATTACATAATTAATTTCAACCACTTATGATGCTTTGCCCTATTAAAGGCCTACCCTATTAAAAGCTTCACACACTGTCAGATGTGACCCTGTTAAAGGATTTCTACACCCTGTTAGGAGTGTGCCCTTTTAGAGGACTTAAGAACATTCAACTTAAAATTCCACCCTATTAAAGGATTTACACAGAGGTGTTAGGCCCACCCAAGTCCATGGGATTTACAGTCACCTTCTCAAAATAATTTTTTATCCCTCTCTAAGGATCTCCTATCCTTCTCATAAGGATCTCTTATCCTTCTCCTAGGGATCTTCTATCCTTTTCTTGAGGCTTATCCACCTAGCTATTGAGCTAACCTAGCAATGTAGGATTTCAATGTATAATACAATGGTAAGAAAGTATTAGAAAGGTTTTGACCTAATAAAGATTGTAGCTCTAACCTTGCAGATTGTAGATCACTCTTCAATTCTTTTCTTTGCTTGGCTTTTCTTCCTTGCAAAGCTGACAACTTGTCCACCCTTCAAGATCTGTCTCCTTGAGTTTTTCCACTCGTTATGCCAATGCACTCTATGGTCACTTGATCAACTCAGAGTCTTGATGCTCTGTGATTACTCCTCACTGTGGCCTCTTCTTGACACTTCACACTAGCCTTCTCTTGGCTTCTTCACACGACTACACTTATGACCAACTCACTCTCTCATTTTTGATGTCTGACCTATATCTCCTTATGAAGACATTTTGTTCTTCATTTTCTAGCTCAAGTCTTCCTGGTTATCAATTTTAATTGATTTTAGAAATTGTTTTCCCTCCAAACTATTTCTTCTAGAAACTCCATCAGTATACACCTTGAATTGGTTTGCATGGTTTACATAAAATTCTGTGACATCTACTCATCATCCTTATCATCCAATTGATTCACAAAATTCAATGTAACAAACTTATCGTTACTAATCTGGCAATTCTATTGACTTAACAAATAATGTAGCAACTCGGCATCATTGGTTTACTAATGCTCGACATTAATTGGGTTACTTGGCTTCTACTACTATTTACTAATGCTCGGCACCCTAAGAGATTTGCTTGGCATTTGAAGAAATTTTATTGGTATCCACTACCTTTTTTTGATGCTCTGCACCTAAAGGATTGCTCAACATCTAAAGAAATTTTCTTGGCATCCACTACCTTTTTTTGATGCTTGGCACCTAAATGATTAGTTGGCACTCACAGATGAACTTAGTCAATCTTTGCAAATGGTTTAGTCAACCTTGTATTTTGTAGTGTCCATTCCTTGTGTCTTAAAGCATGTCATTAATACATGATTTCATCATTGTCTTAGTTGATCCTTATACTTCATTTCAACATCATAACTTCAACCTTTCTCTAGGTGTTCTAGTTACATCTTGTCAATCAACTAAGTGATAGTATTTGGATCACTTAAACAATTGTCATTCTTGTAGTTAGCAAGTTTCAAATCAATGAAAAAAAATTGATTGAAAGCATTCTTTACCAATTCCATCATTCTTCATTCAAAGATCTTTTCAATCATTTCCAACAATCTCCCTCTTTGGCATTGATGGCAAACCAAACTGATCAACTTAGTTACCACCACAATTATATACCAAACAGAAAACTTGTTGTCATTACATATCTTCCTTTTTGTATCATGTCTCCCTCTTTTGTTGATACAAACTAAATCCTTTGTTCTGCTTCTCCCTCTTGATTGCTGCATCCTTACTCTGTATTCCTAATCCTTCATAGCTGCTTGCTGATTAGTTTCTTATCTCTTCTGAATCTCCCTCTTTCATCTTTTTTTTTTTGGTCTTCTACTGATCTCATACATTCTCATACATCTCTCTCTTACCTTTTATTGATTAGTTTCTCATAAATCTCCCTCTTTGACATAAATGCCAAAGGTGTAGCATCTTCAACTATCTTTTTCCTCTGTCACCATGCTTGTGACTGATTTGGAATTTTTGTTCTTGTTGTCATCCTCTGCATCATTCTTCTGATATTTCAATGATCTACTCCTATTGATGTAGGGTAGCTTCTTTGTTGCTTTAGACTGCTTGAGTTAGGGGCTTTACTCCCAACTTTCCTCTAAGATATTCATAAGTACCCTTGGGAAATGGTTTGGTGAAGATATCTACAATTTGTTCCTTTGTGTGAATGTACTCCATCTTCACTTGTTTGTCTTCCACCAATTCTTTGACATAGTGATACTTGATTGAAATATGCTTGGTTTTTGCATGCATTACTAGATTCTTGGATATGTTAATAGCACTTGTATTATCACAATACAGTATCATAGGTTTGGTTACCTCTTCTTTCATTCCTTTCAATAGATGTTTGAGCCACACAATGTTTGTGCAATTGATTGGTGTTGCCACATATTCTGCTTCTGTAGTGGATTGAGATGTGCATGTTTGTTTCTTGCTAGTCCAAGTAACTAGCCTTTTACCTAAGAATAATGCTCCTCCACTTGTGCTTTTCTTATCATCAATGTTGCCTCCCCAATTTGTGTCTGTGTATGCATTGAGCTCAAACTTCTCATTCTTTTTTTAGTATAGGCCAAAATCATCAATTCCTTTGAGATACCTCATTATCCTTTTTACTACCATGAGATGATTTTCTCTATGATTAGTAGAGAATCTAGACACTATTCCAACTACTAATGCTATGTCTGGTCTACTATGTATAACATATTGTAATTTTCCAACCATGGATCTATACATTGTTTGATTGACTTCAACTGATTCATCATTTTTGGATAGCTTATGTCTCATTACCATTGGTGTGCTAATAGGTTTGGAGTCTTCCAATCCAAACATCTTGAGTATCACTTTGATGTACTTTGATTGTGTCATGAATATACCATGTTTTAGTTGATGTACTTGCAATCCAACAAAGAACTTGATTTCTCCAAACATAGACATCTCAAACTCATGTTTATTTTTGTTAGAAAAAATTTTGCAAAGCGCTTGCTTTCCTCCAAAAATCATGTCATCCAAAAATATTTTAGATAAAAGGATATCTTTACTTTCTTTTGATTTGATGTACATGTTGCTATTATCATCAATTCTTTCAAATCCTATTTGTACTAGATACTTGTGAAGTCTCTCATACCAAGCTCTAGGGGCTTGCTTTAATCCATATAGAGCCTTATGATATTTGCATACCTTGTTTTTTTTATTTTCATCAACAAATCCTTCTGGTTGCTCTATGTAGACTTCCTCTTCAAGTATACCATTTAGAAATGCAGACTTAACAGCCATTTGATAGACTTTAAATCCTTTGAAGGCTACATGTGCTAGTAAGGTCCTTACTCCTTCCATTCTGGCAACTGGAGCAAAAATTTCTCCATAGTCTAGTCCTTCTTCTTGTGCATACCCTTTATAGACTAGTCTTGCCTTGTTCCTTGTGATTTCACCATTCTCATCTAACTTGTTTCTAAACACCCACTTGGTTCCAATTACATTCTTGTCAACTAGTCTTGAGACTAAGGTCCATGTCTTATTCTTTTCAATTTGTTATATTTCTTCTTTCATAGCATTATACCAGTCATCATCTTTTATGGCTTCACTTACTATTTTTGGTTCTGTTTTGTTGAGTAGATACATCTCACTTCTGAGTCTATTTCTTGTCATTGGTCCTACCTCTTTGTTTCCAATAATTTGATTTGCAGGATGATGTCTTCTTATATACTTTGCCAATATTGGTTCTTTCCTTTTTTGCATGTTGTCTCTTTTAGAATCTGAATCTTCATGTGTATTTTCATTAGATATTTCTTCATTTCCTTCATGTTGATAGTTCTTAGAATTTGAATGAACATTCTTTGTATTCTATAGCTCAGCTTTTGAATGTGTCTTCTTCTCAACATTCACTATTTGTGGCTCGGTAGATACTGGATTTTGTTGTTGATTGTCATTATGAGTTGCAACTTCACCATTATTAGGCATACCTCCATAAAAGTATACAAAGGTCTTGTATTCTTCTACTTTCTTGGTGTTCTCAACACTTTGAACTTCTACGAGCTCATCAAATTTCACATTTGTGCTTTCTATTACTTTTTTAGTGTTAACATTCAAGCACTTATAAGCTTTGCTTCTAGTAGAATAACCAAGAAATGTGCCTTCTTGACTCTTTGCATCAAAATTTCCATTTCTAGCCTCTTTATATATAGCATTTGCATCCAAATATTTTGAAATGTTTTACATTAGGCGAATGCCCATACCATAATTCAAAAGGTGTTGCATTTGTAACTTTCTTGACTTGAACTTTGTTGAGTGTGTAGACTGCAGTACTTACAGCTTCTCTCAAGTACTTGAGTGCAACATTTTTCTCCATCATTAAGATTCTGGCATAGTCAATAACTAATTTATTCCTTCTTTCTGCTATACCATTATGAGGTGGAGTCTTGGGTGCTGATGTCTGCCTTTTGATCCCTCTTTCATTGCAGAATTCTTCAAATTCTCTTGATGTGAATTCACCTCCTTTATTAGATCTGAGACATTTTAGGCTCTTCCCAGTCTCTTTCTCAACTCTGGCCAAGTACCATTTAAACATTTGGAATTCATCTAATTTTTGTTTCAAGAACATAACTGTCATCATCCTTGAATAGTCATCCACAAATAACATTATGTATCTATCACCTTTGTAGCTTTGCACTTCAATAGGACCACACAAGTCAGTATGAACTAGCTCTAATACTTCATTAGATGTATAAGCCTTGCTTTTGAAAGTTGACTTGGTCATCTTCCCTAGTTGGCATTGTTTGCACATGGTGTTATTAGGCTTCTTCAACCTTGGTAGACCTCTGACTTTCTTCATTTTGCTGATGCTTATTAGATTGTCAAAATTTACATGACATAGCCCTCGTGCCATAACCATACATCATCAGTTTGAACAATGAGACAAGAACCATCTTCCATGTCTAGGTAGAATAAATTACTACTAGTCTATTCACCTTTTCCTATTAGACTTCCTTGAGAATCATAGATCGTGGCAACTCCATTTTTAAATTCAACCTTGCATCCTATGTTACCTAACTATGAGGCACTTAACAAGTTATAATTTAGGCTTTCAACATAGTATGCATTATCACATGATATCTTTTCAGTAAGCCTGATACTACCTTTCCCTTTGATCTAACATGGTGCATTGTTACCAAATCTAACACTATTTCCTTCATATTGAATAAAGGTAATGAGATTACTTTTATCTCCAGTCATGTGATGAGATCATCCTCTGGCTATGATCAATTTGTTATTTTTGTTCATGCAACTTACCAGGGCAGTTGCTTCATCTTCATCTGATCCATCTTTCATAGCCACATAGACTACTTGATCATCATTCTCGTCAGAGTCTTCTTCAACAATGTAGCATCTTTTGCCTTTACCTTTGTATCCTTTTTGTCCTCTTTCTTGTTTTTGAGGTTGCCTCCATCCTTGTAATTTTTCTTTTATGTGCATCTGGCTGCAATGTGACCTACTTCATTACAATTGAAACAAATGATTGGCAGCTTACCTTTGAATTTGCCTCTTCCTCTATGAAATCTTCTTGCTAGTAATGCCTCCAATTATTCTACATCATCTTGATCAGTGTTATTATCACTAGATACATACTTTCCTTTTCCACTCTTTTTCTTTGTTTACACCTCTTCATTGTCTTTTATTGTCATCTTGGCTTTGAATGCAGATTCAAAGTTTTCTGGCTGTTAGTTGTCAAAGTTGGATAGCTCAAAGGCAGTTCCAATTATTCCTTCAAATGACAATGTGTTTCCTAGTACACACCTTAGCTCTTGGATGGTTGATACTCTTATAGCATAGATAGGAAGCAAAGTTCTCAAGTATTTGCTACATACTATTTCTTCTTATAACTGTCCTCCTAGGCTTCTTATGGCACTTACCACTTCTTTCATTCTTGCACCATATTGAGCAGCGTTCTCTCCTTCTTTCATTTTCATGTCATCAAAATTTCCTCTTAGGCTCTCTCTTTTGGCTCTCTTGACATTATCATCTCCTCCATAGATGTTTGATAATGTTTTCCACATTTGATGTGTAGCACCACATTTTTTGATGTCATCATACTCAACATAGCTTTGTGCTAAAGTAATCTCTAACATCACTTGATTGTGCTCCTTCTTCTTGTTCATGTCTTTTTCAATGAGGGTTCTTGCAGGGTCTACATGATCAACTATGATTGAGGTCTATGCATAGTCACCTATTGATCCAAGGTGCAACTTCATCAAACTATGCCATGCAACAAAGTTGTCTTTGTTTAGCTTGGGAACTTCTCTCTTAGACATCTTGATCTTCCTGCTGCTAGTACCTTGAAACAAATCAGCAGTGGGCTCTGATACCAATTGTTAGAATTCTTTTAGAATAATTGAGAGGGGGGGTGAATCAGTTATTCAAGGTCCAATAATGTCCAATACAATTTTTTTATATAGTAAAATAAGGGTGAATCAGAAGTACTAGCCTTTTTACTTTCTTGTCAAATTCTTAATGGCATATAATTGAAATTATCATGCATGCAATTAAACATTAAACAATCATGAAAAGTAAACATGCATCACCTCATAACATAAAGGAGTTTGGTGACCCAGAAACCCTCTAGGAATAAGAAGGTAAAATTGGGGTGGGGATGACAACCACAAAATTACTGCGCAATTGATTTCAACCACTTTTGATGGTTTTCCCTGTTAAAGGCTTTACACACTGTCAAATGTGACCTTGTTAAAGGATTTCTACACCATGTTAGGAGTATTCCCTGTTAGAGGACTTAAGAACATTCAACTTAAAATGCCACCCTATTAAAGGATTTACATAGAGGTGTTAGGCCCACCCAAGTCCATGGGATTTATAGTCACCTTCTCAAAAGAATCTTTTATCCCTCTCTAAGGATCTCCTATCCTTCTCCTAAGGATCCCTTATCCTTCTCCTGGGGATCTTCTATCCTTTTCTTGAGGCTTATCCACCTAGCTATTAAGATAACCTAGCAATGTAGGATTTCAATGTCTAATACAATGGTAAGAAAGTATTAGAAAGGTTTTGACCTAATAAAGATTGCAACTCTAACCTTGCAGATTTCATATCACTCTTCAGTTCTTTTCTTTGCTTGGCTTTTCTTCCTTGCAGTGTTGACAACTTGTCCATGCTTCAAGATCTGTCTCCTTGAGTTCTTCCACTCATTATGCCAATGCACTCTATAGTCACTTGATCAACTCAGAGTCTTGATGCTCTGTGCTTACTCCTCACTGTGTCCTCTTCTTGACACTTCACACTAGCCTTTCTTGGCTTCTTCACACGACCACACTTATGACCAACTCACTCTCTCATTTTTTATCTCTAACTTGTAACTCCTTATAAAGAAATTTTGTTCTTCAGTTTCCACTCAAGTCTTCCCGCTTATCAATTTGAATTGATTTTAGAAATTATTTTCCCTCAAAACTATTTCTTCTAGAAAATCCATCAGTATTCGCCTTGAATTGGTTTGCATGGTTTACATAAAATTCTGTGACATCTACTCATCATCCTTATCATCCAACTAATTCACAAAATTCAATGTAATAAACTTATTGTTATTGATTTGGAAATTCTTTTGACTTAACAAACAATGCAACAACTCAACATCATTGGTTTACTGATGCTCGACATTAACTGGGTTACTCGACTTCTACTACTATTTACTGATGCTCGACACCCTAAGAGATTTTCTCAACATCTGAAGAAATTTTCTCATCATCCACTACCTTTTTCTAATGCTTGGCACCTAAAGGATTGCTCAGCATCTGAAGAAATTTTCTCGGCATCGACTACCTTTTTTTGATGCTCGGCACCTGAAGGATTTCTCGGCACTCACAGATGAACTTAGTTAGTCTTTGCAAATGGTTTAGTCAAACCTTGCATTTTGTAGTGACCATTCCCTATGTCTTAAAGTATGTCATTAATACATGATTTCATCATTGTCTTAGCTAATCCTTATACTTCATTACAACATCATAACTTCAACCTTTCTCTAGGTGTTCTAGTTACATCTTGTCAATCGACTAAGTGATAGTATTTGGATCACTTAAGAAATTGTCATTCCTATAGTTAGCAAGTTTGACATCAATGAAAAAATAATGATTGAAAGCATTTTTTTACCAATTCCATCATTCTTCATTCAAAGATCTTTTCAATCATTTCCAACACAGATGACCTCGTATAGAATGTTTGAAGTTGTAAAATCTAGGATTGGATAGGTACAACCACCAAAAAATGCTATTTCTAAAAAATCATTGCACCAAAACTAGAAAAGAGCTGCACCACTAAAACTTTTAGGAAATTCTACCCAAAAAAATAAAAAAATTGCACCTGATTTTGAGTCTAGATGACTAAGTTATGGCCTCTCAAAGTCGGGCTATCAAATCAAAACTATATTTAAAAAGGGGTCTTGAGAGGAAAACATGAGATTAAATTTGATGGTCAAATGACTGGTTTAGTAGTTCAAAATTGCCTAAGAATGATGGTCAAATGACCATCAAATTTAAGATAACAGTTTGTTGACATCAACAAAAATGCAGTCCCTTGCCGATGTGTTGATGATGTCACTCTTACAACTAATGATGTTAATCATATGGACTTGTACTAATGTGTATGACAGAAACTAATGTGGTAGTACAAAAATCCAACATGGCTACCAACATTTCATACGATAATGATGTGTAGGTCTATCATGGCTACTAAGTTAGCTTGACTGGGTGGTGACTATCAGTCTATGTGGTTGGATGACTGTATTTCGAATGTGGCAACTATTGGAGTAGACATCACCACGTGTATATTGTCAGAGAGCTATGTTGGCAAGAACTCCATGTGTCTACTATGGAGGTGGTAGTCGGGTCTCATGGATGAATCAGATGTGTTCGCATGTGTTGTGTAGTGGAGTTAGAATTGGTGGTCTGAACATCTTCCAAATTGCTGGAAAAGAATAAGCAGTTGTCAGCATTCAAATAGTGGTCCTTAGAATTAGGTTTTAGTGGGCCAGAATGTGCAAGATGCTTCTAATTGACAAAGTACCAAATTTTCAAACAAAACAACACTGATGTAAGGGATAAAAATCCCATATTTAGTAGATGGAGAGGATTTGATGTATACAAAAGCAAATGCTGCCCACTTTAAATGTAAAGCTATGTAGCCAGGAGAGAGTGCTTGCCTAGAATTCATAATTGACTGTTGGTATGCGGTGTCTTTTGCCAGAAATGTGGTAAGGTCCACAGGAAAATGATGATGTCAGTCTATGTAGACTATTGGCCAATGGACATAAAATTTGTTGAGACTGCCCAAATGTAATAAACTGCCTATGGAATATTCTGCATAGGGCCATGGTGTGACTGTCTGGTGTCTATGCAAATTTTTTCTCTGCACGCCCAAATGGGCTAAAAAATTCTTTAAAAATAATTCTAAAAATGTAGAATCGATAAAGATCTGAACATAAATTTAAATAGATCAAATGATGACCATACCAGATTTGCAAATCGAACCTTTGGGTTCTGGTTTGAAAAAAAAATTGCCTCAAAATTGACTTGGCCTAGGGTATCCAAATTTATAGTTAATTTTCACCAAACTATCACTCTGAACATAATGGTGAGGTTCACTTAAGCTCTAGACACTCCCAATTGCTGCAAATGCTCTAGATCTAAATTGGGTCACTTTAAGAGATAAAGCAAAAAGGTCTCCAATGGTGATGTGATGAGAATCTCCCTCGGCTCTGATACCATGTAAGAATTTTCCTTAGGGAAAAATTCACCCAAGACCAAGGAACTCAAACACAAGCACAAAATAGACCAGAGTATGATTAGAATAATTTTATAGTATCCAATTCAATGTACAAGTACACTACGAGTTCCTATATATAAAGGGCTCTGGAATGCTTCTATAATGCCTAGAAGTTAGCAACATGATAAATCATACAGCCAAGTACATGTGCACTAGGTGTGGGTTATCTTCCATTTAGCAGAGGAGTAAGTGTGATGATGAGAGGATAAGCCTACAAAGGTGTATCATGAAAAATAATATTGTAGACACCATGTGCTTAATTAGAGTTGTGTACTTCTATGTTGTCAACATGAAAACTCATAAACGTACACAAATTCCTAAGTTTCAACCTATTAAATAATAAAATAATGCATTAACTTAAGTAAACTTAAGTAAAGTGTAAATAGTAAATACTTATTTACACCAACAAGGATAACTATGGTTATGTGAAGAAACAAGCCCTTGCAATCATAAGATCTTTGAAGAAATTCAAAAATCTTATATTCCAAACTAGGATTCATTTGCTAGTCCCTCATACAAGTGTTAAGGACTTCCTTTTGAGAAAGGATATTAATGAGAAAAGAGTAGGTTGGATCACCAAGGTGATGGAGTATGGTGTGGACATCTAGATCACCAAATTAGTAAGAGAGAAATTATTGTGTAAGAAAATGGTCTCATCTCAATAAGCAAATGAAGAAGTTTCCTTGCTATTGAAAAATCACAGAGAAGTAAGAGAAGAGAATCCAAGGAGTGGTATAGATGACATGATGACCTTCTTATTAGAAAATGGACATCCTTAGGGATTGGATAGAGTTAAAAGAAGATAGTTTAGATTGTACTCAGTCCATTATGCCATAGTTGATGGTATTCTTTTTAGAAGGGACTTTAATGGACCTTTTCTAAGATGTATTAGTGAAAATAAAGCTAGGAGAATGATTAAGGGGCTTCATGATGGTCTTGATGGTGGCCACTTTTCAACAAGAACCACTGCTATGAAGATAATGAGGGTGGGCTACTATTGGCTATCCTTGTTCCATGATTGTCATAGGAATGTTAGGAAGTGTGAAAAATGTGCCTTCTTTTCAGGTAACTAAAGGCTTGCATCCCTTCCACTTCATCATATTCAAGTGGATAAGCCTTTTTCTCAATGGGGTTTAGATTTCATAGGTCCTATTAACCCTCCTTCTAGCTCTAGCCATAAATGGATTCTAGCTACTATAGATTATTTCACCATGTGGACAGATGTGATTGCATTAAAGGATGCTACAAAGAATTTAGTTGTTAAGTTCTTAGATGGAGTCATTACAAGGTTTGGTACTCCTTACACCATCATTTTAGATAATACAAAATCATTTGTAGGAGCTTAGATATGTTCATGGGCAGTAGATCATGGTATTTATTTGAGTACATCTTCTAATTACTATCCTCAAGGTAATGGATTAGCTAAGTCATCCAATAAAAAAATGATCAAAATAATAAGAAGAACCATAGAGGAAAATCAAAGTTTTTGGCATAAAAAATTAAGAACAACCCTTTGGGCTGATGGAATAACACCTAGGAGGGCCATTGGGAACTCCCCTTTCATGTTAGTTTATGGAAGGGAAGCAAGGCTAACTATCTCATTAGAGTTCCCTTACCTAGAATTAGCTTATCAATTGGAACTGATTGAATATGATTCCATGACTATTAGGATGACACAATTGATAGAGTTAGAGGAGAAAACACACCAAGCTATGCAGACCTTGGAAACACATTAGTAGCAGATGAAAAGGCCCTTTGATAAGAAGGCTAAGATTAGGAATTTCAAGGAAGGTGATCTTGTACTGAAATGGGATATAGACAAAGAAAAATTAGGGAGACAATCAAAATTTGATGTAATATGGAGTGGCCCCTATTTGATAGTCAATTGCAAGCAGTCAAATGCTTTCCAACTAAGCTGACCTAATGGTGAAATCTTGCCTATTCCAGTCAATGGAATATATCTTAAACCTTTTTTTTTATGAAGATGATTTTTCATGTATATAGTTAGAGTATTTTTGTTCTATTTCTTTCTTATTTTGTAAGAAGTGTAGGGTGTACATGGTGTTGTTCCTCTGGAATGATAGTTTTGAAGAGTTGTGCAGAGGTAGAGTTTCCTAAGTTGTAGATATAGGTTGTCATAGTTCTTTAGTGTTTATGGTTTTACATAGTAGATCTTCATGTTTTTTATGACTACATAGCCCAATGGATATTGAAGCTCACTAATCGTATGCATAGTAGGCTTGCATCCACCCCGAGTCACCAAAATTGTTAACTATATTTTCCCTCCCACCAAAACTAAAATTTTTGAATTCAAACATAGTTAACATTTAAATGTTTGAACATTCAAATATTAGGGCATGTGAATTTTTTTTTTAAGACCTTAGATTATATCTTATTTCCTAAGAGACCACATGTTTTAATATTTTTGTAAACTTGCATCTTCTCATCCATCAGATGCAAAAGGATCTATGACCATCACTTTATCACTTTGTAGAAAAACATGAATTTTATTTCATGTAATAAAGTAGTGGCATGGCATTTATTTAAGGTGGGTATTCCCTTCTTTGTGGCTAGTGGAGTTATCAAAAAAGGTATAGTTCGTGGGTTCTAATTCATTCCTCGTATTGTGGGTTATGTATTTTTTTGTGGGTGGCAAGCAAGGTGACAAGGTGTCAAGTGAGTTGGCATTGTTGTGATGTGGAGCCTAACTAGAATCATAGGTTTATTCAACATAGTTTCCCTTCAAATTATTTCTAAAGGGGTTCCAAGATGGGTTTAAGGGCAGTGTTGATGTAGGGTCCAGGTGTGTTCCTTGTCATAGTACAAGGTGGGGTTGAGGGGTAATGCTCGCACGGGGTTTTTTTGGGGGTAACACCCCCAAAACCAAAAATGACCTTATATTGTAAAAGGCATTGGCTGCTATTTTTCTACTATTTTAACCCTAGTTTTTTTAAGTGATAGAAAGCTTGTATAAAAAGGCTTAGGGTTAGGGATTTTTATAAGATATCATGAGAAGATTGGTTCTTGTGGTAGTATTGAGCTATAAGGGATTACAAATTGTAATCAAGTTGTAATCACTATATCATAATAATATTGGACTTGTTTTTGGTAAATAGCCCAGGGATTAGGTGAACCACGTTAAATTTTGGTGTCTTGTGTTCTCTTATGTGCAATCTATTATTTTTTGATATTGGTTATATTTTCATGTAATTGTTATTTCTGTCTAAGGTTAATCCTAACAAGCATAAGGTAGCATTTCTATTGGATGAAGTGCTGACATGGTTTGATACATCTCTAAGACTATCAAATGGAAAGCATATTGATCATTGTCATTATGGTGCGAGCTAAAGATGCAAGAACTTTATTTCATGTAACATAATGACAAAGGGACGCATGTCATAGTGGGCCTAGTTAGAAGGTAACAATGGCAATTAAGTCATAGTTTAGTTGTGGTTTCATGGAATAGTTGTGCTAAACTTTAAAACTTGGCATGGTTAAGATGACAAGGTTGTCAAACTTGTGAAGACCTTGCAGGGTGGCAAAAAGAAATAACACCATTGGTCCATGTGGTGGATTCTGGGGGTTGACTTTAGTTGACTTGTTGACTTATCCAATTTGGCATGTCAATAACAAAGAAAGATAGTCTTTTGATGGTAAATCCAATCTTCGTGATTGATCCCAACCACTCCCAAATGAATGCCATGCTAAAATAATACAAAGGACATTTCCTCCACTTCCTAGTTATCCATCTACCTAGTCAAAATGATTAATAACACCATTTCATGTCACCTTCAAGGTCTCTTCCAATCAGGGTTTGATGATTTTCATGCCTCTCGAGTTGTACTAGATCAAATCCATCATCTAGATCGTATCCAATCACTCTCTAAAAATATTAAATGCATTGATGAAGTTATGAAGCAATTTAGAAGTCATGCCTAAGCTATAAAGACACATTTCGATACCCTTGTAAGGGGGACTTTTCTCTTTTTTCCTTGGCATTGCTTTACATGCACATTCTAATTTCCCTTTTCCTTTGAGCTTCATGACATTCTACCTTATCTCTTTCATCCATTGATGTACTATGTGAGATTCATTTTCCTCTCATCAATGTATTATGGTTGTCTGTCATTTGCACAACTGTATCTCTTTTTGCCTATGAATGATATATAGTGAAACTCTTCTTCCCTGATTTGCATGTGACTGCTAGATTAAAACAAGTTTTTTATGACATGATAGTTTAACTATGCATTTATGGGTAGAGAATGGGTTGAACAATCTATTTAGGTGCGTTACCTCCTTAGGATAGATAATGTAGATGTTTCATGCATGCTTTCTCCCCATTTCCTCTCCAAGTGTAGTTAAGGTGGACCCTAATAGCAAAGGAAGTTGGCATTTTTCGAAGACTCAACCTCATTATTTAAGTCCCACAACTTGGAGGTTGTTTCCATGTTTCACAAGGTTTCCTTTAGGTAAAAAATTTATGGAAGGATGAAAAATTATGTGACAATAATCTCCTTGGATGCCTCTATAGTAGAAACATACTCAACCTCTATAGTGGATAAAGCATTAATCTTCTGCAATTGAGAAACCCAGCTCACTCTTGCCCTAGTAATAGTAAATACATAACATGTAGTACTCCACTTGGCATCAATGTCCCCTTCAAAATATGAGTCAACATATCCTTTTAAATGAGTACCATAGCCCCCAAATTGTAAACACTTACTAGATCTTTCTCTCAAATATCTAAGAATCCATTTTACTACATTCCAATGCTGAATTCTTTGATGACTCATATACCTACTAACGACTCCCACTATATGTACAATATTTGGACTCATACATAACATACCATATTTTAAGCTTCCTAGAGCTGAAGCATAAGGTACCTTAGGCATCTTATCCTCCACTTCTTGTGTCTTTGGACACATCTCCTTAGTCAACTTCAAGTGACTAGGTAAAGGTGTGTTGATAGCTTTAGCATTCTCCATAGAGAAACTTTGCAACACCTTTGCAATATAATTAGCCTGAGATAATGTCAATTTCTTATTCTTCTTATCTCTACAAATCTTCATACCAAGGATTTGTTTTGCTACCCCCCAATCCTTCATAGCAAATGAGCATGCTAACTATCCTTTTAACCCCTTAATGTGATTCATGTTAGACCCAATTATAAGCATATCGTCAACATATAAATATGAAATAATGTAGATATCATCATCCAACCTCATAAAATAAATACAATGATCAGAATGACACCTACTATATCCACACTCAACTGTCAAATTTTAGGTACCATTTCCAAGGTGCTTTCTTCAAGCCATATAAGCTTTTCTTTAATCTGCACACTAAGTTTTCCTTACCTTTGACCTAAAATCCTTTTGGTTGTGCCATATATATCTCTTCATCCAAATCACCATGAAGTAAGGTTGTTTTTGTTAGAAACAATAGTCCACCAAGATAGTTGAGAGGGGGGGGAGGGGGGTGAATCAGTTATCCAAAAATTAAAATATTTATCTTCTTTAAACAAACTTAACCATTCAACCAAAGTAAACAACAACCATACAAAGATGTACATAGATAATTACACTAGATATGTTGACTAGGGAAACCCTTGATCGAAGGGAAAACCCTGATGGGAATGATGCCCACAAGATGATGTACTGATATAAATATTCCTTGTTAGAGGATGGACCCTATTAGGAGTCTATTACAACATTTAGTACAATGAGTCCTTGTTAGGAGATTTTGAATCCCTATTAAGAGATTCCAACCCTATTAGGAGTTGTGGTATAATGTATACAAGAAGGGCCCACTACCCAAAAATATAATTTCAACTACAAGTAGAGCTCACTACTCAAACAAGTAATTTACTATTATCTTCTTCTTTCCTCTATCCTATTAATCAAACTAATCATTGTCAGACCTTGTAGACTAGGTCATGAACCTTGGATCCAAATACCAAACCTTGAATCACTCAGCAAAACCTTGGCAATGAAGTTTCCTTCACTTCCACATTGATGTGCTCAACTTCAAATTTCACACTCTCTACTTATTTCTAATAATGTCAAATATTTTCATATCATAAAATAAAATGTCCTTCCTTTATAATGAGTTTATAAAAAAAATTCCCAAAGTTGGCTGTTAGACCTTCTCAATTAATTATTATAGGACCACATTAAGAACATGTTACACCTAGCGATAACCCTAACCTTCCACCTTGCAACTTGAATAACTTTTTGTACATGCAATATTATGATGAGCAAGCTTAGCCACATTATCTTCAACATTTATTATCCATGTCCTCAAGCTTGATCCTCAAGATATCAAATCTGTTAAGAGATATAACAAGTTTACCAAAACATGCCTCTCTAAACTCTATCACAAAACAAACATCACCAAATCTTACATAACTTCTTCTAGACTTATCCTTTCTTTGTCCAATGTTAATTTAATATACCAAATACTTAGAAGTATCTCCCATAACCTTGGGTGGTTATCATGCTCAACTATCCATCTATAGCAACTTGATCTTTTCGTTGTTCTTCTGTCAGATACCACAAAAAATTGTTATGTAGACATAAAACATGCTATGTCTACATTAATGACAAACTCAGTCATGAATGTAACATATCATCATAGTAGTACTCCCACATCGTAATATCATTATCATTCATGCTTCCAACTAATATTTTAACAATCTCCCCAATCTTCCAACCATTTTAATATCAAGTTGCTCCAAATGCAAATCTTGAATAGTCACAATACTTAAAACAATACGAATAGAAGTCATTTTTACAACATGAGAGAATATCTTGTCAAAATCAATGCCCTTTTTCTATTAAAATCCTTTTACAACTAACCTAGCTTTAAATATTTTCTTATCTCCATCCTCTTCTTTCAACCTATAAAACCATTTATTTTGTAAAGCCTATTTACCTATAGGCAACTTGCATAAATCCCAAGTCTTATTTTCTAGCAAGGAGTCCATTTCATCTACCATTGTAGACTCCCACTAAATCTTAGTATCCACCTATGCAACTATTGGACTAACCACCAGCATTCCCCTTTGGGATTTGTGACATGGTTTAACCATCTCCTATGTTCTATAAGTCTAGTGGTCATATTGTGCATTAACAAGTTGATCTTTTGGTGCAACTACAACTCTAGCTTGTTACAAGTGGTATCAGAACTTGGTCATAGGTTTGAATCTCCTCTGGTAACACTGAGGAGAGATTGTTGGACTAATCACCAATGGTCCCCTTTAGGATTCATGACATGAATTAATCATCTCCTATGTTCTATAAGTCTAGTGGTTATATCAGGCATTAACAAGTCAATCTTTTCCTTCCAAAGGCTTCCATAAGTCCTTCTAATAAAGATAGTCCTCCACTTACATTTTCCATAAGTGAAAGTTCTACCCATTAAAATTTTCAACCTTCATCTTACCCTCCTCTACCATTGCTCCCACTCAACCGTGAGACTTTCCTATAGAGGAAAACTAAAAAAACAACCCCTCTCTGATACCACTTGTTAGGATTAAACCACAAACATAAATAACAATTACATGCAAATATAAAAGATATCAAAAAATATTTAATCACACAAAAGAGAACACAAGACACTAAGTTTTAATGTGGTTCACCAAATCACTAGGCTATGTCCACTAAACATCAAGTCCAATATTATTATGATCAAGTGATTATGACCTGATTACAATCTACAATCCCTTATAGCTCAATACCACTGCAAGAAGAAATTTTCACATCACACATTATGAAAGATACCTAACCCTAAGCCATTTTATATAAGTATTTTTCCACTTTAGGGTTATAACATGTTGGCCATATGTCGGCCATAGCTCAGAAATTTGGGTGATGACCCAAACCCCAAAGAATTATGAAGTACGTACAATACTTCCCTAATTAGTCACCACAAACTAACATATGTCACTCTCATTAGTAAAATTTATAAGGTTTTCACTTTGTTATTCTTCTCTATTATTTTGTTGAGTGATGAGATCAACTCAATTTGATCATCATCATTAGATCTTGTTAAGGCTACTAGTATAGTTTTACATTCATACATATGAGGAGAGCTCTCTCTCATCTTTTCTTAGACATTTTGGCTAACTACTTTCATATATTTCTTTTCTTCCTTCTAGGTCATGTCTTTTTCATCTTCTTGATCTTTCACTTCACCTTTCTACTATCCTTTCATCATAAGGGGTTAATCTAAAAATCACATTCAATCTATCCAAGTGTTACATGTTTCAAAAATATAAGTCTATATCATACACATGAGAGCTAAACATCATATATGAGAGAGATACATGAGCATATACACATAGGTATAAAAGCACTGCATACATGAGCAAGAAACTAAAATTGAAACATCACATGAAAACTTAAAATGATGAAACATCCATCAAAATGAGACAAGTACACAAATTTGTTGATCAAATCTAGTATCTCATATATATCAAATGTGTCAGTGAGATCCAAAATCTGCATATTCATCTCAAAATACATGGAAGTACACTCAAAACTATCAAAACTGCCAGCCTAGACCTAGGACTGACTTGCACCCTCTACAATTGGTCATGGCCCTAGTGGTGAAGCTTGTCTCCTACCCAATGGTTGTATTGCACCCTTTGATATGCCTGTCCACTCTAAATAGAGAAGAAGTCCCTACCCTAGTGCCACCACAACCCTATAGGTGGCATAATAGTATGTAGCATGTGCACCATGCCATGATACCTCCTACTTGGCAGCATCTTGCTCCTTGTGGAGCTCCTCTCCTCGCTCCTACTCATCCATGAGCTATTGATCCCATATTGCAATATTGTCCTGGGCTACCTATAGCTCTGCCTCCAAGGTTTGAATCCTTGCATCACTGTAATCATCTCCCTTGGTAGGTTGTTCTACCTATGCCTCTACCCACATTACTATCTACCACCTTAGTGGATCCTCCTCTTCCTCTTTCTCCACCTCTCTAGTAGCTTGCACCCACATTCGTCTCCTCCCAGATTGTGAACTATCCCCAACCTCCATCCATCTCCTACTTCTGCCTCTATGACCACCTCCACCTCCTCCATGTCCCCCTATTATGGGTAGATCATCTAGCTCTATAAATCATGGAAAAGGATGTCTCTATATCTTGTATAGATAAGCTAGATCTTCCCTTGCATCTGCTACATCTGGGTAATAATCCCAAGGAGTCCATACCAAGGTTGTTGTCTCTCATTTCATTGTCTGATAGTCTAGCATAGGTAGCCATCCTCATGCCTCATTCGAGTAGAAATGAGCATAGGTAGTAGTCTCCACTAAGACTACCTGTCACTCTACAAACTAATGCCATACTTGGCTGATCACAAATCTCTCTTAATCTTTGAGTGTCTACCTACTAATAGTCTGCTATATCACATATAGTCTAGCTCCCAAGCATTAGACCATTTATATAACTCTCAATAGGGATTCCATTTAAATGCTATTAACTCATCAAAAATGCACTGGTAATATGTAACATCCCCACTGTGGGTCTGTAGGCTCCCATGGCTACACTCATGCTCGGATCACAACAATGTGCTCCCATGCCCATATCTATACTAGCACCACTCTGCATGCCCAAGAGTGACCCTCATGGTACACTATCTCATGAAGCTCATGATACATGTCTATAAGAATAGCTACCCCCCATGCCATACTATGAGGCCATGCAATAAAGTTTGCTACTAGTTGACCCCATCCTAGTGGGAAGCCCTTCTAGCCCCTATCCATAACCAATGCCTGAGCAAATAGAGAACATAATAAACATAATAGTGAGTAATCACTCCCATAATCATCAATGAGTCACTCCCAACTCAAATGGTGGTCTAAGATGGTGACATCACAAAACATCTACTACATCATTAGTCACCCCCCTATTAGGGTTTGCTCATAGTACACTTGTGGTATATAACCAAACATGGCATCAGTATATCTCACATCAACATTAGAACTTGAAAGCATAAATAGATTAATCAAACATATAAATCACTAGATCACCATGGCAAGGTACTCAAAAAATGTGATACACATCCTCTATGGTGATTGAGGCCTCTCCAATTGACAAGTGAAAGGTGATATGCTCACTATACCATTGCTCAACAAGTGTAGTTAGCAATCCATGATTTTCCTATATAAGGGGAATTTGTATAACCCATCTCAAGACCATGCTACCTATAGTAGTAGTCTCATCATCTATCAAATACTGTACAACCCGCAACCCCACCACTTTGGAGGCTTCGATAAGAAGTTCAAGAAACACTATCTACAAGACAAGATATGCAAACATCAGTAACACATCATCAACATGCAAGAATTCAATATAAAAATGCTTCAAAATAACTTATGCAACATTTCTTTCTATATGTAGGGGATACAAAATGTTGATTAGATATCATGTGATAGTTTCTGATATACCTATGCAATACATTTTTGTCATGTGACATTTTGCACTGGTCCATGCGACAAATGGGTATGCTTCATACAACATAGCTTTTTCTACCCCTGCGATACTTTTTTTCGATGCAAAGTATTGTGTGATATTTTCTAAAGTACCTGTTTGATACTTTTTAAAATATTGCACGATATTTTGTATTTTACCTCTAAAAACATGCGAAAAAGGTCAAAAAAACTCAAAAAGTAGTTTAAAAGTGAAAACATACAGGCACCTCATAGTGCAACCGACTATGCTCGAAATGGTGTCGATGGGTCAAAATGCCTAATAATGCTATTTTCTCTCTCCAAATTCACAAAAGACAAAATGAATTTTAAACTAACACTTGGACCCCTTTTATAGTGTTCCAACCTCATTTTGACCAAATTTTTGAACTCCTTGAAATTCTGTGAAAATTGCACCATTAACTAATTTTGGTGTCCTAGATCTATTTTCAAGATCAAAATTGAAATCCAAGTTCATCTTGATAGTCAAAATCACATTTTAAAATTCTACTTTCTTCTATGCAGTTAGTTGACGTTTTGAGGTCTATTCTTTGAATCATATTTCTTTGTCTTCACCATTTCTACATTTTATATCTTCTTATCTTCACCCTTTCATGTCTAAACTCACTTTTCTACTTTATTTGAGCTAATTTTCATGCTTTATCCTTCATGGTCAACTCTAGTCAAACTGGGGCATTATGTCATTCCTTAATAGTCACTCTTTAGTTCTAATCATATATCTATCATCTTGGACACTACTATATCTCAATTTACTCATATCTTGCTAGTTTCTACATTTGCCTTACCTCATTTCAATTTCAATCCCGAGGAGGCAAAAATACTCTATCATCGCTTACTACAACTATCTATTTCTTAGGAGCATATGCCTAATCTTTGCATTTTCTTTCAATCTATTTACTTTTCTAGGTGATGGCATTCTTCTTCAATTTTGACATCATCTTTTTCCTAGTGTTTAGTACTATCATTATCAGGCTGTACATTCAGGATTTTCTATCTCTTTCTGCATTTCATTCTTTAGAATTAGATATCTATATCTATTGCTGCCTACTTGGCTTCTATTTTCTTTGACATAATCTATTCCCAGATCGATCACACATTAGTCAAAAAGGGGCAAATGTAATCACCTAAAAATGGTCGTCTAGACTATTAGCCCCCTTCTCAGCATTTTTGCTAATTTAATTAATCATTTTGCATAGACCAAATCACTAATAATCAATTAATTTTATTATAATCTATAGTTTGACTATGCTATCCTAAGTTTTTTATTTGATTAAAAGAATATGTCCCCTTTTAATTAAATAAAAGACCCCATTCTTCTAACCCACATGAAGTAGTCCTTTTCCTGCTTTTCAAATTAAAAGAAAAGGCTTTGTGACTTTTTGTCTTATATGGGAAGTCAACTTCTATTTTATTGGCTGATTTGCTTGTGCACATGGATCACTCCCATTTTCAAATGCCATCATTGATCATTCATCATCTTCACATTGATCTCTATAGCCTATATGACCTTAAAAGAGAGATATATTTTCCCCTCAAGGGATCCATCCATCTTTTGAGTATTGTTATATTGCAGGTTTTCTAATAAGTTTCTTTGGAGCTTTATGGAGAACTTCTCATCTCTTGCCTCATTCTCTTATCCATTACATGCTATCTTAAGATCATATGGCATTTTAGTATAGTTTCATGTCAGTTTAGTTTCTCTTTTGCAATGATTTAGCTCACATAGCTTAACTAGGTTGGTGGTAACATTCTCATCCATACTTAGCATAGCTGCATTTTGCATACTCATCTTAGTTTTGTCTCCATTTTCATTGCATTATTGAGGTATCTTTTGCAGACATTTTCACTCTTGCATCTTGTCTCTAATATAACCTCCCATTGCATGGTTTACTAGCAAGAAGAGAATTCCTAAGGCTCAATTGAGATCCCTCATGCATGAATCATACTCTCTTGCACTCTATAGATAGGGAGCTCTAAGCCAACATCCAAGCATTCTAAACTCATGGAATCCCTTGGATAGAAGGGTTTAGAGTGTGGCACTTTCTTAGTGTATAGTTCCTTCTATCTCTGAAGTTTCTACCCATTTTGAATACTTTTCTATATGTCTGAAGTTGCATAATTGACATACTAGAGTTCTACTCCTAAGATTCAGTTGATCATCAAGTGTATGACAATTCTAAGCTATGTGTCCAAAGTTGTTACACTTATAACATACGATCTATCTTCTTTCCTCATAAGGTCTCCATTCTCTTGATGTCCTTTTATTAGATCTTCTTCTATTGGTAGGGTTAGTATTCCTAGGCATTTCACTATTCCTTCTATCATTATCATATTTAGGTTTCCTACAATCAACTGTGTTATGACCCATACCATAACAATTATGACGCTAAAAGTCTTTAACATGATTAAATGATTTATTTTTACAATCTCTTTTCATATGACCTATTTCATTACATGAAAAACACTTACGTCTAAATTCATACCTGGTTTCCTTAGGAGATTCTATTTTCTTTGGTTCATCCAAAATCTCAACTTCCTTGTCTTTACCAACTTCTTTAGGTTTATCAAATGATTGACCGGATTCAATCTTATCATTAGATTTATCTTTTTCTTTTAGATCTGATCTAATCTCAGGTTTCTTTGCACACATTTTAAATAGATGGCCAAGACTAGTCTTATTATAAGTAGGTCTCTGTATTGACATTGAATCATCAAGCTTTTCTTTGCTAGAATAGAGCTTCTTAAGTTGTTTCTTGCTTTGAGTTAATTTAGCTTTCACAATAGTATTGTACTTATGAAGTTCTTCATGATCTTCTTTCACTATTTCAAATTCAGATGTCTTCTTTGCTAGACTTTCTTTAAGATTTTTATTCTCAGTTTTCAAATCAAATTCAACTTTTCTAGGATCACTCCTCAAAGTTAACTTGATATTTGTAATCTTCAATTCATTTTTCAAGATCTAATACTCTATGTTTAGCTTTAAATAATCATCATCACTAGTTTAATATTTAGTAGATTCAAGTTTGGATTTGAGATGTTCAATCTTTTCATTTAATTATACAATATATACTTTGGAGTCTTCATATATATCCTTTATCTTATCTCTTTTTTCAATAAGGAGATCAATTTTTTCAAGTGCCTCTTCAAGGTTCTTGATCAATTGTTCCATATCCATAAGGATCTTACTCAAGCTATTAAACCTCTTTAGAGTAACTATGCTCTGATACCAATTGTTAGAAATAGGAATTACTAGGGGGGGGCGGGGGGGGAGTGAATCAGTAATCTACAAACTTTAGTCACCAATTGGATATTATTTGTTACTTTAAACCATACATAACAAAGTAACAAAGTAATGTTGAATAGTAATAGTAAACATGCACAAAGATAACTCATAACACCATATTTTGTTAACTAGGGAAACCCTGGCCAAGGAAAAATGGCGGTGGGGATGATAACCACTAGATAATTTACTGATATATAAGTTCCTTATTAGAGGATGGACCCTATTAGGAGTCAATGAGAAAATTTACTATAGAGAGTCCCTACTAGGAGACTTTGAATCCCTATTAGGAGATTCCAACCCTATTAGGAGATCTGTCAACCCTGTTAGGAGTTGCAGTATAGTGGATGCAAGATGAGCCCACTGCCCAAACATGCACTTCCAATTACAAGAAGAGCTCACTACCCAAACAAGTAATCAGACTTCTGGAATATAGGTACTGTAACTTCTTTCTTGTCTAATCTCTGATCTTCAGCTCATTCTTGGATCACAAAATAGCTTTACAAAACTTTGCATGAATCATTTTCACAAAAGTTCATTTACAATTGCTCAACACAACATATCATAACTTCTCAAGATAGCACACTTGAACTCACAAGATGTCCTTTGCATAAATACCATGCCTTTACACAAAATATTGCTAGGTCAGCTAAGACCATAATACACTTTTCCAACTTAGAGTAAACATCTAGGATGTCAGCCCTAATTAGACAACTAATTATTTTGTAAACAAAATAATTTCTTTCCTTTAATTTCATTGTCCTGTTACATTGGTAAAATAAAAATATCTCTTTCATGTACAATCCATACTGACTTACAAGGTTATATACATCATCATTAACATGTATACAATCTCCATCTAATTTCACTAGTCATAATATGACATCAACAATAAGTTACAAACAAAACAATGCATTATTGTATACCAAATTCATACTTAGACAATTTATGAGTACCAAAAGCTAAGTATCTTTATTTTTGAGGTTTCCTGTAAGCATGTACATCATGTGTTTCCACGAATAACAACACTTACATATCTTCATTAGCCAATTTTCAACAACTACGGTACTACAATCTGCTATACTACCTAATAAATTTTGCAAACCTATATGAGCATGTGAGATGTCCAATGGATAGTACAACATTACTAGTACCACATAAAAAATAAAATAAAAATCACCTACCTTTTACAAAAATCATGGTCCATGAGTCACGACTGCTCAGCGGGCAATGCACTCAACACTCTAAAACTTTGGCAACAATAAGAAATTTCAATCTCCAGACCAAAAAAAAGAAAATTATGTAGAATAATAATATCTTAGGAATATATGCTACCAAAATAGGTTGGAAAATTACGTAGGATTAACAAATGAGAATTTTAGATGTAGGTGGAATGCATCTTCCTATATAACCCCAAAATAGAAAACAATTGGCTAAATAGGGTTGGTGGTCAACACACATTGGGAAAATGGTAGGCGACAACCAATGAAAGGGAATATTTATTGGTTATACTAATGGAAAAATAAAATTTTCCAAAAAGAAAATAACATGTAAAGGATGGCAAAATTTTAAAAATAATTGTATCAAAAATGTATATTACAGTGGGGATTGGACCGGAATTTTCAACCAATTATGTGAAAACTAATCAAAAACTAGCACGGGTGTTGGACCCAAGTATTGTAAAAATTTTGTGATGTGGTTGAACAATGTTACATGCTTGATTCACCAAATGACAATCAACTGATGAGACAAGATCACCAAATGGTGAAGATTTACCACTAAAATAATCTTTGGTCAAGAGATGAAGATAATGAATAGGAAAAGAAATTGGAAGAAGAGGAGAAAAATAGGAAAGAAGAAGAACAAAATAAGAGAAGAGAAGAAGGGATGAGGAAAAAAAGATGAAGAAGAAGGAGGAAGAAGTAAAAAAGAAGGAAGAATAGAAGGATAAAAAGAAGGAAGAAGAGAAGGAGAAAAAGAAGGAAGAAGAGAAGAATAAAAAGGAGGAAGAAGAAAAGAAGAAAAAGGAGGAAGATATGATAAAGGTAAGTGAACCTAGCTCTTATAGGACTCTAATGAACCTATAGAGAGAGAGCTCTTCCCATATGAACCTATTTCTTATGAACCTAGGACTCTAATGAACCTAGTTCTTTCTAGAGAGAGATCTCACCATATGCAAGAATGAAAAACTATGCTAGATAATGAACCTATAATGCAAGCTAATATGCAAAGTGGTTCACTAGCAAGAAGTGCATAAAATTTAGACTCTAAATTCATCATTGAGCATTTATCAAGGACATCATGATATCATACAATCATCACTAGTATAACTATGAGGATATGAAAATGATCGATATGAGATAGGTATATGGAAATCCAATCTAAGAATGAAAGACATGCAAGTGAAGATGACTATGCAATTAGATTCCCTAAGTTTAGTATAGCAAGATTACACATGTATCAAGGCATAACTGCCAAGATAACCCTTGAGTGTGGTCTTGTGAAAAATAATCAATGATAATATATTGTAAGTCAAAGTGTCAAATAGAACAAGCCTGAATGTTTGAAACACTATAGATGAACAAAGTATACCCTCAAGAAAAAATCAAGAAAACATGCCTCATGCCCCCAACTTTCTAGTTCATGACATCCTTGAAAGACTATTAGGGAGGGAACATATAGCAAAGAAATTCACACAAAGAAAATAAAGATTAGCATGGGTTGGTCATTTAAGTGTTTAACTTCTTGTGTGTAAGTCATTTGGCTACTTCTTCAAGACTTGATTTTGATAGTGAGAAATATCACAACATCAGAGATTGTAGGTAAACTATCTAAAAAGTGTTAAGAAACACTTGATGTCAATTTGGGTGGTTAGTATTGAGAAACACTATTTTGTGAGTTGCCAAAGAAACCCAAATGCACAAGGGCACCTCAATAGGCTAAGCATATATTCCCCCGAGATGAGAATAAGAAACAATCCCAAGCTAGGAAATGTGTTGTGAAGTGGGTGATTAAGACTAATAGATATAGGTGCAAGGGTCTCAGATAGCGCTTGTTACTAGGTTTTCACCACTTGGCAGATTTTTCCACAACTTTTTTCAATTTTTTTATATTTTTTATATTTTTTGATTTTTTTGGTGATACATTAAAGTTCCTATTGCTAGGTTTTCACTAAGATGATCATTTTTCAGGACATTTTCTAACTTTTAGGATTCTTTTATGATCAATAAGTATGTACAAGATAGCTACAAACCTCTAAGCATAGAACTTCTTCAAATGTAGGACATTGATAGGCTTTGCAAGTTCTTCCCATTTAGGAGTAGATAGTTGATAAGCACTAGATCCAAATACTATTGTGATGATGTATAGGCCTAACCAATTAGGTTCAAACTTGTCATTTTGTTCCCTATGCTGCTGATTTTTTGGGTTCTCTCTAAGCATAAGTTCACTGACTTCAAACTGACATGGGTGAACTTTCTTGTTATACTAAGTAGACATGCACTTTTAATAAGCCCTCACATGATCAAAAGTAGCCTTGTGTCATTCATCAAGAGTTTCTAGTTCCTGTATTCACATAGCTCTATGGTCTTCATTAGTTATTAACCCATGTAAGGAGACTCGCAAGGAGGGGATCTCAAATTCTAGTGGGAGAATGACCTCATAGCCATATACTAGAGAAAAGGGTGTGACCCTTGTAGGAGTAAAAATGGTAGTTTTGTAGGCCCAAAGTGCCAGATTTATCTGTAGGTACCAATCTCTCCCAGACTTGTGAACCGTTCAGTGTAAGATTTTCAGCAATGTTTTGTTGGAGGCCTCAACTTGGTTGTTCCCTTGAGGGTAGTAGATAGAGGACCAATGCTGCTTGATTTGAAATTTCTTGCATAGTTATTTGAGGTCCTTGTTTTTAAATTGTCCTCCATTTTTAGTAATAATGACAAATGATGTAGTTTAGTATAAATAGGGCAACATGTTTGCCTGTAGCTAGCAAATAGTGGTACAACTTCAACCCATTTGGTGAAATACTAAATTGCTATAACGATGAACTTGTGACCACTAGATGAACTTGGATGAATTTTTCCTACCAAGTCAAAGGCCCATTATTGAAATGGCCAATATGTCAGAGAGGGAATTGGCTCACATGCAAAAGCATGAATTAAGTTACCATGAAGTTAACATTCTAACAGGACTTGGCATAATGAATGACATGTTAGAAGATTGGTTGCAAGAACGAATGCTAATGATATTACTATGGTGGAGTATTTTAGATATGTTACTATGATGATATGTTACATTCATGAATAAGTTTATCATTGATGTCAACATAGTAGTTTTTTGTGGTATTTTACGAAAGAATAGTGGAAAGATCAAGTTGGTACAGATAACTATTTGAGTGTTTACACTATCCAAGGTTATGGGAGATACTTTTGAGTATCTAGTATGTGTAGTTAAAATCAAAAGAATAAAGGATAAGTATAGAAGAATTTATGTAAGTTTTGTTGATGTCTACTCTGAGATAGAGGTTAAAAGGCATGTTCTGGTAAACTTGTTATATCTCTTAGAAGATTTATTTTGAGAATCGAGGTTGAGGACATGAAGAAGACATGTTGGTGATGATGCGGCTAAGTTTTCTATTCATAATATTGTGTGTACATAAAGTTATTCAAGTTGCAAGGTAGAAGATTAATGTTATCACTAAGTGTATCGTGTTCTTAGTATGGTCTTATAATAATTAATTGAGAAGGCCTAACAATAGACTCGGGGAATTATTTTGTGGACTCAATATAAAGGAAGGATATTTTTCTTTATCATTAGAGTGGATTTGAATGATTAAAAAGAAAAAGTAAGAGAAAAATGCAAAGTTGAGAAAAGTAGTGTAGAGGTGAAGGAAACTTCATTGATGAGGTTTTGTTGAGTGATCTGAGGTTTGATATTTGGATCTGAGGTTTTTGACCTGGTCTAAAAGGTTTGATAGTGATTGGTTTGGTTGACAAAATAGAGGAAAGAGGAACATAATAGTAAATTACATGTTTGAGTAGTGAGCTCTTCTTTTAGTTGAAATTACATGTTTGGGCAGTGGGCGCATCTTGCATACATTGTACTTCAACTCCTAATAGGGTTAGAATCTCCTAACAAGGACTCTATGTACCTAAATGTTGTAATAGAATCCTAATAGGGTCCATCCTCTAATAATGAATATTTATATTAGTACATCATCTTGTGTGCATCATTCCCACTAGAGTTTTTCCTCTGATCAAGGGTGTCCCTTGTCAACATATTTAGTGTAATTATCTATGTGCATTTTATCATGGTTGTTGTTTAATTATGTAAGATAAATGTTTTAATTGTCAGATAACTGATTCACCTTCCCCCCGCCCCCAGGTATCTTGGTGGACTATTGTTTCTAACAATTAGTATCAGAGTATCAGGTCCTTGAAGGAAAAGTTTAACAACTTTGGGAGATTCATGGTGAACATGTTTAGAGAAGATAGTACTACATATGGCAGAGGAAATTTCAACACCAAGTAATGGAAATTCTTTGTGAGTTATCATATTTGTGTAATGAGTAGAATATTGAGTTTTCACATTTGGAATCCTTCTATTGTAGACAAGGGAATAGTAGCACAAGTGAAGAAGATCCAGATCAGAAGAAGACATAAAAATAAAGGAAGGTATTGATCTACTTACAAAGAGAGTGTTGGTCTAATTTTTTACAGAATAAAATTCTCCCAATTTAGGTATAAAAAATTATAATTGAGTCAAAATTGTAGCCCTAGTTTTGAGAATTTTGAGAAATTAAGCCCCATAAGTGCTTATCGATGCACGTATACTTGGTTGTACCTTTGAGCCCCATGAGGTGTTTAATGTTTCTAACACCTTTCATTTAGTGCACCTATGTGATCCATGAAGTTAAACTACCTTTTTGAGTCATTTCTTGAAGTCTCATTTTGAGCATTTGTCAAATTTGCATTTTGACCTATGTCAAACAATGACAGGAGCCTATGTTTGCAATTGAATATCTCACACCTAGTGATGTTTCATGACTCACCATTTTGAGAGTATTTAGTGTCCATACGTGAGAGCCTATGTTTTATATTTTGAGTTATTTTGAGTCTATTTGACTAGGTTTTGGATCCCTCAAAGTTGGTCTTTTAATGTTGTCATGTTGATACAATTTATTCTAAATTCTGGGAAGCCCTGTTT
Source organism: Cupressus sempervirens (assembly GCA_028749045.1). Classification (NCBI taxonomy): domain Eukaryota; kingdom Viridiplantae; phylum Streptophyta; class Pinopsida; order Cupressales; family Cupressaceae; genus Cupressus; species Cupressus sempervirens. The sequence goes on from CM053792.1 coordinate 7,613,096, forward strand.
GACATGTTATAATTTTGACCTAGTTGACCAAAATGATGAAATTCCTTTTGTGTTACATTTTGGAGGTTAGAGAATTGTTATGTTTCAAGTTTGAGCTCATGATGAATCCATTTGATCTATTTTCAAACATGATTCCAAATGCAACTTGTAACTTTTTATTGGTGTTAGCAAGTGCAGATTTATTGGTACCCCTGTTCGTAGCATCATATCCTGAAATCCATGATAGGTGAGATAAAATTGATTATACCACTATTTTGTACTCTAAAAATATTTTAAGCGTGCCAATTTCCAAATAATGATGAATCCATCTGCACACTTTCCCAGGTCAATTCCATTTGCAAAAATCAGCTTTTTGATAGTGTTTTCAATCTGCAAATTCTGAGTAGCCCACTTTGACCGCCCACCATTTGCTCCCAGTTATTCATCATGAGCCCAAATCATAGATTTATACTCTCCTCATGATATTGAACCAATGCCCCAGCTTTCATTCTCCCAAGTGTCAATTTTCCCAGTTTTCAAAGCCAAATCTGAACCCAATTTATTATTTTCTAACATGTTTTCTTGCAGGTAGATCTGAAAGGACAACTTTGATAGTTAATATCTTTTGACTGAGAATTCATCATAGGAAAAGATTCAATAGGGTAGGAGTGTGTGGAACAGAGAATTAGTGGGTTAGATTCCAGAGCCTGATCAGGTGTTTGGGTCAGTTTTTAAGGCCAGTCAAAGGACCTCTTGATGCAAAATTGACAGTTTGCAAAAAAAGATGTAAAATGAGCTTCAAATTCATTTTAAGTGGTTGAACTTGTTTCAAATCAGTATTAGATGGTGAATAGATCAATTCAGCATTTCAGTTGTCTGAAAATGAAAAAAAATTAGTCGAACCCACTTTGGGGCCCGACTAATCTCGCCAAATTGGCAAGTACAAGACTAAAGATTAAATGTGTGAAAGAGCTGCCCACTGTTATCAACAATAAACAAATATCAAATCCAAATGTGAGAGATTAGAAAAATCATGCCAATGATGGGGATGAAGCTTGATAAATTTACTTTTGCTAAGTTTATTAAGTGCATGTGTAATGCAATCGACACAAGAGTTGGGAAAGGTGGAGCGTGATAGTTCTAATGCATCTAGCAACTACCAACCAGGTATTATGAACACTATTGATCATTTGATTGAGGACTTGGAGAATATTGACATTATATTTCACATTGTAGATCTATCTTAGGAAAATGGTTACTTGTCCCAATGGGATCAGTTCACAGCACAAGTGGAGCTCATTGCCTCACTGGTTCCATACATGGTTGCAAGTGGGAATCATGAACACGATTGGCCTAATTAAAGTTCATTCTAATAAGAACCCAAACTCAAGAGCTGACTGTGGGGTGTTGGGTAAAACCACATTTTATGTGCCAACAAGCAATGATGCTAAGATATTGTACTCCATAGACTATGGCATGTTTCATTTATGCATTGTGGATTCAAAGCTTGACTGGCAGAAGGGAACTGAGCAATATGAATTTATTGAGAAGTGTTTAGCATCAACAATAGAAAGAAGATGATGCCAGTTATATAAAAGTTGTATGCCAAGAAATGGAGTCTACGTAGTCAAATTGGAGCCTTGGCATAAGGAAAGGGGCACTCCATGCTAAGAGGGGAGACATCCATAATGCAGGGGCCAATTACAGAGCAACCCCATGATAAAAAAGGCAAACCCACGGTAAGACTTGACCAGACAAGGAAGCACAATTCCTACATGGTCAACGTCCAAAGAAGGCATCCTACAACATGTCAAAAGGAAGCTCCACAAATGCAAAGGAGAATAGGAGGTGACTAAGAGGAAGAAGCAAATGATAAGAACAAAGAAAACCCACAGATCATAAAGGGAAAAACATGGCAAGGAAGAGGCTTACATTAAACAAGAAGATGCAACGTAATAAAGGAAACCATCGAGATAGAGGGGAGGGTGCTGAAGTGCCTAGAATCATGCAAAGAAAGATCTACGCCAGTTAAATGAAAACTCATGGCAAAGGAGCTGGACAGTCAAGGAGCCTGCATTGAAATGAGGCCATGCATGAGATAAGTCCATGTGTTGGATAGAGGAAAAAACATCCAAGATGTTTGTAAAACCCACGCCAGAGGAGATACAAGTAGCGTGAACAAAAGAAGACCACCCATGCATTAAGCATAGATTAGGAAAATGCCAAAAGGGAGGAGGCAAATGTTGATGCACAGCTAAGATGAATTGAGATTCAAGACAAATTACATAAAAGAAAAGACTTTGTGCAAGGAAGGAAGCTATTAAAAGGAAATAAATCAGCTAAAAGGATGTGTGAAGGGGCAAAGGGGAGGAATATGCTTTCCCTTAGACTAGGCATTAGATGAGGAAGAGCAACTTGCCAGTCAAAGAAAATGAAGTTGTTTGAAGAACTCACCCACGCAAAGGAGCTTCCACACATGTAAAGAGTGGAAGCAACTGTAAACAAGCTGCAACCAGGAAGGCATGTTAAAGCAAGGAAATCCCATGCAAATTTGGGTGGGAGCCAGCCAGAGGAGCCTTAAGCCATGTGGATACATCTAGGACCTTCCACATGTAGGGAGCTTTTAAGCGTAAGTTTCTTCAGGCACAAGAGAAATGAGATTTTTTCTGTAGTTTTAGTCCCACATAGCCTATGTGGGGATTCTTTTAGCTTTTTAAATAAAACTCCATACAAAGGGTAAGATGTCTAAAAGACATGGCATGTTTTGTAAACAAAGTGTGCATGGGACCATACATAACCGACTTGAAGTTGAAAGATAGCTGGAGAACCTCAAATTTCAAGCTACGAAAGAAATTTTAGATGAAGAAACATGTGAGCTAATGTGGCAAGATGAGCCAAGATTTCAACACGTGTCCCGATCGTGTGGTGGGCACTTGCCTGCAAAAGTAAGATGCCCGATAGTTAAACAATGTGGGTAAGCAGGCTATCACCACATGGCAATAGGTCTCGGTCAAGGTGAGGTGGCACCACAAGAGCAGATCAAGATTGGAGGCTTAAGAGCACACCATGTGGAAAGATCAATGGTCTGTGCATCCCCGCAACATGGAAGTGCTCGACGATTAAGGGAAGTGGGTATGCATGTGACTGACAAGTGTCAGTGGGCCCTGCTCAATGATGATGTGGCACTACATTCGAGGTGATGACATGTGAGTCTAGTGGTAGGTGTGTAGAGGTCAACCAATTAGAGACCACCATGTGGCACTTGGTCAAAGGTAGTTTGACCCCAAAGTTGAAGGGTGTGGGCAAATATAAGGATTTGTTAAAAAAATGATTTTTTAATCATTTTAAAAATGCACGTTCAAAATTCTTTTTAAATAAAAAAGGGTTTATCTTATAGTTGAAAACTTTAGGAATTTTAATTTTTTGAAAAAATTCAGTTGCAGACCTCAGCCATGTAACAGGGGAGTATTTTTTTAATCGACTTTTAGGGGGTTTCCAAAAGACTAGTATAGCAATGTTATATATCATTGAAATTAGGAGAAGATGAAATTTCCAATTTTGGAGTTCATTTTGGCACATGAAGCAGTCTGTTCAATCTATAGGAGGTTTTCTCCCAGATTCCTAACTTGCAACCGAATTTAGGTATCAAAGTTTAGTTGTGATTTCCAATAAGGTAATGACTTGAATGTGGGTAAAATATAGTGAAAATGCAACTGGGGTTGAACTTGATCACATCTAAGTTAATTAAATGGAATTTTTATCATCTTTCTAGATGTTTTTAGATATTTTGGCAAACAGAATGGTTTTCATCATTTGAATAGAGATATTTATAAATCAGTTATATAATAATGATGAAAACCATATCAGATCAGATGGGTAGAAAGAAGAGAGGTTATTCAGTTTCAAGGGATTGAATTCTAAGTGGACACATGTTAGACATAGATCAGATTTGGGAATTTCTTCATCTTATATCATTCTTTCTTTCTTTCTTTCATTGTAAGGGTTGGCAGTTTTCTCTATGATACTAGCAGGGTTCCAATGTTCTACTATGAAACCATGGTTGTTGATGGTTTCACTTCCTTTCTATGGAGCTAAGCTCTAGTAGTGAAGGCCACACACTCACACTTGTGCAGATTTTCATTTCATTTTCATGTGTTGTTATTCTGAGATATTGGAGATTGATGTTAGATCATGTGAATTATTTAGAGTTTCATTTTGTGTTACCAGTTTGTGTATTTGATCTTTTCAAGGATGAATACAAAGGGGATTTATAATAAATTATCTAGGTTTTCTTATCCTGTCTCTCGATTCTTCATATGCTATTAACTTTGCAATTGAGTGAACAAGGTTCAATTGATTTAAGACATCTTGGATGAGTTGTATGTCAGATATGTTGTGAATTTTAGCTCAAGGAGTTAAGTAAAATGCTTCAATGTTCTAATAGGGTTTTTGGGTGTATGAAGGGGACATTTCATAAGAATGGGATTTGGGGATTTCAATTGATAAACTTGATTGTAATGCAATCAAGTTAGGTCATCCTATTGGTAATGACTCTATGTTTCAATGGATAAGGCACTAATCAATAAATTAGATGCAAGCTAATATGATTGTCATTTGCACAAATCATTTTAATCAAATAAATTTAGTTCTTCATGTTTTGTAGTGGGTTGAAAGGAACTAACCCTCACTCGGCTTATGAATTGCATAGATTTGCATTTAGCTATTGTAGATCTATGCTGTTACATGAGTTATTAGGAGATAAAAGGGGTTTTCATCTGTAATAAATAGGTTCATATTTATGTTTAAATTGCACTGGTACCATACATCAGAACCTCAAGGTTAACCCGCCTAGGTCTTGCAGAGCCTGAAGTGAAGAAGGGTCAAGCCTTATAGTTGGCTTGGTGTCTGAAATGATGTGTTGAAAATGAGAGTTAGCTACCCCTAGATGTGTCATATTCTCATCGAGATAATTAGAAACCTATGAAATTTTCAAACACCAACAAAGAGAACCAAAAGCTATGAAAAATTTTGTTTGTTGGACATGTAAAGAGTTTGGTCATGTTTCAAGTAAGTGTCCTAAAAGAGAGAAAAAGTATAAGGGAAATCATAAGCCTAGAAAAGATAAGGAGTGTTTGTATGCAAATGAAGATAATGATTTTGATGAAAAAGCATTAAGTGCTAGTGATGATGAAATTGGATTTGTGGCAATTAAAGAAGAAAGTCCAGAGAAGGTAGCTTTGGTGTCACGGGTTGAGAAGAAATCTAATTGGATAATTGACAGTGGTTGTTCACATCATATGATTGGTGACATGAACAAGTTTGTTGACTTCAAAAGTTAGGATGGAGGAGTTATCAAAGTCAGAAAAAATGTAGCATGCAAAGTCAAAGGTATTGGATCTATAACTCTTGATGGTAAAAATAACACTGAGGATGTATACTTTTTTGATGGTTTAAAACACAATCTTTTGAGTGTTGGACAACTAGTAGACAAAGGTTATTAGTTGCTATTCACATAAAAGACATGCATGATCAAAGATAAATATGGATAGGTAATTGGAACAAGAATTAGATCTAGAGGTAATGTATTTCAGCTAAATCCTACTGAAATGACATGTTTGGTTGCAAAGGTAGATGATAGTTGGTTATGCCATAAGAGATTTTGTCATATAATCTTTGACAGTATTGTGAGGACTAGTAGAGTGTTTGCAGTTAGAGATTTTTGGAAGATTGTAAAGCCTACTAACACAATTTGCAAGGAGTGTGTTTTGGACAAGCACAACAGAACTTCTTTTCCCAATAAGAAGTTTACAACTACAAAAAAGTTGGAAATTGTACACACAGATTTTAGTAGTAGTACAAAGACTAAAGGATTCTATGGTGAAAGGTATTTTATGATTCTAGTCAATGATTTTTCTAGAATGATGTGGTTTGTATTTCTTACAGAGAAATTTGAGGCATTTGATAAGTTCAAAATATTCACGAATAGGGTTGAGAATGAATCAGGTATGAAGATTAAATGTTTTAGATTAGAAATAGGAGGAGAATTTACTTCAAATGAGTTTAACATTTTTTGTGAGAAAAATGGAATTAAAAGATAGCTATTAGCTTTGGGAACCCCTAAAAAAAAATGCATTGTAGAGAGAAGGAACAAGTCAATTATAGAAGCTACAAGAGCTATGTTAGTAGAGAATGATGTATCCAAAAAATTTTGGAGAGAAGCTTTGAATACAATAGTATACACTATGAACAAAGTGCAAGTTAGGAAAGATACAGACAAGACCCCTTATGAACTGTGGTTTTGTCACTCACCTACGGTTAAGTATTTCATAATTTTTGGGAATGTTATATCAAAAGAGATTATGATATTGGTAAGTTTAATGCTAGAAGTGATGAAGGTATGTTTCTTAGTTTTTCATTGAAAAGAAAGGCTTATATATGTTATAATCAGAGAACTAAGACTATTATTGAAAGTGTAAATGTGAGAATTGATGAGAAATTTATTTAATACAAGAGAGAATAGTTTACAACAATTCAGATGATGATGTTGTTACTAAGCCAAGGAATGATGAAGTATTTCTTGAGACTAACAATGATTTGCAGAATGAAAGAGAGCCTAGGCAGGAACAAAGCTTGGAACCTTTAGTAGAGCCAAGAGTTGAATTAGGAACTCCTACTTTAGGAAAGAATATGATAAAGAATCACCCATCTAAGTAGATCATCAGAAGCAAAGATAAAGGTGTGATGAAAAGAAGTAGAGTAAATGAAGAACTATGCTTAATATCTCAAGTTAAGCCTAAGAATATAGATGAAGCATGTAAAGATGATTATTCGAAAGAAGCCATGAAAGAGGAATTGGATTAGATAGTTAAGAGTGAGACATGGGAATTGGTCCCTAGAACAGAAAACAAGAATGTGTTAGGAACTAAATGGGTATTTAGAAACAAGACGAATGAACAAGGCGAAGTTGTAAGAAACAAAGCAATATTGGTATGTAAAGCTTACTCACAACAAGAAGGAATATATTATTATGAAACTTGTACTCTAGTGGCTAGAATAGAAGTAGTTAGATTATTCTTAGCCTATGAAACATAGCCAAAATTCAAGGTATATCAAATGGATGTCAAGTTAGCATTTTTTAATGGAGAACTTGAAGAAGAGGTATAAATTGAGTAGCCTAAAGGATGTCCTTTGAAAGATGACAAGGACATAGTATGAAAACTAAGGAAAGCATTGTATGGATTGAAGCAAGCACTGAGAACCTGGTATGCAAGGTTGGACAAACATTTGACAAAACTTGGATATAGCAAAGGTACGGCAAAAAGTAATCTATATTGGAAAGAAATTGATGATGGTTTGACGATTTTGGTAATATTTGTTGATTATATCATATTTGGAGGAAATGATGAAGAATGTGAGAAGTTTTCTAAAAAGATGAAGAAAGAATTTGAAATGAGTATGATAGGAGAGATGAAATATTTCCTAGGATTGCAGATTGTATAGAATAAAGAAGGAATCTTTATTTCTCAGACCAAGTACTTGAAGGATTTACTGAAAAGGTTTGGTTTGGAAACATGCAAACCAATTGGAACACCTATGGTAACTAGACACAAGTTATCCATGAAGGATGAGACACATACTATTGAGCAAAAAAAGTATAGATCTATGATTGGAGGTTTACAATATCTAACTCACACAAGGTTAGATATAGCAAATGTTGTTGGAATTGTTGCAAGATTCTAGGCTGATCCCAGAGAAGCACATTATGTAGCAATAAAAAGGATATTTAGATATCTGAAGGGAACATCAAAATTCAGATTATGATATGACAGATCTAATGATTTCACTCTAAGTTCTTATACTAATGCAAATTGGGCAGGTAGTATGGATGACAGAAAAAGCACCAATGGTGGAGCTTTCTTTCTTGGAGGAAGATTGATTTCTTGGTTAAGCAAGAAGTAGGATTGTACATCACAAACTATAGTGGAAGTAGAGTATGTTGTAGCAACAAATAATTGCAATCAAGTCATTTGGATAAAGAAGATGGTAAAGGATATAAGGATAGAAATCAATGAACCTATTCTCATACATTGTGAAAACACAAGCACGGTAAATATGTCTAAGAATCTAGTGTTGTATTCTAAGACCAAGAAAATTTCTATTAAGTATCATATGTTGAGAGAGAAAGTTGCAAAAAAGAAAATTAGAATGGAGTATGTGAGCACTAAAGAGCATATTGTAGATATATTAACTAAGCCTCTTCCCAAGAGACTTTTGAGTACTTGTGAGGAATGCTTGGGTTATGCCCCTTCCTACATCAAAGTAGAAGATGCAAGAGTGCATCAGTCCATTTTAATAGAGCACCATTGTTTTCTAGACTGAATGTTGATGCTTCCTGTATGGGGGAGTATCTGTGATGGATAGAGTCATCTAGGACTCTTGTTAGATGTTGTTTTGAACAATGTCTTTTGACACTTGAGCTGGTAAGTATCAGTTGTTGTAGAGTTTGATGCAAAGATGTTGGTTGTTGAAACCTTTTACATTGATGTCAATGGGGGAGAATATTACATGAAAAAAATTATGGAATGATATTTTGATAGAAAGAATATTGAGATATATCAATGGGGGAGAATGACTGATGAAGAGGATTTGAAAAAGAAGATAAATAGTCTTTTATTGGTATTCTTGGAACTAGATGTTTTTAATTTATGTTTCCACCAATGCCAAAGGGGGATATTATTAGAAGATTGGTTGCAAGCATGAATGTTGATGATATTCCTATGGGGGTGTATTGTAGATATGTTACATTCATGACTAAGTTTGATATTCATGTGAACATATCATTTTTCTATGGTATCTGATAGAAGAACAATAGAAAGATCAAGTTGGTACAGATGGCTAGTTGAGTGTTTACACTATCTAAGGTTATGGGAGATACTTCTACATATCTAGTATATATAGTTAACATGAAAAGAAGAAAAGATAACTATAGAAAAAGTTATGTAAGTTTTATTGATGTCTATTTTGAGATAGAGTTTATAGAGGCATGTTATGGTAAAATTGTTATATCTCTTAGCAAATTTGTTATTCTAAGAATCAAGGTTGAGGACATGAAGAAGACATGTTGGTGGTGGCATGGCTAAGTTTTCTTGTCATAATATTGTGTGTATAGAAAGTTATTCAAGTTTCAAGGTGGAAGTTTAATGTTATAGCTAAGTATAACGTATTCTTAGTATGGTCTTATAATAATTAATTATGAAAGTCTAACAACTAAATTAGGGGATTGTTTTGTGGACTCAATACAAAGGAAGGACATTTTCCTTTATCATCAGAGTGGATTTGAATGGTGAAAAATTAGAAGTAAGAGTAGAATGTGAAGTTGAGAAGAGCAGTGCAGAAGTGAAGGAAAATTCATTGCTGAGGTTTTGCTGAGTGATTTGAGGTTTGATATTTGGATTTGAGTTTCATGACCTAGTCTACAAGGTCTAACAGTGATTGATTCAATTGATAGAATAGAGGAAAGAGGAACATAACAATAAATTGTATGTTTGAGTAGTGAGCTCTTCTTGTAGTTGAAATTGCATGTTTGGGTAGTGGGCTCATCTTGCATACATTGTACTTCAACTCCTAACAGGGTATGTAAAACTCCTAACAAGGTTGGAATCTCCTAGCAGGGATTCAAATTCTCCTAATAGGGACTCTATGTAGTAAATTTTTTAATAGACTCCTAATAGGGTCCATCCTCTAACAAGGAATATTGATATTAGTACATCATCTTGTGGGCATCATTCCCACTAGGGTTTTCCCTTTGATCAATGGTTTCCCTAGTCAATATATTTGGTGTAATTGTCTATGTACAATTTAATATGGTTTTTTATTACTTTGGTTGAATGGTTAAGTTTGTTTGAAGAAGATAAATGTTTTAATTATCAGATAACTAATCCCCCCCCCCCCCCTCCCCAGTTATCTTGGTGGACTATTGTTTCTAACATGGCATCAGCTTACATGGTTGGCTAGTAATAACCCACCCTAAGTAGTTTCCAAGCAAGCGCAAGACCATTAGAATGTGCCCCATAAATGTCATCATGGACTTCAATGAGTCCCTTTGAAAACTCTTCTAGCTCTAAATACCTAAGCAACTTTTTTTTCTAGACTCTTCCTATACAAGTCACCAGAGACCAAAGTATAGTGTGAAGCATTGCAGAGGAGTTGTCATTTTTGGTTGTGCATGAGGGTTTCAAGAATAACTTGACCATGCAAGAGAAGATAGCTATGTAGGAGGAGGAATCGTAATTAATCTACAATAGTGCAGATCACCTAGTAATCTAAGGAATTATAGGTAGGATGAGCTAGTTCTTCCACCAAGAACTCAAATAGAAATTCATGTTCTTGTAGTTGGAGGATAGATGCTAGAGTGGCCATAGTGTTAGCAGCCTTGTTTTCTACTCTAGGAATTTGCTAGAATGTCATAAAAGTGAAATAGTTCCTAAGAATGTCTATCAACTTCTTGTAAGGTATCAACTTGTCATCCTTTGTTTGATATTCATTGTTTACTTGATTTATAACAAGATGAGAATCTCCATAGATGTGCATTTTAGTGATTCTCCGTTCAAGAGGCATTTTGATCCCTATTGTGAGTGCCTCACACTCTGTAATATTTTTTGTGCAAGGGAATAAGAGTTTGTAGGATTTTGTGATTGTATAACCATAAGGGGAAATTAAAAAAATACCTGCTCCAGCCCCAATCTATGTATGAGAACCATCAAAGAACATTTTCCAAGTTCTCTCAGTGATGTACATAATTGAGGCATCTAGAAACTCAATTTTCATGGGTGTTGTATCATGTAGTGGAAAATTAGCTAATTGGTTAGCTATGATCTATCCTTTGATGGCTTTACATTTGACATATTGAATGTCAAATTCTAAAATAATCATCATCCATTTAGTTAAACAACTGGTAACTGCAACTTTTCTTAACAAATATTTCAAAGGATCAATTTTAGCAATTAGATGAACTATATGTGCCAACACATAATGTCAGAGTTTTTAAGAAGCAAAGACTACTACAAGGCAAGGTTTCTATAGTGCCTACCCTTGTTCACATCTTTTTTGGACATATTATTGCTGTTATTATCAGACTATGATAGACTAGCTTTATGTTAGTGGATTAATAGTGTTGTTTTGACATTATCAAACATTATGTTATGGAGTCAGTTGTTATATGATGAGATCATTTAGACTTTACATTTCATGTATGTATGATGATCATTATACTATTTTCAGTTATTGTTGATGATTAGTTAGATGGTTTATTATCTCATGTGTTATATTATGGATACTTACCCCATACTTGCATGTGTATGGTGTGCGTGTTTTCTTATTGTATGGCATTTCTGATGTGGTTAAGGAAGGGAGTCGTAGTCACCTGCTTAGTCAGGATCTACACGATGCACCACTTCCTGCCATTGCCTATTTAATTTAGCATTATATATATAATGTATATACATGCATGGTTTTTTTGCAAGTTGCAGGTACCAGGTATCGACTTCCCTGAATTGCCAAGATGAGCGTACCCTATTATACTATCTCAATGATAAGAGAAGGGAGATAAATTCTAAAGTCCAAATCCCAAACCTTAAAACCATTTGTCCTAGTGAGTTAGGACAAGTATCAGAGTTGAGTACCCACTAAATGTGTCAGATGACATATTTCATGATTTTTAATCCTTTAGATTGATTTTGTATGAATTGTCCCATGATGGGTTTTCATATTTTATCTTGAAGGTCTATGGTGAATTTTATATTAAATTAAGTCTCAACAAATAGTTTTAATTAATAAATTAATTATTTGAGAAAATTAAATATCATGATCTTTGATATTTTGATTATATTTAATTCAAGGAGAAATAATTGAGAGAAAAGAATTAAATTTTAAAAAAAAATAAATAAACAAATAATAATAATAAAAGTTATAAAAATTAAAATGGGAGTTATAAATATTTAAATGGAAATTATTTTAAAAAAGTGATTGGAGTTATAAGCTTGCATGGGAATTAACGTACTTTTCTATTTTTCATGTGTCAACAACACGGGGGTTAGTGCATCAATTAAGCAGATGGTGTCTACAACCCTATGGCTCATCAAAAAGGTTGGAAAAGACCCATGCTTAGTTGGTGACACCTTCCAGCTGTTTCTAGATGCATTCTAGAGGTTTCTTGAGAGCTCTTTATATTCAAGCATCCTTAGAAGCTTAGAGATAGCGTGGGAGCGTAGAGAGCAATTGGAGCATTGGAAGACTCAAGAACTCTGAAGAAGGGAGGAGCTTGTTCTGTGGGTTTTTTGAGGAAAAGTGAATTAGCATCAGAATTCGGGTAGACTCTTGTGATATTTTCGCATCTTGTTTTCCCTGTCTTCTTCATGTCTTCCATATGTCTTCTGAGGAATCTCATGTTTCTATTATATGCATTCTCAATTTGAATAGTTAATTTATTTGAGAATTTTATGCATAGATCTGATAAGATAACGGGGCTAGGGTTTAAACTCATGACCAAAAATCCATTAGATTATTGGATAAATTTGGGATTTAAAAGTTTATAAGAAAATTCTGAGAATTAAAATATATTGTGTATATATGATTTTGAAATCTGCATACATATATATTATATACATATATATATGCATTATTTACACATATACTATGATATACAATTTGTATATATACATATGTATATATATATTTAATTGAAGAATCGATTATCGAATCGTAGTAGAGATTCATGTTAATATCGCATGAGAAAGTTTTTATAAAAAAAAGTTATTAAAAATCGCATTGGGGAATTATATATATATATATATATATATATATATATATGCGTAGTGGGAGGGACAGTACCCGTACCCCACGCGCTTTGCCGGGCGCAGAGTACCTGTCGTCGTAGGTACTACGTATCCGCTGTCGCCGCAGACCTACGACCGCAGAGCTCTGCGTGCCGCGGCAACGGTATATTTTTGAGTTGTGTGTTTTGTTTTCAAAACACATTTTATATTATATGAAATGCATTTTTAAAAAAAAATGTTTATGATGCATAAAACGTTTATGAAAAATGTTTCGCATTGTTATGTTGTATGGTGTTAAACGAAATTGTTAATTCGGTTTTATGAAATAATAAATAGTTATATATTATATATATGTATGTATATATATTTAAATGTATATATATATATATATATATATATATATATATATATATATATATATATATATATATGTATATATGATATGTAAATATGTTATTAAAAGATTTAAAAATATTTGATAAAAGATTTAGGAATTCATCTTTTATAATGATGAATAGTTTGGTAATTTTATAATTTAACTATTAAGATTTAATTAATAGTTTTAAATTATAAATTATATGAAATTTAATTGAAAATTTGTGGGGAACGATTTTTAATAAAATATTATAATTGGAAATTGAAGTTTAGAGGAAAATTTTTATTCATCAAAATAAATAAATAAATACATGGAAAAACGTAGGAAAATGTTCTTCTAATTCTTCCTCTAAACTTGGAAACATAAACTGAGACTTGGCATTTGAATTTAAATTTGAAACTTAGCGAAACCAAAACATGTGTTTACATTGTGTATTCCTTATGCTAATGTTTTGGGATTTTGGGTTGACTAGTGTTGACCGGTATAGGACGTCTACCAGAGGCTTGGGGGTTATGTGATTGTGATGTCATGATGATGTTTTATTCCTCGATCTTTATAAACCCAACCATGACTATGTGATGGAATGCTCTATGTATTGGTTGTGATTACTGATTGTTAAAGTTGAGATTCTTATGTTTGAGACCCTTGACTTAACCATTATTTTTGGTCATCGATCAGTTACCCTTGGTTATATTCTAGTCGCCATGATGGGACTGATATGTGGATTTATTCTTGATGATGTCATGTTGTGACATGTATGACCCAACCATTTTGGAGTCTTCGATCAGTATGTTTTTGAGATATTCTTGGTTTCTTGTTGAGAACCAATGGATATGGTGATCTATTTTGAGATATATTTTGGTTATTAAGAACCAATAGATACTTTGATTATCAGTGATACTTCAGTTGCCAATAGAGAGTTGTTGTAGTCATGATTTTCTATGGATGTTGCTCATGGAGATTTGATGCTTTTATGCATATTTGATGATTTTATCATGGATATTTGATGATTCTTATTGTGGATATTTGATGATTTTATGGACTTTCTTTATGATTATGATACCATGAGCATTAGGGTAGGATATCTGCAGGTAGTGTGGGGAAGTGGCTTGCAATGGGGGTCAGGGCCCTAAGAGGCTGCCAGGGTAACTCATTGTAAGTTGGATTAATAAGTGATAACATTCACACTTAATACTAACTGAATGAACCTAAAAAGATAAGAGTTTCGGTTCTCGCCCATGCCTTGAGTGCTTGTATAGGCTAGGATGGGAGTAGAGAGAACGCATGGTTGTGACCTTGTAGTCCATAGTATGCCTTGTCAGTATGAAAGGATACTAGTGGCCGCATGAGATTTGTATGGACCCGTGGAGTTTAGCTAACTGCCAGGGTAACTTGTACGAGATAAATGCGATGACACTTTCCCGCTTGCATAGTAGGTTCCTACATGTCATTGTGTGCCTCTGGGAAGTAGATGTCTATTTTGTGATTGGAACCTTTGAGTTAGTATACTTTTAGGATTCCTGGACTTTAGAGACTTGTGCTATGTGATTTTGATAGCCTGTTTGGGACTTGAGATTATCTCCTTAGCACGGTGGGAGTGGACCACTTAGGTACCACGTGGTCGGGTGGTAGTGTATTTTCCACTCTTATCATTTGAGATTCATTGAGACATCGTGGCTGAAGCATCCTTCATGATGGTGGATATGTATCCTTTCATTGATGATTAGCATATGTTAGATGATGTTATCCTATGCTTATATTTGCATGTTAGATTACTTTCTACATATGATGTTTTATTTATTAGGAGTGACATTCCTACTATGTTAATGCTGATGATCTCTTCGGTGATTTGGGATGTCACTCACGGAGGGATGGCTAGGGCCCACGATGGTCTAATGATGCTATTGACGATTGGGAGGAACCGTGCACTTAGTTTATTTTTTTTGATCTTTATGACGGATGTATATGACTTTTATGATGATGTATCATGTGAATCATGTGACTATCTTTACTTTTATGTATCATGGATTAGAATAGGATGATGTACCTTCTTTCACATATGTATATTCTATTAAGCCTTCATACCCTGTGACATGTACAGCGGATGATTGAGCATTTGGAAATGTAATGTATGAACATTGGACTTATCATTATTATTTCATGTGGTTGTTGTACTAGATAGATTCATGTATGTAATTCAATGTTAAGGGATCTTAAAGAATGTAATCTGTTGTGCATGTTATGTTTACTCTTTAGATGGACATTGCTATTGCTTCCGTTATTATGAATAAGTTGTATGTGGTATTTACTTTCATGTAGTTTCTAAAGGAAAAAAAAAATGTTACCAAACTTAGTGAAATTCTAGGTTAATTCTTTGGATCCCTTAGCGGGGCATTACAGTTTCTCAATATTGGTGTAGTTCATCTAATAAAGTGTGACTGATCTAATATATAGCACATTCTTTACTGGTCTCATTACTTTGGGCTAAAAATTCTCCTAGAGAAGAAGTTGTAGCTAAGATATACAAGACCAAAGGTTTTCCTAGAATGGGTGGCATCAAAACTAGAGGTTTAGCCAAGAACCCTTTGATTTGGTCTAGACTGCATTGACATTCGTCATTTCAAATATGAGTAGAGCCTTTATGCAAATTTCTATTAAAAGGTTGAGCTTTATCAACCAACTAAGAAATGAATCTTCTTATGGATTGTAGACATCCTTGTAGACTTCTAAGTTGACTTCTATTTCTTGGAGGAGACATTTCCATGATAGCTTGGACTTTTTCAAGATCAACCTCAATGTCTTTTGCTGAAATAATATAGCCTAGAAATTTTCTAGATGTACCACCAAAGGCACACTTTTTTGGGTTTAGCCTAAGTTGAAATTGTTCTATACGTTCTGATATCAGACTAAGGTCTTCAAGATGTATGTCTCATTTTCTAGATTTAGCCAATGTGTCATCAACATAGTCTTCCATATTTTTATGCATCATATCATGGAAGATGGTGGTCATTTCTCTAGTTGGAGAAATCTTAATTTGGTTATACCCAAAAAAGCCATCCATGAGGAAGTACATTTTGTAACCTACCATCATACCCACTATTATGTCTATGTTGGGTAGTGGAAAGTCATCTTTGGGGCATGCTTTGTTTGGATATTTAAAATTAGTACAAACTCAGATGGATTTATCATGTTTAAACATAGTAACAATGTTGGAAATCCATTCTGCATAGTCAATAGCTCTGATAAAGTTTGCACTCAAGAGTTTTTATAACTTTGCTTTGATTAATAAGTCTACATGTGGATGCATCTTTCTAAATTTTTGTTTAACAAGTTTTACACTAGGAGAGATAGATAAATGATGCATGATAAGATTTGTATCAAGCACTGGCATATCTAAATACATCCATGCAAAGTTGATATTACTGTCTTGAAAGAATTCGGCAAAATTCTCCTTTTCCTTAGTTTACAGTAGTTGAGCCACATAGATAATTTTAGGAGATTCCTCTATCCCCAAAATGATAGGCTATATAGGTTTGATGAGAACTAAAGATATTTTCTAAAAATAGCTTGGCAGATTACCAAGTACCTTATCTGTAGGTGTCTCAAGGAGGTTTTCACCATTAGATACATCTGTTTTCACTTTTTTTTAAGGTTCAAATATTGCCACAATGTGGTTTTTGCCATCTGACTGCTTGCTTTTTCTTTTAATTTTATGAATAAAGTACTTGATATCTAATTCCATCATATTAATCATGGGTTCGCTAGTGGAAGAAGTGATAGATACAATGGAATTTAGGTAACAAGCAATCTTATAATCATTTTGAAAAGATAGTATTTCAAATCTTTGATTTTGAACTGACCAATCTATGAGATTAGGGAGAATTAATGAGAGTGATGTGGAAGCTTAAAGGTTGTTAATATGAAAAGAGTCATTGCTGGTGATCTATGAAGTCAAGCCTATAGTGAATGTTGCAAAAGAGTTTAGATCAGGAATAGAACTAGAGGGACCAATGTGATCCACTAAAGCATGTTGTGAGCCAAACTCTTCTGACCCTATACTAGACTCTTCAACTACATTTAGTTGGGTTGCATAGGCATCAATGACATATACTCCTAGCTCACAAGATTTTTCTAATAGGCTTTCCCATTCATACTTGTGAGAGTCTATACACTTATCTTTAGCAATTAGACGAGTAATATTTTGTCTAATGCATCCTCTATTCATGTCTTCTGTTGGATACAATTGATTAATTGTGTATTGTCTTTAATATTATGAAAATTTCATATCATTATCAATTAGTGTATGCCCAGCTCACTTGAGTAGTGAAGATAGTTTTCTATGTCTATCGAGTGTTCCTATGTTTGCCTAGTTTAGAAGGCAGTGTCAACCGAGTTCACTCAGGTGATGCAGAGCACACATTGAAAGAAGGATAATGAGTCCAACTCAACATCTATAACCTGATTCAAACTTAATTCTTTGTGCAACATTAATATACTTGACAACAAGATCAAACATTCCTTGATACTATCTATTCATTGTCTCAACATGACAATCAAAGTTCTGCAATCCCAGTTCCCACTATTAAATTGTATCATCAAAATAGAATACCATTCACTTCTAAAATTCCTTCAACTATACCCAAAACCCACAACAAATAGAAAACATTCAATCATCAAACTTTTGAACTTTTTTATGCAAGAACATGAGCTCAAGTCACGATTCCTTACAATGCCATTTAATCAAAACACAAAGCGTGTCCTACATTGTCATTAAAGGAAAATCCACAATAACTTTGAAGTTCAAATGACTAGCTGTCAATCACCACAAATATTCGAACAAGATAGCGAAAACATGGTTACTTCTTGGTTATAATCACCCAAACAATAGGTATTCAAATTGCAACTTGATTCTACAAAAACCTGATACCATGTACTATCACAAAGTTGATACCATGTATCAATGCATATCTAATGAAAAGAGATTTTCAATAATGGTTGTCTATTGCAAACACAACCCAATTCAATAGACAATAAAACTCTAGTGAAACCCAATACAAATTTGAGATTAAAAAAGATTGTTCACCGTTCCCCATTGTAAACATCAAGTAAAATAGGCTTGGAGTACACACATAACATTGTTTGATCCATATTTGATTGTTGTGCTACAAATACAGTTGGCACCAATTATGCCATTCACGATTTTGATAACAAAGAAATTGCAATTCAATAAATGAACATTCATAAACTTTGAACAAACAAAGAGACAATTGAATGTAAACTCATAATATTATTGCATTACATTAATTACACTCTGGTCTCCCTCCATTCTACTCAACTACTACTCTCCTTACTCCCCTCCACAACTTCTCTCCTATCGGTTCTTCATAAAGAACTTTCAAAACTGAATAACTAAATCCCCCAACTAATTGCTAACTTCCACTAAGCCAACCAACACAAAATAGTCGATTTGTCATCAGATGAGACACTAACTAAACTAGTAAAGAATTGTGGAGTTGACAACGAGGTTGTCAACTTCACAATCTTACAAACCCTTTATTCATTAAAACTTAGACTCTTGCATTTTATCCTTCGAAACCCCTAGTTACATCAATAAGACATGAAATGGCTTATCAAGCCATATTACAATATAATTCAACCATTTATAATCTAGAATCTGCAAAATGTTTCTAATTGCTAGATGCCCCTACATCATCAAACATCAAAGGAGAGTCTGTAAAAGATGAGTGTTAACTATTCTCACTATGTTGATGAAGAAAAGTTGGATGGAACCAATGTTAACTTAGCTTACTCAGTTGCCAAAGGATTGTTGCAAGTTTGTAGTGTTAACTAAGCTTCTATTGTTTAACATAGGAAATTGCTTTTGAGTTAGTGTCTACTGAGTTGGCTCGGCTAACAAAGGATTTTTCTTGTTTTGACATATTAAGCTTAATTGATTTATCTATTGGTTCTAACCAACTATGATGATGAATAGTAGTTATTCTAAGTTGCATATGAGTTGACTTCATAATATGAAAGATATAAGTATAAGGCTAAGTTGTGGATTCAAAGTTTTTGTGAAGATGTGATGAATATATTGAAGATTTAATGATGAAGAGAGGAAGCAAATTTGAAGAATAAGAAAAATATCCTTGTGGAGTAGAAAAGCTACATTTGATAAGGAAGGATCAAGTACAAGCTAGAATAGAGATCTGTAATCAGCAAATTAGTTGCATTCAAATCAGGTCATCTCATTGTTACTCTTTAACCATTGTAGTAGTGATCTAAATCTCTTAACAAAGTTGGCTTAATAGCTATTTGTAAATCCTCTAACAAGCTGGAAGTTCTATTAAATTGTCTTAAGGCCTCTAACAAGGCCACTCCTAACAGGGTGATTAAATCCTCTAATAGGGTCACACCTAATAATGTGTTGTGCAACCTTAAATAGGCTTGACTCCTAACAAGGCTCACTTCAGAAGAGTGAAAACAATAACTAGTTGCAATTGGTGGTTTTTCCTAGATTGGGTTTCCATGTTAAATCATGTGTCAAATGTGTTCATCCTATTTTCTTTTATGTGTTTGTAAGTAAGTTAAAGTAAGGGTAATCACAGATAACATTTAAAGATTTGCATAATCATCACTTATTGAGTTAAAACATCTTATGTGTGTTTACTGAGCATCAGTAGTATTCAATTTTCAAACTTTATTTTGAACTGACATCTAAGGGATCTATGATTTATTTTAGTAGTCTTACAAAAGAGAGATTCTCAAGTTGAATCGAGATAATTTTGCAGCATGGAAAGGACTTATGAGGTTACATTTGGCTACTATCAGTGATTTAGGATGCAAATATCTTGATACTGAATACAAGACTCCCACTAGAACATTATCAGTTGAAGATATTACTGAAAAGAAGAATCATAACATCATCATAATTGATATTGCATCTACTCTTAGTTATGTTGAATTTGATGAAGTCAAAGACTAAAAAATAGCTCATGAGATGTGGAAAAAACTAAAAGACATATATGGAGGAGATGACAATGTAAGAAGAACTAAGGCTAAAAGTCTTAGAGGTCATTTTGATCAGATGAAAATGAGAGAAGATGAGAATATTGCAAAATATGTGGAAGAATCAAAGCAAGCATAAGTGCAATCAAAGCATCTAGAAGAGATATTGAAGAGAAAATTGTTGCATACTCAGAGCTCTTCTACCTATTTATGCCATTAAAGTGTCTACTATTCAAGAGATGAGATATGATCCAAATAATAAAATATTTTTGGATGCTCTAGTTGGAAGATTGATAGCTTTTGAGTTAGATAACTTTGATAACTATGTTCCCAGTTCAAAGGTTATTGAGTCTAATTTTAAAGCTAAACTCTCACTCAAAGAAAAGGGCAAGAAATTAAAGTCCAGTCAATTAGGAAGTGAAGAAGAAGAAATAGAAGAAATTTTAGATAGTGATCATGAATTTTTTGAAGCCCTACTTGCAAAAAAGTATTCCAAAGGCAAATGAAAGTACAAAGGTAAAGTTCCTCTAATCTACTTTTCCTATGAAGAAGTTTGTCATATTGTTGTAATGTGTCCAAACAAAGAAATCAAAGATGAAAAGAAAATTAATAAGCACAAAGGCAAGAAGGATTCCAATAACTACAATATCTACAAGGACAAAGGTAAGAAATCTTGTTTTATAGATAAATATTCTAATAACAATGAAGATGAAATGGTATATATTGTTGTAAAAGATGAATTTGATGATGAAGGAGATAAGATGGCACTTATATCTCATGTTAGAAAAAATGATATATGGATTATTGATAGTGGTTGTTCACATCATATGACTAGAGATAACACAAAATTTGAGCAAATGGAATATTATAATGGAGGTAGTGTGAGATTTGGAAATAATGAACCTTGTAACATAAAAGGAAAAGGATGTATTTCATTGACTAAAGAACTTGTATGTGACAATAATTTTTGGGTTGAAGGACTAAAGAATAATTTACCAAGTGTGGAATAGTTGAATAATATTGGATTCAAGGTAGAATTCATGAATGGATAGGCCAAACTACTGAATGGAAAAGGAAATCTAGTTGGATCTGGCAAGCAAATAAAAGGTAATCTATTTTATCTTGATCTCAATGAATGTTCATGTTTTATTGCTCAAGTAGAAGAAATTTGGTTATGGCACAATAGGCTATGTCACATAAACTTTCATAATCTAGTTAAGATAAGAAAACATAGAAGAGTAAGAGGTATTCCTAGCTTGAAGAAACCTGATATGGGTTTATGCAAGAATTTCTAAATTGGTAAGATGGAAAAGACTAATTTCAAAAACAAAAGTATCAATTAGAAGAAGTCTTAGAAATTGTTCATACAAACTTACGTGGACCTATTGGAATAGAGAGTTATAGTGGAGAAAATTTTTTCATTCTTTTTATTGATGACTATTCTAGAATGATGACTCTAATGTATCTAAAAGAAAAATCATAAGCTTTTTAAAAGTTCAAGTGGTATCTGGAAAGAGTAAAAAAGAAAGTGGAAAGAGGTTGAAATGTTTAAGATTTGACAGAGGTGGTGAACTCATCTCTAATGAATTAATAATTTATGCAAGGAAAGAGGAATTAAAAGATAAGTATCAGACCCTAGTACACCACAACAGGATGGTATAGCTAAAAGAAGAAACAAATCTATCATGGATTATGCAAGAACCCTAATGATTGAAAATAATGTTGCTAACAAATACTGGAAGGAATCTATCAACACTACAGTTCATACCTTGAACATAGTACAGTTGAAGAAAGATTCAAACAAAACTCCTTATCAACAATGGTATGGCTACAAACCTAATGTAAGTTACTTTAAAGTGTTTGGCAACAAATGTTATATCTTGAAAGATGTTGGGAATATTATGATAGACTATGTTACTAAGAGGGGAGGGGTGAATCAATAACTTATAAAACTTAATCCTAATTAGCAATTAATCCTTTGTGTGAATTCTAATTTACTTGCATGCATGAGAAACTAAAATCATTAAAGCATACATAACACTTTTGACACACAATTTCGGTGACCCAGAAACCTTCCACATAGAAAGCAAAACTACGATGGGGATGATACCACAAGATTTAGTACTACAGTATAAAGTTGGCCTCTTAAGGCTTACAATGATCACTTTTGATGATCTTCCCTATTGGGAGCAATAAAGACTACTAGGTCCACCTTGCAAAATGATTTACAAACATACAATGAAGAATGCACCCGGTAAAGAGATTTGCACAAGACTATTAGGTCTACCTTATACAAATCACCTTGTTGTGATAGATAAATCTTTGTTGCTCCTTATACTATTGTAGCCTTTGTAATTCACTCTTCTAATATTCTGTATGATTACATTACTTCAATATGTTACTTTGGATGTGATACAATACATTACATATATACCAATCCAATTACAAAATTATAATGTCAGCCACAATACAAGTTTACACAAATATTACAAAGTTGGCCAAAGTGTAAAAACTCAGGTTCTAAAGACTAACTCAGTGAGCTTCTGATACTCGACATCTACTATCAATGCTCAACATTTTCATGTACTTAGTAGATGTAGAAGCTCAATCCATACTGATCACTTCCAAGTAGTCTTGAACTCACTCTACACTAGTGAGTCAGGGAATACTATAAAACTTGGCATATAAACTAAATCACTTGATTCACACTACATAACTCGGTCAATGCTATCACTATGAGTTCGGTATAAATTGAGTCACTTGGTTAACACTGAGTAGCTTGGTTAACACTAGACTTACATCAAATAAACTGCAAACTCAGTAAGCATTGCACAGCTCGGTTTGTACTAGTAAAATTGGCATACACTGAGATGCCTGGTTTATATTATTGATCATCACCATAGTAGTAACTGCTTGGCACAAAATGAAATATGTCTAAAGGGCTTGATAGAAATTGTAGAACTTGGTAGCAACTAAAATGCTTGGTTAACACTATTAACTATACAATAAGCTTGGTAGATACTTACAAACTGAATAAGTGTATATCACTAATAACAAACATGACTGGAATGTCAACAATCTCCCCCTTTGGCATTATTGACAAAAACACTTATCAATCAAAACTGAATTCAAGAATGTTCAAGAACATCTTTATATCTATCACCTTATGTCTCCAACTCGGTAGAGTATACTATTTTTGAGATTTTTTAAATTTGATTGTGTAAGAGATATATTTCTATACATGGTAATGCTCCCCCATATATAATATACAGTATACTATACAACTAAAATGTAAATCTTCTCCCCTTTTATAAAATATACATTTTCTTTACAATCTTCTTTTAATTTTCTTCCTTTTTCCTTACATCTTCTCACATCTTCTCCACTTTTCTCCTTACATCTTCTCCCCCTTTTTGACATCAATGAAAAAGATTTATGTAATATGTATTTACACAGTAATGCCAAAATGTGACAAGAAGTCTGAGTGTACTTTCAAGATAAGTGCCAAAGTTTTGTTTCAATTTTCTTGCAAGACCTTGCATGTGTGCAATGCAATCTACACTTCTGCTACCAATTCTATCATGTGGTCTGCAATGGAGAAATTGTTGTCATGGATGAGTGTTTTTTAACGTGCAATGTGCTTCTATAGTGCATCAATATTTGGGAGAATCATGTTCTGAATATCTATCAATGTAGATCTGATTCTTCCCTCTTTTCTAAGCAATTTAGCCTACATATCTATCAGAAATCTAATCTTATTAAGTGGGTAGAGCTAGAACTCTGGTCAAGTTGCAACTATTGTGCACTTGCCTTTAGATCCTCATCAGTTTTTAACAATTTATCTCTTGATAAGTAGGAGATAATTTCCACAGCTAGTCAAATTGTGATATGAATATCAGGATTTAACTGTGTGATTTTGAGTCAAACTCGATGACCCATGTTTCATGAGTAGTGATTCAACATGAATCCATCTCTCATGAGAATAAATGGAACACTTAGCACTCATTGGATCTAGGTGATGCTCACAGGGGTGAAGCACCGGGACTTCCCGGGAGGTCACCCATCCCAGTACTACTCCAGCCTGAGCGCGCTTAACTGCAGAGTTTCCTCCATAGTTAAACCCAAAGCTTGCAAATGGGGTTGCAAGCTTTGGGTTTAACTATGGAGGAAACTTTGCAGTTAAGCGCGCTCAGGCTGGAGTAGTACTGGGATGGGTGACCTCCCGGGAAGTCCCGGTGCTTCACCCCTGTGAGCATCACCTAGATCCAATGAGTGCTAAGTGTTCCATTTATTCTCATGAGAGATGGATTCATGTTGAATCACTACTCATGAAACATGGGTCATCGAGTTTGACTCAAAATCACACAGTTAAATCCTGATATTCATATCACAATTTATCTCTTATTTCTTTAGTAAAAATTGATATATCACATAGTTTAACAAAAAGTAAAGATACATTAATGCAAGAGGGCTATAGAGAACCTAAAATAGTAGATAGTTTGACTTGATGAATGTAAATTTTTTGAGCAATAAGTTCTAAAATTTTATTCTCAAACTTTTTCTAAACTTTCTGCAGTAATTTATCCTGTCCATCCAAATCTTCATTATATTTATGGATTGCCTCTACCAACTAATACAAAATTGTTTGAGAAGTATCAACCTTTTATGCCTAGAGCCTTTGCTAGAATGTTCTTAGCATTCTTAATGATTTGGAACTCTTTGTTTCTCTCCTCTCTAAGCCTGTGTTGCTTGGCTTTCTTTTGAAGAAGTTCCAAAAATTTGCATCTGATATGGATTTAGATTTGAGATGTGCCATTTAGGAATGACAATCTCCTCATCAAGATCTATATCTTCTTCCTTTTCTTTGCCTTTTCCCAAAAAAAAAATTATCAGTTGAGGTTTGGTATCAACTGTCCTTGCACTTATTTCTTACATACTAGGAATGGATATAATTGTAGATATGGTAGGACTCACTGCAAAAATGGATACTACACTCATTAAAATATTAGTAGAAGAAATACCATAAGTATCCAAAACTAATGTAGAGGGAAGAGTTTGTAGCTTAGTAGATGAAGTACTTGGCACTTGTATCAATGGCATACTGAGTTGGACCAGTGCAAGAATTGATTGAGTCTTTTACTTTTAGTGTTGGTCAATCTTGTTGAAGATTTCTCTAGGCTTGGTGTTTTCAATATTTTTTTTGGAGAATGAGGAAGTGAGGCTATGACCACTATAGTAATCTTTACTAGGTCAATCTCCTCAATATCTTGCACATTTTCCTTGATAGCTTCTTGCCCCTATTCCTCTTCATCATCTACATTATCAAATTGAGTGACCTCTTCATTGTAAATTTCTTCATCTTTCTCCTTATCATTATTATCATCATCCTTATCACTTACACAGACTAAAAAATCACTCAATTTGTGAAGAAGATAAACGTTCTTCCATGTATTTTTAGTGTTCTTCACAACATGCTATATATCCTTTAACAGTATAAGACAAGTATTGAATCTCAAAAGTTAACTTTTCTTCATAGATTCTTTCATCTCCTTGTCATCTAAATTTGGCATGAGTTGCCTCAAGGTCTGCTCATATATATCTTTTGTAGTTTGCATGGCATGCTTCCATCTTGGCTTAATCTTTTCCATCAAAGCATTAGGAATTTGTTGAGCTAGCTGGTCAAGTGAGTACTTCCACTTACCCATCTTGGATATTAATATATTTTCTATTTTCTTCTACTCCTCTGTAGTCTTGGTCTAATATTTTATTGCCTTTAAATTTGTAATGCCAGATCTTAATTCTAATTCTTTTATTCTTTCCTCAAAGGTGGGTGGAGACCTATTGAAGATTATGTCTCCTCCTTCTTTATCTACTTTCTTCCTTGATGATCTCCTTGTGAACATAGCAGTGGATGTTTTGGCAAGCTTGGTAATGATTACCTTACCTTTCTTCTTCAGTGGCTCTTCTTCCTCTCACTTTTCCTCATCTTTTTCTTCTTCATCCTCTCCTTTTCCTTTAGTTAATAGAAGATTGGAACTAATTTTTAGTTTGGCAATCCTCTTCTTGCCCTTGTTAACTGCCTGAGGAAGTTTAATTTCTCATTCAATTCTGTTGTTTTCCTCATCACAGGTGCCAAAGTAAGTAGCCTTAGGATCAAATAGCTCATTCATCAATGCCTCAATTATGTCTTTGGTTTCATCAATATTCATATCATATCCTAGAGATTTTACCCATGCTATTCTTGGCCTAACTATCTAAATGTATACCTTATCACTATCAACCATAAAACAAACATCATCTTTGTAATCTTCAACTAACTTCTTGGGGATATTTTTATTCATATTTTCTTTAAATGCATCAAAGTATTTGTCCATAATGCTTGAATAATTCTCTTCCATTTCAGCAATATACTCATTAAAATGACATAGAACTGGTACATCTTTTCTCCAAACAATAGTACCTTTTGATGAGAAGAATTTTTAAACATAAAAAAATAAACATGTCAAGAGTGAACTAAACTTACATGGGTTGTTCTTGGAAGTCCTGATGCTCTCCATGTTTTTGTTGAACTAGTTCAATAGTAAATCAGTAAGGTCAAGAGAAAGGTAATTATTAACCACCTTATATGCTAAATCGACTACTTCACAAGATACACTATTCAATATGCTCAAACTGTAGATTTTGTGGGCAATGATATAATGCCAAACTTCAATTCCATATCAGTGACACCACTTATCTTCATTCCCCTTCCATTGCACTTGGCAAGGGTTTTCTTCTCCAGTTCAACTCGACCTAGGGTTTTAGTCATTTTTTCCTTTGACACCATGGGATGACCAGTGATCCTATGGATCATCTTCTTGGTTATCAAAATTGGTTTCCCCAACCATAGATATCCATTGTGCACACAACTAAGGATAGATCTTATCCATTTCACTTGGAAATACCCTAGCATGTGAGAAATGTGAGTTAAACCTTTTGCCTTGAGATGTTGCTGCTCAGGTTTGAACACACCATCAACACATAACTCCTTCAAACATTCATCCATCTCTAGTGTACCAATAACTTGAATTGCACATTTGTAATGTGAATAGATATCATTAATTAATAGTACCTTAGGAGGGATTTGAGATTGCACTCCACTTAGATCTAGTGTTTCCATGACTTCAAGAGTCAACTTGAAATTTGGATCTTTCCATTCCACACCACGAACCAACATGTCTAAACCTTTTTTTGATTTGCTGCTGGTGGTTGTCATCTTCACTTGGTAGGGTTTGAGAGAATCCAAAAACTTATGGTAATAATTCACTCAAATTGCTTGAATTCTCTAAAGATTGCTCTGTGCAAATAGCTCTCAAAAATTCACAGTGAGAAATGACTTCAATTTCACCCTTTTTATCAAACTCCTTCTTTCAATTGCTATAAATGCCTACCACAATTGTTTGTAATAAAAAGTAAAACTAGGGTCGGGATGATACCCACAAGCTTTAGTACTGCAGTATAAAGTTTCCCTGTTAAGGCTTACAATGATAACTTCTCGTGATCTACCCTATTAGGAGCAATAAGGACTGGTAGGTCCACCTTGCAAAAGGATTTACAAATATATGATGAAATATGCACTCTATAAAGAGATTTACACAAGACTATTAGGTCTACCTTGTTAAACGATTTGACTGATCCACCTGTTAGGATGAAGCAGTAGCTAATCTCTGATCTACAACTTGGTTTACTGAATGAGATTCCTCTAAGTGTATAAATCACCTTGCTATGATAGATAAATCTTTACTGCTCCTTATACTACTATAGCCTTTGTAATTCTCTCTTCTACTCTTCTTTGCTGATTACATTACTTCAATATGTTACTTTGGATGTAACACAATACATTTTATATATACCAATCCAATTATAAAATTACAAAGTCAGCCATAATACAAGTTTATAAAAATATTACAAAGTCGACCAAAGTGTAGGAAATCAGGTTCTAAAGACTGAATCGGGAGGTTCTGATACTTGGCATCCACTATCAATGCTCAGCATCATCATGCACTCGATAGACATAGAAGCGCAGTCCATACTGATCACTTCCATGTAGTCTTGAACTCAGTCTATACAGGTGACTCGATGAATACTGTGAAACTTGACATATAAACTAAATCACTTGATTCACACTACATAGCTCGGTCAATGCTATCACTACAAGCTTGGTATAAACTGAGTCACTAGGTTAACACTGAGTAGCTTAGTTAACACAAGACTCACATCACATCAACTATGAACTCGATAACCACTGCACAAATTGGTTTGCACTGGTAAACTTGGCATACATTGAGATGCTTAGTTTACACTACTGATCATCACCATAGTGGATTTTGGATAATGTTGTCCTTGATGTCACACAAATGTCATATCAGTCATTAGTCTCAAGTTTACTGAGCTCAGACAGTCTGCAATGCAATCTACAGTGTCAATCGAGCTCACTCGGTCATCGAAGGAAATGTGGAAGACACTGTTAACCGAGCTAACTCGATCAACAAAGGAAAGGTGAAAGACAGTGTTCACTGAGCTCACTCAGTCAACAACGGAAATGAGGAAGTCAGTGTTAACCGAGCTTCACTCGATCTCCAAAGGGTAGTTTCCACCGAGCTCACTCGATCATCAAAGGAATCATGGAGAAGTCAGTATTAATCGAGCTTCACTCAATCTCCAAAGCATAATTTTCACTGAGCTCACTCAATTTTCTCAGGAAACTCAGTACTTACTGAGTTCTCCCGGCGATTGAAGGATTGTCACGAAGTTCGCTGTATTAACTAAGCTCAGTTGGTCAACACAAGAATTATTTTTTGGACAAAGTTTACCATTCAGGGTCAGCTAGTATAAGGATTTGGAAATTAATTACTTCTAGCCAACTGTTGTAATTGTTTGATTGGTCAATAATTTGAGCCGACTAAGATAATCTGAAATGTATATATGGTCATTCCAGTTATGAATTAAAAGGGTGTGAGATTGTGAAAAAGAAGTTATGAATGCGAATTATAGTATGAAATGAAAAGGCGAATGTTGAGCAAAGTCTGATGAAGGATCAAATGTGTTGAAGGAGCTGTAAAGTTGTATTTGATCAATAAGGATCTAGTCAAGCATAACAGAGATCTGTAATCAGCAAAGATAACTTGTACATTATATCAGGTCACTTCATTGTTTCTTTCTAACCATTGTAACAGTGAATTCAAAACCTCTTAACAGAGTTGGTTTAACAGCCATTCAATAAATCCTCTCACAAGGTGACAGTTCAATTGAATTTTTCTAAAGACCTCTAGCAAGGCCACTCCTAACAGGGTGATTAAATCCTTTAACTGGGTTACACCTAACAGTGTGTCTTTGTAACCTTTAACAGGGTTGGCTCCTAACAGGGCTCACTTCATAAGAGTGAAAAATAGTATCTAGTTACATTGGTGGTTTTTCCCATATTGGGTTTCCACATTAAAATTGGTGTCTCTTGTGTTCTTAATTGCTAAATTACTTTATGCATGATAACATATCAGTTCTTAATATTTATCATTTACTGCATTATCAAGTTTCAGCATTTTATATTAATCAGATCAAGGGTATATTCAGACGTCTTAGGGACTGTGGAAATTTTTGTAGTAACTGATTCACCCCCTCCCCCTCTCAATTACTCTATTCTCATTTCCAACATTAGTAACTACTCAATGCAAACTAAAATCTACCCAAAGGACTCAGTAGCAACTTAAATGCTTGGTTAACACTGTTAATGTAGACACCTAAATTTGATTACAGTGCTTTAGTAATCCTATTTAGTTATCTATAAAGGCATCATTAATTAAATTCCTATTTAATTAATCCTTTGACATCCCCTAGCTGATTAATTTAATTAATCATCTATAGTCTTAAATTGATAAATCAAATAATCTATCATTTATCAATTAAATCCTTTTCTCCTATCTAATTCCAAAAATTCCCATTTATTAAATAAATCTATTTGATAAATAAAATCCTCAAATCTAAAAGCCCCTAACTTATTCCTAATCTTCCATTTAGCCTAATCCACCCCATCCACCCATACTAACCAAGCTTAGCCACTAAATCACCCAACCTCATTAATGTCATCCACTTGCACATCTCTAACATCCTTAATCTAATCCTAAACCCAAGCCTAATCCACCCCCTAATGTTGTCACATTCCCTAAACAAGTTTAAGACTTTCCTAAACCAAATCAAAGTCCCCTCTCCAAAATATCCCAACCACCAAGCCATGAGTGCTCTTACAAACCATAAAAGACTCTTACAAGCCCACTCATGACTCTTACATCCCTCTTCCATACTCAATCTCCCTCATCATGCCTTTAACCAACCCCTTATCCTGCCCTCTCACACTCATCCTCCTTGTGACAAGTGTCACCTTCCCATTGGTGCTAAACAAGCACAATCCATGTGCTCTCCTTTGAGTGCATCCTAGCCCTCCTTAAATTTTCATCTCTCCTTGCATCTAAGTCATCCATCCCTCTACCCCTTGGCCTATAAATTGAATCCCCTCCCAAGCCATTTCAACACAATCTTTGAGCTAAAGTTACCATGCTATTTTGAGAACCAAAGTCATTAATCTTAACCTTATAATGCCAAATTGAGAACTCACAAGGCTACCAATTTGCCATTACCCATCTCCACCATTGAAGCAATTAGGCAAGAAATTGAGCATACATCCACATCCAAGGACACATCTACAAAATCAAGGAAGAATGGAGTGTTTTCTCTTTTGAGGTTTGCATTTCTTGTTTGCTTTCTTTGTCTAAACTTATATGTGAATTTAGTTTTAGTTTGTGAATGTTTCTCTTATTGTTAATGTTTTTTGCACACTAAATCTTGTTCTACAATTAATTGTACAATAATCTTAGTAGATACTTATAATCTAAATAAGTGTATGTCACTAATAACAAACATGACTAGAATGTCAACAAAAAGAATCCAGAAAAGGCAAATTTCATGTAAAAGGTGACAAAGGCATATTTCTAGCATACTCCTATAGAAGTAAAGCATACAAATGTTTGAATTTGTCTACTCATAAAATAATAGAAAGTTTACATGTTAGAAAAGAGTGAAGAAGAAAGCAACTAATAGCCAAAGGATTATAGAAGATTTGTTTACTATGAACCTGATACCCTGCCAAACCTATCTAAAATAAAGGAGGCTTCATTTCTTGAGTCCCTGAAATCTTCAACAGTTACCAAGTTGCAAATAGTGCAACCCAAGTCATAGTATGGAGGACCTGAGTCATAGTTAGAGGCTACCAAGATAGTTCAAATGAGTTTTATGGACCCGAGTCATAGATAGATGTCAAATATAATAGTAACTTCACAATCTGATCTTGAACATCCTTTGTAAAATGGGGTACATCACGTAATGTCTTATAAAAAGTTGAATGTTCTTTGCTACTCCTATTAGAAATTTGGCTAAATTGATAATTTGGATTTTTCATTTATGGAAAGATATATCTAGTATTAATAAGGAAGATCTTGAAGATTAAGATTATGTGGTTAGACTTATAAAATTGTTTAAGTATCAGCTAAGTTATCTAGCAAAGAAGATATAGTTTCGATATGTACAAATGAATGGGGCATTATTGGAATGTGTGTGGTTAGGTACAGATAGTATAGAGTATTAGGATGATGTGTTCAAGTGCACAAGTTAGTACGATCAGTACGAAAGAAGATATAACAATTTTACCAATTGTAGCAGTATACAGACGGGAATAGAGTGTAACATAAAATGAGTAATTATGAGATAAGGAATTATTTTGTTTATGAAATAATTACTTGACTAATTAGTGATGACACCCTAGATTTTAACCCTAGGAGGGAAAAATTTAATTATGTGTCTAGTCAAGCGTGTGAAAGCTTGAAGGCTGATTAGATGATGTTTTGTGAATTACAAAGGTATAAAGGCATATTACAATATGTGAATTAAAATGTTTTTATAAGGAAGACCCTGAGAACTTTATATGATGTGAATTATGATGTATGATTAGAGGATTGTGAGTTATGTGATGAGAATCAAAGGTAAAGATCAGATATTGAAGTTATCATCATTGTAAAGAGGTTTTATAATTATCTCTTGTATTAAAGAACTTAATTTGTAAGTTACTTGTTTTGGCAATGGGCTCAACTTGTACAACATTTTGTATATGTATATGTACCAACTCCTAATAGGGTTGAAGAAACCTCTAATAGAATTAAGGCTTCTAATAAGGACTAAGTCCTCTAACAAGGACTGAGATACTATATGCATATAATAGACCCCTAACAAGGTCAATATCTTTAACCACATACTTTTTATTAGTGAATCATTTTGTAGGTACCATCCTCACTAGGGTTTTCCCTTGGCCAAGGTTTCCCTAGTTAACAAAATATGGTATTATGAGCTCTCTTTTTGTATGGTTATGTTTACTATTTAGTATTATTAGTTTTCTTTCATATAAAAGCTATAAGGAAATTAATAATATCTAGTTTTGGGCTAAAGTTTGTAGAATATTGATTCACTCTCCTCTTAGTATTCCCTATTCCTGAAAAATTGGTATTAGAGAATAGTTACTCAAAAGAGGCTTAACAAATTGGGTATGATCCCTATGGATATCGAATAGTTATAGAAGAACCTAGAAGAATCTCTTGAGTAGATTGATATTCTCACTAAAGAAAGAGACAACTTGAAAGAGAGATATGAAGATGCAAAAGACTACATTGGGAAATTGAAAGATAAGATTGACCATCTCAAATCCAGAAAGGAATCTAGTGATTAGAAAAAAGATAGTGATGAAATTTCAAGATTGATGAAGGAAAATGAGATTTTGAAACATGAGTTGAAGATCACTAAACTGAAGCTAAGTTTGAAGAAAGATGGTAGCAAAGTTTAGTAAGATCTAAAATTTGAAAATAAAAATCTAAGATCCCACCTTACAAAAGTGACATCTGGACTTGAATCCATCAAGTTAGAACATGTAGAACTTGAGAAGTACAACACTATTGTGAAAGGAAAGTTAACCCATACTAAGAAATAATTAGAGAAGTTATAATCCAGTAGTAAGAAAAATGATGAGAAATTATATATTCAAAGACCTTCCTATGATAAGACTGGTCTTGGATATTTTGTTGGAGAAACATTAGCTAAGAAATATGAAGCAAGAAAGGAACCAGATCTAGTTATTAAGCATACTAAACATAAGACATATGAGTTAGATAAGATTGAATCCAATAAATTGAAAGATACATCAAAAGAAATTGAGAAAAATGATGAACCTAAGCAAACTGAATAAGCTGAATCACCCAAGGAAGTAAGGTATGAATTCAAAGGTAGATTTTTTCATGTAATGAAAGTGGTCGTGTGAAAATAAATTGTATAGGTAAGTCATTTAAACCTGTTTCTAATTTTTATTGTTACAATTGTCATGGTTTTTGTCATAGAGTGGTTGATTGTAAGAAACCTAAATTTGATAGTAATAATAGAAATATTAGAATGATTAAAGGTACTAAACCTATAGGAGAAAGAAGGAGATCAAATGAAGAAACTAATGCAACAAGGAGAAACATTGTGTGTTACAAATGTAACAATCTTGGACACATTACTAGAAATTGTAGAGAAAATGTTAACCAACTTGGGCCTAATTATAGAAATAATGCACGAGTATGGAAACTATGCAATAAATTTGGTCATATAAAAAGATTTCATAGAATAGATATGAGGAAAATTAATAGGAATCCAAATTTTAGAAGGAACAACAACAAAAAAAAATATCAAGAGAAATAATAGCAACAATAACAGTTAGAAAGATGAGTTAAGAGAACATGTGGACGAAATCAAAAAAGTATTTGTCAAAGAAAAGATCCATCAAGTTCACATGTAATATTGGATGAACAGTCATTTGATGCACCTAAAGGAAGACTAAAGTAGGCAATTGTTTTTGATTCATCCTATTTGAATTGAGCATCTTTTAGAATTGAATTTATATTAGAAAGAGAGAGAAGATAACAAACAAAGAGTTAATGTTTGTGCAGTTAGTATGAGGTGGTGCATGATGATTTGAAGCTATGGTTAAGAGCGCATGTCATTTTGATATTGTATGTTAGCACACAAAAGAAATTAAATTTACTAGTAACTAGAAACAACTTTT
Source organism: Cupressus sempervirens (assembly GCA_028749045.1). Lineage (NCBI taxonomy): Eukaryota > Viridiplantae > Streptophyta > Pinopsida > Cupressales > Cupressaceae > Cupressus > Cupressus sempervirens. The sequence goes on from CM053792.1 coordinate 7,647,465, forward strand.
TATGAAATATGTACTTATGCAATTAATGTAGAGATCAATTTGGTGAGATTTAAGGGATGTGATAGAGATTTTATGCATCATTTGATCATGTGAAGAGTTAAGGAGTAGTAAATAGTGAATTGACAACAATTGAAAGAAAATTAAAGGTGATTTGGAGTGCAAAGTGTAGAAAGAACTAGCCACATGACATCAACATATTTATCATCTGTGTAGTTGAAATTCTAAGGTTTAAGATGAAATAATGGCTACACCAATAGTTTTTGATGTGAATGAATGCCCTACATACAAGTTTAAGAAATACCCTTATGTGTCTTTGGAAGATGACCCATTAGGAGAATTCTCACAAGTTCCCTTAGATGTACTGTATATAGAAGGTATTAGAGCCTACATTCATTCTAAGTTTGAGAGTATTGGTGATGAGGACATTCATAAGGAGATAAACTTAGTATGCAACAATGACCTATCCTTGAAACAAGGCTTTGAACATCTATATGAGTTGAACATCATTAGACATATATTTTATATTGAATTTGACAATCATGAGTGGACTAGGATAATTATGAGTTGAATCCATGAGGACATGATTTAGGTAGGAGATATCCTTGTGATGATAGACAATGATATGATTCATAAGTTGATAGGTTTGAGTAATGAAGGATGCAACCCTATCAATGAGAAAATCATCAAAAAGATAGTGGAGACAACTCTAAAAACAAAATTAGAGAACAGAAACATGAGATTGGATCTAATTAAGGAAACAAATCCTAGATTGTTGAGAAAAATATTGGATATAAAATGAATTATAGTTCTGTGATAAACTCTAGGCCTGTTGGATTTATATATGCATCATATTTTATGTCTGTAAAGAAAGAGAAAGTGAACATGTGTGAGATTCTAAGACAACAAATTTTGGATAATATTGAGAGGATCAAGAAGAAAAAGAATGCAGTGTTCAAATTTGAATCTCTTATCATACATATATTCTTCCAAGTTATGAGAAAATTTCTAGGAATGCCTTATTATGAATGGAGTGGAAAAATTAGGTGCACAATGAACTTGATAACACAACATTACAAAAGAAATTCTAAAGAGAGAATAACTGAGGATATTACAAGAATGATGAAGAATTTTTCAATTTAATATCAAATAGATATTATAGAATTCCACCCTTATTAGTAGAAAAGTACAAAGATGGTGTCTATTTTGTGGTAGAAACAAATGTAACATGCATAGAGGTAGTAGAGCCTAGAGTCAAATTTATTGACCCTATGGGGTATGAGATGACGTAAGGATATGCGAAGATAATCCTTGAATATGAAATAGATGAAGAGTTTCCTAGATGGGGGACATATCAAGAAAAGATGAAAGAAGTAAAAGATGAGTTGTATAGTAAACATACATCAAAAAGAGAGTTGATAAGAAAATTGAAACTATACTAAAAGAAACATGTATGACAAAAGAGGAACTCAGAGGAGCTATGGAAATTTCAAAAGAACTAAATATAAGTGGTCAACTAGACATTCTATTTTCCACACCATTGGAAGTAGTAGGAGTAGCAGAAGCGGTGATAGTAGTAGGACCCTCATCACATATTCCCAATGTGTCATTTGTCATGGTCTCACAAGTGCTACCCACTATTGTACAGAAGAAGAATGAAGTGGATGTCAGCATTGTTAATGTATAAACAACCACTCCTCCTAGCATCATAAATCCACAAGACTTACAAAGGTTAATAAAACAAAATAGAACCTCCAAAATAGAAAAAGAGAGTCAAATAGATTGCTATACAACCATAAAAGAGAAGAAAAATTCATGTTCCCAAAAGACAAAAACTAGTAGTTCAATCTAAATTAGAGTCATCAAATGAGGAAATAGAGGAGAAGGAAGCTGAAGTAAAAGTGATAGAAACCAAGACACCCATAGGCAAGAAGGCATGGAAGCCAAAAATTAAGACCCTAAATGATGCAATCATCAAAAAAGGTAACTTTTCATAACTTAACAAGTTTTATGATTTGTGTATTAGTTTTTAAATAATTGACATAGAAAATGTTGTAATAAGACAGTTGATCATTAATGATAAGAAATTTGTGGATATACAAGGTCTTATTCCAAAAAACTTGTATAAAATACTTGCTAATAGAAAATAGAGAGTTGCAGAAGAAGACAAAAATATAAGAGGGAATCATCGTAGAAAACTTTGCAAAGTTAAACATGAAAATAATTTGCAAGTCTTAATGAGTAACCTTGCATCTTACTTGAGAAATAACATAAGGTCCATACTAATAACGGGAGGAAATTAGGAAGAAGTGAACAAGGAAACAAAGGAAGAAATTGTAAAAATGATGATAGGTCAAGAAAAGGAAAGAAATGAAGAAGTGGAGGAGAAGAAAAAGGAGGCAAGTGTACCTAGTTTCTCTAGGACACCCCTCACACTTGCAACACTAATAGGTTCTGACGATTATGATCAAACTAAACTAATCACATCACTAAGAAATATTATTGAAAAAAATAGAAAGTTGAAGAGATTACAATGATCTTTGATGGATGTAACAAAGAAACTTCAAGCACCTTGATTGTAAAATTGACATATTTAGACCTAGAGGATAAAGAAAAATTTGTAGAACAAGATTTTGATGTTGAGTTCACAAGTTTTTATGACTTTGTAGTCATTCAATCCTAGACAAAGCATGATGCTCAAATGTTTGACACTATCTATCAAAGCATCATAAATGACCTTGGAGCTCTTGATACATGCATCAAGGAGATAAGAAGATGTGAGTAAAAAGGTAAAGCATTGTATGCTAAGTGTGTAGTGTCATTTAAATTCACCAAGGATATAGATGATGAGATGAAGAGAAAGCATAAAGATCTACAAGCATTGGTAGATCAGCTTTAACAGCCAAACCAAAAGATTAAAGATATTGAGGCTCGGACAGGGAAGACTTATAATGAAATAATTCTTATTTAAATGAACAAATAAATAATAACCAAGAGGTTCTCACTTCTAAGAGAACATTTATCTCTGAAGATAGAAACTCTAGAGAGGTGGATTAAGGAATGTCTCAAGGCAAAGACATATTTTTAGAATTTTGTCTACTTTGATGTGAATGTAGTAGAAGTAGCACTCTATGGACTTTGTGCTATTCTAAGCATATCAAAGGACATCACCAAATCATGGAAAAGGAACTCCAAGAGTCTAAAGACAAGTTTTGATGACTGCATTTCACACTTATCCACCTGAACACAAAGGTATAGATCCATAATTTTGACTTGTATATAAATTTTTACACCCTTTTCATTGATGTCAAAGGGGGAGTAATATAGGAAAATTATATGATGTATGTAGAGATAGGTAGCAGCAATCATGCAAAGTATTATTTTCAAAGGGGAATTTATAATGTAATAGGAGATATAAGGAAAGATGGTTATGCAAATATGACGATCCACAAATTTTGAAGCTTTGTAAATTTTTGGTCAACATTTTGGGACTTAGCCAATTTCCCCATATGTTGCCATCAATGTCAAAGGGGGAGATTTTGCTAATTTAGCTAAGTATTATGTTTCATTTATGTCAACATATATCTAGTATTAAGAAGGCAGATCTTTAAGATGAAGATTCTATGGTTAGACATAAAAAAAATTCTAAGTATCATCTAAGTTATCTAGCACAATAGTTATAGTTTTGATATGTATAGATGGCTAAGGAATTATTGGCATTTGAACACTTAGATATGGATAACACAGAGTGTTACGATGAAGTGTTGAAGTGTGCAAGTTAGTACGGTCATTATAGAAGAAGACATAATAGTTGTGACAGTATATCGACAGGTACAAGCCATAATAGAAAATGGGTAATTATGAGTTAACAAATTAGTTTTTTTATGAAATAATTACTTGACTAATTAGTGATGACATCCTATTTGTTAACACTAAGAAGGAAAGTGTTAATTCTATATCTAGCCAAGCATGTGAAAGCTTGAAGGCGGATTGGACAATATTTTATGAATTGAAAAGTTATAAAGGCATATTACAATATGTGAAGTAAAGTGTGCTTCTAAGGAAGACTATAAAGACTTTATGTGATATGAATTCTAATGTATGATCAGAGGATTACAAGTTATGTAATTAGTAGAAAAGGAAAAGATCAAATATTAAAGATACTAGCATTGTAAAGAGGTTTTGTAATTATCTCTTGTATTAAAGAACTTAATTTGTAAGTTACATGTTTGGGCATTGAGCTCAGCTTGTACAATATTTTGTATATGTATATGTACCAAATCCTAATTGTAATACCGCAAAATTGGCACATTGCCATGCTAAACCAATTCTAGTCTATTTGATCAATCCTAAGTCCTATTTTACTGGGCAATTCTAGTTCTGATAATCTCTACTTGACCTAAGTGTCAAATAAAGAAAATCATTAATCTGTATTAATCACATACTTTAATTGGCAATAGTGGCATGTTGTGATGGTTAAGTTGTTGTGTTGTTATCCTTGCCATCAAGGTTCAAATCTCATGGGGATGAGGTCCCCTGTTTGTGGCCTCACTGGTTCATAGCTCCAGGTCAAAGCGTTTACCCCTCTTTAAAAAAAAAAAAAAAAAAAAAAAAAAAATCACATACTTTAATTAATTCTTGAATATTCATTGAATTGGCTAAATTAACCTATTAATTTAATTAATTTAATTATAATTCCTAGTACTTTAATTTATTTGAATTCACCTCTTTTAGCTAATATACATGAGGAATTAAATATATTTGATTTAATTAAATATTCTCATCCTAATTGTTGAATTTAATTATTCAATTTAGAACACTCAATTATGAGGTCATATTTAATTTCCTTAAATAAAATATCTTCCCCAATATTCTTTCATCAGTTTAGAAATGGAAACATTGAGTTGACTGAAATTTAAAAAGGAATCAAATTAGTTAACTCCTTATTCCACTCAAAAGCAATCAATTAACTTTCTTTTCATAAGGAAACTTTCTATTCTGATTGAATCTTCTTCGGATCTTGACCATTCATTAAATTTGATCTCAACCATTGGTCAAATTCTTGGATTCTATTTAAGAATCTCTCAATCCATCATTACAAAGCTTGACAATTGATTTGCATCAAACTTATACTGAATTACTAACTCAATCATTCTTGAATTCTTAGCTTATATTTTCATATTACTTTCATATTGTTTAATCATGCATACATCTAGATTAATTTGTTCTTAAAATTCCAAGATTAATACTTGCATCTCATCTAGCATAAATATTACACATCATATAGCTTAAAATCCTTCTTTCTATATGTTTGGTCGCGAGCTTCTGATTCTAAGAGGGAATAGTGTAATCATTCTAGTTAGGAGGCAATAGATTGTCTTGTCAAGTTGCTTCGAATTAGCAATCAAATGTTCATTCTAGAATTATTCTTCATATAAGGATCATGTTGAAGTGTGGTTGATTAACAAGACATAATTAACATTCACATTTATGGAGCCCACCATGGGGCTAAGAAATCAAGTTTTTGGCCTCATCTATTCTTTTTTTTCTGCATTTTTTAGTGTTTTGTCGCTATCATCCATACAACCCCTCTATTTCTTGTCCAAAAAGTCTCATTCTTACATGAAGAAACTAATATTTCACTCCCTATTCTGCATTTCCTTGCACAAAAAAGTGTATACTTTTGTGGTTTCTTGTGCATTACATGCTATTTTCTTATGCGGGCCTATGTAGGATTTTGGGTGAAATTTTGCATCAATAAATGCAAAATGTAGTTTTTAGATTTTGTTTTTATCATGATGATTTAACTAACAGTTGTTTCTGAAGCATTTTTTTTTTGGTTTATGATTTTCAATAGCTTAATAGTGGTTTACAAAATGCTTGTCAAAGACACCTTATTACAAACTCTTAAACAATACTGATGGTTTGATTGCAAGAGATTTTGTCAAAGATATACATGTCAAAGAATATATTCAAACCCACTAAAATGTTGTATCTTCTTTACTACTTTCTTACACATAGTTTAATAGGGCTTGTGATTTTCATAGGGCTCTAGTAAAAGGAATAGGGGAGCATGCTCTTTGCTTCTTGGAAGTGATGTCCAAGAGTAAATCAGAAACCTAGATGCCCTTGGAAGATGGTACCCAAGGGAGGCAGGAAAGTTAGTGGTTCTTCCAAGCAAAGCCTTTGATGAAGAGATGATGATTTCCTTTTAGGGTAAGGTGATGAGGTAGAGGATTATGCTCTTTCCCCTTGTGGGAAATCAAAAACTTGAACCCTTAGATCCGAACCACCAATCTAAGTCAACCTCTAGAGGGCCTATCAAAGTGATCCAACCTCTAAGAATGACCCAAGTGAGCACACACCTTTTACTAGTGATTCAAACTCACTATAATAAAGAATATTTGTAGAGAAAAAGACTTCAAAGCCATGTTAATTTCTTCCTCTTAATTCTTGATACCACATATCAAGAGGAGGCTCTATTTGTTGCATTGGTTGATGCCAGCCCCAATCTTGCTAGTCAAGTGTGTGCACTTTCAGATATTGGTGTGGGTTGTTGGCCTTAACTTCATTCGTGAAGCCACCAAGGATTAATATGAATTAAAAATAAGTAAAAATTTTCTAGATAGTTGCTAACCAGTTCACCTCTAAAAGGGGGCATAATCATTGTGCGAGGAGGGGGGAGAATCTCTCCTATAGATACTCACCATAGACATGTACCTAGACATTGGAAGGTGGCATATGTGTTTGAACCCTACTACAAGGGTGTTCATTTAGTGTATATGTTATTGAGTCCTTGGAATACACCAAAAACATAAGTGCCCTCTAGTGAGGTCACATGGTTGTGTGAGGTGAATGCATGCACATAAGTTGTGAGACAAATGTTTTTCTTTCTCTACCATGTTTGATTATAGGGATAAATTGTGTCTTTTTCAAGTCTTTAAACTTGTCTAAACCTTTCAAAAAAACAAAAGGTCAATACTCCCCCATCCTTCCGAGTTGCTTTGTCCTTGGTTGGACAGTTTGCAACTACTGCTTGCATCCCATGTCTAAAAAAAACTATCTACTTGCAAACCAAAATGATGTCCAAAATTTGAAAACTATGTTGATATCTTCTTGAAACTAGTAAACACAGTCACTCTTCTATTTAGTACTATTGAAACCATCAAAAATCTCTTCAAGTTTAGTCAAATGCTATCAGTCTGTCCCTTTTCTCACATCCAGTTCTATGAAATTTCACGCAAGAAAACCCTCTATCTGCACTTCTTCATAGGGTTCTTTGTAGTTCCTCACTTCCTTTTCTATACATCTTCATGTGAATCCTACTAGACACTATATTTTCAAGTCAAAACCCATTTTTTCAATAAATTGTCAAATCCTCACATGGCCATGTACAAGTCCTCGCATGAGAAAACTTATTATTATTATGAAACTCCACCTAGTTCTTTTCACTTTTTCATATAGTTCTTTGTGAATCTTTGCATAGGATCTTGTCCTAAAGCTGTCAAAATTGTTCTGCCAGTTGTGTCTTCTCACCTAGTTGTCTGTATTTCCTTGCCTTGGAGTCATTTTCTTGTGTTAGTCTATCAAAATCTATCAAAAATAGTGAGCTATTTTGAGCTCCCTCTTCAAAAACTTGATCCAAGTCTAGTGTGTGGCTATAAATATTACGTTGTTCCTCTATCTCTAGCGGGCTTATGTTCTAAAACTTGGCTATCACTACTTGAAAAATAGTACATCAAAATGGCTAGTCATAAATAAACTCAATCTAGCATTCCTAGTGAGGAAGAAGGGATTCTAATTAAAAATATGAAGAAACAAATCAAAACAATAATTGCTCAAATTCAAAGACTAAAAGAAAAAGAAGACACATCATCGAGTACATTCTCCTTGCAAATTTATTCTAGTTCCAATAAAGACAATGAGTCATCAACTTCTTACTATGTTGAAACCAAACCCTTGGAAAATAGTGTACCCAAGAAATCTAAAGGGTGTCTTTGAAAACAAACCTTGGGAATTTAAACAAAGTGTGTTTTCACACCTTTGGGAAAATCTTACGAATTAACCTTGGAAGAACTTCTTGAAGAAAAACTCATTATTTTACCTAAGGTCACTTTGGCAGGAGTTTCCTTTATGATTAACTATTGTGTCTATCATAGACATAATTTACATAAAAGTTCACATTATAAGGAGCTAGAAAACAAGATACAAGATCTCTTGGATAATGGCATAATTTGAAAATCTAAACTCTCATCTACTAGAGATTATACACTCAAGAAGGATCAACATCATGAAACCAAGTCTAGTAATGGTTTAAATGTGACACTTATATCTTCCAACATACAACCACCTCCTAAAGTGTCCAATCTTTCCAATACATATTCACCGAACAAAGAACTTTCTACTCCCCCTATTGACTATGTATACCCTCAAGGGTTGCCTTTAAAAAAAAATCAAGCAAACAAATATTGGGTTGCAAGTCTTTTCACTACCTTCACAAATCATACATCTTCATGCCCTGCTATGCCTATGAAGTCCACTCCAAGTAATTTTCCTTCTAAAATTCAAGATCCTAGTATGTAGACTCCAAAAATATATTCAAATACTCTCTCATCCTCAAAATTGGTTACATGTCAAGAGGACTACTTAAACAATGAAGAAACAAGTGTTGATCAAGACCAAGATTCTTTCATCCCCTTTCAAATCTTCCAAGATCTCATGCCTCCATTCCCAGATCCACATAGTCCTCCATCTCCCATATCATGCACCTCTACTAAGTAAGATCAAGATATTCCTTCCACTATCCCTAAGGAGATTATTAAAGATCAAGAGAAAAATACTTTTCCTATGCTACCTAAAATTCCTTTTGAAGAGAAAAGTGTTCCCTCACCCTCTTTTTCTACCTCACTACATTCACTTCAAAACTATGCTCAAGAGTTAAATACTCCTGTCAAATTTATTGCTCCTATAACAGTTACTCATAAATCTATTGATGGCTTTGGTCATGTTGCTCACTCTAAATATGTTGATATCCCTACTCATGGTCCATTCACATTTTCTAAATCTATCCTTGGTCCCTATTCCTCCATCCATATTGGGACCTTATATTCCTCTATCTCCTACTTCCACTCTTAGCTCATTACACATTCATCCTACCCTTCTCCAAGATCAACAAAGATACACATACTTGAACTCTTCACATTCACCTTTCCATCTAAATTAGTCATATTGGCCTCATTCATCCACATATTCCAAGTCCTTTGGAAGCAGTTTGCATGATCAACTCAAACACCAAGTGCATGAATCCATCTTCAAAAGTTCACTATGTCTCCTCTAATCGGTGTGTAAATGTTAATAAGAAAAATACGCAAAAGAGACCATAGAGGTCCACTATTCAAAGAGCTCAACCAAAGAAAGTGTGGGTTCTTAAATTTGTTATTGAAGAAATGTGTTCCAAAGCATCTAATGAAAAATCAAAAAATATATGGATTCCCAAGTCTCTTTTGAAGGACTTGACTATTGAAAACAAATCAAAGTTGACATTTAAGCTTCCAAAGGCTTCCACTCCATCTTATTCCAACATCTTCATAAAAATCTTTCAAAACCTTCTAGTCCACCTTCCTCCAAAATGACTCTACTGCCTCATATATCTAAGCCTCAATCTATTTGATGGGGACACAACCCAAGCACAAAATGGAATCAATAGGAAAGGGAAAATTTTATTAACTGTAAAAATATGCTAGTACACTTAGTGCAGAGAAAAAGACTCCAAAACATGCCCTATGGGCTTACAATAGCATAAATCTGGAGATAAATACTTCTCCCAGTACCTTCTCTCAAACTCCACTCCTAACTACCTTTTACAATGCCAGAAATATTCTTAAATAGACCCTAGAGGGTTAAGGATTAGGAATACATTCTAGAAAGTTCTAGTAGGCATTCACTGACCAAATAGAAGGCTCTAGAAGTCACATTAGAAGTCAGCACAAAATTAAAAGAATCCAGAAACGGTAACTGAACTTTCGGGAGGCATAACTTTTGAACCGTAGCTCCAATTGACGAACCATTTACATTTTCAAAAAGCTCTTGAAGCTCTCTATAGCCCTATGGACCAGCTCCACTCGTCCCCCATTTTTTGGCCCTGTTCAAGGTCATTTAATGCCCCTAGCCTAACTTTGAAGAATTCTTAAGATGTCTCCAAAAACTAAAAAATTGCGATAACTTTCAATCCGTGGGGCCTTTTGACCTAATTATTTTTTTGGAATGCTCTAGATTACAATGAAAATATTTTGACCAATTTACACCTTCTAGTTCACCAAAATGATGGCTCAATTACATACTCCTATTTTTCTAGCATTTACATGTATCCCAAGGTGATTAAAAACTCTAACCCAGAACACTAATAGTGGAACTGTGAGAGTTGGAACCTTTATTTGACCCAAATAGGTATCCAAAAATGAAAACACATGAAATAGAAACTAAGTCTAAGTACATTTTTGGATGACACAGGATTGCCCTTATACTTCTGGATGCTCCTACATCAGACACCTAGGGTAGATTGAAAAGTGACCCTATCACTTTATGAATGGTAGAGGAAACCCCAAATGGGAAACCTTAGTTGTTTATCTAAGTTGAGTCCTTGATTGGTTTTCCTTTCCACTTGACTAGATACTCTTCATACTGCGTATTTCTGGTACTACTGCCCACATGATGATCTAGAATGTCTTCTATCTCCTTCTTAGAAGCAGGAATTGGACATGGCTCTAACATCGGCTCCTCATCTACACCATCATCAGGATACTCTATTAAGTCTACAATGTTGAAAATAGGAGAAATGTGAATACCATCTGGCAACTCCACCTCATATGCATTTCCTGAGTCATGTTTCTTCAAAATTTTGCAGGGGCCAAATTTCTTCATTTTCAGCTTGTTGTAAGTATCGGCTGAAAATCTTTCTTTTTGTAAGTGTACCATGACTAGATCCCCTACTTGGAATTCCTTATGTCTTCTCCTTTGATCAGCCCTAGCTTTATACTCTTGATTCATCTTGGTAATGTGTGCTTGGACTTTCTCATGTAGATGCTTGATATGTTCAGCAAATTCTTTAGGTTTAGCACTTGTCCTCTCCCCTTGCTCTATCTTCCTCAATTTTGGTGTAGTCCTTGGGCTACTTCCATATACAATTTGGAATGTTGATCTACCAGTACTCCTATTTATAGAGTTATTTTAAGCAAACTCTACTTGTGGTACAATCAAATCCCATCCCTTGGGCTTATCCCCAACTAAACATCTCAGCAAATTCCCCAGACTACTGTTTGGCTATCAGTCTGTGGGTGATGTGTGGAACTAAATTTCAAGTTTGTTCTCAACTTTTTCCAAAATGTTCTCCAGAAATATCCCACAAATTTAGTGTCTTTTTCAGAAACTATACTCCTTCGGAGACCATGTAGTCTTACCACCTCTTTGAAAAACAAGTTTGCAATATGGACAGCATCATGAGTTTTGTGGCATGGAATGAAATGTGCCATTTTGGAGAACCTATCAACCACCACAAATACTGAGTCATTACCCCTTTGTGTCCTTGGCAATCCAAGAACAAAATCCATACTTATGTCCTACCATGGCTTTGATGGAATAGGCAATGGCTGATATAGTCCAGTATTTTGACTAAATCCCTTGGTAACTTGACAAATCTGACAACACTGTACAAACTTCTTCATATCCTATGAAATTTGAGGCCAAAAATAATGTTCTCTAAGAATGGCAATGGTCTTATCTTGACCAAAATGTCCTGCCATCCCTCCACTGTGTTTCTCCTTAATCAAATTTTCCCTCATCTAACTCCTTGGAATGCATAATTGACTGCCCTTTAATAACATAACATCCTAAATCAAATAGTCTAACCACTTAGTTTTGTCTACAGCAACAGGCTCTTTACAAGCTTTCCACACTTTAGAAAAATTAGGATTCTCAGGGTATAGATTCTTGAGTTCATCAAACTCAACTACTTCAACCTGCATTACTGTAAGCAACAACTATCTCCTACTTAGTGCATCTGCAACCCTATTAGTTTTTCCACTTCTATGCTTCAACACAAATGTATAGCTTTACAAGAACTCTACCCACTTCATATGCCTCTGATTCCATTTACCTTGGCTATTTAGTTATTGTAATGCCTGGTGATCAGTATATAAAAAAAATTCCTTTGGCAATAAATAATGCCTCCATTTCTTTAGGGCCTGAACTATTGCATAGAACTCTTGATCATAAACACAGTACTTCTTTTTCGCATCATTCAATTTTTCACTAAAATATGCAATAGGCTTACCTTCTTGGCTTAATAGAGCCCCAATAGTGCTACCACTAGCATCACAATCCACCTAGAACACCTTTCTAAAATTTGGAAGTGCCAACACAGGTTGTTCTGTCACCTTCTTCTTCAGCAATTCAAAACTTCTCGCAGCTGCCGCAGTCCATTTGAATTCTTTTCTATCCCCTCTTATTGTGTCAGTTAGGGGTCCACATATGCCACTGAAATTCTGATGTAACACCCCAACCTTGCTTCCAAACCCCAAGCTCTCTCTTAGGGCTACCTTAGGTCATTCACTAGACCCACTAGGGCTTCTTCACACCCTATAATTACTAGGACCTTGCTCAAGTGATCCTAATCCTTCAGTTGGGGGGTACACCAACAAAGTAACATCAAATTTCTTACTAGCCGGCTCCAGTCCGCTATTAACCCTCAAGTCCATCTATAGCTCCAAGGGTACCAGTTCTTCATCTAGGGTTTTTTTAGACTCCTTCTAACATCCATGACCCTAAACAATGCTGATTTCATAGGCGCATTCAGTCTACTAGGGAAGATACACCAAATTGCTCCAAAAAGGCTACTAGGAATTAGCCCTCCTAAATAGCTGGAAACAAGATTTCTTGAAAAACTTCTTAACAACCCTACAAAAAAATTATATTTTTGGATACCCTTTTTAGAGTACTTCAAGATTCTGTAATTTTCTAGCCTCCAAAATTTCCGTACAATGAAAGTACAATTTTAAGCCAAAAATGAGGATTTCAAGTGCTTTATCGTTGTTGTGATGGAAAACCACCTTAGACACCTTTCCAATACCTCTCCTTTGGACTGGAGCAAGGTTAGACCTTCTCATTACTCACTGTGTATCCAGATTAAGGTATTTGTACACTCAATCCTCTCCATAACTCATTTTCCAACTGTGATTCCTAGCCAAGTTGCATTTGGCTTGCCTAGGGCATCACCTTAAAAATGCTTGCTGATGCTTTCAAGGGCCCTCCTTCTTGATACATAATGCACATGGATCCTAGTTCCAAATCCCAAAATACTAGAGGTTTCCAATGGTGGGAAGTGGCCCTAAGATCCCATTTTCTAAGTGCAGCCCTGTTCAGATCAGCAACTTGCCAAGAACAAAAAGATTTTTCTACACTAATGCAAACAAATTAAAATGATCAAACCAACACTACAAAAAGATTAAAAACAATATTTCAGAACTTTTCCAACACAAAAATCAGGCCATTCAATCCTCCTCTATTAAAAATGCCTTCAAATGCATAAAACGGGCAACAAAATACTTGCTCAATTCGTACAAAATGCAAAACCAACTTGTCCAACCCCCTGAAAATGGCTGTCCTCACATTTTTAAAGGCTCCTCCATCAGTTCCATAACTATTCTAAACAGTTAGGACGTTCTAAACACACAAATGCCAAAAAGTTGCTTTTTGCAAGAAAATGTTGTCATGACAACATGACAACATTTCAGCAACTTTTGTTCTACATGGAGTTAGACCTCCAAATTTGGCACAAAAACAAAGTAGACATATAATATGCATAAAATGACTTCAAATAAACAATTCAAAGCCATTGGAACCTTTCTAGACCATTTTAGCCTTTTTCGGACCTAAGTCACCTAGTTGACAATAGTCGGCAACTTCTAGCAACTTGGTCACTTTGGGTCTTGCCAAGTCTCCTAAACACACCTAAGGACCACATAGGACCTATTATTAGAATAGTTATGTGGCTAGCATCACTACAATCCAAAAATAAAGAAATACCTAGGTTTCACACTTAGCCTACCTAGGTGCTCCTGCACCATACTCCCCCCTCCAACAAAGAACTCAAGGTGGATCAGTTTGCAACAAATCTAGAGGTATGCCAACCTTCTTGAACTCTGTCTCAACAACCCATGTAGCCTCTGAAATTGGTTTCTCCTTCCATTTGATGAGGTGTTCCATGTAAACCTTGTGCCTTGTAGTCTTCTTTACCCTTGAATCTAACACCTTTTCTACCTCCAACTTGTTGTTTGTAGGTGTTGAAGCAAGTTCAAGATCTTCATGAACATCGGTACTGAGCTGAGATGGGTCACCTTTGTATGCCACCAAGTCTTGCACATTAAAAATAGGGGATATGCCCAAATCGGAAGGTAAATCTACCTTATAGGCATTTGCTCCATATTTAGCCAATATTTTGCAAGGCCCTACCCTCTTCATCTGTAACTTAGTAGGAATGCCTTTTTGAAGCCTTGTTTTGTTCAAATGGACCATCACATAGTCCCCAACAGCAAACTGAACATCCTTCTTCTTTTCATCCACCTTGGCTTTGAGTTTTAGAGTGTTGTCTTGAATAGTCTTCTTGACTTGCTCCTGAATCTCCTTCATGGTTTGTACAAAGTCTTCAGCTTGACCACTAATCTGATCCATGTTTCCAAGACACCTTAGTTCACACACACCTCTTGGGTGCATGCCATAAACAATTTCAAAAGGACTCTTTCCCGTAGTCCTATTGTTGCTATCATTGTAGGCATATTCTGCTTGTGAGATGATAACATCCCAAGTCTGACCATACTCCTTAGTTAGGCACCTAAGAAGGTTACCTAAAGTTCTATTAACCACCTCAGTTTGACCATCAGTTTGAGGATGGTAAGCTGAACCAAAAGACATGTTAGTTCCAAGCTTCTTCCATAAAGTCTTCCAAAAGTGACTCATGAATTTCACATCTCGATCCGACACAATGCTTAATGGAAGTCCATGAATCCTTACAACCTCTTTGAAAAACAAATGAGCTATATGACTTGCATCATTAGTTGTCTTACATGGAATGAAATGTCCCATTCTACTGAATCTATCAACAACAACATAAATGCTATCATACCCTTGCTTAGTTTTAGGAAAACCAAAAATGAAATCCATACTTACACAATCCCATGGTCTGCTAGGAATTGGTAAGGGCTGGTAAAGACCTGCATTGCTCATTCCTCCTTTTGCCTTCATACACACCATACATTGCTCCACATACTTGGTTACATCTTTGACCAATTTAGGCCAATAATAGAACCTTTGCACTAGTTCTATTGTCTTGTTGATACCAAAATGCCCACTCAAGCTGCCATTATGCTTCTCTTGTATTAGGTTCTCTCTCATGGAACTTCTTGGTACACACAACTGGTTACCCTTAAATAGCAACCCATTTTGCAAAGTGTATTCTGAAAATCTGCTATGAAAGTGGTTTCCAAAATCCATGCATACCTTATAGGCTTCAGCAAAGTCCTCATCATTCTTGTAAAGATTCTGAAAACTCTCCACTCCAATGCTATGGACCTGAATCTCTTGGAATGTTAAAACCCTTCTACTTAATGCATCGGCAACCTTGTTCATTTGTCCTTTCTTATGCTTGATTGTAAAGGTGAAGGCCTGCAAATATTCCATCCACTTCAAGTGCATGTTGCTCAACTTCTCCTGTGTGTTGATGTAGCTAAGAGCTTGATTATCTGTAAACACAAAAAATTCTTTTGGCAACAAATAGTTCTCCACTTCCTAAGACACTGGACTAAGGCATACAATTCTAGATCATAGGATGAGTATTTCTTCTTGGCCTCATTTAGCTTTTCACTATAGAAGGCTACTAGTCTACCTTCTTGACTCAACACCCCACCCACTGCTAGGCCACTTGCATCACATTCTAAGGTGAACAACTTTTCAAAGCTAGGCAATTTTAGGATGGGTTGAGTAGCTACTTATTTTTTTAACATATCAAATGACTTTTCAGCCTCTAAAGTCCACCTAAACTTGGACTTGACTCCCCCCTTTATGGTATCAAGAAATGGTGCACAAATACCACTAAAGTTCCTAATGAACTTCCTATAAAATTGAGACAAACCGTGGAAACTTCTTACCTCACTAGATGTGGTAGGTGTAGGCCAACTTAGGATAGCAGCAACTTTCTCCTTGTCCATCTTCAAAGTTCCTTTAGACACCACAAAGCCTAGATACACCAACTCTTTCTTGAAGAAGTCACACTTCTCAAGGTTGATAGATAGCTTCTCCTCATGAAGCCTCTTCAAAACCGCTTCTACATGCTTGACATGTTCCTCTTTGGTCTTGCTGTAGATGAGGATATCATCCAAATACACCACCACAAATCTGCCTGTGAAGTCTTTGAGCACTTCATTCATGAGCCTCATGAAGGTGCTAGGGGCATTGGAAAGACCAAATGGCATCACAAGCCATTCATAAAGACCATCAGTAGTCTTAAATGTTGTCTTCCATTCATCTCCCTCCTTTATTCTAATTTGGTGATACCCACTTTTCAAGTCCATCTTAGTGAAATACATAGCACCTCCTAGACAATCCATAAGGTCTTCAATTCTTGGAATAGGAAACCTATACCTGATTGTAATGCGGTTAATGGCCCTTGAGTCAGTACACAACCTCCATTTTCCTCCCTTCTTGGATGCCAAAACCACTGGGACTGCACAAGGGCTTATGCTCTTTTGGATCAAACCTTGGTCCATCAACTCTTGGACTTGTCTTGCCACTTCAAGGTTCTGATCTGGGGTTAACTTGTAGGCTACCTTATTAGGTAGTGAGGCACCTAGAACAAAGTCAATTTGATGGCTGATAACTCTTCTTGGTGGTAGGGCAGCTGGTGTACCATCACTAACAATCTCCTTATACTTTACAAGCAACTCTTGTACCTCTGCTGGTAAAGGTTCTTGGACTGGCTTTTCTTCACTTGCAGCCTTTAGTATGACTGCAAATCCTTGGCTCTCCTCATGCTTGAGGTCTCTAATAAACTCTTTCTCTCCACATAGCAGCACATTAGGCACCTTGGACTGTGGTTCAGCCCCTTCTAACAATGACTGAATTTTGAAGGTCTTGCTTCCTTTCTTAAATGTTATGGTATTTTCCTTGCCATCATAGACCACTTCCCTATCAAATTGCCAAGGTCGCCCTAGCAAAAGATGACAAGCATCCATTGGAAAAATATCACATAATAAGCGGTCTTTATATCCTGCAACTGAGAAGTCCACCCATGCTTGTTCATTCACTAGGATGCTTTACCCTTTGTTAAGCCATGTGACTTTGTAAGGGTTGTCATGAGGTATCTTCTTCAGTTTGAGCTTTGTAACAGCCTCCTCTGATATTACATTATCAGTTGATCCAGAATCAACCACCACCTTGCATACTTTTCCTAGGATCTTGCACTTGATCCTAAACAATGCCCTTCTATGTCTAGGCTCATTAGAAGCTGGTTGCTTGATCAGCACCCTCCTAAACATGAGGTTCTCACCTTTTTCAAACTCAATATGGTCTATGTCAACATCCTTGCAACTTCAATTATCTTCTTGTGCATATGCTAGCCTTTTATCTTGGCTTGAGGAAGAGGGTTTGTCCGGGCACCTATAGGCAGGATGGCCTAGTTGACCACAATTGTAACACTTCATTGTTGCAAAGTAAGAGCTGCTCCTACCTCCTCTACCCCTACTTGATCCTCCTTGATTGCCTCTCCCTCTATTATAACCACCTCTTGAAGAGTGGTCAATAGTTTGCTCCATGGGTTTGCTTTCACTTTGGCTCTTTTGATCACTACCTTTGCCTTGGTAGCCTCCTCTTTGATTTTTCTGATTTTTGCCTTTGCCTCTATCTTTGAAGTTAGAATCTCCTTTCCTCTTGTTCTTTTCTTCTACCTTCAAAGCTAGTTGATGACATCTTTGGATAGTGGTAGGGGCCCATAAGCTAAGCTCCTCTTGAATGTTCCACTTCAAGCCACCAAGATACCTTGCCACCTTGAGTGACTCCTCTTCTTGCTTCTTGGATCTCAAACACAACCTCTGAAATTCTTCAGTGTAGGAGGTCACATCAAGATCTTTTTGCTTCAGTCCTTGCCTCTTTTTATGGAGTTGGATCTCAAAGTCTTCAGGTAGGAAGTTCTCCTTGATTTTGTTTGCCATAGCACTCCAATTTGCAATTGGATTCTTGCCCATGCTGACTCTTTCATCTTGTACATACTTCCACCATGTTAAGGCTGAGCCTCTAAGCCTTGACTTAGCAACCTTAACCTTTTGTGCCTCTGAGATACCCTCACACTCAAAGTGGTTCTCCATACCCTCTAACCAATCCATAACTGCATCAATATCCATCTTACCACTGAAAAGTGGCACTCCTTCCAAAGCTTTACCTCCTAAGGCTTTGATTGCCTTCAAGAAGGGCTCTTCTTGCAAGATAGGATCAGGTTCAGGTACAATATCTTCCTCTACTACCTTTTTACCATTCCCATCTTCTTCTTCATCTCTTTTCTTGGCTGCCTCTACAACTGCATCTAGTTTTTGCTTCACCTCTTCTAGTGCTTCTTCAAGAAGCTGATTTCTTTGCCTTTGCTCATAAAATTCTTTAGCTAACTCCACATTTGTCACCATCATGGATTCTCCTACTGATTCTTCAGCAGCTTCCAACATTAACTACCTTTCCCAAATCTTTAACTGGCTCTGATACCACTCTGATGTAACACCCCAACCTTGCTTCCAAACCCCAAGCTCTCTCTCAGGGCTACCTTAGGTCATTCACTAGACCCACTAGGGCTTCTTCACACCCTATAATTACTAGGACCTTGCTCAAGAGATCCTAATCCTTCAGTTGGGGGTACACCAACAAAGTAACATCAAATTTCTTACTAGCCGGCTCCAGTCCGCTATTAACCCTCAAGTCCATCTATAGCTCCAAGGGTACCAGTTCTTCATCTAGGGTTTTTTTAGACTCCTTCTAACATCCATGACCCTAAGCAATGCTGATTTCATAGGCGCATTCAATCTACTAGGGAAGATACACCAAATTGCTCCAAAAAGGCTACTAGGAATTAGCCCTCCTAAATAGCTGGAAACAAGATTTCTTGAAAAACTTCTTAACAACCCTACAAAAAAATTATATTTTTGGATACCCTTTTTAGAGTACTTCAAGATTCTGTAATTTTCTAGCCTCCAAAATTTTTGTACAATGAAAGTACAGTTTTAAGCCAAAAATGAGGGTTTCAAGTGCTTTATCGCTGTTGTGATGGAAAACCACCTTAGACACCTTTCCAATACCTCTCCTTTGGACTGGAGCAAGGTTAGACCTTCTCATTACTCGCTGTGTAGCTGGATTAAGGTATTTGTACACTCAATCCTCTCCATAACTCATTTTCCAACTGTGATTCCTAGCCAAGTTGCATTTGGCTTGCCTAGGGCATCACCTTAGAAATGCTTGTTGATGCTTTCAAGGTCCCTCCTTCTTGATACATAATGTACATGGATCCTAGTTCCAAATCCCAAAATACCAGAGGTTTCCAATGGTGGGAAGTGGCCCTAAGATCCCATTTTCTAAGTGCAGCCCTGTTCAGATCAGCAACTTGCCAAGAACAAAAAGATTTTTCTACACTAATGTAAACGAATTAAAATGATCAAAACAACACTGCAAAAAGATTAAAAACAATATTTTAGAACTTTTCCAACACAAAAATCAAGCCATTCAATCCTCCTCTATTAAAAATGCCTTCAAATGCATAAAACCGGCAACAAAATACTTGCTCAATTCATACAAAATGCAAAACCAACTTGTCCAACCCCCTGAAAATGGCTGTCCTCGCATTTTTAAAGGCTCCTCCATCAGTTCCATAACTGTTCTAAACAGTTAGGATGTTCTAAACACACAAATGCCAAAAAGTTTCTTTTTGCAAGAAAATGTTGTCATGACAACATGACAACATTTCAGCAACTTTTGTTATACATGGAGTTAGACCTCCAAATTTGGCACAAAAACAAAGTAGACATATAATATGCATAAAATGACTTCAAATAAACAATTCAAAGCCATTGGAACCTTTCTAGACCATTTTATCCTTTTCCGGACCTAAGTCACCTAGTTGACAATAGTCGGCAACTTCTAGCAACTTGGTCACTTTGGGTCTTGCCAAGTCTCCTAAACACACCTAAGGACCACATAGGACCTATTATTAGAATAGCGATGTGGCTAGCATCACTACAAGCCAAAAATAAAGATATACCTAGGTTTCACACTTAGCCTACCTAGGTGCTCCTGCACCAAATTCTTAATGAACTTCTTATAAAAACTAACCAGACCATGAAATGATCTTACCTTAGTAGCAGACCTTGGAATAGGCCATTCCAAGATGGCTTTTACCTTCTCTGGATCCATTTTGAGACCTTCAAGTGATATTACAAACCCAAAGTAGACTAACTCCCTTTTTGCAAAGATAGACTTCTTCATATTAACTAATAGTTTCTCTTCCCTTAACCTTTCAAGGATACTATGAATATGTAATAAATGTTCTTCCAAAGTCTGGCTGAAAATTAAAATATCATCCAAATATACAATAACAAATTTTCCCAAGAACTTCTTAACTACCTCATTCATAAGCCGCATGAAGGTGCTTGGGGCATTCGTCAATCCAAAGGGCATGACCAACCACTCATAAAGACCCTCCTTGGTCTTGAAGTTTGTTTTCCACTCATCTCCTTCTCGTATCCATATCTGATGATAGCCACTCTTGAGATCTATCTTTGTGAAGTACTGAGCTCCACTCAAGCAGTCCATAAGATCATCCATTCTTGGAAAAGGAAATTGATACTTGATGGTTATCCTATTTATAGCTTGAGAGTCTGTACACATCCTCCACTCTCCATCCTTATTTGGTGCCAGTACTACAAGTAATGCACATGGACTTAGGCTCTCTCGAATCAAGCCCTTCCTCAATAGCTCCTGAACCTATCTATTTAACTCCTCCATTTCAGTAGGAGTCATCCTATGAGCAGCCTTGTTAGGCAAACTAGCTCCTGGGATTAAATCTATCTGATAACTGATTTGCCTTACTGGTGGCAATCCTTCTGGAACATTATCAGAGATGATATCTTCAAACTCACCTAGTAAATCTAAAACTTCAACTGGTATTTCACTACTACCTTCTTTATCTTTCCTAGGGATCAAAGCATAGCACATACGTTGATGTTTCATGCCATCTAAAAAATTCCTTCCATCAACAAGACAAATCCTATCACTGCTACATACCTTTTCACCTTCCTTTTTCATGGGTTTCAGTTTGTGGTGAACTCCATCCTTTGTTAGAGAGTATGTGTTTGCATGACCATCATGTATTGCATGCCTATCAAACTGCCATGCTCTACCCAACAATAGATGGAAAACATCCATTGGAATAACATCACAGAGAAATTCATCATGGTAACTCCCAATTTTGAATTTCACTAAACATTGTTCACTTACCAGGACCTTATGATCATCTTTCACCCAAGAAATCTGATAGAGATGGGGGTGTTTCTTCCTCTTGAGCTTCAGCTTAGAGACCATCTCCTCTGATACCAATTTATTAGTGCTACCACCATAAATGATCACATCACAACATTTATTCTCACACTTGCATCTGGTATGGAATAAACTCCTCCTTTGTCCGAGTTCAATCTCACCACTTAGTGTAGACACCTAAATTTGATTACACTACTTTGGTAATCTAATTTAGCCATCTCTAAAGGCATCATTAATTAAATTCTTATTTAATTAATCCTTTGTCATCCCCTAGTTGATTAATTTAATTAATCATCTATAGTCCTAATTGATAAATCAAATAATCTATTATTTATCAATTAAATCCTTTTCTCCTATCTAATTCCAAAAATCCCCATTTATTAAATAAATCTATTTGATAAATGAAATCCTCAAATTCAAAAAAACTCTAACCTATCTCTAATCCTCCATTTAGCCTAATCCACCCCATCCACCCATACTAACCAAGCTTAGCCACTAACTCAACCCCACTCATCATGCCCTTAACCAACCCTTAACCCTACCCTCTCACACTCATCCTCCTTGTGACAAGTGTCACCTTCCCATTGGTGCTAAACAAGCACAATCCATGTGCTCCCATTTGAGTGCATCTTAGCCCTCCTTAAGCCTTCATCCATCCTTGCATCTAAGCCCTCCATCCCTCTACCCCTTAGCCTATAAATTGAATCCCATCCCAAGCCATTTCATCAACAATCTTTGAGCTAAAGTTACCATGCTATTTTGAGAACCAAAGCCATCAACCATACCCTTATAATGCCAAATTGAGAGCTCACAAAGCTACCAATTTGCCATTACCCATCTCCATTGAAGCAGCTTTTGAGCATCTTGAGCATACATCCACAGCAAAAGGACACATCTACAGAATCAAGAAAGCATGGAGTGTTTTCTCTCGTGAGGTTTGCACTTCTTATTTTCTTTCTTAGTCTAAGCATATATGTGAATTTAGTTTTTGGTTTGTGAATGTTTACTTTATTTGTTAATGTTCTTTGCATACTGATTCTGGTTCTACATTTTGGCATGCCCGGTGGGACCCCACTATGGGTCATTTAATCATCTATTTTCATCTATATGTCATTTTTCTAACCATCTAATGTTTGTTGTTGTTTGAGTGTGTTGTGAGGGTGTTTTGCTTGTTTTTTCAGGTTAAAGAACGCACTTAGGAAGAAGAAATACCATCTAAAAAAAAAAAAATTACATTTTTTAGCTTTTTTTGGCGCGGTTTTGGCGTCTGCAACCTGTTCTGTCTGCGAAATTTGACTTCTGCGAAAATCTGCATCTGCGCAAATCAACATCTGCGAAAATCCGCGTCTGCAAAAATTGACGTCTGCAAAAATCTGCGTCTACGAAAATTGACATCTCTGCTTGTCACTTGGGTTCTGTGCTGCAAATCTATTTTGTCCTCTTCATATTTTGGCACCTCTGTAGTTCAGCATCTTCGTATTTTGGCAGACTGTGTTCTCTGCTTGCTTATGTTCCGTAGGATTTAGACCGTTTTAAGCATTTTTACGTGTAGAAAAAACAACAAAAAAAGTTAAAAAAAAATTTCCCATAGTTAAGCTCTCATTTTTGAAGATTTTGGCTAACTAACTAAATTGCTTTTTTTTGTCTCATTGCAGGTTGGAGCACATATGGAACCACTAACCATGCTTCTTGCAGGTTTTCATGTTGCTAAAAAAATGAACTTGAATGTTTAAACCATTTGTCTTTGAATGCATGTTGCTAAAAAAAAAATGAACTTGAATGGCTAAACACATTTTTCATTGAATGAATGTTGCTCAAAAACACACTTTTGAATGTCATGGATTAAAATCAACTTTCTTTGGAATGCATGCTTAAAACAAAAAAATTCAATCTTGAATGCCAAGGATCAATTAACCATTACAAATCTCTTTTTCACATGCAATCTAGGTAAAGTTGGATTTTTGGACATTTAAGAAACTTTGTTAAGTTAAAATACAAATTTACAAAAATCAATTTGAGTAGTTCCTTGGACTCAACTCTTTTCTAATCACCCATCAAATATTAACCATTGGTTGCAATCTCAGTGCCATTTATGGGGATGGGTCTACTTGAAAAAGGTGTTAAATGTTCCACAATCTAACTCACTCACTTGGTCTTTGAACGTTTGCTTTAACTTTATCAAAATTCTTAAATGGTCAAAACTCTAGATTAAATCGATCACACTTCAAGTTTGGGCACTAAAATTGAACAACAACTGACGTGGAGAGCCTCCGGGCCCGCGCTTGAAATCGAATCTCACACACTTTTGTTTTGGGCTTAAAACAAACTCACACTCAATCTTGAATGCCTTAAAGAAAATTAATCGATACTTGACGTGGAGGGCCTCCGGGCGCGCGAGTTTGCTTTTGTTGACCCTAACTCTTCTTATTGTGTGCATTCTTCGATCGATTTACTTTTGTTGGTGCTTCAAGTTGGAATTGAACATTGTCTCTTAAACATGAGTGCTTGCAAAGTCTAGATTAGCACACATAAGAGTCAGTTGGTAAAAGAACAAGCGTGTTTTTTTAGCCCAAGGTCATCCGAGTCTTCTCTCCCCTTGTCATCTTTCGAGGCCATCTTGGGTGCATAAGATTAGGATCCAAAACCTTGTTTCTTTTTTAGGAGGCCTGCTTGGGGATTTCATCACCCCTTGGACGACCTCAACTCCAGCATTCCGGCGGAGTATAAGAATCGGGAGGTGAATCGAAAGACACCTCTCTTGGGATCAAGATTTTGTCATTCGGGCTAAGCCTCAAGGAACTTTATACCCTTGAGAAGTGAAAGAGGAGAAGTGGGTTACCACTCCTCTCAACTGTGTGACATCCTTTTGGTCTCATCTACGGATTTGGGCCTCACGTACCTTGCGTATATCAAGGACTCCCTAGCTAAACCAATTGTCTGCCTTGCAGAAAACCATCTAGGATGTTAATGTGTTTGGAGTGACTGATCGAAACATTTGTAGAACATAAACACTCCTTGGCGCAAGTACCACATTCTGAGAACCACAAACTTCTATCTGGGTGTTCCTATCTATTGCTTGTTTTTATTTTACTTGTTGAATGAATGTTTGCCAAACTTGGTCAATCCTAGCTTAGGGCACACTTAGCGTAGTCACTGCCTATTTTGGAAATTGAACAAGTTGAAGCAAAACAACTGAGATTTTTCCCAAAGCCAAGTAGATTCAAGAATTTATGTCGGAACAACCCAAACCCAAAAAGAAGTTTCACAAGGTCAAACTCAAGCTATCTCTAGCATACCAAGAACTTTCAGCCAAGAGAAAAGCAATAACACCAAGCCCACGAATTTCCAAACTCCACAAAGTAGAGGACAAAGCTACCGACGAAGCACTTCAAGAGGCCTGGTTAGAGCGCACCATCAAATTTAGCCAACATCCAGGAGTTAATCCTGCTTATGCCTTACCAACTAGGCATGATTTCTATGATTAGACACCATTGTTTCTCCAAATCTTCTTCGATAAGCTTCACTCTAGAGTCATCTTTGTAGAAAAGCCAGCCATCTTAGGTTATCCCCTTAAGCATTATTAGCTCATCCATCTCATTTAGAATCATACCATCTAGCCAGTAATCGAAATTCTGCATATCTAAGCTTTCAAAATTGTTGTCACCTTGCTAAAAGTTTGCCATTCCTAAAATCTTCCAAATCCACCAATCTCACCAAGGTTATCCCTTTGACATAGCTTTGTCTAGGGTAATCTAGCTTTGTCACTTGTTATCCCTCATCACCTTGAGCTAAAGGTTGGGATTCACAAGTGGTCAATCTCGTGTTCTTCCTAAAGGATCATCAGTCTATCCTTAAGTTGACACAATCACCACCAAGCTTCCACATAGGAAAGCAGACCTTTTGTACTTTGACAACATATCTTTGAAGTTAGAATCCCCAACCCAATCCTCCTTAGGTTTTGTCATATAGCTTTGCCTCAACCTAGGAAATCATTTGCATAGAAAAGCCTTCCCCCTTTTTGCATCCATCAGCATTATTGCATCTCATCCCTAGGAGCATTTTTCATGCCACCCGTCACTCGCTTAGCCAAGAAGAAAGAAACAATGGAGCCCTATCATTTAGATCAAACAGCCTCACCCCCCTTGAGCACTCAACCATCCTTCAGCCCAGAGCTAGCTATGCCATCACCTACTGACATTGAAGCTTTCATGAACCAACCAGGAAATGCAGTATTGGTAAACGCCATTATAGACAAAAACAAAGAGACAATCATGGCTAATTTTCGAAGGGACAATGTAGGAACCTTTGACTTTGGAAGACCCCCTCCATTATCAAATCCATCTCACCCATTTTTTGGGCAGCTGCCACCACCCATAGGCTCTTATGATCCAAATTATCCTCAATTTATTCCAAAAGAAGAGCCTCCAGCCAATCCATATGACCCAACAGATCCAAACATACCATCATCCACCCAAGTTGAAATCTCCATGCCGCAAGCCAACCCAGCCACCACCACTTCATCCTTGGTTCATACCTCTCCGCTCCAAACCCCCTTTACCCAAAACACCTCACCGTTCACCCCCTTCACTATTGCTGCTGCTCCCCAACCTAGCCTTCCCAATCCACCCATCTCCCAAATCAGTGCTAGCATCTTTGGCCAACCTCAGCAATATACAATAGGGATGCCACCCATGGGGCCAAGTAATCAACCTTTTATCGCCCCCAGCTTGTTCACCACAGCCCAAAGCACAATCCCATCATTTCCATTAGGTCTCGGGAGCTCAATACCACCAGCCACAAATCCACAAGCTACTACCTTCACTCCACAAAGCTATCAAATCCCACAAGCTACTGCCAATCTTCTACCAAGCTCCCAAGTGACCCTAGCTCCCACCACCACTCTACCAAGCTTCCAAATCCAGCCACAAAGCTATCAAACCCCATTAGTTCCATTCCCAAGCTTTCAATTCCCACCACCTCCACCACCAACTAATCCATTACCTCCACTTACCAACTACTTTTCAATGCCACTTCTAGGAGGTAATCCACCACCCCAGCCAACCACCAATTATTTGCAGATGCCATCCCAAATGAGGGCACAACCCACATATATTGGTCAAACCCCACAAGCCCTCCGATCCTTTCCCCAATCCTCACAACCATCTTATACCTTACCTCCACAAAGAAATCCATTTAACCCACAGCCAGCTTATGTTCCTCAATCCCAACCTCAAATCCCATATCAACAACAAGCCTCGCAGCACATGCAGCAATATGCGCCACCTCCCCCTCAACAACCCGTCATCCACCATGCAGCTGCCCAAACAATTTACAATCCCTATCAGCAAATCCCTCATAACCATCCATATTCAATGGCCCCATCCAGCACATACCTACCTCAAGGCACTCCTACATTGGGGGCACCCCAACCATCACCTATCAATTCAGAGTGGGAGCAAATGAAGACAGCCCTGAAAGCCATCCAAGAAGGGAATGATCCAAAGACATTCAAGTTTGAGAATGTGTGTCCTTACCCATTTGACAGAGCCATTACCACAACACCATTTCCCAAACACTTTGAGGTACCTAAATTTGACAAATTCAGAGGAAAAGGAGACCCTGTCACACATATCAAAGAATTTTACATGCATTGCCAGGACGTGGCATACAATGATGTCTTCCTCTTGCACCTTTTTCCCAAAAGCTTGGCTGGACCAGCTCTTGAATGGTTTTATAGAATCCCCTATGGCACAATTAAGAACTTTGCTGAATTATCTGAGGCATTTGTAGCCCAATATGCCCATCTTGTTGAAACAGAGCTATCAATAGTTGATCTTGTCCACACCAAGCAAAAAGGTGGAGAAAGCCTTGCCGAATACCTGCAAAGATGGCAAACCCTTACCACCCACATATCCTGCACCTTGCCAGAACGCCATGTGGTGAAAATGTTTATTGATAATGCACATCCCAGCTTGGCTCACCACATGACCATGAACTGTTTGCAGACCTATAAGGATATCAAAGAGAAAGGAATGATCCTTGAGCAAGGACTCATCAAAGATGGTGTGGTAAAGATTTACAAAGAGGCCAACCAAAATCAATCACATTCCAATGACAAGTCTAGGTATTGGAACAAAAACAAGCATGTTGCAACAGATGGGGTTACTGACACCAGACATGTGAATATCATTGGTCCTTCTCGAAACCAGTCTAACCCACCATATCAAACAAACAACCAACAAGCTACCAATTACCAACAACGAAATAACCAAAGCTATCAAAACCACAATACAAGACCCAACTTTCAAGGGTCTAACAATCAAGCTAATGCCATCAATGTAGCTGCAGGGCAAAAGCCCAGATTCCAACCTGCACCTAGAAACTATACACCCCTTGGTGAGCCATTGGATGTTATTTTTGAGAAATTGGCTAAGGAAAACCTTATCAAATTTCCTCCTACCCAGCAAATTGATCCAAGCCAATCCAAAGCTGCATGGTACAAGGACAATGAGTATTGCAAGTTCTATAGGGTAAATGGTCACACCACCCTCAGATGCATGAAATTGAAAGACTATGTGCAAGACCTCATTGATCAGAAGGAAATCACTGTTGGTGCCCAAAACTCTCCCAATGCAGGCTTACAAATTTATCAAAATGCTTTTCCTCCACACAACAACCAAAATCTTGGAAAAGCACCTATCCAAAACAACACCAACAACTGCCAGCCAAACCAACAGCATGGGAAGAACAATGACCACACTTCATCCTATATAGACTATGGTAGCCTTATAGGTTGTATATCTGAGAAAGAGCCTTCAGTCAATGTTATCAATATTCGAGGACCAGACAATGAGTGTGTGGTCACCACTCGAAGAGCACGATTTAACATCGCAGGCCCACCAGTTTCATCAACACCATCAGCTCCATCAAAAAGCCGGTACAATATCTTGGAACACCTTGGGAACATGCCAGCCCAAATATCCATTTTAGACCTTCTCCGCACTAGTCCTGTGTACAAAGACATCCTTGACAGTGCTCTCATAGAATCCCGTGTCCCTTCTGATATCAATGCTACTGATTTTCGTAATCTTGTTGGACACCTTTCATCCTCATGTGCCCTATCTTTCAAACCCACCGACATACCCGCGGTTGAGCCAGATCACACCCTTCCACTTCGCATAGCCATCATGGTATCCAATTTTGCCGTGAAAAGAGTAATGATAGATAATGGATCAGCCTTGAACATTTGCACCCTAAAATTCATAAAACAAGCTGGGTATACTGAGGCAGATATGATCAGTGAGGTTATCACCATCAAAGCTTATGACAACTTGGAAAGGACCACAGAAGGGACTATTTTGCTACCAATCAAGGTTGGGCCAGTCATTCAAGAGACAGTTTGCCATGTTGTTGATCTAAACCTACCATTTAACATCCTCCTTGGTCGCCCATGGATTCATGCTATGAAGGCCGTTCCATCCACCTACCATCAGTGCATCAAATTTCCACATCAAGGCACTGAGGTAACCATCCATGCCGATCCAGAACCCTTTGCTTACTGCAATGCAGTTGAAGCTTCATATACAAACCATTGCCCTGGAATAGACATCGGCACAGCCATCGCCAACTCATCCCACACTTGTAATGACGTAGAAACCATCCTTGCCTCTACCCTATCTACTGTAAAGATCAACAACAAAGAATGTGGAGAATATAGTCTATCAAATGCATTTGCTGTCGGAGCAATCCCACTTGATCCACATACCCATGGACGGCCAACATATCACAAAGCTAAGGAGATTCCACCTCCTCGATACAAACAGTTTGGCCCAACCACCTTTGTGTCCTCAAAAACCCCTCTTCATGAGGAGCTCACTCCAGATATCAACAATTGGCTACATAAGGATGCACCTCCAAGAAATCAAGCACGCCTTGATCACTTCAGCCAAAAGTATCCCCAACAACATAAGCTCGTCACTGAAAAATGGAACTATCAAGGAGGTGGACTAGGACCAGAAGAAAGGGGCATGCAATGTCCCATCGAAGCACATGATTGGGAAATAAAGTCAGGTCTTGGCTTTGGCATACCCACAACTGGGGGCACCAACGAGAATGGTCACGCTTTTTCGAACATCCACCGCGACCTTGTTGAAATCGAAGACATTCCTAAGGAAGTTGAAAAGAGAGCCTACGACGATATCCCAGACCAAATCTTCCTAGGAGACTCTGTTCTCCGAGAACTATCCATCCATCTCATTGACCTACCACTTGCTCATCCACAACTCATAGATTGGGACCAACCAAGTGTCATACATATTGATGAGTTCACATCAGAGGAAGCGCTTCTAAGATTCATGGGAGGTGAAACTCCTCATAAGAAGACAAAGCCAGATTCTGCCTACATCTACAAGCTAGATCCCAAGGGGTATTTTGGAGAAAATCCCCAACCTAGTTTTGATACACCCAAAAGTGGAACTAAGGTAAATCTGGGACTAGCTAAGGCAGTGAAGAGAACCCCTCAGCAAGAAAATCTAGAGCCACAAGCAGAACATGAGGATTTAGTATTGCCTCCTCAAGATAATTGACCAGAGGTGTCTTCTATTCTAATAGAGGATACTAGAGAAGTCAACATTGGTTCTTCAGAGATCCCTAGAATTGTTCACATTGCTGCATCCCTATCACAAGACCAAGCTGACCTCCTCTTTGAGGTTTTACGAGAGAACATTGGCCAATTTGCATGGTCATATTAGGACATGCCAAGACTCGATCCAAAGCTTTTAGTTCATCATCTTGCAGTCAATCCAAAGATCAAGCCCGTCAGACATAAGCTTAGGAAAATGCACCCCAAGGTGGCATTACTAGTCAAAGCTAAACTAGAAAGAATGTTAGCTGCTAAGGTTATCCGACCTATCGACTACTCAGAATGGATCTCCAACATGGTCCCTGTCACTAAGCCTTCCGGTGACATCAGAATCTGTACTGATTTTAGAGATCTTAACAAAGCTTGTCCAAAGGATGATTTTCCCTTGCCCAACATAGATATGATTGTAGATCTTACAGTTGGACATGAAATCCTGTCCCTTATGGATGGATTTTTTGGGTATAATCAGATCAAGATTGCAGAAGAGGACCAGCATAAGACAGCATTTCACTACCCCTTGGGGAACCTTTTGCTACACCATGATGCCTTTTGGCCTAAAGAATGCTCGGGCTACCTATCAAAGAGCTATGATAGCCATTTTCCATGATCTTATCCATAGCATTTTGGAGGACTATGTGGACGATATCCTAGTCAAATCTCACACCTTCATGGATCATCTTGCTGACCTAGAGAAAGTCTTTGATAGGTTGGCCCAATATCATCTCATGCTAAATCCCAAGAAGTGTGTCTTTGGGGTCACATCTGGCAAGCTTCTAGGCTTCATAGTTTCTAAACGAGGTATAGAGATCGACCCCAAAAAGGTCAAGGCTATCTTAAACATGCCTCCTCCCCAGACACTGCGACAGCTTCACTCTCTTTAGGGAAAACTTCAATCTGTCTGGCGCTTCATCTCCCAACTTGCAGATAAGTGTACACCGTTTTCACACTTGCTAAAGAAGAATGAGAACTTCAAGTGGGATCTTTTATGTCAACGCAGCTTCGATCAGCTCAAGCAGTATCTCACCAATCCCCCTATCTTGGTTCCACCAGTTCCTGGTCGTCCCTTGATCTTGTATATATCAGCAACACCTACTGCTCTAGGGGCACTTCTAGCACAACATGATGATTATAGCAGAGAGAGAGCCATCTACTATATCAGTAGAACCCTAGTTGGTTATGAAATCAATTACACTCCTATGGAAAAAGCTTGTTTGGCAGTTGTTTTCTCTACTCAAAAGCTTCACCACTACATGCTAAGTCATACCATCCAACTAGTCTCCAAGATTGACCCTCTCAAGTATATGCTCTCCAGAACAACACTTACAGGCCGTTTGGCCAAATGGGTTATGCTACTAAGTGAGTTTGACATCCAGTATGTGGACAGAAAGGCAATCAAAGGGCAAGCTATAGCAGATCACCTAGCTGATGCACCTCTAGTAGATGCATATCCTTTGCTCACAGAATTTCCAGATGAGCATATTTGCCTAATTGAAGAACAGCCCCCATGGAAGCTTTATTTTGATGGCTCATACACCTCTCATGGATCAGGGGCAGGAATATTATTAGTTACACCTCAAGGAGATTACATTCCAAAAGCCTTCAAGCTACAATTCCCTAGCACCAACAATATAGCAGAATATGAAGCTCTTGTAGCAGGATTAAAGATAGCTGCAGAATGGAATATCACCGAGTTACAAG
This sequence comes from Cupressus sempervirens, assembly GCA_028749045.1. Classification (NCBI taxonomy): domain Eukaryota; kingdom Viridiplantae; phylum Streptophyta; class Pinopsida; order Cupressales; family Cupressaceae; genus Cupressus; species Cupressus sempervirens. The sequence goes on from CM053792.1 coordinate 7,679,413, forward strand.
TCTTTGGTGATTCCCAACTCATCATCAAACAAGTCTTAAATGAATATCAAACCAAAGATGAAAATCTATTACCCTACAAAGAGCTAGTTGATCAGCTGACCCAGCATTTTACAAAGCTTCAGTTTACACAAGTGCCTCGAATGCAGAACAAGGCAGCAGATGCCATGGCCACTATCGGCTCGCTCTTGGAAATTCCCCAAGAAGCTACACAGTATGAGTTTTTAGTTGAGCAGCTCCTCACACCTGCCTATGCGAATGAGGATTCAAACCGTGTTTGTATCTTGGTTGGTCCCCAATCCCCTTGGTACCATGAAATTCACGCTTACCTTAACGATGGTATCATATCCCCTCACCTCACACGTACCCAATGCCAGAACCTCATCCGAAAATCATCCCGCTATGTTATCATAGCCAATACCCTATATCGTCGGGGTTATCACGATACTCTCTCTCGATGTTTAGATGAAAATGAGGCTGCAATGGCATTAAAAGAAGTACATTTCAGACTTTGCGGTGCCCACACGAGTGGTATTGTCCTAGCATGAAAAATCCTTAGAGTAGGCTACTATTGGCCTACCATTGAAGAAGACTCTTGTGACTTTTTTAGAAAGTGTCTCCCATGTCAGCAGCATGCAAATCTTGTGCACGCTCCAGCACAGGATCTACAGCCTATTGCACCACCTTGGCCTTTCGCTTGTTGGGGCCTTGATCTAGTTGGAACTATCACCCCTCTCTCATCTGATGGACATAAATGGATAATAATAGCTACAGACTATTTCACTAAGTGGGTGGAAGCAGTCCCCCTAGTCTCAGCTACAGGAGTTCAAGTCTCCAAGTTCATCTTGTACCACATTGTTTGCCGCTTCGGCATCCCATCCACCATCTTCACTGACCATGGAGGTAATTTTGAAAATCTCAACATGGAAGAATTATGCACTTCCCTCCGCATCCATCACCGCTTTTCTAGCCCATATTTCCCACACGGTAACGGCCAGGCAGAGGCAACTAATAAAACCCTCCTCAAAATCCTAAAGAAAGTTGTCAATGATTCCGGCCGTGATTGGCACCTTCAAATAAATCCGGCTCTATGGGCCTATCGAACTTCCTTCCGTACATCCACAGGCACAACTCCATACTCCCTAGTCTATGGTGTTGAAGCGGTAGTACCTATAGAAGTTGAACTTCCCTCACTACACATATCTTTGCGAGGGCAAATCTCAAATGAAGAATACAGAGTAGCTCGACTCACCCAGCTAGATCTCTTAGACGAGAAGAGACAACAAGCCTATGACCATCTCACAGTCTATCAAACTCGTCTCAAAAGGAATTTCAACAAGAAGGTGCTCCCATGACACTTTCAGCCAGGTGACATGGTCCTCAAAGAAAATATGAAAGTCCAAGCAGATCGAGAAAAGAAAGGCAAGTTTGAACCTACATGGCTTGGTCCCTATGTGGTTACTGCCTCCTTTGGCTCTGGAGCCTATCAATTATCTACACCAGAAGGAGAACTCTTGAATGATCCCACTAACATCATTCACCTCAAGAAGTTCTATGCTTGAAGATCCTTGGTATACCCAGCTTTTGAAAAAATACAAAAAAAATAGTAAAGAGAAATAAGCGTCCAATGGTGAAAACTTGGCAATTCAAGTGCCTTGGATAGGTACCTTTTTAAAAACCTGGTAATTCAGGCGCCTTGTGTGCTAAAGACTAATCCATTATCTATCACTATCCTATCCCTCATCCATCCACCCACCATCCCATAAAACACCTACTTGTTCCCTTGGTGTTCCAATCAAATATCCAAAATCTGATGGAGCTTGTCAATACCTCCTGTACAGCTTGTAAATCTTGTACCAAAGCTTGTATTATACCTTGTAAATCTTGTACCATACCTTGTATATATCCAAATCTTGTCCAAAGCTTGTACCATATTCTAGCTTGTAAATAATCTTGTACCCTAGCCCGTATCCTATCACATGCACACACAGAATCCCATTTTCCTTAAGCTTTTCACAAACCATCTACCTGTCCACCTATCAACTATTATAGACATCCCATCCTTCACAAAAATTTCCATCTCACAAAAAACCAAAACATTAACAAACTTGTACATTTGTAACATATCTTGGTCTGTCAGCTTATACATCCTCTTTAGCTTAGTATCATTGTATCTATCTGGCTTTCATGTTAGTTCATCCTTGGTCAACATCTTGCACACATTGCACACCTTAGTTAGATATTCCAATGCATCCTTTAGCTAGATCTCCTATCACCAAAGTGTTATCCTTCTTAGTTCAGCTTGCCAGACACATCACTCATCCAGATCCATCAGCTTAGGTGCTCTCTGATAGATTTTTGCAGGATATAGCTTTCCTCATGTCTGATCTTGGTCCGTTAGTACCTCGTCTTACCCATCTCGTTGGCAAATAGTTCTCTTTTTGATTTTCACTTTCTTTTGATTTGGGATCTTCCCTTTTGGGTCTTGAAATATCTTTTCCAAGCAATCTCCTTGTTCCCTCCTCAAGGTTGCCATGATCTTCCATATCATGGTATGCTGCGAATGGGGCAATTAGAGTGTAAGGTCTTGATCAGGTCTTTTGCTTGTTTTCTTTTTCTTCTTGTGGGTTACCTAGTGTCATTTCCACGCTGCCTCCTCTGGGATTCATGTGTGATACTGGGGCAATCCTTGTGTGTTTGTTTTGAGTTAGTTCGTCAGTCCTCTGGACGGTTGGTGAAAAGGCCTTGATGTTCTTGGTAACCTTGGCAATTAACCAACAGTCCTATAGCAAATCTAGTGCTCAACTACATGGTGGTACTTCTCTTTGAAGTATCCCCCCGCTCAAAAAGCTTCAATGGATTCCTTTTATAGCGCTCCGCTCCTCCATCTCCCCCCCCCCAATCTTGGAAAGTCTTAAGCTGGCTTTACTATTGTGCCTCTGATTTCCCTTTATCATTCTCCCGTAGTGAGAGTTTGAGCTAATTCAGCCCCTTCTCTTCGCCAACCAGCGTCTCAGCTCATCTCAATTTCTTGTACTTTTCAAGAAGTCGTCAAGCCTCATTTCTCTCCCTGCCGCCTTCTTGAGGGGGCATCATCTAAGTCTAGTCTCTCCTCTTCTTATCCGAGACTGGGGCAACATTGTTGCTAAAACATCTTCCTCATGTTGTCTTCATTCAAACTTCTTTGAAATAGTGTTGTCTCGACACTATGTCAAAGAGGGGCAAAATGTAGACACCTAAATTTGATTACACTACTTTGGTAATCTAATTTAGCCATCTCTAAAGGCATCATTAATTAAATTCTTATTTAATTAATCCTTTGTCATCCCCTAGTTGATTAATTTAATTAATCATCTATAGTCCTAATTGATAAATCAAATAATCTATTATTTATCAATTAAATCCTTTTCTCCTATCTAATTCCAAAAATCCCCATTTATTAAATAAATCTATTTGATAAATGAAATCCTCAAATTCAAAAAAACCCTAACCTATCTCTAATCCTCCATTTAGCCTAATCCACCCCATCCACCCATACTAACCAAGCTTAGCCACTAACTCAACCCCACTCATCATGCCCTTAACCAACCCTTAACCCTACCCTCTCACACTCATCCTCCTTGTGACAAGTGTCACCTTCCCATTGGTGCTAAACAAGCACAATCCATGTGCTCCCATTTGAGTGCATCTTAGCCCTCCTTAAGCCTTCATCCATCCTTGCATCTAAGCCCTCCATCCCTCTACCCCTTAGCCTATAAATTGAATCCCATCCCAAGCCATTTCATCAACAATCTTTGAGCTAAAGTTACCATGCTATTTTGAGAACCAAAGCCATCAACCATACCCTTATAATGCCAAATTGAGAGTTCACAAAGCTACCAATTTGCCATTACCCATCTCCATTGAAGCAGCTTTTGAGCATCTTGAGCATACATCCACAGCAAAAGGACACATCTACAGAATCAAGAAAGCATGGAGTGTTTTCTCTCGTGAGGTTTGCACTTCTTATTTTCTTTCTTAGTCTAAGCATATATGTGAATTTAGTTTTTGGTTTGTGAATGTTTACTTTATTTTTTAATGTTCTTTGCATACTGATTCTGGTTCTACACTTAGTAGGACCCTTTCATTTACTAAAGTCTCTCCTCTTTTTGCATCTTCTAAATGTGATGATTGTGCATCCTCATCCACATGAGCAACCCTAGCTTGAGCCTCAAATCTCCTATCTGTCCTTCCTTGTCATTGAGGGAATTCAAAGACACAATGACCTTCTTCATTACAATGGAAACAGGTACCACAGAAGCCTCATCTTTCTTTTCCATGTCCTCTACCTCTTCCTCTCTAATTTCCAAAGTCTTGATCATGGGAGCAATTGAAACCCTCATTCCTCTAGTTCCTGCTAGTACCCACATCTTCATTTTGCTTTTGGGTTTCATTTTGACCTCCAGATGACCTACCACTACCCCTTCCTCCTTGACCATGCCCTCTTTGTCTCCCTTCAAACCTCTTATTTAGCTTCTCTTCAACTCGTAGGGCAAACTAGTATGCCTCTTCAACACTGGTCATTCTTACCAGACTTAATTTCTCCTGGATGCTAGGTCGCAACCCACTGATATAATGAGAAACCTTCTCCTTATTTTCTTCTACATGCCCTACTCTAATTAGAAGTTGATAAAACTCCTCTATATATTCCTGGATTGATTTTATTTCTTGCTTTAACCCATGCATCTTCTTAAGCAAATCAAGCTCGTAGTCAACAGCAATGAACTGCTTCTTCAATTTGTCCACCAGGTGATCCCACCTTGTGATCTTATCCTTTCCTCTTGTATTTCATTCCAATTGAACATCTTGCCACCAAATTTTGGCATGGTCTTTTAGTTTGGCCTTTGCAAACTTAACCCTATCTGGATCCCTGATATCCTCATACTCAAAGTACTCTTCTAGTTCATTGATCCAATCGATCAACTCATCTGGTTTCAAATTTCTATAAAATACACCCACATCAATTATAGGTCTTTTTCCAAACTTAGTAATGGCCCTAAAAAGCTTTTCCTCTGCCTAATTCAGAACTTCCCTGTCAAATTCCCCTTCTGGTCCAATTTCTTCTTCTTCATTGTCATCCTCACTTTCGTCACCTGTAGCAACATTTATTCCTCTACAAAGCTCCTCCTACAATGCTTGTACCTTCCTTTGGAGGCTTTGAACTCCTCAGGATTAATAGCTCTAGCCCTTCCACCATGCTCTCTTCATGGAGGCATCTTCTTAACTCAAACCCACAACCACACAGTCATGTGCAAACTGCCTCACAATCGGCACTCTGTCTACACACTCAAGAAAACCAGCTCTGATACCACTTGATGGGGACACAACCCAAGCACACAATGGACTCAATAGGAAAGGGAAAATTTTATTAATTGTAAAAATATGCTAGTACACTTAGTGCAGAGAAAAAGACTCCAAAATATGCCCTATGGGCTTACAATAGCATAAATTTGGAGATAAATTCTTCTCCCAGTACCTTCTCTCAAACTCCACTCCTAACTGCCTTTTACAATGTCAAAAATGTTCTTAAATAGACCCCAGAGGGTTAAAGATTAGGAATACATTCTAGAAAGTGCTAGTAGGCATCCATCGACCAAATAGAAGGCTCTAGAAGTCACATTAGAAGTCGGCACAAAATTAGAAGAATCCAAAAACGGTAATCGAACTTTCGGGAGGCATAACTTTTGAACCGTAGCTCCAATTGATGAGTTGTTTACATTTTTGGAAAGCTCTCGAAGTGCTCTATAGCACTACGAACCAGCTCTGCTCATCCACCATTTTTTGGCCCTATTTGAGGTCATTTAATTCCCCTAGTCTGACTTTGAAGCATTCTTAGGATGTCTCCAAAAATTGAAAAACTGCAATAACTTTCAAACCGTGGGGCCTTTTGACCTGATTCTTTTTTTGGAATGCTCTAAATTAAAATGAAAATATTTTGACCAATTTAAACCTTCTAGTTCACCAAAATGATGGCTCAATTACATACTCCTATTTTTCTAATATTTACACGTATCCCAAGGTGATTAAAAACTCTAACCCAGAACACTAATAATGGAACTGTGAGAGTTGAAACCTTTATTTGACCCAAATGGGTATCCAAAAATGAAAACACATGAAACAAAAACTAAGTCTAAGTACATTTTTGGATGACACAAGATTGCCCTTATACCTCTCGATGCTCCTGCATCACTATTTTGTCCATGATTTCCCCATTATTTTATCACCTTTCAATGTGTGTGTCAATGTTGATCTTGCCTAATATCTCATCCACCCTCATGAAATCCTATAAATCTTATGCCTACTTGCTATCCTTGCTTGTTTCAATCTTCCAAAACCAACAACCTTATCCTCCATCTACCTCTCATTTTCCTATCATTTCCCTTCCATTACCTTATCAGCATCTTTGAGCATAACTTTCTATAGCCTTGGCTTATCATAACATGTCTTTCTTATAGGCATGCTATGTAACTTGAGAAAGCTTGAGCTCTTTCTAGAAACAAATAAATAAATAAATAAATCCATCCTATGGTGAAAATTACTTCTTGAGGCACCTTGGATAAATACCATGATGAAAACTTGGTAAACAGGTGTCATGCATAATTCTTCCATCCGTGACATCCTATCATGATCTTACTTATCATTTAGATGTCCTTATTCCGAAAGTCATTCACTCATAACCCCCATAACAAAATATTCTATTCTAATTAGTTAACCCTTTGGTCCTGATCAACAAAACAAAGAAGAAAACTCAGTTCCTAGCAATCTCTTAACATGGTCATTTTCTTGGATGACTTACGTGATATCCCTCATTACACCATGAGTTATATAGATACATCCTTTTTCCCTAGCTTGGGTAATTTTGTGAAGACTTTCCTAGAGGGTAACATTCACCGCTTCATACTCCTTGCCTATCCATCTCTACTTATCCACCAACTTACTACTACATCTTGTCCTACACATTCCTAGACAGTGGAACAAAATGGCATGGTCCTACTCGAGAGCTAGTAATCTCTAAAAAAGTTTTAAAATTGTGAAAATGTTCTTAAAAAGTAAAAATTGCAAAAAGTCATGAAAAAATCATTATCTTGGTGAAAACCTAGCAATAGGTACCTTAGTCATACCAAAAAAAATGAAAAACAAATAACAAATACAAAAAAAATTCAAAAAAATACAAAAAAAATTGAAAAACAAAAAATTGTCATTAATGAAAACCTAGCAAGTAGGCATCATGGTAGCAAAAATAAGAATTTCTACCAAGAAGGTGAAAACCTAGTAGTAGGTGCCTCTTGTTTCAAATGCTACATCTTATAGTGCATCTTCTGGCTCCTTGTATAGTTACTTTCCTACTTTAGTTACTACTTTTGCTCATGCATCCATGGATTGAATCTTGTCATAACTTTGGGGAAACACCCTATAGTTTCATAGGAATCTCTCTCACATTAATCACTAATTTTTCTAACTATGTCTTTCTACTACCACTTGTGTCACTCTTGAGATTCCTCTCATGAAAGATCTCTCATGTCAGTCAAAAGTTGTTCTAACTGTGTTTTCCAACTCTCACTTACATTGTGTATGCAAAAGGAATTGAGGTCAATTCAGAGAAAGTTCAAGCAATCATGGAATGCCTCCACTATTTAATATTAGTCAAATGAGGGGCTTACAAGGAAGACTTCAATCCATTTACAAATTCATCTCATAGCTGGTGGATAGGTCACAACCTTTTATTAAGACTTTGCATAAAGGTGTGAAATATAATTGGAGCCAAGATTTTGATCAGAGTCTAACTGAAATGTCCCTTTACTGATTTTTTATGATATTTAAAGCCTCTAATCAGATCTTTAAAATCAAACAACCAATATTTCAAAGATCTACCAATTTCTCAATAAACCCCAAATCGGGTATGCCCGAAATAGTCCCAAAAACTTCACAGCTTCACATATTATTAATAGATCTGAAAGTGGACATTTTTATAGAAATTTCAGCAGCATAACAGCCTACAAAATGTCATTTCCAGATCTGTATAACATTTACACAACAGCTCCCAAATGGAGGATAAAAATAATGCTCTTTGGGCTCCCGAAAACAACACAGAATAGCCCGAAAACATCACAAAAACACTAATAATCTATCACAGAAGTATAATCATGACCAAATAAATATATTCAACTCTATTTTAACATATAAAATTCTGAAATATAGAAGCAATCCAAACTGATATGAAATACTCAACCGAAAACACCAAACTCTTACAAAAAAACACACCCGAAAACCCACAAATTTGCACTGTTCAACACAAGAAAAAACTCTGCGTGAGCTTGCACATGGAATGACTTCAAACTCCCATCCTTAGCCTTCCTAAAAACTTGAAAACTCCCATCCTTGGGTCTCCTTCGCCACAGGTTTGGCAGCCTTTGAAGAACAACAAAGCAATAAGCGAAAATCAAGTTCTAGAATGAGCCCAAAATGCCTCCAAACCCCCTAAAAGAGGGCATAACCCTAACTCACATCCAAGAGGGGTTAATAAAACATATTTTAATAATAATTTTCATTTATTAGTCCATTAGCTTCCAAAGATTATCCCCTTTTTCTGAAACTTCACCTTTTTGGGCCTGCCTGCCTTAGAAAAGATTATTATTTTTAATTATTTGAAAAGGGGACATGACAAGTCCTCCCCTTCCAAATATTTCTTGTCCTCAAAAAATGGCTGAATAATAAACCAATCAATCCACTTGGATCCCAAATGTATTCATGAACTATACTATTGTCAATTAACACAGGCTCCTGCAATATCCTCTGCAATATAACCAAGAGGAATCCATAATCAAACTGGCAATTACTGCTCAACCAAACTCCAAAGTCACAACTTCCACAGTCAAAAGCCCACAAGACACAAACTCTTGAAACATCAAAATCTAAGTAAAGTGGACAAATAAAACTACCAATATAATAAATACCATCAACGCATCCCACTGGCCTATATGGAATGTACAATCCAACTCTGCAACAATGGTGAATGCTCCCAAATGAAACTGTACCATGTATGGAGAATCCACACACTGTACAACTCCTACAGGAAACACAACTCTACAGATCACCGACCACTATCTCATAACCATAACTCACATGCACCCCTGATGGTGAAAAGCCATCACAAGATAAACATCAAGAAATGGAACCCAAACCAAATTTGCCTACCATCAACTCCTCAACACAAGGATCAAATGCTAACTTATGTACATACCCTACAATATAATGTTGATAAAAAAAACCAACCTCAGTCAATAGCTCACCATGAACAAGTGATACAACCCACTGTGACTGATCACCAGCTAAGTTAGGAGATGTCATAGCCAAAGGAGTAGAATCAATAACAACACCCGCTGAAGCATCACTCCAAAACTCTTGCTCTGAGTCATGTATTATCAAGCTATCAACTGCAAAACCTATCTCCATGTCATGCCCATCACAACTCTCATCTCGAGGTGTCAAACTATCCCATAGCTAATGATAAGCACTAGGAACCAAAGTACATCTCTGTATCATCATCTCATCAACATGGTCATCAAAGGTGAATTGATGAGCATACCTCACAATGTAATGTTGATAGAATGCACCAATCTCAGTCAGTGGCTCAGACTACAATCCAAATGTAACTAACTAAAATCGATCACTAACCAAGTTAGAACTGACTACTACCTCTGAAGACATTACCAAGGGAGTAGTATTACTAGCAGGAACCATGCCAACTGTCAGCTCACCAACATCACACATGGTCTTTGATACAACATCTCTAATTGTTGTGCCATTACTACAAGAGGTCACCACTATGTCAGGCATACCACAACAATCTGCTGCAGCACCCAACTCAACTAAACCTAACTTTAGTGGGGATGAACCTGATATGCCAATATTAGTATCAAGGATGGATGCTTCCCCATCTCCACTGTCTTTGACAATCTTGACCATGGACATCCTCAGATCACCAGACACCACAGCTTGTGACTGTATAGAATCTGGTAAAGACTATAGTTGCTCTAACTCCATGGTCACCTTAGCCAAATGAAACTGTGACTCCTTGAAAGCCAATTGTGTACTCTCAAGAATCTCAAAAGTCACCTCAAGCTGCTGAGTAAGCTCACTCACCTCATCTTCCTTGGCCAACAATGCATTGTATGTGGTACTGCCCCACTCCATAAAATAATCTCTATCAGCTACCAACTGCATATAATCCTATCTCAGAATCCGAAAAGCCTCCCATAAAGAGTGGAACTCTGTCAAGGAAAGATAACTACCTCCCTACTCATCACTAGTAGGAGAACCCCATCCATAAATTGCTATCAATTGATGAATAGCATCAAAATGTTGGCAAGCAATACCAATGTCTCGCTCACTAACTCTCAACTAACTAGACACATGATGGCACTGGCTAGACTATATCCTACAAACCTCCTCTAACACACTATCTAAAGGAGTATCCTCAAGGTTACTGGTCTCTAGAGTATTACCATCCATATCATGTGAATCAACTCTAAAGCTTATATCAACATATGGAGTATCAAAAACTGTAGCACTGCTATCCAACTCCTTTGTACCAAAAGAAACCACCAAGGAAACTAAGTCTTCAAAACTACCCACTGCATCCTCTTGGATGTCATCAATGCCAATATGATCCTGAGACTCATCTGTACACATCGCCAAATATGAAATATCATCAACACATTCCAGCAAAAATGGTCCACTGGATATATGAACAAAGCCCAACACCGGTGTATAAAAACTAATACCAACATCGGATAAGCTCCTGGCACAAGAAAAGACAACACCGTGCAATTTACTAATCAAATCCATGATAGCACCCAAACAATCACTACTACCAAAAAGTGTTAAAGATTTCCAGTCAACTGAATCCCAAATGCCAATATAACAATCTTGAGTCCATATCCGTAAACTATAATCAGCTGGTAACTCAAGAAAACTCCTCACCTAAGTAATATGACCAATACAACCTAATTTCACATACTTGTTTGGCATTGTCCCTATATCCTGGATTTGAATGCAAGATGAACTCGCAACATTATTAGTGACCACATATGATCTACTATTTGCAAAAATTTGAGTATCAGGAGAGCAAGATGAAACTAAACTCAATTCCATTTCATGCTTATCCCCGTGTCTCTCCTAGTCTTGTAATGCCAATGGAGTATTCACCAAAGAAGCTCGAGTATCCTCAAGCTCGTGAGAAAGCCTATCAACTTCCTCCTCCTTCCTCCTCAAGGCATCTGAATAGTCTCCAACAAGGCTAAGAAGATGGTCATGATCTGATAGAAGATGTAAATAACTCAACTTCGTCATTCCCATTCCTTCCCTAATCGCTTGTAAGTCAACACAAGAAGACTTTTCCTGAACTCCCTTATGTCTACCTTGTAACTGAATCATTTGAATGTGATCCTCTATCATATCCCGCATCCTGTCATGATGAGATACTAAAGTCACAATACTATCTTTGTTCACTTTAGCTGGCTAGACAAATCATGTGAAGTACTACCTGCCTCAACCTCATGTGATGAAGCATCTAACTGTGCCTGGTACTCTTTCTCAGCAAAGTCATGAATGCTCAATGTCTGCTCATCTCTACCAGGTATCTCACCATCATGGACAATAACATCCTCATAATCATCATCTAAACCCACTACCTCCTGTGGCAGAGTAGAATCTGAGACCTCTGCCTAGCTATAAGCTAGTTTCTCAAACTCCTCATGTAAGTTCTTCGTAATTGTGTCATCTACCCTGTGAGAAAATATGCCAAATAGAAATCCAGTCAACTTATCCACCTTAGCTGGGTCAGACAACATGTCATTCATCATACGGTGGTGCTCAACCAACTATTCAGACATGTCATGGCTTATTTTCCTAAGTTTATCTCGAATGTCTAAATAACCATCCTTCTTACTGTTCTGACTTTGGATATCAATTGTCCAAGATCGTGTCCTCTGAGACTCTATACTATACCTGTCCATTCTGGATAAAGTAGAGTGTAACCCCAATAGGTTATAACTTCTTCAAACACCAAGAACTAACATTCAAATGATTAGAAGTAGCATGCAACCATAGATTTTGACATGCAGCTGATTAGAAGCAACATGCAACCACCAAATTCACCAAGAACTAACATGCAAATGATTAGAAGTAGCATGCAACCATAGATTTTGAGATGCAGCTGATTAGAACCAACATGCAACCACCAAATCCACCAAGAACTAACATGAAAATGATTAGAAGTAGCATGCAACCATAAATTTTGACATGCACCTAATTAGAAGCAACATGCAACCATAAATTATGACATGCAAGATTTGGGTAGTTGTCAAAATTGACATGCAAACTTCTACAAACCCTCAGGCTGGCAAGATCATAGCTCTAATACCACTAAAATTTCCCTTTACTAATTTTATATGATATTTCAAGCCTCTAATCAGATCTTTAAAATCAAACAACCAATATTTCAAAGATCCACCAATTTCTCAATAAACCCCAAATCGGGTATGCCCGAAATAGTCCCTAAAACTTCACAGCTTCACATATTATTAATAAATCTGAAAGTGGAAATTTTTATAGAAATTTCAGCAACATAACAGCCTACAAAATGGCATTTCTAGATCTGTATAACATTTACACAACAGCTCCCAAACGGAGGATAAAAATAATGCTCTTCGGGCTCCCGAAAACAACACAAAATAGCTCGAAAACACCACAAAAACACTAATAATCTATGACAGAAGTATAATCACAACCAAATAAATATATTCAGCTCTATTTTAACATCTAAAATTCTAAAATACAGAAGCAACCCAAACTGATATGAAATACTCAACCGAAAACACCAAACTCTTACAAAAAAACACACCCGAAAACCCACAAATTTGCACTGTTCAGCACAAGAAAAAAATCTGCGTGAGCTTTCAAATGGAATGACTTCAAACTCCCATCCTTAGCCTTCCTAGAAACTTGCAAACTCCCGTCATTGGGTCTCCTTCTCCACAGGTTTGGCAGCCTTTGAAGAACAACAAAGCAATAAGCAAAAATCAAGTTCTGGAATGAGCCCAAAATGCCTCCAAACCTCCTAAAAGAGGGCATAACCCTAACTCACATCCAAGAGGGGTTAATAAAACATATTTTAATAATAATTTTCATTTATTATTCCATTATCTTCCAAATATTATCCCCTTTTTCTGAAACTTCACCTTTTTGGGCCTGCCTACCTTAGAAAAGATTATTATTTTTAATTATTTGAAAAGGGGACATGACACTAACACATATAAAGAAATACCTTTCTAATCCACCGATCTTGATTATGAGAAGCCTCTTTTTTTTTTACATATCAGCAACACTCATCTCTTGGTATCTTACTAGCTCAAGAAGACAATGATAACAAGGAATGAGCTATCTACTATCTCAATCGCACACTAATTTCTTATGAAATGAATTCTAGCATCATTGAGAAGGCTTTCTTGGTGGTCATCTTTGATTCCCAAAAGTTGAGACACTACATGCTCACTCATACTACATGATTGGTTGCTAAAATTGACCCATTGAAATATATACTCGGCAAAGCAACTCTAACAAGAAGGTTAGTTAAGTGGGTCATGATACTAAGTGAATTTGATATTTAGTATGTCGAGATAAAAGCTATCAAAGGATAGGTAATTGTTGATCAATTAGCAGAAGCACCAATGTAGAGTCTTCTTTCACTAAACATTGACTTCCCTAATGAATCAATTCTAATGCTCACACACCAAACTTGGGTGATGTTCTTTGACATTTCCTTCACATAATAGGGATCCAGTGTTGGGCTCTTGTTCATAATGGCATGAACATTGCATTTGAATGGAGAGTGGATGAATTAAATATGTTTGGTGATTCATAGCTCATAATCAACCAAGTCAATGATGTGTATCAGAAAAAGGATGAGAAATTGATACCTTATAAATGCATGGTGGATGACCTAAAGAAATGCTTTACACATCACTTTTCAACAAATTCCTCAAAAAGACAACAAAGTGGTTGATGCAATGTCTACTATTGCTTCCATATTACAAATGTCAAAGAATGATCTTTTACATGAGTTCCTATTGGAAACATTACTCATCCCACTACCACCATATATACTCTTATCTGCATGACCAAATAACTCTAGACAATCTAACCCGGAATGAAAAATGTTACCTTGTCCGCAATGCTTCATGGTATATTATTATTGCTAACAACTTGTTTAGGAGAGGTCTTGATGGAACACTCCTTAGGTGTTTAGAACCAGACGAGTCCAAATGTACATTAATCAATGTACACGAGGGCATTTGTAGATCTCACTTTAATGGCTTGACACTAGCTCATAAACTTATTAGATTTGGTTACTATTGGTTGAATATGGAGCAAGAGGCAATCAAATATTCCAAGTCCTGCAAACAATGCCAGCTCCATGGAAATATAATTCATGCTTGAGCCATAGAGCTAATTATGTCCATCACACAATGACCATTCCAATAATGGGCCTTTTAACTTGTGGGTTAGATTCACTCATCATCTTCAAATGGACATAAGTTCATCATTACAACTACAAACTACTTCACTAAATGGGTAGAGGCAATTCCTCTCTATAGAAAATGAAAAATTGTAGCTCTATTCATTATGAATTACATCATATGCAAGCATGGTGTACCTTCTTCCATCATTACTAACAATGGAGGATAGTTTTAAAAAAAGGATCTTAAAGAATTGTGAAAAAAATTTAGAATCATGCAACATTGGTCTTCTATTTATTACCCCTAGGGTAATAGTCAAGTGGAAGCATCCAAGAAGGTTATCCTTAAGATCTTACATTGCACAGTTAACAAATCTAGAAGAGATTAGCACCTTCAAATTAATTTGGATTTATGGGCTTATAGAGCTAGTATCAAAACTCTAATAGGTACAATTCCCTTTTCTTGGTATATGGAGTGGATGGTGTGCTTCCAATTGAGGTTGAGATTCCTAACTTGAGAATCTCCATAAAGGGCCTCATTACTGATGATGACTATAGAATATCGTGGCTTCAAGAGCTAGAATTTTTAGATGAATTTTGACAAGTGGTGTGCAATCATCTTTGAGCTTATCACTAGTGTATGTCTAGAAGCTACAACAAAGCCACATGACTTCCAACTTGGTGATCTCGTTCTAAGAGGAAACCCTAAGAATCAACAACAATAGGTATAGAAAGGGAAGTTTGAACCCAATTGGCTTGTTCCATATATAGTTACTGTATTTTTTGGATGTTGTGCTAACCAACTTTCTATAGCCAAGGGAGAGGCACTCAAGGAGCCCATCAACACTCCCCATCTAAAGTGGTTCTATAGGTGACCTAATTTCAAAAGTTCTTTGTATATATTTAAAAGTCTAGGAAAAAATAATTATCTTGCTGAAAACCTAGCAATAGGTGCCTTGGTAATACCAAAAAAATTGCAAAACTCAAAAGTACAAAAAAATCAAAAAGATAAAAAATACAACAAAATTGAAAAATAAAAAAGTGCCATTGATGAAGAGCTAGCAAACAAGCATCATGGTAGCAAAAATAGAATCTCTGTCAAGAAGGTTGAAATCTAGTAAACATGTACCTCTTGTTTCAAATGCTCTATTTTGTAGCACATCTTCTAGCTATTATATAGTTGTTTTCCTTCTTTGTTTTGTTGCTTTTGCTCATGCATCCATGGATTGAATCTTGTCATAACTTTGGGGCAACACCCTATAGTGTCACAGGAATCTCTTTCACATTAGTTACCAGTTGTTCTAAATGTGTCTGCCCACTATCACTTATGTCACTCCAAAGATTCCTATCACAAAAATCTCTTAAGCTTTAGTAACCAGTTGTTCTATGTCTTCCTATTGTCACTTGTCTCACCACAAAGATCCCTCTCGAGGAAAATCTCTTAACCTTCAGTCACCAATTGTTCTAACTACATCTATCTACTATTGCTTAGGTTTTTATGGAAATTCTTCTTAATCAAGATTTCTCTATGATGTCAGTCACCAACTATCCTAACTAAATTTTTCTAGTATCATCACCCTACTAAAAATATTTCTTGCATATATGTTTTAAACATTGACACTTCACATAAATCCTATAACACAAACACTAAACTGAAAATGTTGAACTTTTTTTGAGATATGTTGAGATTTTCTTTATTTATTTTGCTTTCACTTTATCATTTCCCTTCAAGCAACTTGATGATGTCTCTTTTGACTAGAGAAGCAAGGATTGAGGGCATGATATTTTCTTTACTTTCTATTTTTTTTTAGTTCCAGTGATCTAAAGCATCCATATAAAAGGGGTGTCCACTATCAGAGCCTATATCTCGTATTGGATGGCCATGTGTACCTCCACTCATTTTATATGGACTCTTCATTGAGGTTGGTTCTTTGCCTTACTTGTTTGAGTGAATTCTCTATGCTATAGTAGATATTTATACTCGTCCTACTAAGTGAATGTACAAGTCATTGTGAGTATACCTAGTACACTTCTATCTCAAGTTATGAATGAAAGGGTCATTATGGATAGAATTCATACTGATTACTTAGCATAAGATGGATATCTCATGTGTCTAGTGTGTCTACACCCAAGAAACATTCTGGTCATCCTAGCATTTATGTTGTGATGTTTATTCTCACTTGCTATATCAAAAGGGATAAATATTCTGGTCATTCTAGCTTTTTTTGCCTTGAATTCTTACATTAAATCTTGAAAAAAATAAAACATGTGTCATAATCATATTCTCATGATTGCAATGTCAATGAGAATTGTACAACACTTGTGATCTGGCTAAATACTCAGTGATGATAATTTTATGAGATTGGTAACCAGACTTAAGATTGCATCTAGCATAGGGTTGCATTTCATAAGCACGTGGTTTGATCACTAATTTACTTGTATCCTTCGTGATTAGGGATTGTTGATTTCTTCAAAGTATCATCTTTCTTCACCACTGTACAAGCATTTGGTTCTTTGGTTCATCCTCTCAATCTCCACAAGATACATGTCACTATCAATGAAATTAGCACTGCATGAGATGTTAGTTCACTCATATTGTGCATTTCACATACATACTATCATGATTCATCTCATCTACACTACATTCATACATCATATCAGAATAGCATTCATAAGCATAGCATTAACATCTCATGTACAAAAAATTATAAATAGATAAAGTGAGACATGTGTAGATACTTGACTCAAAAATCTCATATGTGTGTGTGTGTATGTGTGTGTGTGTGAAGTCAATTGTGTACATCAATGCAAAAATAAATGCTACTTGAGCATTTTTGTTCTTGATATGATACAAAATGATGCTAGCACACCAATTGATACATAGCTAGAGAAAAATTAGAATAAAATGAGCTAACTTTTTCCCTCTCCCTCACCTTGTGTGGAGGAGGAGGTGGCATCTATGGTCTAGTCAGAGGTCATGCACCTCCCAACTCTCTAGCATACTATGAAAATTGGGGCACCTACTCTACCTCAGAGGGTACTACCACAACATATGACAAATAGTAATACATTGCTCTCACTAATTGGATCCAAATCTCATCTTGCTATTGTTGTGCCTACTCTCATGATGTGTGAGTCTCTCACTCTAGCTTCTCTCATAATCCATGGATCTCCTAATCCTACTTTGATATATGAGTATGCCTAATAGCAAGTTGTATCTACATCTCTCCCAACTATTTTTGTGAGGTTTGGACTCTATCTTTGGATCTCCTAAGGGCATCCTAGGTCTATGCTAGGATATCTTTTCCCTATGGCTTAGAAGTAGGTTGATCCTATATATATTCATCACCCATCCCCTACTCTACCTATTGAGTTGGTTGCTCCTCTGCACAAGGCCTCTATGTGTCTCTTCCAATAGTTCTTAGGGTGCCCATCTCACCGCAATGATGTCTATGTCCTATACCACTACTATCATCATCTAGATCCAACCCCATATGGTGAGGAGGAATAGGCACCTATCATGTCCTCTATCTAGGTCTCTCCTATTGTGGCTACTATAGTGGCTATTGTGATGGTGGCTGTGGTTCATGCACTGGCTGTATAGGTACTTTTGTCCCTACTAAGTTTGTGAATCATGGGAAAGGATGACTCACAAAATGTTTCTAATAGACTGGAATTATCCCCCCATCTACTATAGCTATCATGTAATCCCATTATATCGCCACAAGGGTATGCACATCAATCAATGACCAACCCTAGTCTAATCTAATAGACCACCCACAATCTAGATCAATGGAACAATGTGCATATGAGCAATACTCCTGTGAAATGTCTCAAGGTTAACCATAGTATTGCTAGATATGAGTCAATGGGAATCTCTCAATAACCTATAGAGAGTGACCAAGTCAAGATGCAAACATGTACCCTAGCTTTGTGGGTGCATCCTCCCATGCCTTGATCTCTCTCTACGGTCTCCACACCACTACTACTAGGTCATCTAGTTGACCTCTCCACTGCTTAGTCTTTCGTAGAGCAATTTGGGTCAACTATCCCCAATATCTGCATATGTAGGGCACCAGAGCCTATCTCTCATTGGCAAAGATGGGCCTTATAATGGGAAAATTCTCCCATGCCCACACCTAAAGAACATAGACCCTCACGACCATGCTCTTCCTCTCATGATAAACTATCTCATTCATCTCATGGAACATATGTGTTAGCATGCACTAACCCAATCCATAGTATACTGGCTCATCTAGCATATCCTACAGCATCTATCCACATCCGCACTCAAGTTCGTGTTGGCCTCTATTAGGCATTAGAAAGTAGCTAATGAATATACCTAGTATCACTTCCAACTTGTGGGTGGGACCATATGTATGCACTAGCACATTCCATCTGATGGCTTACCCATGATGAGGACCTCCTAGAATATGGCCCTCGATGTTGTTGTGCCTATTCATGGATGGCACTACGTCATACACTACTTGTGCTTGGAATGGGATTCATAGAATCCTATAGATGTCCTCCAGAGTGATAGTCATCTCTCCCTAGGGAAAGTGAACTATTTACATCTCTGAATGGAAATGCTTGACTAATGTTATCAGTATGATGTGATTCAATAGTAATGCAAGAATCTGGCATAGATATGATAGATCAAGGGAGTCAATGTGTGCTATGTTGACATCATCCAATTGTCAAATCAAAGCTCCCTAGGGAAGATAATGTGATCTAAATCCGACACTAGTACATTTGCACTTGTTTTTCTACCAAAATTTTTGACCAAAGCTATGATTCTTTGTTTTTTTTCATTCCCATGTTGGTCGAAAATAAAAATTCTATGCCCAATTTGGTCAAAATTTTGACCAACCTATGTTTTCCCAAGTTGAATTTTGACCAACTCAATGTTATAAAAAAAAAAAAAAAAATGTTTCATTCATTCACAGGTAAAATAAAATAAATTTCATTCATTTGTGGGTAATAAAGGTATGAGTGCGGGTAGGAGCAAAATTGGGATTCATTAGCACATCGGGTGGGCTTTTCTCATTTTGGCTTTGTGTAGATCCAACTGCATACACTAAGTATGGGCATGGTTTTAGGTTCTTCAACTTCTCTAGAGATTTTCTTACAGATTACACACAAATTGTTTGATATGCCATCAAAATAAATTATTACCTCTTTATATGTCATGCTTACATATTATGCACAGGGATGATTTGTTGGAAGCCACTTTGAGAATGAATATATGTGAGTGCCTATTCAATGTTATGAGGATCCATTTCCAAAACATACTTTCTTGTTGTTGAGCTAGAAGGAATCAAGCTTGGATGATGCAATAAAAAACTAGAGAATGTTTCTTTAAAACATTTTATGGCTTTCGACCACCTCCATTATCCATAGCTATGAGCTCATTCTTCTAGCATTGACACCGGTAGTTTAGAGTGAGAAATATCCCTTCTGGTATGTTCAACATCATTTTATTCATTGGAGAATCTTTGTTCATTTTCCCTATGTTTTTAGGTTTTCATTGTCTCTTCAATTAGAAGAAAAATGATTTAGATTAATTTGATCATTTCCTTGATTCATCTCTTACTATTAATTTTTGTGGGGGTTTCAAATAGATAGATCTATGTCTAATGTGAAACATGGATTTAGCCAAAGTGTTTAATTTAAATTATGGATTTTATTGTACCAGTTTCCTCTCTATTTTAGTCATGGGATACTTGAAACAAGTTGGTTATGAAAGTTATTCTATGAATAATTCATCTCCATATTCCTCTACATATTACTATTGAAATAGTAGGGGAAAAATTGAGTTCCTAGTTAAAATTTCATAGCTTTTCATAAACCAAGTTGAAACCCAAGTCTTGTTATAATCATCACATGAGTTTTCTCGCCCACTCTAGGGTTCTATATAATCACATAAGTTTGATCAATTCATCAAAACTATGAAGCATATTTGTCACTATTACTCAATGGTTGTGCACATTTAATTTTAATGGGCATTAGTTCAAATTCTATAGCCTCATGTTTCTTTCTAATGTTCCTTGAATCCTAAAAATGGTTGAACAAATTCCTAAGATTTTTCTACCAAATTTATTTAGTAAAATACAATATGAGACTTATGTTTCTGTTCAAGTGTATAATTTATCATTCAATGCCCATTAATCTAAATTCACTGACATCCATTCTCTTGAAAATACACTCTAACCCTACACTAATGTTTGACCAAGTTCTTAAAAATAAAAAAATTTGTACAATTATTGAAGAGTAACAAAAGTAAAAGGCTAAAAATGCAATGCAGTGGACATGCAGACAAGTCTTCTATCCAGTAAGAGTTGAGTCATATATCTTATCTATTTTAATCACTTCCCCAGTGAAAGAATCATGAAAGCTATCTTTAACATATTGCATAATAATTTCCAATAGAAGGCATTAATAAACCAATAGGTTTAGAACTAAATCTGAATTATGAGTTTGTATTTTCCTTGAAATAGGTAATAGTAGATATCCACTTCTACAAGGGGAGGGGACGTGTGATAGTCCATAAAGATGATTCTCATGTCTACTCATGTGGCAATATACTCTATGTTTACTTCAATAAGTTATTTTGAGATTATGCTTGAAATATTCTTGAAGGTTTATAAACTTATGTAGCTGTAATATGTATGCTTTGCTTTAATAGAACAAAAAATAAATAAGAAATCCTTTTCCATTATTATGTTGATGCAAGATCAAGTTAAAATATGAACTCAAAAAAATTGTGATATGGAGTCAATTTACTTCAAATGTCCTTCTAAGCCCAGTAGTCCCTTCATGCAAACACTAAATCAACAAAAATAATAAATCTAGGCATTGCAGTGAGAGTAAAGTGATGATCATAAGTGTCTAAAAGTGTTAATGGGTACAAGAAAAGGAGGCAGAATTAGTTTCCCAATAATAGAGTAAGGAAAATCTTAGCAACAACTAATGGATAATTCAAAGATAGAATTTCTAAGAAAGAAATGAATAATTCATGATAGAATCTTTGAAGAAGAAATGGACAATTCTTGTTGTTATGATCAAGAAAACAATTTTAGTGAATATCTACCTCAAGAATTCAAGCATACCTAATAATTAAGAATGTTTTGTTAGCCTTATAAGAAGAATCTTCTCCCTGGGTGTTCATCTTCCATGTAATTATTTCTCTTTTTATGATTACTTTTTTTATTCTGGTTTTGCAACAATGTGCTCTTTCAGCAGAATGTGTTTATATTATCAATTTCAAGATGCATGATAAGGTGAGAATATATTATTTATTAACTACATCTTTTATAATCTATCCACTCTCTTTGTTTGTATTATGGAAAAATTGTATTGTGTACAAATCTTTTGTAGACTATTTTCATCACATTGAACAAAATTATTTTCCCTCGTTATCTTGAGTCAAGGCCTTTTTAAATTCTCATCCATCTATTTGAGTGGGGCATATCAGGTAAGATATCTTGTCTCTTTTTATATGTAATGTTGTTTCTCAACATGCATTTGAAG
Source organism: Cupressus sempervirens (assembly GCA_028749045.1). Lineage (NCBI taxonomy): Eukaryota > Viridiplantae > Streptophyta > Pinopsida > Cupressales > Cupressaceae > Cupressus > Cupressus sempervirens. The sequence continues at coordinate 7,701,497 of CM053792.1, forward strand.
ATTTAATTTATAACTTGATTCTTTTCTTGAATATCAGAGAGGATCATTAGTGGAGCATATGTAGGTGTTGTATCGAGCCTTGTTGCAACTAGTTGCAAGTCTGGTCCACTTTTAACGAACTATTTTTTCAAATTTGATGTCTCCTCCAAATTAGGGTCTATTGCCAGATTACTAGTATTGGATGTGTTGAGAATCTTTCCATTATTTTTAGAAACATGGTAGTTTTTGAGGAATTATGAAACTCTCAAAAATTTAAATTCACTAATCTTCTAAATCTAAACTCAGATTTACTAAATTATTTAAACCATTCAAACTATCTAATTCTATTGAACTTTGTGAACCTTGGTTCAATAATGACTTCAAATGCTACCCTTTATAAAAAAGAACTCATCTTTACAAAAATATTCTCATATTATGATAGCATGCCTAAAAAATTAATGGGATCTAAAACATAATGCATTAGAAATAACTTATTTTAGAAAACATATGGGTTACACTAATACAAAAATGATATTAGATGAGAAGTCCTTTGGATCTGAATATATTAGTGACAATATTTGGGTGTGTGTATAGGCAAGTGCAATGGATATTGACATATAATCAATGTATTGAAATATTTATACAAACTATAGAATAAAAACTCAAATTTATGTCACCAACTGCAACTAATTTAGCAACACTTATAATTTGTAGTGGAGATGGAGGTGTAGGGTAGAGAGGGATTATGTCCATGCTCCTCATCAAACATAAGATACTTTTCAATATCAAGCCATTCTGCTTCAGTGACACTTGTATTAATGTGTAGTGGAGGGGCAAGTAGGATTATGTCCATCCTCCTCCTCATCCTCATCATTAGACACCAAATACTATGCAATTTTTACCCATTCTTCTGCTTCAAAACTAGTTTTATTTCTATCTTGAACATCCATTGTAGCCACTTCATGATGAGAACTCATATTAATTTCTATTATGACTTTCCTAGCTTGAAGGTAGTAGTGAAAGGACCTTGTATGGGGATTGTACAATGTCAAAAATCTATCTTCAGGGTTCTTTCTTAGTTGTTCAAAAAGAAAATAAGTAAGAAGAAAGGGACATCCCAACACCCCCCTCCTACTAAACCTATTTGGAAACACATTGATTTTTTCTAGACAATCATAATTTGATTTTCGATATTGCTCATTAGGCATTCATGTTGATAATAAAGAAGTATATAGAAAACTTGACCCCTATCCTTGAAATGCACGTCATCAATATCCTCCATCAATTTTGTGATAATTGGATGATAGCTCATGCACTTTTCCTTTTGTGGGAAAAGGGATAAAGATTATACTTAATGATAGATCACTGACCTGACTAGGTCATTCCTAAAAAGACTAAGTAGGTCATAGATCAGAGTTTGGCATTTCAATCTTTTATATTTTTATTAAAATTTGACATCATGCTCAACATTAGGTACCTATTTTATTTTTGTTAGAAAATTCTTTGGATTCAATTGGGTATAGCTTGATAGATCAAAAATAGTTAATTCTAAACAATTTGTCCATTTCTAACTAAACAAAATCAAAATAGTGAGTAATGAAATTTGATGTATGCAGGAACAACAAGGTTCACTATACAACAGGGCAAAACATATATTCGTTGTATTGTCAATGATGCAGTCAATAATCACCTCTTTTTCAAGGTTGCATCACACAATCTCATGGTGGTATCAGTGGATACCTCCTACACAAAGCCATACACAATTGACACTCTCATGTTAACATCTAGTCAGACATTTCTTCTAGGTCTCTTCGATCTTTTCTTGGAAAGAGGATGATCATAAATCTTCATTTTTTTATTTTTCATGTCAACATCATATTATTCTTTAATATAATTCATTATTATACCACGTGTCAGCTCTTTCTCATCTATCTTAGGATAATCTTTTATTCCATGTCAGTGTGCTTTCACTCAAATGATAGGAGCTCATATACTCTTTGTTGCAATGGTCAAACCACCAAAGAAAACTCCATAAATCATACATTTGTTTAATCATTCTTGTATAACACCAAAGAGACAAGATATCTATTCTTAAAGGACTTTTGTCAATTTGCATGCATATAATTAGTATGATTGAAAGAACAAAAAAAAGGTATAGGGTAAAAACAAATTACAAAATAGATCTATTAAAAAATTGAAATATAATCCATACTTGGCTCATAACTATTTAATTTACTCTTCTATTTCTTACCAAGGAAGAAACTGTGAACCATAATACCCAACAATATCCAAAATAACAGTAGATAGAATGATTCTCTAGTGTATATTGATTCTGAGATTATGCAAAAGATTGAAAATGAAATTAAATAAGACAATCAAAGAAAGGATGGAAAAATTACAAAACCAGTGAGAAAGTATCTTGTTTTTCAATAAAAAACATGTAAAAAATAATTACAATTCAAGACCTTGAAAGTTAATAAAAACATGTAGAAAATAAATAGAATTTAAGACTTAAAAATCTTGTTTTTGAATAAAAACATGAAGGCCCATCTCTTCACAACTTGCTTATGTACATTTCAAAAAGGTCAATGAAAAATGAAAGATCTTCATCCATTTGCATGTCTATAATTACACTGCTTACTGGATTTGCCTCCTAGAGCATGCGAGTATGTTCATATTTATTAATTCATATGTATCTGCATAGGAAAGGTCTATTGGCAAAAGGAAGACATCATACTCCATCTATTTAATGTGTGCTAATGTGGATTTTGTAAAATTTGTTTGTCCTAGATCACCTGCAAATCCAAACAATACCCAATTGTCTGCCTTGACATAATTGAAGAATGTATGGATATAACTTGGTGGTTTATTGGTAAGTCATCAAACAATAGAATCACAGATACGCCATTTTAGATTCAAATTCCTGGCTGACTTCTTAAAAAGTCCATCATGATATCAGATTGCCAAATCCAAAATAAATAAATATTAGAAACCCATATACATGAGTGTTGAAAATTGACCCAGCTGAATAATTTATAGAGCAATCATTAAATAGATTCATAGATCTAAAACCCTACATTCATTCCTAAATAATACATTCTAATATCAATTTTGATCATAGCAAACCTTAAGTTAAAATTTAAATAAACACACTCTGAGTGTATTTGATTGAATATTAAAACTTGAAATCTGAAGCTGATTAAGAGGAATACGTACCCACAATTCCAAAGGTGATGAGGAACTACAAAGGTGAAGTCTTGAAATTGAATTTAGCCCCTGTTCCCCCACAACAATAATAATAATTTATGTTTGCAATTTGAAGTAATGGTGATAAGAATTGAGGGGTAAATACCAAGTTTACTAGAATCAGGTTTATACTAGAATTAAATGCTATAGATTTTAGAGAAATCCAACTATGAAAACTTCCTTGTCCCTAACCATCAAGATGGGCCTTTAAGCTTGTATCTCGAATGTAGATTGCTTTCTATCAAATCTGTTTATTGTATTTTCATTCTAGCTAATTTCAACTAGGATGTGTTGTCTTGGTAGACTTAGATGGCTATCTTTTTCATTCTACATGCATCTTTTTCTAGGATAGTATTTGTAGATATGGATTCTCTTAAGTGAGGAGTTTAAAATTTGGTTTTGTTTTGAAAAAGGGTGATAAATCTAGAACTAGCAAAGAAATCTACCTAAGTCTAATTTCTAGATTTGTATAGTTAGCTTCAAGCCTTCTCTTATTTATGGTTTCCCTCTTTACATTTCCTACTTTTCTTTGGAGCCACAGATTGTGATAATGAGTATATTATAAGACCTCACAATATAATTTCATGTTACACTCTTTTGTGGGCCCTTCTTTGATAGCCATGACCAAACCAATGCTTTGATCACACTGTAATACAAATAACACTGTAAATATTGTGGGCTTGTAGCAAATACAATGGTCCACAACCTATTTTGGTTTGTGCTTGTCATTGTTGTCAAGCTATTGGCATGTGATGAAGTTGTGACATAGTAAAATTCTCATCAGGATTGCAAAATGTGAGATTTGAACATTAGAACTCTGTCATTCATCTGATTAGACACTTTGTAGCTCAGGGGGTAACCAATTTCTTCTTATCTTGGAGAAAAACAACTAAGACTTAGTATGTGTATCAATATAATATATAGTCCATTCTGAAACAAGATGACTTTAGATTTGGTTGGGATTGTTATGTGGGATCTGTAGTTGGAAGTCTTTGTGGATGAAGAAGGTTGATAGCATTAATATATGTAGATTGAAGGAGAGTTTGAATTATCAACCTAGGACTAGTTGGGTATCTCCCACTAAATTATTTGTTGGTGAGTACATTTTTCATTCTAAAGCTACATTTTGGAGGCTTGTGACCTCAATTCTGGAGGTTAGAAGGTGCACATACAATGCCTATGATTTGTTGTATGAAGTCTGCAAACCATTCTATTGAGTTACATTACAAATCCTTGGGCTATGATGTGTCATTCAGGGTCTACGTTTATATCTTTGACCTTTGATTCCTATGTTGGGATCCACAAGTAGTAACATTGGTTGGGATTGAAAAATAGGGATAGTTATGAGTAATCTGATGTACGTGCAGTGTTTAGAGACAATTGGAACCTTCAACAAGTAGTTGTGATCTAAGATGGATGCCCAAAACTAATGTTTGATGACCTAAAAACTTCATTAAGCTATGCATTTGGAGTTTTTGGTGGCTACGATCTAGTTTAGAAATTTTTTTTAGAGCTGGAGATGTCCATGACAACTGGATATTTGGTGCAATTACAATTTGAATAAGGATGTTGGCATTTGTTAATAGAATAAATTGGTTCATTTGAATTCAGTTTGTTATAGAAATCACTATATTCTCTAAATAGATTGGAATAGCAATAATAGTTTCTTTCTGATTTGCATAAATTAGTTATTGATTGTAGTCGCATTGATATATGAATGAACTTTTTTAAAGACAGAACTAGAACTAGAAAAATCTGTTTGGCATTAGTATTTATAATTTGAAGCAAAGAAGCAAAGAAGTCTTGATCATCTTATTAATAGTAGTAATGAAGTTGCTAGACAAGTTTTTAATGTATGTCTAACCAATGAATCAAGGAATAAATGACTCTCTAATTTTCCAACCAAACTAGGGGTTCTTACAGTCCAGATTGTTTAACATCTTGTTCCCAGATAAGTTGAAGTGCTATTAAATGTCATGTTTGTCATTATTGTTGGTGTAAGAGTACCCACTCCACCATCAAGAAATCAAGGAGTTCACTAAGTTTATTAGGACCTCTAACCATGATTAGGAATATTAGATTGGTCATTTGATCACATTGTAAGACCATAGTTCTAGGACTGGCAATATAAGCCCTTGGCTAGCTATTGGTCATAAATGATCCCATATCTTAGGAATAGGTATGAGCATGGTCATTTTTAATTTTTTTCATGTTTAGGTCCTTTAGGAATCACAAAATAAATTCTTTGACCAAGTTTGGTCACTAGGGGCATTATGTTGCACAAAAATGCAAAGTTGCTTCACAACTTTTGAGCAACTTCTTAAAAAGTTGTTAAAACATTAAAATATCTTCCCCAAACAACTAGTTGGTTTAAACCAACCTTGTAACTATTGGGGAAAACCTATATTATCTCTCACAAGTGGGTGATAGTGTTGAAATTTAATTGAAAAGATCATTGAAAAGGGGATTGTTAAGAAGGAGATTGTTGACGAAGATTGTGTGTTTCAATCATTATTTTGTCACTAATGTCAAACCTGCTATTTTCTAATAAGACAATTACTTATAAGATTCAAGTACTATCACTTAGTTGATTGATAAGAAGGATTTGATTAATAAGATGTAACAAAAGTACCTAGAGGAAAGGTTGAGTTATGATTATGTAATGAAGTACAAGAATCAGTTACGACAGTGATGACATGATGTAATAATGATCTACTTAAGGTTACAAAATGGTTGGCTACACTTAGAAAGTTTAGAACAATAAGTTAAACAAAGTTTTTTTTCCAAGCTTGACTGAGTAGATAGTAAGTGCTGAGAAAAGTTAGTGCAAATTGAGCAAAAAGTCAGTTGGAGCTGAGTAAAAGTAAAATCTAGTGGATGTCAAGCAAGTTAGTTGATGCCAAGTAAAGTTTAGTTGATGTCAAGCACTAGTAAACTTTTGTTGATGTTGATTGATTTTGCAGTTGATGCCAAGCAACACAATATGTGTCAAGCATCAGAAGGTTGATAATGCTGAGTTGTTTCATTATGATAAAGATCAAAGATTCGTCGAATCTAAGCCGAAAAGTTTATTTTCTTGAAACTTATGAACTAGGAGGAAGATAAGATTGATGAGTTGGTGGCATAGAATTTGATGTAAACTATTTTTAGGCAAATTCAAATGGATTCTAGGAGAAGTTTCTAGAAAAGACAAGATATGGGGTAGATACATTGTATCCTACCTAATCCATCCAAAACCCTAATTTGGATGATGGATAATGAGTGGGAAAGTATTCTAATTTCCTATTTATAGGAATGTTTGGTCATGAAGAAAAAGAGGTTGGTGTCATGTGTGAGAACTTAAGGAGGAGAAGGAATTAAGGGTTTTCCTTCATCAAGTGATCCAAGAGAAGAGTCTGCAATGGCATATTAAGCAAGCAGGCTTGAGAAAATGAATACTTGAAGGGTAAACAAGTTGTCAGAGGTACAAAGTCTAAAATCCATGTAGAATTGAAGACTAAACATAGATCTATAATCTACAAGAGAAGTTGTAAGTTGTATCAGATCAAAGCTCTATTGTTACTCTCTAACAATTGTATCAGTCTAGGGTAAATCCTTTGGATTAAGGTTGACCTAATAGTCATTAGAAAATCCTTTAACAAGGTGGCATTCCAAGTTAATGGCCTAAAGTCCTCTAACAAGGATCACTTTTAATAGGGTGATTGAAATATTTTAACCAAGTCACATTTAACAGTGTGTATTGTAACCTTTAATAGGGTTGGCCTTTCATAGGGCATCACTTCAAAAGAGTGAAAAGGAGTAGCATGTTACTAGTGGTTTTTCCCAAATTGGGTTTCCATGTAAATAATTTTTTCAAGTGTGTTGATAAATGTGTTGTGTTTCATGTTTTACACTTCTACAAATTGATTTGACAGTAACGTACAAGTTTTAGTAAATACACAATGGATGCATGCATGGGTATGAATGTTTTATGGGTTCATTGAATTGTGAAAAAATTTATTTATACATCTGGACCTTGAATAACTAATTCACCACACCCCCCCACTCTCAATTATTCTAAATTAATTTCAATAATTTGCATCAGAGTCATCTACTAAAGAGGACTTGTTTTAAGGTATTAGAAGCACAAAGATCAAGATGTCTAAAAGAGAAGTACCCAAGATCAACAGAAATAACTTTCCTATATGGCAAAATTTGATGAAGCTACACCTTGGAGGACTTGGAGATCATGCACAATCTACCCTTACAGTGGAACATGTTGATCAAGTTGGAGCCCTAACTACTGAAGATATGAAGAAGAAAAAGGAACACAATCAGGCAATGTTGGAGATTGTATCTACCCTAAGCTATGTTGAATTTGATGATATCAAAGGTTGTGACACTACGAAGAAAATGTGGGATGCCTTGAACACCATCTATGGAGGAGACAAAAATATTCAAAGAGCCAAATCTTAGAGCCTCAAAAGTATTTTTGATGATATGAGAATGGAAGAAGGTGAAAATATTGCTCAATATGTTGCTAGGATAAAAGAAGTTGTTAGTGCAATAAGAGGAGCTACTAGCCATATAGGTGATGATATTGTGTTAAGTAAAGTTTTGAGAAAATTACTACCTATTTATGCTATTATAGTTTCTACAATCCAAGATTTGAGATGAATTCTAGGAAATAATCTAACTCTTGAAGGTCTAGTAGGTAGACTCACTACTTTTGAGCTATCTAACTTTGAAAATTAAAAACCAGAGATTCTTGAGTATGCTTTCAAAGCTAAGTTGTTATTGAAGGATTTTGATGAGGTGAAGCAGAAGAAGAAGAAAAGAAATATAATATATGTATCTAATGATAGTGATACAGATCAGGAAGATGTTGAACAATTGGAAGCACTTCTGGCAAGAAGATTTCATAGAGGTAAAGGCAATTTCAAAGGTAAGTTACCCATCATTTGTTTCAATTGCAATGAAGTTGGTCATATTACTGCAAGATGTACATAGAAGAACTATAGAGAAGGAAAAAAGTATAAAAATAGAAGAGAAGATGACAACAGAGATTACAAAGACAAAGGCAAGAAATAATGCTACATTGCTGATGAACATGATTCTAATGAACATGATGATGAAGTGGTATATGTTGCAATGAAGGAAAAATCTGATGAAGATGAGGCAACTGCACTTGTGACTTGTGTGAACAAAAATGATAGATGGATCATTAATAGTGGATGTTCACATCACATGACTAGAGACAAAAGTAAGTTCATTATCTTAACTTGTTATGATGGAAATCGTGTAAGATTTGGTAATGATGCACCATGCTTGATAAAAGGAAAAGGCTCTATCAAACTCATAGACAATATTTCATGTGACAACGCTTACTATGTTGAAGGACTAAATTATAACTTGTTAAGTGTGTCACAATTGAATAATCTAGGATGCAAAGTTGAATTTGGAAATAAAACTACCAAGATATATGACACAAATGGGAAACTGATTGGAAAAGGCGATCAAACTAGAAGTAATCGGTTCTATCTGAATATAGAGAATGCTACTTGTTCTGTTGCAAAATTTGATGATGTATGGCTTTGGCAGAAGAGATTATGTCATGTTAATTATGATAACTCAGTTAGTATCAGTAACATGAAGAAAGTTATAGGATTACCTGAGTTGAAGAAACCTGATAATATAGTATGCAAACAATGTTAGCTAGGCAAAATGTCAAAGTCAAGCTTTAAGAGTAAAGCTTATACCTCTAACAAAATACTAGAGATTGTTCATACTGACTTATGTAGACCATTTGAGTACAAAACTATAGAGGAGATAAGTACATAATGTTATTTGTTGATGATTACTCTAGAATGATGATAGTCATGTTTCTAAAAAAGAAATCTGATGCTTTTCAAAATTTTAAGTGGTATTTGGCAAGAGTTGAGAAAGAGACAGGTAAGAGTTTGAAATGCTTGAGATTAGATAGAGGAGGAGAATTCATTTCAAATGACTCTGAGATGTTCTATAATGACAGAAGTATCAAAAGATAGACATCTGCACCCAAGACCCCTCCACAAAATGGAATTGTTGAAAGGAGAAATAGGTCTATAATGGACTATGCTAGAACACTTATGATGGAGAAGAATGTTCCTCTGAAATATTGGAGAGAAGTTGTAATTACTATTGTATATACCTTGAACCATGTGCAAGTCAAGAAAGGTACTCATTCAACACCTTTTGAACTATAGTATGGATATCCACCTAATGTAAAATACTTTAAGGTATTTGGAAGTAAGTGTTATATTCTTAAAGATGTTATGAATGGAAACTTTGATGCAAAAAGTGAAGAAGGTATATTCCTTGGATACTCCACAAGAAGCAAAGCTTATAAGTGTTTAAATACTAACACTAACAAAATTGTGAAAAGTGCAAGTGTGAATTTTGATGAATTTACAGAAGTACATGAGACTAAGTCTATGAAAGAACTAGAAGAATACAAATCATTTGTATACTTTTATGAAAGAACACCTACTAAAGAAGATGTTATAAATCAAGTTACAAATCAATAGAAAGTATCAATTACTACCGAGTCACACCCTGTGAATGTCGAGTTGCATTTAGGAATTGAGCTACATTCAGATGCTGAGCTGCAAAATGAAGAAGATGCACATTCTGATTCTAAGATTTACACACATGAAAGAGATGTTGAGATACTTGACAAAGATGTACACAGTGACTTTGAAGTTGAAAGACAAAGTGTAGAACCAAGAGTTGAGCCAAGATTGTCTAAATATGTCAAAAGGCATCATCATACTAATCAAGTTATTGGAAACAAAGATGTTAGGCCAATGACAAGAAATATATTGAGAAGTGAATCATGTTTTTTAAGCATGAAGGAACCCAAAATATTAAAAGATGCATTAGAAGATGATGACTAATACAAGGCCATGGAAGAAGAGATGCAATGGATAGAAAAAAACAAAACATGGAGTCTGCTTCCTAGACCAAAAGACAAAAATGTGATTTGTACCAAGTGGGTATTCAGAAACAAGTTAGATAAAAATGGTGAAGTCACAAGAAACAAAGCAAGATTAGTTTGCAAGGGATATGCACAAGAAGAAGGAATTGACTATGGAGAGACATTTGCTCCTATTTTAAGAATGGAAGGAGTGAGGACTCTACTTGCTTATGTTGCATATAAAGGTTTCAAAGTTTATTAGATGGATGTTAAATTTGCATTTCTAAATAGTATACTAGAAGAGGAAGTCTACATAGAACAGCTAGAAGGGATTTTTGATGATAACAATAAGAACATGTTATGTAGACTGCACAAAGCCCTATATGAATTGAAGCAAGCACCAAGAGCATGGTATGAGAGACTTCATGCTTATCTTGTGAAGATTGGATTTGAAAGGACTAATGATAATAGCAATCTATACAAAAAGACAAAAAAAGGCAAAGGTATTTTGCTATTTGAAATATTTGTTGATGATAACATATTTGGAGGACAAGAATTTGAAAGATTTTTCAAATTAGATGAAGCAAGAATTTGAAATGTCTGTGTTTGGAGAAATCAATTTTTTTGTGGGATTGCAAGTATATCAGATGAAGTATGGTACATACATCACTCAGTCAAAGTATGTCAAAGAGATATTGAAGACATTTGGACTAGAGGATTCCAAACTAGTAAGTACACCTATGGTGATAGGACACAAGTTGTCAAAGAATGATGATTTAGCTGGGTGAATCAAACATTGTACAGGTCTATGATTGGAAAATTGCAATATGTAGTACATAGCAGACCTGATATTGTATTATTTATAGGGATAGTTCTAAGATTCTTTGCTAATCCCATGAAATATCACTTAATGGCTCTGAAGAGGATAATGAGATACTTGAAAGGAATGGAAGAGTTTGGTCTATACTACAAGAAGAATGAAAGGTTTGACTTAAGAGCCTACACTAATGTTGACTGGACTGGAAACATTGATGACAGAAAGAGCACCAATGGAGAAGCATTTTTTCTAGGCAAGAGTTTAGTTACATGGACAAGCAAGAAATATAGTTGTACTTCACAATCTACTATTGAAGAAGAATATGTTGCTATTGCTATAAACCGCACAAACATTGTTTGGAACAAATAGCTACTCAAAGTAATGAAAAAAGAAATCACAAAACTAATGATACTTTGTTGTGATAATACAAGTGCTATCAATATATCATAGAATCCAGTGATGCACACAAAGAAAAAGCACATTGCAATCAAGTATCATTATGTAAGAATTAGTTCAAGACAAAGAGGTGAAGATGGAATATGTTAACTCAAAGGAGCAAATTGCTTATATCTTCAGAAAACCATCACCTAAGGATGTTCATGAGTATCTAAGAGGTAAATTAGGGTTGATACCCCAATCAAAGGCTATGTAAGAAATAGGAGTGCCCTATATCAAACAAGCTAATGTTCATATAATACAAATTGATGCAATGGATCTTACTTTAGGAATTGTCTAAAGTAATCACAGAGCTAAAAATTCAAATCAGTCACAAGAAAGGTGACCAAGGGAGAAACTGAGGAAACTACAAAGCTTATATTTGCATATTTTAAGGATGATAAGTTTTTGGTATAGGTCTTTGGAATTGTTTTCAAAGAGGGAGAAAGTACATTAAACTAATCATCATCAGAAGAAGAGTTTTAATGATCAAGTGTAAGAACAAAGAAGGAGAAATTCCTACATTGATCTGTTGATCAAAGAGGGATAAAGATATCAAGAATTGAGTCAGAACAAAGAGGGAGACATTGATCAAAAAGCCAAAAAGATCACATCAAAGCAAGATACTTTGCTAATCAATCTAGTATAAAAGAAAGAGGGAGAAATCCTAATCTACCTAGTAAGAGGGAGATATAAAAAGGAACTCAGAAGGAGTTTTAAGAAAGAGTTTTGTAACCTAATTAGAAGATGGAAGTTGTTGATAGAGGGAGGAATACAAGTTCTATCTTTGGTATTGCCTTACTATTTTAACCTAGTTAGATTGGTTGAACAAGATGTTCATCATTTGATTGACTTGGTTGATTATTTTGGTTTTCCATCAATGCCAAAGAGGGAGATTATTGAAATTTGATTGAAAAGATCATTGAAAAGGAGATTGTTAAGAAGAAGATTGTTGAAGAATATTTTGTGTTTTAATAATTTTTTTGTCAATGATGTCAAACATACTATTTTCTAGTAAGACAATTTCTTATAAGATTCAAGTACTATCACTTAGTTGATTGATAAGAAGGATTTGATCAATAAGATGTAACAAAATTACCTAGAGGAAAGGTTGAGTTATGATTATGTAATGAAGTACAAGAATTAGTTAAGACAGTGGTGACATGATGTATTGATGATCTACTTAAGGTTACAAAATGGTTGGCTACACTTAGAAAGTTTAGAAGAATAAGTTAAACAAAGTTTGTCTGCCAGACTTGATCGAGTAGATAGTAGGTGTCAAGAAAAGTTAGTGCAAGCTGAGTAGAAATTTAGTTGGAGCCAAGTAAAAGAAAAATCTAGTAGATGTTGAGCAAGTCAGTTGATGTCGAATAAAGTTTAGTTAATGTTGAGCACCAATAAACTTTAGTTGATGCTGAGTGATTTTACAGTTGATATCGAGCAATATAGTATGTGTCGAGCATCAGAAGGTTGATAATGCTAAGCTGTTGCATTATGATAAAAATTGAAGATTCACCAAATCTAAGCTGACAAGTTTGTTTTCTTGAAACTTGTGAACAAGGAAAAAGATAAGATTGATGAGCTAGTGGCATAGAATTTGATATAACAAATTCAAATGGATTCTAGGAGAAGTTTCTAGAAAAGAAAAGATATGGAGTAGATACAGTGTATCCTACCAAATCCATCCAAAACCCTACTTTGGATGATGGATAATGAGTAGGAAAATATTCTAATTTCCTATTTATAGGAATTTTTGTTCATGAAGCAAAAGAGGTTGGTGTCATGTGTGAGAACCTAAGGAGGAGAAGGAATTAAGGGTTTTGCTTCATCAAGTGACCCAAGAGAAGAGTCATCAATGGCATATTAAGAAATAAGGCTTAAGGAGATGAATGCTTGAAGGGTGAACAAGCTATCAAAGCTCTAAAGTATGAAAGCCAAGTAGAATTGAGGACTAAATAGATATCTATAATCTACAAGAGAAGTTGTAAGTTGTATCAAATCAAAGTTCTACTGTTACTCTCTAACAATTGTATCAATCTAGGGAAAATGCTTTGGATTAAGGTTGACTTAAAAATCATTGGAAAATCCTTTAATAGGGTGGCATTCCAAGTGAATGGCCTAAAGCTCTCTAACAATGCTCACTTTTAATAGGGTGATTGAAATCCCTTAACTGGGTCACATTTAACAATGTGTATTGTAACCTTTAACAAGGTTAGCCTTTCACAGGGCATCACTTTAGAAGAGTGAAAAGGAGTAGCATGTTACTGGTGGTTTCTCCCAAATTGGGTTTCCATGTAAATAATTGTGTCAAGTGTGCTGATGAATGTGTTGTGTTTCATGCTTTACACTTCTGTAAATTGATTTGACAGTAACATACAAGTTTTAGTAAATACACAATGGACACCTGCATGGGTATGAATGTTTTATGGGTTCATTAAATTGTAAAAAATTTTATTTATACATATAGACCTTGAATAACTAATTCAACCCCCCTCTTAGTTATTCTAAATTAATTCCAACAAATAGTTATAATGTACTTGTTTTGGCAAGAAATCAATAAAAATACCTTATTTTCTTGAAACGTTTTGTGTTGTAGAGAATTGTACGAATTGGTATAGACATTTGGGTATGTGATAGTGAACCTAAAAGGTAGAGGAGAGAGTTAACTTTCATTTTCTTTTGGTTTCATGTCTTGATCTGCAACAGTTTGCAAGTTATTCAATTTTTACTGAAGGGTGCCTGAAAATCAGCATTTAACAAGGGTTTCACTAGGGTCTTGTTGTTTTGGCACTTTCCACCATGGAAATTTGATGCCCCTTGGTGGAATGTAAGCCCTATTAGTATACTTTTTTTTTTTAAAGGTTTCAAGGATGGCCATGCAAGGAGTGAATTTTTCCACCATACCCTAGGTGTATGGCTTCATACATGCACCAATCAACACTTTACAATAGTCACTATAACTTTCATTCCAGAGTGATTCAAGTTCTATAACTTTGGATCTAGACTTTATTCATATGCCCCTACATGTTCCAACATCCATCCTTCCATTTGGAATGTGTGTATGGGTATTTGTAGTGTAAAGCCAGCCTAATTAGGCCTATCAACACAATAGAAATGTGGTTACAGAAAAGGCTTGCAATTAATTCTAGTTTTTTATACTTTGGTATGTTTTTTATCTCCATAAAGGGTGCCTAAATTTCTATTTAAAGAGTGCCTTCATGTGTGGTTTTCTAAGTTATGTCCACTTCAGTATTGGAAGGGCTACTAGCCTTTGTATGAATAAACTACTATAACCATACTTCCTTGTTGTTTGGGACCCAACCAATCATTGAAAATGTTGTAAGTAGACCTCAATAGGTCTAAAAGATGTTTATACTTCACCCCATGGTCAATGTTCTCTCTTATTTTGTGTTTGAGAGTATTTTCCCTTATTAGGCTTTTGGTGAATCCTTTTTTTTGGTGTTTTTGAACTTAGGCAAACCTAGTGATTAGGTTCCCTACCTTTTTATGGTTGTGATAACCCATTGTGAGTTCATTCCTAGTACTTGTGATAAGTATCTCTATATTAGACCCTCTTTTGTGGTGTTTGAATGATTCCAACCTTCTCAACTTGCCTAGTTGCCTAAAGCTTTCCTTTTTGGTGCCTCCACTATGCATTGTTGCATCAATTGTGCTCCTACAAATGTTGGAGTGCTATAATATATTATGTTTTTATCATACTTGTGTTCTTAGCCAAGGTGGAGTGTAATTTAATCTTGTTCATTTATCATTATTTTGTTTCATATACCAACTCTATGTGTATTTTCATAATAATTTTTGTAAATAATTTGACACATGAGCAACTTAACAAATCTAGTGGAAAATGTAGCAATGAAGATTGAGTATGCTTATAATTTCTAAGTTGAGCTTTAAAATGTGAATATATAGTGTTTTTTTTCATGTAATAGGCAATAGACATAACCTCTTTGTTATTTTTATTAACTATGAAACATAAAGTTCAGTTACTATCCTTCATGAGGTGTGCTGGCATTTTTGAAGGTTTGTGAAATAATGTGCAGATTGTGGCACCTGACATCTTTGTGCTTTTTGACCAATTCCTTTTCTGGTGAGGGAAACTCTTATATATTAGCTGTCAGAAAGGGATCTCATGTATTTTTTCAAAACAATTTCAAATTATACCAATTTATAAGTGACATGTAAAATTTTTGGGAAGGAAAAGTTATTGTATGTTAGAAAATTTTAGTCTCTTGCCTAACTTCAAACCTGATGATTTGTGCCTTCTTTCTGTGTTTAATTTTTTTTCTGCAAACAATTATAGGTGAGCATCTAGGATTTGAGAACAAATCAACAAGTAGGCTATGTACAACGAGTGTCAAGATCTTCTAGTGCTCCCCTCTATGTGGTTTATTGTTCCTCCAATGGACTTCTAGGAACTAGTTGAGTTGAGTGATCTATTGTTATCTTTGATCACTATAGGTTGGTATTTTGACTTAATGTAACCAAATATACTTCTGTGTCCCATTGATTTACTTTTTTCTTTTGTGACCATTAATATAATCTCCCATTCTTAAGCTCATTAGTATAGTTGGTCTATACAGCTTTTTTGATGTTGTCATGGATTTTTAAAATTGAAAATTAGATAGTTATATGAATGCTTAGATGATATAATGATGTTGTCACCAATTATCAGTTTCCTAGTTACTGAGGTGAGGATGAATGAGACTATATGGATGATACACAAAGAATTATCTCCACCTTGATCCAAGAAGGGAGAGAGTGAGCAAATAGCTAAGTGTACAGATGCCCTATATCTTGTAGATTTCAAGGAACTTTTGTTAATCATGAGAAGCATACTATGACAAAGATGAGGATCTATTCCCATCATGTTTAAATGCTTGTAATCATCTCACATGTAGTCAATATTTCTAATTATTACAATATTCACTAGTTTTCTATAAGGTTCTCAAGTCATGTTTTGTTATTTCCAAGATGTATTTTGTGTAAATATGCAGAACTAGATTATTGAATTTGAGCATGTAAGGAATTAAATAAATCATGAGTTATACATTGGAACAAGGTTTAAAGCTCAGGCTTGACTGTAGAGAAATGGTTAGAGGAGGTTAATTTGGACAAGGTTCCTAGCTCAGGTAGAACTTGTAGAGAAATGAGTCAAAGAACAGTTCAAAATGCCAAACATTCAATTCTAGTTGAGTGATAGAATTATCTAGGATTCACCAAGAGACTCACATAAAGAATAGGTCCAATTTTCTTTAGAGTATGGAATTATAGTTATAATTGGTTTCATGGTATCCAACAACCTTCCATATCCAGCAAGAGCTTTTGATATGGCTCGTTGTTCATGTTTTCTGATTCTATGGGATAAGTATGGTATGATCTTTGATCCTTCATGGATGTCTAGAAAAAGCACTAAATGTGCACATTAATTTCATTTTGGCTTGTACTTTAAATCCATTAGAAGTGAATATTTGTCATGTTCTTGATTTACATATGTTTCTATTGCTAGTAGGTATCTACTTGTTTGCAATTGACCAGATATTAAGGTCTGGTGGTTATTGGGTTTTATCTAGACCTCTAATACACTAGAAGCAACATTTAAGTGCTGGAAATAGACATCTGAGGACTTGAATCAAGAACAAGATGAAATTTAGGATTTTGCCTATAGTTTATGTTGGCAAAAGATTTTTTAAAAGAAAAACCTTGTAATTTGGAAAAAGACATTAGATCACATGACTCCTTTTGGACATATCAATAGCATTTTGGCACCTGTTCCATTGGATGAACAGCTTCCATCAAATTGTAGGGTACAAATTTCTCTTTTTTCTTCTCTTGATTCCCCTGCTTGATGTGATGACTTTGTAACATGAAGCTCTTCATTGGACATCATCATGCATGTTCTTTCCACTATGTCTTCATGTACAAAAATATCAGCTCTTGGATGTTTTGATTTTTGTACTATAGCCTTGAGATTTGTGTGTTGGATCTAACTGTACCTTCTTTAATTTAATTGATTTTTTATAGAGCACAAACCCAATTGAACTTAACCTCCCTTAGTGCTTGGAAAAACTTATATTTAGGAATAATCTACTTTTGGCTGGAATATATGCTCTAGTATGCTCATTGCAATTCTTATTTTAGGATATTACACTGCTAGAAAAAGAAAACCATCAAAGTTGGCACTAGGTGGAAGTTCAAGTGGATATATTGATCATTTAATGCCAAGTTTAATTTTTAGTTAACACCAATTTGAAGAAGTTAATTTGAAGAATTTTTTGAATGACTGACTCAAAACTTTTAACTTATTTGTTTCATTTTTCATTTTCAAACATTGAGCTCAATAAAAATTCATGTTCTTATTGTCTTTAATGTTATTGAATTTCATTCTTAGGTGATGAGGCTTAATGAGGCGTGCTAGTTCATTGATACCCTTTTGTCATTAAAGAATCATATTTATAGGTTAGAAGTTAATGTATGTTGTGTTGCTCTTATTTGAAGGCCTATCAACTCAATTGTATCTTAGAAATTCAATGTTCAAAGCTTTTAAACCTGCTTCCTATTACTTATAGTAGTATTCGATTGTGAAAATAAATGTGTATGTTTTTATGGTTAAAGAGTATTGTACTTGCAAATCACACTGAAACTTGCAACAAACTTACAATAATAACTAGACATTGCATAGAAATTTGGCAAAGCATTACCTTGAATAAATTTAGAAAATACAACACATATCTTCAAGCTCAAACATAGTATGTTGATTTTTCATAGTGAAGAATAATATGATGGAGAACAATCAGTGAGAATGCAAATTGTTTGACTTAGTGTCTAAAATTCTAAATAGTAAATCATTTGAAAATCACATATGATAGGTGCAAAAAAATCTAGTAGCAATAGGGGTGATCTCCTACACCAAGGCATACCAAAATCAAGGACTTAATTGATTTGACAATAAGGATGGCATTGTTGACATTGATAGGACAAGAACGACCTAAAATTTGGTAACATGTATGATTGTTCTCGAGTTCTATTAAGGGTAGCACTTTTGGGTACCTTCATAATCAAATGAGTATATGCTTTATCTATCTCTTTATATTTCTTATAATGATTTCTTGTAATGGATTCTATGCTTAATTTTTAGTTCCATTTACATGTTTGTACTGTAAGTTTTAATCATTTATTATGACTCCTTATATGCAACTATGTTAGAAATCTGAAACATTTCTTATTTTCCATTGGCTTGGCAAGACCTTTAGATCTAAGAGACAAAGACTGGATATTAAAAGCCAAGCTTCAGATCTGATTACATAATTGCATAATAATAATGACTATTGTGACAATGATCAACTATTCAACTATTTATTTCTAAATATAAAAGTTGCATCTAATCTTATTCCAAGATGTAATTTTGAAATTTTAAATTGCACAGATTACAGTTCTATTTGCAATTGTTTTCCTATTCAAGACTTATTATGTTTGGTGTATAGATACACTATTGGTTGGATATAAATGAAACACATGTTTCAATTGAAAATAAATAGAACAATAGTATACAAAAAAAATATTATGGATCAGAAAATTATTGATATAAATTGAAAACAAGCATATCACTCAAACCAAAGCAATAAAAGGAACTCATAGCTAAGCTTTATGAAATGTGGAAATGAATATCTTATTTGCAAATTTGAGCTCCCAACTCACTTGAAATGTGATTTAAAAGTTTAATTTTATTTTTTTGAAAAGTAAGAGAGTCTGAAAGGTACCCACCATCTATAGCTCCAGTAGAAGATGCATGTGTGGAGCATTACAATTATCCAATGCAGCCAAGGAAATTGTTAAGGTATCCAGGATCTACTTCCCAATCTCTTGTTATCACTATTTTGTACAGTTCTTACATTTTTTCTTGATAATAGATTTTGATTTTATTAATAGTAAAGCATAAGTACAATATAGTTTTAATAATAGCAAAAACCCTAGCTCTCCCTACAACACCAGAATGAAGCTCACTAGTACATCTAAAAGTCTCCACCAACCCTACCAATAGCTAACCCTTCCTCGACATTTATAGAAACACATATAGATTTTCTTAAAAAGAAAAAGGGCATTCTTTCATGCCACCAACCCCAAAAATAATTACACAATTTATAGAAAATATCAACCATCAGTTGCCATAAATTTAAAAATAGCTATAAGGCTAAAGTATATTCTAATTTGGCCTTATTAATATAATTGGAGCCATAGGACCTAATAAACATTATTTTCTAATAGTTGAGAATTACATACCAGGTTCCAATCTAGCAGTCTATTCTTTTCTCTGCTATCAACAAACACTCTTTCTCTTTTTAAATGAAGACATACCAAGCAATCTTTCTTCTATTAAACAAAAACATTCTAATCAAACTATTTAATATTTGTTTCTCATCCCATAGCTTCTATATTTTTGGTTCACGTGCTATTGAATTTCTCTAAGGGTGAAGCTTGTCTGAGGTAAGTCAACCATATCCTTGTACTCATTTTCATCTTTAGTTTTACCTTGAGATGTTTTATGCACTGCTGCCATGACAAAAACCTTCTCTCCAAATGAAAGAGTTGAGCAAGACCTATTAGAAACTAAAACAAGAAATGGGTATTTTTTTTGCAGCAAATAGATGCATTGCCAAATTGCTTGAAACTAGGGATGGATGTAGAGTTGTGTTTAAGAAAAACCCACAAAGAAGAAAGTGCAAGGCCAGAAGAAGAAACAACAACCTAGTTCCTCCTATGGTTGTACATGTAATAGTTAAAGAGGATGCAATGCTACCCCTAATTGGACATTGAAGAATTTTCAAATCCATAGCCCTTAAATCAACAATGTTGACCAAGACGAGATTAGAAACATCATTCAACATGCTTTGACTTATTTTTTCTCCTTCATCTTCTACATCAACACTCACATAGGGGATAGGAGCCCATAACAAAGATGAAGACTATCAATTTGTGGTGCAAGTTAATCAATGATGAAGTGGACAATAAAGAAATGCCCTATCCATAACCCTTAAAACCACAATGTCGACCTCTTGGAGATTAGAAACCTTATCTTAATTGGTGGCTTTGACCCCAAAAAATTTGGTTTCATCTACATCTCTCACATAATTGATGGTGCCATACGCGTAAATGTCCATTTGTTCCATGTTGTATCAAGCAATTGTTTCTTATCCAAGCCACTTAATTTGCAACCTTTTAAGTCTCTGCAAAGATAAAGTTGGAGCAGGAGTTTTTCTTCTCAAAGGTGTCCTTTGATTATAAAATGTCCATTCCATTATCTGTTGAACTAGACATGTCTTGTTTGTTGAACAGATAATGGAATCAACACTTTACAATCAGAGGACACCTTTGAGAAGAAAAATTTTCCTGCTCCAACTTTATTTTTGCAAAGATTTAAAAGGTTGCAAATTAAATGGCTTGGATAAGAAACAATTTCTTGATACAGCATTAAAAAAAATGTGACCAAATATTGGTGTAAATTTTCACCAATTCTTGATAGTTTTCTATCGAGAATTGGTCAAATTTTCCACAAATTCTATAAAAAAATTGACCAAACATTGGTGGAAATTTCAACCAATTTTTGATAGTTTTCTGGCAAGAATTGGTCGAAATTTCCACCAATTGTAAAAAAAAATCAACCAAACATTGGTGGAAATTTCAACCAACAATGGCAAATTAGAGGTGGAAAAAATTAAGATTTTTGACAAATGTATTGGTCAAAATTTTGAACAACCTACAAGTTGGTCAAAATTTTGATGTGAAAAATTGCCAAGAACTGCTTGGTCAAAATTTTGGCTAACCTAGGTCAAAATTTTGACCAAAATTCATCAAAAATTGATTCCAAATTTACTAATGTAATGTCAAGAAAGCTAACCTGCAAACACAAAAACAACATGCAAACAATCAGTCTTAGATAGGCAAAAATGACAAATGAGAGTGCAACACATCAATGAGAAATCAAATTTCAAACATTAAATTTTGCAAAAGTACACCACACCAATTTTTGCACGAGATTTCATCTTCTTGCATGAGGCTACACCTTTTTGCATGAGAAAACACATTCTAGCATGATAAAGTTCAAAACACTAAGTGCAATAATAGCCAAGTTTAGGGTTTTTCGCACGAGAAGTGGGTCTCTTCCACATAAAGAAACCCAGCATGTGCGGCAAAGAAGTGCTAGGATGGTACTTCCTCAAGCAAAAATTGATTCAGACTCACACGAAGAATGAAATCCTCGCATGAGATTTGATGTGGCAACATTGAAAAAACCCTAAAAATATGCTAAAAAGGACTCAAAATGTGTAAAAAATTCAATTCAAAGTGGGACTATTGATGACTCACTAGAGGTCCATAGTCTATCAGTAGGCTATGTAGCCTAAAACACTCAAATTGATGCATACACATGGGGACCACCATCTTTCTCCTCAAAGCTCTCTAAACCAAATACAAAAGTACAAATGAATTGAAAATGACCCTTTGAGCCCTTATATAGGTTTTGAACTAATTTTTCAAAGTGCTCTAATTGGTGTGAAAATTATGTCTTGGCTAATTTGGCTTCTCTAAACTCATTTTCAGGATCGAATTTGAAATTTGACACACTTAAACGACTCAAAATCACATTTTAAAATTTTGGGACTGACATGATCGAATGCTTGTGCAGTCCATTTTTCTGATACTTTGTGAATCTTGGAATCTTTTCAAATCACATTTTCTTCAAATTTTTCAAAATTTCTAGAAAAGTCAACTTTGGTCAAATCTAGTCAACTTTGGTTAAACTTGGTCTTTTTGAGCTCAAAATCACTTTGAATTGACTTCAAAGTTTCTTCAAATCCTTTTGATCTATTCTATATTCTGCCAAACCTTGGATTTCTTCAGTATATCTTAATATACTGCTCTGCATCACTATTCTGGTGTGTCATCTTTCAATCTCGCTCCCGAGGGGGTAGGATGATTACATCATTGAATCTTTCAAAACTGGCTTCAACTCAATATGAACCATCATATCCTAATCGCTAGGGGCATCTCATCACTCAAGGCATCTTTGTTCCCTCTATCTAGAATCAATCTCATCTATCTTATCTTTTGATCAACTAATCAATCTTATAATAGTCTTGTTAGAGTTCAATGGATAGGTATCAAGACAGTCTAACCCTGACTCTTGGGGATCAAGCCTCATTTTGGGGATGATTTTATGACTCATGATAGGTTTTTTTATCTCTTTCATGGACCAGTCTTTAGGTGTTCTATCTTGACTCTAGAGAATTAAGCTCCGTTCTAGAGATAATTGCAAATTCTTGCTAAAGATTAAGCTTTGCTCTGGAGGTAATCCTAACTTTTACTGAGAATTAAGCCTCATTATAAGGATAATTTTAAGCTCTTTCTTTTTATCACTATTCAATGGACAAGTATCAAGATAGTCTAAGCCTGACTCTTAAGGATTAAGCCTCATTATGGGGATAATTCTATGAATTGTGATTAATCTTATCATCTTCTCATGGATAGGTATTAGGATAGTCTAACCCTAACTCCTGAGAAGTGAGTCTCATTTTAGGAACAATTCTATGAAGTTTGACAATCTTTGTTCCATCAATCTTAGTATCTAGGTGTATATCTGGATTCCCTAAGGTTAAACTTCATTCTGGAGATAACCTTTAAAAACTTATCAACTTTAGTATCTAGCTATTCTATCTAGATTCCCTAAGGTTAATCTTCATTCTGGAGATAACCTAAAAAATCTTATCAATCTTGGTATCTAGGTGTTCTATCTAGATTCCCTAAGGTTAAGCTTCATTTTGGAGATAACCTAAAAATCTTATCAATCTTGGTAGCTAGGTGTTCTATCTAGATCCCCTAAGGTTAAGCTTCATTATAGAGATAACCTTAAAAAGCTTATCAATCTTAGTATCTAGGTGTTCTATTTGGATTCCCTAATGTTAAGATTCATTCTAGAGATAACTTTAAAAATCTTGTCAATTTTTGTATCTAGGTGCTCAATCTAGATTCCCTAACGTTAAGCTTCATTCTAGAGATAACCTTAAAAATCTTATCAATTGGTCTATATATCATCAATTTTGGAACCAATCTCATTTCTTGATCTATGCTTCATACTTCTGATTTCTTTGAATTGAACATGCTACTCACACATTCATTCAAAGAGGGGCAAATGTAATACCCCAAAATTGGCACATTGCCATTCTAAACCAATCCTAGTCTATTTGATCAATCCTAAGTCCTATTTTACTAGGAAATTCTAATTCTGATAATCTCTACTCAACCTAAGTGTCAAATGTGAAAAATCATTAATCTGTATTAATCACTTACTTTAATTAATTCTTGAATATTCATTGAATTGGCTAAATTAACCTATTAAATTAATTAATTTAATTATAAGTCCTAGTACTTTAATTTAATTTAATTCACCCCTTTTAGCTAATATACATGAGGAATTAAATATATTTGATTTAATTAAATATTCTCATTCTAATTATTGAAATTAATTATTCAATTTAGAATACTCAATTATGAGGTCATATTTAATTTCCTTAAATCAAATATCTTCTCCAATATTCTTGATGAGGCATATTAATGTCTCAATTTTGATATAGTTTTTATATTTTGGACTTACTCTTTGTGCTTTGTCTAAAAACATTTCCAAAACATTTGTGTAAATATCTTGTGAACTTATGCCAGAGACAATTAAAACTTACTAAACCTATGGGTAGTGGGTATGACATACTTTGCTTAATATTATACATAGAATGCAATATTTCATGTAAATATATTTTAAGCTATATTCTAATATCTGAATAAGAGTAGGAATGTTATCTTGTATATGTGTTCCAGATGTTTCTAACTTTCAGGAAATGAAGAACGGCACAAAGGGTGGTGATTACTACAGTAAAGGAAGAGGAATGATGGAGATTGATCATGGAAAGGAAAGCACAATTTAGTTCCTATGGATAAGCCACGCTTGTAGAGGAGTTACTATTCTAGGAAATCTAGGAAGACTTGACTTGCTATATTTCCTACAAGTTGTTATTCTATTTCTTAATAATAAATATACACTTTCATGGTTGATCTCCCACCTTCTTTTCTGATAATGTTTGTTCAAAACTTTTTATGTCATGTTTTTAATAAATATCCAATCCTATATATAATGAATTTGTATCATCTTAGTAGAAAAGTAATGAGAATATAGACAATGTTGGTTTAAGATTCAAAAGCTACCATTTTCTAGTTCTTCATGAATTATTCAGTTGGTGTAATCAAAGAAGGATTTTAATGAAAGAGTAATTTTGGACTACTTGTTGTGTTCTTAGTTAGTTGAAATCAACCAAGGGGGCTCACTTGGGAGGTGGAATAGATTTGGGTAGAGTAGATTCATTCCTTGCAATTTCCTATTTTCAAGTTAGATTTACTGTATTTTTTCTACAGCATTATTATTGTGAAAGTTCTTGCAACACTTGTGAAAAATGGTCATTATAGATTTTTTGAGTTGTTAACTAGTTTAGATTCATTTCCCAAAGCTTTCTATAGTTATATGTTGTTTTTGATAAGATAAACAGGCTTTGAAGAGACCCTGAAACCCTTTACAAATCAAGAATTTTCAATGAAGCCCAAACCAAACAAAACTACAGTCCTAAGGAAGAACAGGTCACAAAATAGAAGTGACCAGAGTGGCATCACAAATAAAACAGTACACATCAGCCACACAACTAGGTTTTGAAGGGTACCTGAAACCCTATTTGAGACAACAAAGGAGAATCAAGTCACCAAACAAAAGGTGACCATAGTGGCAAAAAATAAAACAAGACAATAACAGCCACAAAAATAGGGTTTTTATCGAGCTCCTAAAACCCCAAAATGAAACACACTACCAAGAGCAAAAGGCCAAAAGAGTCAGGGGACAACTAGCCAAAAGCCAGGAGAGTCAGACTTTCCCTTTTGAGCCCTTCTTGTTAGACCTCAGTACCATGTCAAAAGAGGGAGTGGGTGGCTTTAGTTTTTTTCCTTTTACTGTAGTCCATCCATCCTCCACCAAACTAGCAGCCTTCTGCCACCAAAAATCAGCACCATCATAGCCAGAACCTAAAACCCTAGAGGGTACGGAAAAGGATGAAGAAGAGGAAGTGACAGTAGAGACCTGAGATAGAACAGTGGCACCCAGAAAATGTACCACAGGAGGAACTACCTTGGAAACACTAGAAGAAAGACCAGCAACCATAACTGAGGGAGACAAAAGTGGATCCATCAACAAGAATTTAGGATAGGGTTGATCAATAGAGACAGGAGCATAGTCCAATCTAGAAATTGAGAAATCTAGAGATGGACCTGTTGTAACCACTAAAGGAGCCAGAGGAGGGGACAGAAAAGAAATAGAAGTAGAATCCACCCCAAAAATAGGGACAGTAGTAGGAAAACTAGGAACAGGAATAGGAATAGGAATAGGAATAGGAATAGGAATAGGGATAGTAGTATAGATTCCTTTCATGCATTTCACTTTCCTATAGTATAGGTGTTAAGACTCTTAAAGGAACTTAGTGCACATACCGTGTCAACCCATTTCAAGTCCAATAGTCACAACAACCTATGTATTCTATTGATGCTTATCAATATCTTGATTATGCTCTAAATGTTGTAGATATACATTTAAGATCTGGTATCACCCTACCAACACCTAAATCGCCTCTCATAATTGAAATACCAAATACTCTGATAGCATCTAAACACGTAACTTCTTTGCCACAAATGGTTGACCCAACCAATGTAACTAGCTTAGCTCAAACTCAAATAGCAGTTGAACCTCTTTTTCCATAAAAGCTCACAAAAATTTAACCTACACAAATCAAGGAATAATCCTTTGACATTATTGATCAACTAAAAAACATGCATGTCTAAATTCCTTTATTCCAAGCTATTAAAGATGTTCCTATTTATGGCAAAGCCATTAGAGAAGCCTATCTTAAAAAGCCTAGAAGAAAGAAAAAGGACCCAACTACAGTCCATGTTGTAGGACAATTGGCTGATATTATGTTAGGAAAATTGGTTATTCCTAAATATTTTAATCTAGAAATTCCATTTGTGAATGTGATTATAAATGGTCAATCTATTAAAAATTCTTTGATTGATCTTGGTGCTGCTATAAATATTAAGACTAAGGATACAATGAAAAATTTGAATATAGAAGGATCAAGGGCTACCCCAACAATTCTACAACTTGTAGATAGTTCTACTATCACTCCTAATGGGATGATAGAAGACATAGTAGTAACCCTAGACTCTCTAGAGTACCCTACAGATTTCATGATTCTGTCCCTAAAAGTCAACTTATCTGGTTACCCTGTCATTATAGGATAACCATCATTAGCTATAGCCAATGCAAATATAAGTTTTAGGTCAGGGAGTATGACCATAATGGATCCGCAACAAAGAAATTTGATCTGTATCCTCTAGCACAACCCCAACTAGATTTAAGCACATCTGTATGGCCAAATTTAGGGGATGGAGAGGAAGAGTTAAACTATATAGCATATCTTATGATGTTACATAGATAGTATTTTCTAAAGCTACAAAAGGAGGATTTAGTAATTCAAAGTATTCTTAATAATACTTTTGTGGTAGAAAAGGATCTATCTGACAGTTCTATGTTGGAACTAACTACATATGAAGAATTTAATGAGAATTATTTTCTGTCCAAGGAGCTAGACATTATCCATTAGCTTATACCATGTGAATTAGATACAAGTCCAAATCTCTGAAGCTTCTATCATTGATCTCACAACTATTTTTGAGTTTCCAAACGGTCATAATCTCCATGTCAATCACAAACTACCTCCCAAACAGATGAAATAGTTAACAGAGCTTTTTCAAAAACATGAAAAGGTTTTTGCATGGGACTATGGGGATATAAAAGGGTTAAGTCCTACATTATGCACTCATAGAATATTTATCAATAAAGGGTGTCTGCCACTCCATCAATCCTAGAGGAAGATTAATCCAAAACTCAAAGAAATAGTTAAAACTAAACTGTAAAAGTTGGTTGATGTTGGTTTTATATAACCTATTTCTAATAGTAGATGGGTCTCACCTCTAGTTATAGTACCTAAAAAGTGAGGGAAATGGAAAATTTGTGTAGATTATAAAGAATTGAATAAGGCAACCAAGTAGGATCACTTTCCTTGAGCCTTCATTGATCAAGCTCTGGACACTCTGGCTGGTAAGAAATATTTTTCTTTCCTAGATGGGTACAGTACTTATAATCATATAAGTATAGCTCCAAAAGATTAGCATAAATCACATTTACATTCCCATGGGGTACTTTTGCATATTTTGTATTGCCATTTGGCCTATGTAATGCTCTTGCAACATTTCAAAGAGCTATAATCAGCATTTTTATTGATATATCACATGACTACATGGAAATATACATGGATGATTTCATAGTGTTTGGATTCACCTTTGAGAAAGCCTTAATGAATCTTGAAAAGGTTCTTGTCTGATGCAAAGAACATAATCTATACCTCGATAGTGAGAAATGTTTCATGCTCACGTAGCAAGGAGTGGTGCTTGGTCATTTTATATCAACTGCAAGATAAAAGTGGACCTAGCTAAGATAGAGGTAATTCTAACATTTCCCATACCTAAAAAACCAAAGGATGTAAGATCTTTTTTAGGTCATGTTGGCTATTATAGGTGTTTCATCAAAGATTTCAGTAAAATAGCTAGTCCTTTGTATACACTATTGACTAAAGAAGTTGAATTCAATTGGACACCTGCATATAATGAAGCCTTCCTATAGCTTAAGAAACTCCTCACCATGGCATCAATTCTAAAGGGACCATATTGGTCAATTCCATTTCATATCCATACTGATGCATCAGACTATTATGTAGGTGTTTTATTAGGCAATCTACTATATTAGTAAAAGCCTCCATGGTCCTGAACTAAACTACACAGTAACTGAAAAGAACTTTTAGCTGTAATTTATGCACTAAACAAATTTAGACATTATGTAACTAGATATCCTATTTTTTTTCATACTAACCACTTAGCGATAAGGTACTTAATGAAAAAATTTGTTGTAACTGGTAGATTAGCAAGATGGTTCTTGTTGTTGCAGGAGTTTAATATTACCATTGTTGATAAGCCAAGAAATTCCAACATAGTTGTTGATTATTCATCCAGACTGCATATTGCTAATGAAGATCTGACTCCAATTTGAGATACCTTTCCAGATGAGAATTTGTTCCACATAGCAACTCATACACCATGGTATGCAAACATAGAAAACTATCTTGCTACAAATTAAATGCCCCCATACCTCTCTCATAAAGATAGGAGGAAGCTAGCAAAGAAAAATTTTCATTATTCATGGATAGATAACAATCTCTTCTATATTGGAATAGATTAGGTCATGAGGAGATGAGTCAGAGAGGATAAGATATATGAAATACTACATGCCTATCATGATGAACCATGTGAAGTCCATTTTGTAGGAAAAAGAATAACACTAAAGGTACTTAAAATTGGATATTATTGGCCAACATTACATAAGGATGTAGCATATTATACCACCAAGTGTGACAGATGCTAGAGGATGGGCCAACCAACCAAGTCAGTTGAGATGCCACTCAATCCACAGATTATTGTAACACCCTTTAACAAGTGGGATATGGACTTTATAGGTCCAATTGACCCACCATCAAATGGAAAATCCTACATCTTAGTATGCACAGGTTATTTAACTAAATGGGTGAAAGTCAAGGCAATGAAAAATGCGAGAGATGAGAAAGTAGCTAAATTCTTATATGAGGAGATATTGACATGCTATGGAGTTTCCAAAGAATTTATCACATATCAAGGCACCCAATTAACATGAAACTTGATCACTAAAGTTATGAAAGAATACAACATAAGGCACTAGAAATCCAATCCTTATCACCCTTAGTAAAATGGGCAAGCAGAGGTCACCAACAGAGAAATTGAAGCCACTCTAACCAAGATAGTACAAATACACATGAAAGACTGGAGTAGCAGGTTAAATAAAGCTGTCTGTATGTACCAAACTACATGGAAGACAACAACTAGATTCACTCCATTTGAACTTCTATGTGGCGAAGTAGCAATGTTGCTTATTGAATTTGAACATAAAACACTATGCACTGCTTTGGAATTGAACATCAGTCTTCCTACAACACAAAAAGAGAGACTTCTCCACTTGAACTCACTAGATGAAATGAGAAAGGTAGTGTTGGAAAAAATAGAGATCATTCAATACTAATGAAAGAAGTGGCATGATGCACATATCAATAATAAACAATTCCAGGTGGGATATCGGCTCTCCTATATGATTCTCATTTCAAAGAGAATCCATGGAAGTTGCAAACTCGATGGCTAGGGCCTTATGAACTTCAGTATGTATTCAATAATGGAGCAGTCCAGCTGAAAACCATTGATCTTGTCTAGTTCAAATTGCTTGTAAATGGCCATAGGTTGTTCCTCTTTCATAAACCAAAAACCAAAGATGAGTTCCTATAGTAGTTCCAACAAAACCATATATCGGCTCCTTCAGACACAATTCCTATAGAAAAGGGTACAAACCTTCTTCCTATAGCCATACAATGGAAAACCCTCAATGAGCACTCATAATAAGACCTCATCTAATCTAAGGTCCATTCCTTCATTCATTTTTCCTTTTCTTCATATCAACTCATGTCATTTTTTTATCTATCATTCACTCACACTCCACATCACCCATAAATTTTATTTTTACTGCTTTCAATAAACCATATCATCAACACCTTTTCTTTGGTCATCAAACTTTGCCACCTCATCAATTTTCATGTAGAAGTACACTCTAAAATTTTAGTTACAAAATTTTTACTCTGTATTCATTTTTAGAGCATAGGTATCAATATTTATATATAATACTATATTAAATGTATCGTTTAAGCCTTAAGCCAGTTTCTCATTTTCATGCCAAAAATTTTAAGTGTGGACACTTGTCAAAATTTAGTAAGGGGCCAAGAAAGTGTATTAATTTTCAAATTTCATCTCCATGTCACCTTAGTCATGTCCACATTATAGGTTGTACTTTGGCGGCAGTCTAAATTTTAATTTTTAAAGCCTTTTTGTATTTGCCATACCTTTTCATTACGACTTTTGGAAAGATCTCCTGTGATTGACATGACTAAAAAAGGACTATGATTTATTAAGAGAACACTTCTAGTTACACCTTGATGTCCTTCACAATTAATTGCATCATTATTTTACATGCCAAACATAATGGAGTCTTATTAAGAGAATGTGATATCAGCATTTCTCAAAAAGATCAATTTGAAATTCTGAGAAGAGGGTATTTGCAGAAGTGTTAAAGGGGGTAAAACTTATCAGGGTGATGAGAATAGAGAAATTTGAGGCTAGGCATTTTTTAGATGGAAGGAAAATTGTGGAGACATGAGTCAGTTGTTCATAGTATTTTACTTGTGGACATAGAAGCAATTCAACGAGTTCATGCTTGTGGACAGCTTAGCTACTTCTTGCAATTAACTGAGCTCAATAAAGAAGTAGAAATAAAGTTTATGAGAACATTTGATGAAGGGGAAGCCACACTATGGAGATTAAAAGTAATTTCTACTGAGGAGAAAATAGCAGAAGTCACAAGACTACCAGCTAATGGGGAGCATTATTCAAATGAACATGATGCCAAGTCGTCACGAGCGCAATTCTTTCAGCCGAGTGACCCTCAACTGGACATTTCGAAGAAAGGGTGTAAAAGACTCTCTCTTCCAACTCCATATCCAAAATTGGCAACCCATATCATTAGGTATTTGACCTGTGAAGGTAGGTTTTCAAACTTGCATGCTCACCATGTTAAGCTGCTCAATTGTATAACACATAACATTCAAGTTAATATCCCTAATTTCCTTTATAATATGTTGTGTATTAGCAGTAAAGAAACTCAGAAAGGAAATGTAAATTCTATTCCTCATCATGCCCTCATCAAAATTTTAGTTGAAAGGTCTTTTAGGGATTCCTTCCCAATATCATGGGAAAAAATTGTTGAATTTAAAACCTTGCAACCTCAAGCCAACCCTATTCCAAAAAATTTAGGGAATGAGGAAGAAATTGTAGAGCCTAGTCAGAATCTAGCTAAAATAGAAAAAGAACCAGCATTACCCACTCTTGATAAACTTGTTGAGCCTATTTCAGAGGGTGATATACCTAGCTCTTCCAGAGAAAAAGGCAAGCAAAATTTTGGTAAAGAGAGCCCTAATCTTGAAAAGGAAGCCCAAAACCCTTCTGTTAAAGTAACAAAGAGAAAAAGGTTTGTTCTTGCAGAAACCACTCCTACAGTGTCTACCCCGATCACACCTAAACCAAAGTAAACCCACAAAATAGTAGAAGTTAAAGAGGTTCCTGTGCATCAAAGCCCTTGCATGTGAGGTCAAGTATCCCTAGTTTCCACTAAAAACCTAAATGGTTCAATTTCAAAATCTCATACAAAATTAGTAGTTGAGAATATTCCAAATGATTCTCCTATATAGTTAGAACCCCAAAATGTGGAAACAAATGAAAGTGAGCCTATTAATGAAATTCCATAGGGAAATTAGGAAATTTGTGAGTCAAACCTTGTTGTTGTCTCAAAAAAAACCCCTGAAAAATGAACAACCTATCATTCCACCAATCCTTGTATATTCTAATGTTTTTATCATGCCTTATACATCCTCCTGGTATACCCATTACTTCCAACACGTTTCTAAAGAGAAAAAGGAGAAATCTATGGCTTAAGAATTCCCTTCATCAACAATTTATTTTATTTTATTTGGTTATTACAATAATTTCATTTTTCAAAAGGCCTTGTGGAGGCAAGAAAGAGACCAAATGTAGAAAGTAATATTTGACAAAGATGAGGAAATTGAGTCACTAAAAGAGCAACTTGAGAAACAAAAACAACAAATGAATAAAGCTTTAAAGTTAGCTGACTAGGTGATGGCCTACAAGCCACCACCTAGGGTGTATTCCCTTTATCTAAAGGAGTAGTTTCTACTATTTCAACTAATGATGACAATAAGGGATGTTCATTGTGAATTTAAAAATGCTAAAGATTTCTACAATGTGTATTAGACTTTGACTTCATGGCAGAAGAATTTGTTGTGTGAACTTTATTTAGATAATTTCATAATTCCACATGAGATAGAGTGGAATCCTCTACTTTACATAGGAGATTTTCACCTTAGAGCTTTAATGTCCTAGATGCACAATGAAACAAATTATGATAGGTAGTTAGATACGTATAGAGATCTTAAGAAATCTAAACCATTACCACTACGGGCTGAATCACGCAAGCCTTATGACCTTCTAAGAGACTGGTTCAAATTAACCTATGGAAGACCAAAACTAGAGATTAGGGAGAAGGTGTTTGTAGGAAGATAAAAGGTTTATCGAAAGTACCAAACACTTCCAAAATTTACACAGCAAAGAGTTATTGTAGGGGTTAGGAATCGATGGAACCGATTGCCAGAAGCTTTCAAAAAGGTAGAGCCACATAGTCCTATCAATTATGAGGTAGTTGTTAATAGGGTGGTTAAGTATATACAATTGGGAAGACAAATTAGAAAGGAATTATGGATGCAATTTTGAGTATCCCTAGTTTCCACTAAAAATTGAAATTCTCCAATTTCAAAATCTCATATAGAATCAGTAGTTGAGAATATTCTAGATGGCTCTCTTGTATAGTCAAAACCCCCAAATGTGAAAACAAATGAAAATGAGCCTATTAATGAAATGCCACAAGAGAGTAAGGAAAGTGTGAGTTAGACCCCACTAATATCTTAGAAAAATCCACTAATAACGATTAACCTACCATGCCACCACTCCTTGAATATTCTAATGTTTCTCTCACACCTCATAGATCCTCCTAGTATACCCATTACTTTCAATAAGTTGCTAAGGAGAAAAAGAAGAAATCTATGGCTCAAGAATTACCTTCATCAACAATTCAATCTATATTATTTGGTCTATAAAATCATTTCATTTTTCAAAAGGCCTTGTGGAAGTAAGAAAGAGGCCAAATGCAGAAAGTTATATTTGATAAAGATGAGGAAATTGAGTCACTGAAAGAGAAACTTGAGAAATAGAAACAACAAATGAATAAAGCTTTAAAGTTAGCTGACTAGGTGATGGCTTCCAGGCCACCACCCAGGGTGTATTCCCTTTGTCTAAAGGTACAATTTATGTTATTTCAATTGATGATAACAATAAGGGATTTTTATTGTGAATTTAAAAATGCTAAAGATTTCTACAATGTGTATTAGAATTTTCCTTCATGGTAGAAGAATTTTTTGTGTGAACTTTATTTACATAATTTCATAATTCTACATGAGACAAAGTGGAATCCTTTTCTTTACATAGGGGATGTTCACCTCAGTGCACAATGAGACAAATTATTAGAGGTAGTTAAATACCTATAGAGATCTTGAGAAATTTGAACCATTACCATTACGGGTTGAATCACGTAAGCCTAATGACCTTTTAAGAGACTGGTTCAAATTAACCTGTGGAAGACCAAAACAAGAGATTAGAGAGAAAGTGTTTGCAAAAAGAGAAAAGATGTATAGAGAGTCCAGACACTTCCAAACTTTACACAACAAAGAGCTATTGTAGGGCTTAGGAACTGATGGAATTGATTGCCAAAAGCCTTCAAAAAGGCAGAACCACATAGCCCTATCAATTATGAAGCAACTATTAATAGGGTGTCTAAGCATCTACAATTGGGAAGACAAATTAGAAAGGAATTATGGATGCCATTGACTTTTCAACCTCCTACCCTTCTTTGGCCTCTTTATGATAATAATGCTACCAGACTAGATCCATGGTTAAGGAACACCTAGGTGAACATTGGAAGTGCACCAGAGGATTAGTCTACACTTTTAGAAGTGGGAAGCAAGGGAAAACCATAGTGGGAGATTTTTTAGAGCTATGGCAAAGAAGTATAATGCTTTAGGACAAGCATTTAAATAGTGGGGGGCAGATGATGAGGCATATTAATGTCTCAATTTTGATATAGCTTCTATAGTTTGGACTTATTCTTTGTGCTTTGTCTAAAAACATTTGTAAAATATTTGTGTAAATATCTTGTAAACTTATGCGAGAGACAGCTAGAACTTACTGAACTTATGGGTAGTGTGTATGACATACTTTGCTTAATATTATACATAGAATGTAGTATTTCATATAAATATATTTGAAGCTATGTTCTAATATCTAAATAAGAGTAGGAATGTTATCTTGCATATGTGTTTTGGATGTTTCTAAATTTCAAGAAATGAAGAACGGTGCAAAGGGTGGTGATTACTAGATCGAAGGAAAAGGAATGATGGAGACCAATCATGGCAAGGAAAGTGCAATTTAATTCCTATGGATAAGCCATACTTATAAAGGAGTTACTATTCTAGGAAATCTAAGAAGACTCGACTTACTATATTTCCTACATGTTGTTATTTTGTTACTTAATAATAAATGTACTATGTCATGGTTAATCTTTCACCTTCTTTTCTCGCAATGTTTGTTCAAAACTTTTATGTCATGTTTTTAATAAATATCCAATCCTATATTTAATGGATTTGGATTTTCTTAGTAGAGAAGTAATGAGAAAATAGACAATGTTGGTTAAAGATTTAGAAGTTACTCTTTTCCTATTCCTCTTGAATTATTCAGTCGATGTAATCAAAGAAGGATTTTAATGAAAGAGTGATTTTGGAATACTTGTTGTGTTCTTAGTTAATTGAAACCAACCAATGGAGCCCACTTGGGAGGTGGAATAGATTTAGGTAGAGTAGATTCATTCCTTGCAAATTTTTTTTTTCAAGATAGATTTATTGTATTCATCTTGCAGCATTGTTACTATGAAAGTTCCTATAGCACTTGCAAAAAATGGTCATGGTAGATGTTTTGAGTTGTTAACTAGTTTAGATTCATTTTCGAAAGCTTTCTACAGTTATATTTTGTTATTCCAAGTGTGTTTACTATTTTTTCACAGTAGTATAGATTCCTTTCATGCATTTTACTTTCCTACAGCAGAGGTGTTAAGACTCTTAAAGGAACTTAGTGCACATATTGTGCTGACCCATTTCAAGTCCTACATGCTTGGGTTGATAGTTCAAGTGTATTTCATGATGGAATAGGTAGTATTTAGAATAGATATAGTATCCTTGATAAAGACAATGGTTTGATTATCTTCATCTATTATGAACCCTTACAATTCTCTCTTTAGTTTAGAAATGGAAACATTGAGTTCGAACTTATGTTGAATTGCTGACTCAATCAATCTTGCATTCTTAGCTTATATTTTCATATTACTTTCATATAGTTTAATCATGCATACATCTAGATTAATTTGTTCTTAATATTCCTAGATTAATACTTGTATGTCATCTAGCATAAATATTGCACATCATATAGGTTAAATCCCTTCATTCTAGATGTCTAGTTGATAGCTTCTTGTTCTAAGAGTGAATAGCATAATCATTCTAGTTAGGAGGCAACAAATTGACTTGTTGAGTTGTTCTAGATGAACAATCCAATGTTCATTCCACAATGATTATTCATATAAGGATCATGTTGAAGTGTGGTTGATTAATAGGCCATAATTAACACTCATACTAATAGGTTTGAGGCTTCTAACAAGGCATAAGACCTCTAACAAAGACCAAGATACTATATGCATGTAATAGATTCCTAATAGGGTCAATATCTTTGACCAAGTACTTTTGATTAGTGGATCATTTTGTGGATACCATCCCCACCAGGATTTTCCCTTGACCGAGATTTCCCTAGTTAACAAAATATGTTGTTATGAGTTTTCTTATAGTATTATTATGTTTATTGTTCAGTATAATTAGTTTTCTTTCATATGCAAGTTTTAAGGCAATTAAAAATATTCAATTTTGGGCTAAAGTTTGTAGAATAATGATTCACCCCCCTCCCCCCACCTCTTAGTATTCCCTATTTTTAACACCTTCTACATTATTTACAAGGTTAAAATTTTAACTTTTTTTATGACAATTTTAGTTAATACTTTCTCCAAAACTTTTTCTCAAACCATTGCAATAACTTCTCATTTGCATCAATGTCATCATTATTCACCTTGTCTATAATATGAACTAATTGGTCCTATATTGGAACTTTTTCATAAAAATATTCTTGAAAATTTGGCATAATTAGATGTTTTTATGTTGTCCTTTATGAAAACATATCATTCATATAAAATGGGAAGATCATGAAGATGAAGTTATGACATATATACTTAGAAAATTGTCTAAGTGTCATATAGTTTATCTGGCATAACAAATTGAGTTTTAGTTGGCAAGATTCATAGGCTTATCATGGACATGTGAAAATTTAGGTATGGTTTCCTAACACTATGATGATGATGTATGTGAGTGTGCATGACTATACTGACTATATAGATAGAGTTATGGTTAGTTTACCAGTTAGAATAGTATACACACAAAATATAGCATGATAAACAAATGGGTATTTTTGGTTAAGGAATAATTTTTTTTACAAAATAATTAATTAACTAATTAGGGATGATAGACTATATGTTAAACCTAAGAGGTAAAACTTTAATTTTGTATTTTGTAAAGTGTATAAAGGCATGAAGGCTGACTGGGCAGATAATTATAAACTAGCAAGGTATAAAGGAAAGATTGTGAATGCAAAGTTTAGTGAGTGATCAAGTAATGTAATGTGATATTGGTGTAATTCTATGTGATGAAAATTCTAATGTATGATCATAGGAATTAAAATTATGTGATGAGCATCAAAGGACATATCAGATATTGAAGATAGCAGTAGCAGTATAAAGAAGTTTTTGTATCTATCTCTTTGCATTAAAGGAACTATATTGTACATTGCATGTTTGGGAAGTGGAATCATCTTGCATACATTTTGTATTTGTATATACAAAATCCTAATATGGTTGAGGCTTCTAACATATCGTAGTCCTCTAACAAGGACCAAGACAATATATGGATATAATAGACTCCTAACATGGTCAATATCTTTTACAAGATACTTTTGATTAGTTTATCATTTTGTGGGTACAATCCCCATTGAGTTTTCCCTTGGCCAGGGTTTCCCTAGTTAACAAAATATGGTGTTACAACTTCTCGTATTGTATGGTTAAGTTTATTGTTCAACATAGTTAGTTTACTTTCTTATGTGTGTTATAAAGTTGATAAAAATGCCCAATTTTGGGATAAATTTTGTGAAATAATGATTCAACCCCCTCTCAATATTTATTATTTCTAAAAATTGGAATCAGAGCATAGCTACTTAGAGAAGGCTTAATAGCTTGAGTAAGATCCCTATGGATATGGAATAGTCATAGAAGAACCTAGAAGAAGCTCTTGAGCAAATTGATATTCATACTAAAGAAAGAGATGCTTGGGAAGAAAGATATGAAGATGTTAAAGACTACATTAGAAAATTAAAAGATAAGATAGATCATCTAGAATCCAAGAAAGATCCTAAAGATAAAATCAAGGAAATTGATGAATTTTTCATATTAAAGAAAGAAAATAAGATCCAACCTTACTAGAGTGACATATAAGCTTAACTCTACCAAGTTTTAGTATGCAGAACTTGTGAAGTATAATAGTATTGTGAAAGGAGAGTTAACCTAGTCTAAGCAAGAACTTGAGAGATTATATTCTAGCAGTGAGAAAATTGATGAACAAATGTCTTTTTAGAGACCTTCTTAACATACGATTGGTCTTGGATTTTTTATTCAAAAAAATTCAACTAGTAAATCTAAATCTAGGAAGGAACATAATCCTAAAATTCATCGGCCTATGCAAGATAAAGAAGATCTAAATAAGATTGAGTCAAATCAATTTGATAATGAACCTAAGGAGAATGAACAACCCAAGCAACTCGAGGAAGTTGATGAACCTAAGAAATATGAAAAAACTGAATCACCTAAAGAGGTGAGATATGAATTTAAAGGTAGATATTATGCATATAATAAAGTTGGTCATATGAAAGGGGACTACATAGGTAAGTCATTTAAACCTATTACTAATTTTTATTGTTATAATTATCATGGTTTTCATCATAGATAAGTTGATTGTAAGAAAAATAAATTTGATAATAGTAGTAGAAATAGTAGAACTTTTAGAGGTACTAACTCTACATGAAGAAGATCTAATGAAGGAAACAATGGAATTAGAAGCAATATTATGTGTTACAAGTGCAAAAAAAATGGACATATTGCTAGAAATTTTAGAGCACCTATTAACCAGCATAGACCTAGATTTGGAAAAAATGCACTAGTATGTGATTTATGTAACAACTTTGGTCATATAGAAATATTTTGTAGAATGGACACAAGAAACAAAACAAGGAATTCAAATTTCAAAAGGAACATGAACAGAAATGACAACACCAGTGATACCAAAAAAAATAATCTAAAAGAACATGTAGAAGAATTTAAAGAAGTATTAGTCAAAGCCAAAGATCCATCATGTTCATATGTGGTGTTATAAGCACAATAAAATGAAGAACTTGAAGGCATATTGAAATCATTTGTAGTGATTGATTCATCCTACCTAAATTAAGCACTTTTATAAAAGGAGCAAGCATCAAAAAGGTAGAAGAGATGTTAGAGAAATAGTTAAGGTGTGCATAGTTAATATGAGCTCTAATGTAATTTTTTGAATCTATAGTTAAGAGAACAAAGGATTTGGATTTCATATTTGGTCACACAAAAGAAAACAAGTCTCTTGGTTATCAGAAATGTCTTTTTGTGGATTGTGTACTTGTGCAATTAATGGAGTAGGTAAATGGAAACGATTTAAGGATCAGAATTGAGATTTTTAGCATCATTTGAGTGTGTGAATAGTTAAGGAGAAAATTGAAAGAAAATATAAAGCAATCAAAGTAGCATTAAAGTGAATTCTCCAAGAAAACCCTATTTCTACAAAGTAAAGGTATTCTATGGATTTCAAAGGTTTAAGTTGTGAATTAGATTTCATAATTTGTAGTAGAAATAGATAGGTCTTTGATTCATAATGTTCAAGATGAGGGAAAACCCAAGTTGAAGATAAACTCTATACAACCCTTAGAAGATGATTCTACAACAGCATTTTCAGTTATTTTGAACAAAGTATTATATTTAGAGAACATTAGTAGTTACCTTAAGAGAAAGTTTGAAATAGTAGGAGAAGGAAATATGGAAAAATAATTTGATCATGTTTACAACCAAGGTATGAGCTTTAAGAGTGGATATGAAGACTTGGAACAAAATGAATTGATTAAGTTCCCATTTTCACATGATTTTGACAATGAGGATTGGGCTAAGGTAATATTGAGTAGAATTCATGATGGATAGTTCTGTTTGGGATATAATCTAGTAGATATTTAATCTAACCTAATTCATGAAGTGACTGGACTATGCAATAAAGGTTTAATTCTAGTAAATGAAAAGAATGTGAAGAAACTTGTGTGGGAAAACACTGAGTCTAAGTATAATGGAAGATGAATTATGATTAGCAAGATAAAGTAGCATGATGTGAGATTTGTATGCAGAATCATAGCATAAAATATTTGTGCTAGCTCTAGAAATGATAACATGGCAGGAGTTTTTATCCATGAAGCCTACAAGATGTGCATTGAAAAGGTAAAAATTAATGTGTGAGATTTTAAGAGTGCAACTAGTGGATGATTTGGAAAGGATTAAGAAGGTGAAGAATAATCAATTTCTATTTAGATCACTAATAACTTACATGTTTTCCACTTGATCATTTGAAAGATTTCCATTCTTATATGTGATTGAGTTTCCTAGCAATGACAAGTGCACCATTGAGAAGATAAATGACTTGTAAAGAAGATATCCTATTAATAAGATTGAAAGTAGTGGGTATCTATTTGTGAAGCCCTTTCAAGCTAAAATAAAGTAGAGGTACAAGATTCCATGCTTAGTTGTAAGAAAAATCAGAAATGACATATGTTTTATGGTTGACACTGACTTAACATACATAGAGTTAGTAGAACCTAGGATGTTATATGTAAAACCTTTGGGATATGAGGTTACTGAGGAGAAAATTGAAGGATGTGTGGATATAATTCTTAAGTTAGCAAGAGATGAGGAATTCAATAGATTTGGAACCTTTGAAGAGATCATGCAAATGACTAATCTGTTGGACTAACCGTCAATGTTCCCCTTTGAGATTCATGACATGGCTTAACCACCTCTTGTGTTCTATAAGTCTAGTGGTTTTATTGAGCATTAGTAGGTCGATCTTTTGGTGTAATGACAACTCTAGTTTGTAACAAATGGTATTAGGGCTTGGTCATAGGTACAAATCTCCTTAGGTAACACTGAAGGGGGAATTTTTGGACTAACCACCAATGTTCCCCTTCGAGATTTATGACATGGCTTAACTGCCTCCTATGTTCTATA
The DNA here is from genome assembly GCA_028749045.1 of Cupressus sempervirens. Taxonomy (NCBI): domain Eukaryota; kingdom Viridiplantae; phylum Streptophyta; class Pinopsida; order Cupressales; family Cupressaceae; genus Cupressus; species Cupressus sempervirens. The sequence continues at coordinate 7,742,411 of CM053792.1, forward strand.
AGTCTAGTGGTTGTATCAAGCATTAACAGGTCAATCTTTTGGTGCAATGACAACCCTAGTTTGTAACATAATCAAGCTTAGCTTGAGAAGTCATCAAAGAAGAAAATTGAGGCCACCATGAAGAAAATTATAGAAGAAGCCCCAATGACCCCTAATGAGGAAACAATAGTAAGACAATTAGTAGCTAGAATGAAGTAGAGTGGATAACAAGGTATTATGTATGTGCTAATACTTGCAGCAATAGGACCATAATAAAGGTGTTAAAGTTCTAGTACTATCAACATAAATACGTATTACACCTTATGCAATAGTTTCATAGTTATACCATCAAGCCATACCTATCATCATACTTGTAGAAGAATAAGAAGAAATAAAAATTTTTGAGGTACGAAAGTCAACTAGATTAGTTGAGATTAAGCAAGAGCCAATAGAACCTTAAAAACATAAAAGAGTAAAGAAAATGGAAACTAGGCCAGGAAAAAGGCAAAAAGTATTGATGACCTATAAAGGGAAGAAGATGAAAGGTTAGGGAGAGCCATCTAAGAAACCCAAGGATACTGAACTAGAAAAGCCAAAAAAAAATTCATAAGTTGCAAGAAAAGGAAGGAAACATTAGAAGCCCAAGGTAGAGAAACTAAACAACACAATAACTAATGAAGGTATCTTTTTTCAATTGAATAAGTTAATGATTTGTACAAAAATTTCGATTAAATAAAATTAGACAATTTTGCAATTATATATATGATTTTGAACAAGAAGAAATTTGAGGATATCAAAGAATAGATCCCAAATGATCTATATGAGAGATTGATAAATAGAAAGAGGAGAGTACAAGAGGAATATAAGCATATTAGAGAGAATATGATAAAAAATCCTATGTAGTTCAAAGTGAAGATCACTTGAAGAGCTTTTTATAGGGTCTTGAACCATTCCTAAGGAAAAATGCAAGGGCCATATTGATTATGGGAGAAAACTATGAGGAGATGAGAGAAGAGACCCAAGAAGCTATAGTGAAAATGACAAAGAACATCAAACCCTCTAGCCATCAGACTACAATAGTGTCAACAGTTAAAGAAGAGACTCCACAAGTAACAATTGGTGTAAACATAAAGAAATTTGACAACACTAACATTGAAGCTAATATAATAGAAGATCCATTTAAGAATTATGGTACAAATGTTGACAATTTAGTTAGTTATACAAGTTATGATGATGAGGAAAAGAAAAAGAGCAAGGAAGAAGAAGAAAAAGGAAAGGAAGAAGCTGAGCAAAAGAAGAGACTAGAAGAAAGAAGGATATAAGAAAAATCAAATCAAATCAAATAAGAAGAATAGAAGAGGAGAGAAGAAGTAGAAAAGAAAAGAGAAGAAGAAAATATGAAAGAAGAAGAGGAGGAAAGAAAGAGGAAAGAAAGAAGAATGAAGAAGAAGATAAGAAGATAGTAGAAGAAGAGAAGAGAAAGGAGGATGAATAAAAGAAGAAGGAGGATTAAGAGAAGAAGAAAAAGGAGGAGGAAGAGAATAACTATAAGGAGGAAGAAAAATAGAAGGCAAGTGTACCTAGTTCTTCTAGGACAGCTCTTACACTATCAGTCCTTACTAAATCAAATGATGATGATCAAAAAAAAATTATCTCATCACTTAGCAAGATTATTGACAAGAATAAGAAAGTGAAGAGTTTGCAAAGTTCACTGATGGAAGTGATAGATAGACTATAGAATACCATATTAGTATAGATGACATAATCAAATCCCTGAGACAGAGAAAAAGTAGTAATTCAAGATTTTGATACTAGATTCACTACCTTGTTAGATATAACAGCTATAAAAGCACAAACTCATTATGATGTAGAGGTATTCAAGAAATTTTGTGATAATATAAGAGGATACTTGAAGAATCTTGATGAAAAGGTCAAGGAACTGAGATAGTGTCTAATGGAAGGAAAATTTGTATATAGTAAGTGTGTTGGAGCACACACACTTATCAAGGACATATCATATGAACTAAGTACCAAATTTAGTGACTTAGAGGCCCCTAGAAATTAAGTACAAAATCCTTCAACTAAGATCATTGATTTTGAGAGAAGAATTAGAAAAATTAATGATGAAATCAAGCTTTTGGAGCTATAGAAGGAAATGTGGATGAAGATATTTTTCATTTTTAAGGGAACACCTTGCATTGAAAAATGATCTTGTATACAGATGGCTGGAAGAATGTTTGACAATGAAGGAATCTTATGACAAGTTTTACCATGTAGACTTAGATATAGTAGAGATAGATTCTTATGGTCTATGTAAAATTTTAAGTGTCGCAAATATAGTTAAGGACAAATAGAACTTGAAGTTCTCTATTTTGAAAGAAAACTTTGATGATTAAATCTCGTAGATCACTAGCGAGTAACAACCTTAAAGGTAATGCAAAAAAATTTGACTTGTACATAATTTTTGACTACGTTTTCATTAATGTCAAAGGCAAAGAGATAAGGAAAATTGTGTGTGTGTGTGTGTGTGTGTGTGTGTGTGTGTGTGTGTGTGTGTGTGTGTGTGTGTGTGTGTGAAAAGGGGAGAGATAAAGAAAATTATATATAGATATGTAAAAGGGGGAGAGATTTTTTTAAAATTTGCATATAAGGGAGAGATAAGTTATAAGTAAAGGGGAGTAATGTAGTCATTGTAATAGAAATTTGAATTATAACCAAAGGGGGAGTTATAATGTAAATAGAAAATATAAGGGAAGATGGTAAATATGTAATGATCCACACATTTGAAAAAAATTTCAAGGCCAATTCTTAGAAGTTTTGTTTTGGGACTTTGCCCATTTTCCCTATGTTGTCATCAATGCCAACGGGGGAGATTTTTGACAATTTGGATAGGTTAGAAATTTTTATGTTGTCATTTACGAAAAAAATATCAATCATATAAATTGGGCAGATCATGAAGATGAATTTATTTCATGTATACTTAGAAAGTTGTCAAAGTGTCATACAATTTATCTTGTAGAGAAGATGGAGTTTTGGTTGGAAAGTTTTACAATCTTATCATGGACATGTGAGAAGTTTGGTATGACTACCTAACACTATGATGATGATGTATGTGAGTGCACAAGATTGTATAGATTGTATAGACATAATTATGGCCAATTTACCAGTTACAACAATATATAGGCGAAATAGAGCATGATAAAGAAATGGGTATTTTGGGTTAAGTAATTATTTTGTTTACAAAATAATTTATTAACTAGTTAGGGACAAAATCCTAGATGTTAACATTAACAAGGAAAAATTTAATTTGTATTTTGTAAAGTGTATAAATGCATGAAGGTTGACTCGGTAGATAATTGTAAATTAGCAAGGTATAAAGGAAATATTGTGAATGTGAAGTTGAGTGAGTGATCAAGTAATGTAATGAAATATTGATGTAATTATATTTCATGAAAATTCTAACATATGATAAGAGGAATGTGAATTATTTGATGAGAAATAAAGGCAGTATCTTATATTGAAGATATCAACAATAGTGTAAAGAGGTTTTTGTATCTATCTCTTTGTATTAAAGGAACTATATTGCACATTACATGTTTGGGTAGTGGGCTCATATTGCATACATTTTGTATTTGTATATAACAACTCCTAACTGGGTTGAAGCTTTTAACAAGGCCTAGTCCTCTAACAAGGAGTGTGACACTATATGGATGCAATAGACTCCTAATAAGGTCAATATCTTTCACAAGATACTTTTGATTAGTGGATCATTTTTTGGGTGCCATCCCCATTGAGGTTTTCCCTTGGCCAAAGTTTCCCTACTTAACAAGATATGGTGTTATGAGTTCTCTTATTGCATGGTTATGTTTAGTATTCAGCATAGTTAGTCTACTTTCTTATGCATGAAGTTCTTAAAGATGTCCAATTTTGGGCTAAATGTTGTGAAATATTGATTTACCCCACCCCCTCCTCTCAGTATTTCATATTTCTAACACATATTTGATATCTTAAGAAACAACAAAGATGTCCTTCATCTTTTTAATTACTTGGTTTTGTTGATGTTCTCTTCTCAATTATTTATGTTTGGTCTTCCTAGCCAATAGATTTTTCAAAATTTTCATTTTTAAATATGTCAAGTTAACCTTTCTCGATCAATTTGAGATAGTGTGATCACCTTCTTCGTTGGATTGGGTGATCTCGAATTTACTTGTTCCATTACTTCTAGCTTCTAGCTTCTTCTTCCAGGTTTTATTCATCTCATCAACTTTTCCTTTTCTTTTGATGTGTTCAGTGCTCAGTGTTGGTGCTTGTGTCTTGTAGTTATTGCCTGCATGTCCAATCTTGTGACAACTAAGAAAAACTAGGTTCCTATTCAACCATTTCTTTTAATTTCCTCTAAAATGTTTTATAATGCAATTTTTTTCATTGTGACCATATTCTCCATAGTAATGACAACTAGACCATGTGTTATAATCCCAAATATTAGAATTACCTTGGTTAGGTACATGCCCTTGCTTCTTGGATGTCGAATTAGATTTTTCCTTTGATCTGCATTCTTGTGCTCTATGTCCATTATTCTAATAGTTGTAACAATATCAGTCAAATCTAGGTGCAATAGGTATATTTATAACCTTTAATCTACATTCATGTTCTTGATGACCTTGTTTCTTGCAATTAAAATAGTTGCTATTAAACTTGGGCTTAGGATTTTTCTTACCAATCTTGATCTTACAAAAAAAAATTGTGTCCAGGTTTTCCACATTGATAGCATGTAGTTTGGTTGCTTGGCTTTGCATTTCTTATCTCTCCACTCTTGGATATTTCTCCTTCTTCAGTAGATGAAGAATTCTTGGTATATCCTAGTCTAGGGGTGTCACTAGATGTCCTTGGTGAGCTCATCGGTTCTTCAAAGTATCTTATAGTTTCACTAGGTTTGTTCATCCTCTCTATTAGTTCCTTCTCATATCTAAACTCATTCCTCAGTTGATCACTATGTGATGTCATATTTGCAATCTCTATATCCATTCTATCCAATTCTTGATTTTCAAGTAGTAGTTGATTCATCATGTCTTTTTGAATGTTTGTAAGATTCTACACATTAGATGTTCTTTCATCAATTCTAGTAGACATTTGTCTTTTATCTTCTTCTACCATGACTTTGTCTTCTTCATCTTTATTTTTATGTTTAATCACTTCACATAGTCTTACTGGTTGGACTTCATGTTCTCTCTTCAATCCTCTAAATTATTCATTTGGAATTTTGTTCTTCTTTAATAGGTCTACTATAGTTGCATCACTTTCACTAGAATTTCCATTATGAAACATTCCTTTAGTGTCCACATCTTGATAAAGTGTATCATTTTGTGAAATATTCATCTCATTTGATGCAGAGTTCTCCCTTAAACAAAAAAACTAATGTGGTCTAGCCTTAGAATATTTCCTAAACACTCCAAAATAGATTCAAGAGAGGGATTAACACCTTTGAAACAATTCTACTTCAAAAGATAGCCTAGGCACCAAAGTTGCTCTATTAGGCTTCAAAGCACAAAATCTACCAAAACTAGAAGCCTACTTGCTAAGGTTTATGAAGGAAATTCTAGTTATATGTTTGACCTAGAAAATATACCGATAATTAAACATAAAAGGATTGTGGCTTCTTCCACTCCTCAAGTGCCTACAACACTCTAACACCTATTGTTTTGCACCAAACACATAGAGATGTTTGGGCTAGGGCTTGCTAGAAAATGAAGAAGCCTTCAATTACATCTCCTATCCTTCAAGAATGTTATATTAAAACTTCCTAACTTTCATTTTGTGAAGTGGTTTGGAAATCCCACAGTGGGAATGCAAGTTAGGGCCTCATTTCTGAAACTGGCCACCAAAAGGAGGGTTTTGGTGTACCTGGGGAAGATTTTTTAAAAACTTGAGTTGTAGAGAAATCAAAACCCTCAAATAAATTTCATTTATTAGATAGGATGTTCAAGATTCCAAAATGATAGTTTGTTCAAATGTACCAATCTGTACCTATTCGTACACTCAAAATTTGTAGCATTTTACAAAAAAAAAATGGGATCTTTATTTGGTTTCAAAAGAAAAATTACATTTTCAGAATTCCACCCACCTAAAAGGGCTATTTTAAGTCCTTCCCCAACCATCCCAACATAAATTCAAAGGATTTCACTGTTGGGGGAAGTTTTAACAAAAGTTGACAACTTTTTGCAAAAGTTGTCAAGCAACTTTTTGCAACATTTAGCAACTTTTTGCAATTTGCACAATCTGACCCTTCTAGGAAGTTTTCCTTATGCCCTTGAGTCCTAGAATATATTTAAAAACCTAAATAAATTCCTATCCTATTCTAGATCTAATAAATTATTCTTGAACATAGTCAAAACCCATGGTTTATAAAGTACCAAATGGGGACTAGGTCTTACAATTAGGCTCAAATTATTGAATACCTATGGTTACCTATTACAAATATCTCTTAGGCTTAAATTCCCTTGAGTAGAACTCATGAAGAGTTAAAAATATAGATGCCATGGTGAAAGGAGAGGTAGGTTCTCCTGCACCATACTCCCTTGCTTGAAAAACTCAAGTCCCACTTGAGGATAGTTGTTCAACAGATGTTCCATGCTTGGAAATACATTCTTCATTCATCCATGTAGCATCAATGTCTAGTAGACCCTTCCATTTGACTGAATATTTAGTATAGGTCTTCTTGCTTTTCTTCTTTGCCACCCTTGAATCCAAAGTTTTCTCCAACTAAAGTGGTTGACTAGGTGGTAGGTCTTTGATCCATTCTACCTGAGTTTCATCACTATCCTACATGTCATCATTAGAATCTACATCACCTTTAAAAATGAAGATATCAGCAATATTAAAAATAGAGTAAATTGCTATGTTAGGAGGCAATGAAATTTCATGGGCATTTTCTCCATATTTGTGTAGTATCTTAAATGGTCAAATATTTCTCATCTATAGTTTAGTTTGTGCTCTAGGTCCTGCCTTGTTTAGACATGCCCACACTTGATCTCCTACTTTAAATGATGGATGCCTTCTTTTCTTGTCTACATGTTGTTTGTAACTTGTAGTATTTTTAGTCAAAGTATCTCTAACCTTATCATGGATGTGTTTTATCCATGTTGAGAATTCATCACCTTGTGCACTAGTTTTTGCATCATTGGTCAAGTCTCTTAGTTCCATGACTCCCCTAGGATGGAAGCCATAAGTGATTTGAAAAGAAGTTTTTCTTAGTGGATCTGTTAACTGAATCATTGAATGCAAACTCTACTTAAGGGAGAATGACATCCCAAGTTTTCTAATGTTGTTTAGTAAGGAACCTCAAAAGGTTGCCCAATGATCTATTCACCACTTTAGTCTACCATCAGTTTGTGGATGGTAGGCAAAGCTGAAGGACAAGTTAGTTCCTAAATTTTTCCATAAGGTGCTCCAAAAATGACCCTAGAATTTAACATCTCTGTCTGATATTATGGATGTTGGAAATCTGTGTATCCCGACAACTTCCTCAAAAAACAAGTTAGAAATATGAGAAGCATCATTAAAGCTCTTACAAGGATCAAAGTGAGCCATTTTGCTAAATATATCAACAATGATAAAAATATTATCAAATCCTTATCTTTTCCTTGCAAGGCCTAATACAAAGTCCATACTCACACTATCCCATGTGGCTTTGTTGGAATAGGTAGGGGTTGGTAATGTCTCTAATTTGTCCTTACTCCTTTTTGTCTTTGGCATATTGTGTAGCATTCAACAAATTTCTTGACATTGCTAGGTATTTTGGGCCAAAAATAGTTTCTTCTTACCAATTCCAAAGTTTTATCAATCCCAAAGTGTCCTCCTAAAGTTCCACAATGCTTCTCTTTGATTATATTTTCTCTCATGGAGCACTTAGGAATACAAAGTTGTCATACTTTGAATAGAAGACCATTCTACAACAAGTAATCTAAATATGTAGTGTTATAGGCATCTAATAGTGTAGAAAAAACCTTGTGAATTTCTCCAAAATCTAGATCATCCTTATACAAGTTTTTAAGGGCATTGATCCCCATACTTTGCATTTGAACTTCTTCTACCAAGGTGATTCTCCTACTTAGGACATATGCTACCTTGTTGGTAGTGCTTTTCTTGTCCTTGATGGAGAATGTAAATTCTTGAAGTTGCTCCATGCATTTCATATGTTTACAACTCAATTTGTCCTAGCTATTGAGAAAGCTTAATGTAAGCTTGTCTGTAAAGACAATGAAATCCTTGGGAAGAAAATAGTGCCTCCATTTCTTTAAGGCCTGAACCATAGCATATAGTTTTGGGTCCTTTGTACTATACTTTTTTCTTGATTTCATTCAGTTTCTTTGAGAAGAAAGCAACTAGTCTCCCCTCCTGACTAGGAACTGTTCCTATCGCAAGGTTGCTAGCATGAGTCTCAATTATGAATAGCTTGTTGAAGGTAGGTAGTGCCAAGATAGTATATTGTGCTACTCTACCTTTCAAATACTCAAATTATGTATCTACTTGAGTGGTCCATTGGAATTTTGTTTTCTTGCCTCCTTTAATGGTATCCAAGAGAGGTGCACAAATGTGACTAAAGTTTTTTATAAACTTTCTATAAAATGTGGCCAATTCATGAAAGCTCCTAACTTCTCTAGATGTTTTAGGTGTTGGCCAAATGAGGATAGCCTCTACATTTTTAGGATCCATCTTCAATGTACCCTTTGAGATGACAAAATCTAAGAATGTCAACTCTGTTTGTAAGAATGAGCACTTTTCAAGGTTGATTTCTAGTTTTTTGTCATGCAACCTCTTGAGGACTTGTTCCACATGTTTCAAGTGTTGCTCCTTAGTATTGTTGAAGATTAATATGTCATCAAGATAGATAGCTACAAATTTTCCTATGAAGTCTTGTAATACTTCATTCATCAGTCTCATGAATGTGTTGTGGGCATTGTTTAAACCAAATGGCATGACAAGCTATTCATACGACCCTTTAGTGGTTTTAATGTAATTTTCCACTCATCTCTAGGCATGATCCTTATCTGATGGTAGCTTGATTTAAAGTATATTTTGGTGAAATAGCATAGTCCTCCTAATTAATCAAGTAGATCTTTAATTTTGGGTATAGGGAACCTATACCTGATAGTTATTTTGTTTATTTCCCTAGATTTAGTTCATAACCTCCATTTTCCATATTTCTTAGGGGCTAAGACACTAGGGACTACACAAGGGCTAAGACTCTTGTGAATGAGTCCTTTAGACAATAGATCATTGATTTTCCTTGATACCTCTATATTCTAATCGAGGGTCAATTTATATGTAGCCTTATTAGGAAGAAAGGCACCTGGTATGAAATCAATCTGATGTGAGATGTCCCTTAGAGGTGGGAGTTCATCTGGTGTGTCTCCTACAAGAATTCCTTTGTATTTCTATAGTAGTTTATTGATCTCTTTTGGTACTTCTTGATTATTATTTTTTGTCTTTTGTTTGAGGACTAGGGCATACCCAATCTAAGAGTCCTGAATAGTTTGTAACATTTCTTGTTCACCTGCCATAACTACTAGTTGTTCCTTGGGCTTCTCTTGGTGAGGTTTGGGGTTGGGAAGAAGATTGAATTTTTGACCATCTCTCACAATTTGGTATTTTTTTGTGACCCCGTCATGTTTTTTCTTAAGGTTGTATTATCATGGATGACCTAGAAGAAGGTGACATATGTCCATCTCCACCACATCATAGAGAACCCTATCCTTATAGTATTTGATTAAGAAATTTACCCAATCTTGTTCATTGATCAAGGTTTGTTGGCCTTTTCTTAACCAAAATACATGGGATGGGTTTGGGTGGGGCATCCTTTCGAGATTCAAATTTTCTACCATGTCCTTAGAAACAAGATTTTCAATAGAACCATAATCAATGACAACTTTACATACCTTTCCATGGCTTTTGCATTTACTCCTAAAGAGAGTTTTCCTTTATGGAGGTTCCACTAGCATAGGTACTTGAATCAATGTCCTCTTCATCATGAGAGTAGCCCCTTCTTCACTAGTAAAATATCTAACTCCTTCATCATCATCATCTTCTTGAATAATGTCAGTCCTCCTCTCTCCTTGATTATTCTACTTCTTAGGACATTTCTTGGTGTAGTGGCCTATCTGATTATAGTTATAACACTTGATCTAGCCATTTTTTCTTCTACCATTTATACCTTTTCCATTACCTCTCCTACCTCTGAATGTTCCTCTTGAACTTCTTTCTCCTTGGGTATTCTCCTTAAGGTCTATTATTTTGTGATCCTCTTCCTCCAAAACTTTTACCTCTGTCATTCTTTCCTTTGTTTCTACTGTTCTTTTCATTTCTTATTTTGAACTTCTCCTTAACTTTAAGTGCTAATTGATACCACTGATTTATAGTGGTAGAGCTTGTCAAACTTCGTTCATCTTGGACATCACTCCTCAACCTTGCATGTATCTTGCAAGCTTCACACTTTCAAGTTCAACCATTTTGGATTTCATTGTCAACTTCTAAAATTCTTCAGTATAAGTAGGGATGTTCATCTCCTTCTATCTCAAACTCATTCTTTTCTTATGAAGTTGAACTTCATAATCCTTAGGGACATACATCTCCCTAAGTAGAGCCATCATCTTCTTCCATGTGGTGACTAGATTCTTCTCATTCTTCACCCTATCATCTTGGATGAGGTTTCACCATGTGAGTACAAAGCCTTTTCTTATAGACTTGGAAATCTTCACCCTTTAATTTTTAGGGATATCTTCACATTTAAAGAAACTAATTAAGCCATCCACCCAATCCATTGTAGCATCTGGGTCCATCTTCCCATTGTAGGTAGGCAAGTCAAGATTGGCATCCATGGTTTTTCTCTCCATAGATTTGAGAATCCTCATCAATATCCTCTATTCTGTAGGGTATTCTTCTTCCTCCTCAAGGGGTTCTTCATCTCTCACTTGTTCAATATCTCTAGAGTTTTCACTACCTCTATTCTTGAGTTCTTCCCTAAGATTCTCTACTTCTTGCCTCATTAACTACATCTCTCTGGCTCTTTTTTCATCTTTCCTTAAATTCTAATCATGAAAGTATTTGACTATCTTTGCATTGTTCATCCTTCAAGACAACCCTCCATCATCTTCTTCTGTCATGGTGTCAACAAATTTATTAGCCTAAGGGATCTTAGGTATGCTTTGATACCACTTGATGCAGAGATCTCCCTTAAATAGAAAAACTAATGTGGTGTAGCCTTAATATTTTTCCCAAATACTCCAAAATAGATTCAAAATAGGGCTCAACACCTTTGAAACAATTCTACTTCAAAAGATAGCCTAGGCACCGAAGTTGCTCTATTAGGCTTCAAAGCACAAAATCTACCAAAACTAGGTTTTTTCTTGGATATGGAACCTATGAGTTTAGAGGGAGGTGTAAATGTTCCTTAATGATCAACCATCTCAAAATGGTGAGGTTGGTATGCCTATCTGGTTCCTAAAGTCCTCAAACAACCATTTTGCCAATAAGGTCAAGGAGCCCCTTTTAGCCCTACCAACAAGGTAATTAGGACTTGCTTTGAAATTCCTCCAAAGGACCCTAAAAAAAAATATCTTTATGGATACCCTTTCAGGAGAAGTACAATATTCCAAACTTATAGGCTCCATATTGGTCAAATGATGCCCTAACCAAAAATGCAACAAATTCCTTGTATAAGCCTACTTGCTAAGGTTTATGAAGGAAATGCTTGTTAGATGTTTGACTTGGAAAATATACTAATGAAAAAACATAAAATGAACCATAAGAATGCATTATCCACCATTAGGTTGGATTCATCCACTCCCCAAGTGCCTGCAGCACTCTAACACCTATTATTCTACACCAAACACATATAGATGTTTGGGTTAGGGCTTGCTAGAAATGAAGAAGCCTTGACTTCCATCTCCCATCCTTGAAGAATATTATATTAAAACTTCCTAAATTGCATTTTATCAATTGGTTTTGAAATCTAATGGTGGGAATGCAAGTTAGGTCCTCATTTCTAAAACTGGCCACCAAAAGGAGGGTTTTGGTGCACCTAAGGAAGATCTTTTAATAACTTGAGTTGTAGAGCACTTTAGGCCCTCAAATAAATTACATTAATCAAGTAGTATTTTTAGGATTCTAGAATGATAAGTTTTTCACATCTTCCAATAAGTACATGTTTGTACACTCATAATTTGCAGCATTTTACAAGGAAAAAAAGGATCTTTATTTGGTTTCAAAATCAAAATTATATTTTATGACTTCAACCCACTTGAAAGGGCTATTTGAAGTCCTTACCCAACTATCCCAATCAAAATTCAAAGGTTGTGACCATTGGTGGAAGTTTTAACAAAAGTTGTCAAGCAACTTTTTGTTGCATTTAGCAACTTTTTGCAATATTCACAATTTGTGCAATCTAACCCTTCTAGGACTTTTTCCTTGTGCCGTAGAGGCCTATAATATGTTTAAAAACCTAAATAAATTCCTATCCTATGCTAGATCTAAGAAATTCCTCTTGACCATAATCAAAACTCATGGTTTATAAAGTACGAAATGGGGACTAGGTCTTACAATTAGACTCAAATTATTGAATAGCTATGGTGATTGTATTACAAATGTCTCTTAGGCTTAAATTCTCTTGAGTAGAACTTATGAAGAGTTAAAAATTTAGATTCCATGGTGAAAGGATAGTTAGGTGATCTCCATTAGTTCATAGGTTTGCTCATCCTCTCCATTAGTTCCTTCTCATATCTTAACTCATTCCTTAGTTGATCACTTTGTGATCTCATATTTGCAATCTCTATATCCTTTATGTTCAGTTCTTGATTTTCAAGTAGTAGTTGATTCATCATGTCTTTTTGAATGTTTGTAAGCTTCTGCACATTAGATTTTCTTTCATCAAGTTTGGTAGCTATTTGTCTTTTATCTTATTATGCCATGACTTTGTCTTCACCTTTATTTTTATGTTTAGTCACTTCTCATAGTCTTACTAGTTCGATTTCATGTTTTCTCTTCAATCATCTAAATTCTTCATTTAGAATGTTTTTTTTTCTTTAATAGGTCTGTTATAGTTACATCACTTTCACTCGAATTTCTATTGTCAAACATTCCTTCAGTATCCACATCTTGATAGAATGTATCATTTTTTGAAATAGTCACCTCTTTCCTTTTCCTTAAGGATCTCTTCAATTCCTCTCTTGTTGCTTAAAGTTGTTGCAGTATGATCTAGATGTCAAGCATATGATTTTAAATTATATTTCCTAATTTGTAAGCCTCCATCTCAAAGATCTCAACTCTCAAGAAGTTAGAATTTTTTTAAGAGAACAAATCTTTGATACCAATTTTTGGAAGTTTATTAGAAAATTGAGATATTGAGAGGAGGGGTGAATTAGTATCACTAAAAAAAATTATCTTTTAAAGAAAATAACAAACTAACTATATTCATCACTAATACATTGCATATCTAGATCATGAATAATATCAAATAGTGTTACTCGACACTTATGATTTTTGATGCTCAGACATAACTATTTTGCCTACTAACATTCAGCCTCTACTAGCTTGGCTCCTTTTGTATTACTCAATACATACTCACTCTACTTTACTTTGTATTTAGTGTGTATTGGATAATGAAGATTCCATAGGGATACTCGATGACCATAAACTTTCTTGGCTCTTGTAGAGCTCAGTATGTACATGACTATTTACAAGCCTAACAAATACATAACTTGGCCTATATAGAGTGACTCGATCATAGTGATGACCAACTAACTTCACCTTCTATATGACTAAGTGTTTGACACTAATAGATAAATAACTAAAGAGATCAATAGATTACCCATCAGAGAACTTCTTATAATGCCCAATTGACTTCCTTTCAATAACATACCATCTTGGATGACAAAATCCAACCACCTATTTTTGTCTAGAGTAATGGGTTCTATAGACACTTTCCAAGGGTCAACAAAATCAAGTTTATCTAGATACAAAATCTTGAGTTCCTTGAACCCAACCTCAATCTACATCTCTACCAAAAAAAATTGTCTCTTTCTAAGAGAATCTATGACCCTTTTAGACTTCTCACTCGTTGTTTCAAAAAAAATGTGTAACTTTTCAAAAACTCGATCCATTTCAAATCCTTAGGAAGAAGATAATGTCTCCACTTCTTCAATTCATGAACTATGGCATAGAACTCTTGATTTGAAACAAAATATTTTGTTTTGGAGTCATTTAACTTCTCACTAAAGTAAGTAATAGGCCTACCTCTTGGCTCAAAAAATCTCCAATTACATTACTATTAGCATCATATACTACTTGAAAAACCTTAATAAAATCTATAATTGCTAAAGCAATTTGTTCTATAACTTTCTATTTTAACAATTCAAAACTCTTATCTTCTCCTATATTTTAATTAAACTTCTTCCAATCCTCTCATTTTACACTATTAAAACTCATGATAAATTTTCTATAAAATCTAGCCAGACTATGAAAAGGTCTTACCTTACTCACACTTCTTGGAGTAGGCCATTCAAGGATAGCCTTCAACTTCTCTGTATCCATTTTTAGACCTTCTTTTGAAACTAAAAATCCTAAAATTACTAACTTCTCCTTCACAAAATTACATCTTTTCATATTAATAAATAATTCATCTTCCATTTTGTTGGTTCACAGTTTGTCCCTCCTAGGTTTGGCTAATACTTTTTCTTGAATGCATAGTGTGTGGGGAAATAAAAAGATGTTACCAATAGATGAGTCAGTGTATGGGTAATATTAGTACCCTTTGAATTGAAAGGTACAACTCCCCTTGGTGCAAAGATTTGCAATAAATGTTATCTTTAGTAGATTAGGGGGTTTTGGGGGTATGCTCTTAACCAAAGAGAAATATAAGCAACAACCATATTACTCATAACTACAAGAAATCTAGGTAGAGAGAAGGATTTGGACAATCTACAATACCCATAGATGTGGATCTTGTAAGCTATCTTTCAACTCTTTTACACTACTTATACCTTCTACTTGACTACTCCTATAACTGCAACTATTGGATGAGAGCAGTGTATAATGAGAAAAGAACATTCATGTACCCAATTGGCTCTCTAACTAGAAAAAGTTACTCAATAGCAACTTCCTAGCTCACTTTAACTCAAATTCCACAATACTCCATGAAAAAATATACTATTTAGATGTAACAACAACAATAAAGTGGAGTGAAATTCAATGATGTAGTGACACGGAGCTCATCCTATCAAATTATAGCAACTCACAGATTGCCTCTATTTTAATTAGTTTCTCATTAAATAGACCCACTTCTAGCCACTGGAATGAACATGCAACTAACTATGAAATGCAATGAAGCCAAGGAAATGAAATATAATTGAACATGAAAAGCAATTCCCATATTGTTTATACTAGTAGCTCCACACCACTACACATATCAATGCAACATTAACAACTCCATATCCAATTGTCCTTCAATTGAAGGCTAAAATAAACTAAGATGAATGACAAACAATCAAGTAAACTAGGTAGTCCTAGCTAAAATCAAATTAACAACAATTTTTTTCGATCCTTCAATAATCTTTGAAAGTTATATTTATAGGCCCTCATAGAATTTTGGTCGATTACATTTCATCATTACTGATGAGGACACAACCCAAGACAAAAATGAATGCAATAGGAAAATGGGAATATTATTATAAGAAGTGATATTCTATTACATCCAATACAAAAAAAAATAGACTCCATGACATGCCCTATGGGCTTACAATGTTATTAGATTCTAGAAAAAAACCCTTCTCATAGTACCTTCTCCCAAACTCCACCAAAAATTGCCTTTACAATGCCTGAAATGTCCTTAAGTGACCCATATTAGGTTTAGGGTTAGGAATAAATTTTATAATATTCCATTTGGTATCCACCACCAAAATATAAGGTTCTATAAAACTCATTAGAAGTCGGTGTAAAATTAGAAGAATCCAAAAATGGTAGTCCAACTTTCGGGAGGCATAACTTTTATTTTGAGACTCTAATTGACAAACCGTTTACATTTCTAGAAAGCTCTCCAAGAACTCTATAGGCCTATGTAAAATCCTATCTTTTCACCCATTTTTTGGTCCCGTGCAAGGCCATTTATTGCCTCAAATCTAACTTTGAAGTGCTCTTAGGAGGTCTCCAGGTAACTTAAAACTGCAATAACTTTCAATTTGTAAAGCCTTTTGACCTGATTCTTTTTCTAGAGTGCTTTAAATTATAAGTATAATCATCCCTCCAATCTATACCCTATAAATCATTATAATTATGGCTCAATTAAAAACTAACCTATTTTCTACATTGGCATGTATCCAAAGGTGCTCAAAAACTCTAACCCAAAAAACCAATAATGGAGCTATGGGAGTTGGATTCTTTATTTGACCCAAATGGGTATCTAGAAATGAAAAAATTTTAAATAAAAACTAACACTATGTATATTTTTGGGTGATACAGGATCACCCTTACACTATTGGATGCTCCTGCATCAATTACATAATAGAGCATTCACAGAGGCATAACCAAAATTAGGCATGATAATAGTCATCTATTAAAAAAATATGCATGCAAGGAGAATTTCCAAAAATAGATAAAATAGATAGAGTTAGAAAGAGAGAACTACTACATTTGGATTAGGCATGGCAATAGTCATCTATTAAAAAAATATGCATGCAAGGAGAATTTCCAAAAATAGATAAAATAGATAGAGTGAGAGAGAGAGCACTACTACATTTGGACCCAAATTGCAATGGCAGGCCATCACAATTGCGATGTCTATCCATTTTACTAGCGACAGAACCACGAATTGGCTCCCATCACATAGTCATCAAAATTTTACTATCACAAATTGTGATAGAAAGGGTGTCCATCATAAGAGTGATGGATGACATTATCATAACTTGAAAGAAGGAAGAGACAAGAGTTCATGTTTGCAACATCACAATTATGACAGTATGGTGTCACAATTATGACATCATAAGATCCCATTCTGTTGTCGCAATTGCAATGTCAATGTGAAAGGTGTGTTGTGGAAGTGAAATTTATCCATTAGGAATATTCATCATAATTATGACAGTTGTGTTGTGCAAGTGATAGATAGCTATCAAAAGAGGTCATCGCAATTGTGATGGTTAGTCAAATTATTTTTAAAAATGTTTCTTTTAACACTTAGACCAGCCTAATGAGATATTCTTGGGTCCTCCTCAGCTTCTTCATGTTTTTATTTATCAGATGTTATATGTTTTTTTGTCCACTTGTCATGTGTTTTCTATATGTATATATATCTAGTCTCGCATAATAACAAACAATGCATATTTTGAGCTCTCAAAAGAGGATAAAGGACACCATGATGTTTTTGGCAGTGCTAACATTGTTAGTATTTTTGCTTCCAACAACAACAGTAGTATGCCCGATGAATATAACCAAGGAATTGGATGTGCATCCATAGATATTTCAAAAATGCTTATTAAGAGATTTATTAGATTGTTGTGAAGGGATCAATGACTTGATTAAAATCTTCCACATCTCAACTTGTTATTTTCTCTTACCCAATGAAAAAAATAGTGGACTCCTACATTGATGAATTAAAGGAGTAGCTCATTGGTCATGAGATAAACTCCAAACTCATCACAACTTGTAGGTATCCATTAAATAATAGAGTGCTTAATGAGACGTTCATTATAAAATTTGTTTCTTTACTGGAGGTACTCATCCTCTTGTTGGTTGTCATTCCTTCACTAGAGGTACTCTAGTGATCACTTTAAAGACTCCATCAAATGTTGGGGGAAGGGATATCCATCAGAGATTTATTATTCAAACTCATTAACCCTTTTAGGTGGAATATTATTTGACAGAACTATCACAAATTATCAAAAACAAACTCCAACTTGTTTGCAAAGAAAATTCAAGAGCATACTAGATGTTTTCCTATTGAGGAGGAAAGCCTAATTGAGGAGAATAATATGGATTATCATATTGCAATGAATACAACTCAAAAAGGATTTATCTTGTTGACTAAGAATATATTCTCAATACCAAGAATATTTTAACTAACTCAGCAAAACATAATTCACCTATAGCTACTCCTCCAACTGGAAGTTTCTTTTAAAAAACAATCATCACTAGATCCTTAGAAAAAAGACTAGATTTTTTTAAAAAGAAAGCTTTGGAGAGCCCCAAGTTCAATTCTACAAATATTGGAGGGTAGGCTTTTGCAAAGGAAAATCTAAGTGAGTTTCAAAATAGATATGGTTCATCAATCAAAAAGAAGGATTCAAAAAAACCCAATGTAAGAACTGGTAGCACCTTTGCAAGCCAGATTTCACCAAGGATAAGTCAGAAACCAAGCAACATATTATGCAATTTTTCACTTAACATATTTCTATTTTCCAAATAATGAGAGTCTCAAGACTGATGTAGCAGTCTTTGGTTATAGAGATATTTGACAATTCATCATTATGTTATAGAAATATTGTCTTAATCTTGAAAAATGAAGAATTGGAAGACCCAAATCCAAGATCCAATTCACTAATTAGTAGACAATAAAATATCTTCAAGGTTTCAAGATTAATCAATTGATTGATTGATTTGGGTAAAGATTTCATTCTTATATAGCTTATCTTTAATATCTCTATGAGTCTAAGATGCCCCAAAGTGTCTGGTAAAGATTGTAGCTTCTAGCAACCATGAATTTTTGGTGTCATCAAGGAAGACAGATCTCCAAGAGAGGTTAACAAGTTTTAATATATTTTTTAAAACAATGAAACCTATTAACATATAATCTTATTGATAGCTTAGAGCCTTCTTGAGGGTTTTGAATTATTTTCCATTTTCTTCTCTATTGTCATGGTGTATGAGGTTTTCTATGTGAGTTCTTCAAAGGTTTTTCTTCCATCTCTTTTGTTATTGTAATATTATTTGTATATAACTAGGCACACACATCTTCCACAAAAATCTTTGATCAATAACTAAACAATTTCAACTTCCTCAATGTTATTTTTGAAATTACAAATACGTATAGCCTTTGCAATTGGAGACTTATGTGTGTGATCATGTTGGGTGAAGGAAGAGGGCATAACTATTATTTGAGTATACACAAATTGTGTTGTCAAGAGAGATTCATGAAAGACCTACAATTTTTTCACAAGATATTCAAGAATGACATTGTTATAGACTCTAACAAATACACTAGTTAGTTTTTTTGTAGTGTTGCATACATTTGAAATTCTTGGATCATGAAAAGATAATACATGAACATATGAACTCCACTAGTTTTGAGCCCAATCTCTTCAAATGAGTCTCCTCATTAATATGTATGTTAAATTTCAAGTATGAGGAAATTCTTGTAAAGTGTTTAATGGAAATCCCATCAAAATATGATTTTGTGGAGTGCAATCATGACTTTCTATGTCTAATCAAAGCTACAGAGATGAAGCTTTTGAGCCCTTTTGTGCAATGGAAAGATGATGTAATAGGCTCACTGATGCTCTCTCTCATTTCACGTTCATGGCTACTAAATGTAACCAGAGATACCCCACATCAATGTGATGGACTTAAAATCTACACATCTCACCAACTAACCATCCTCATCGAGTCCCCATTTACACTCGACCACTCTCACCAATTGCATCTTGGGCTCTCATAAAGATGGTTATATAGAAAATAAAACATAAATGTCGGTTCTTGTGTTTGGTTGCTCACCCATGGCATTCTACATGAAAGAGGTGGAAACTTGACATCAAGGCATGAACAACTTTGAATGTTTTGGGTTCACATTTGGTCTGTTATCGGCTTAGAAAATAAAGGCACCACCATTTTCCATAAGACCCTCCTTATTGGGTTTCTTGAGATTGCTACCATGCTCACGGTGTCTATTTACACCACTGCAACACCTTGTCATTTTAAAGACATTGTTTGGAGACTCAAAATTGTTAAACCAACCTCTCCTCCCACTTAAAAATTGCCACATACAAATCAGGTTGTTGGGCTATCCATTTCATGTCGATTATCTGCATATCACATGGCTCCTCCATTAGTGGATATACAAAGCATCCACTTAAAACTGCCATCTTTTCTTTGATATCATATTCACAACTAAAAACAAGAACTTGACTCATAAACAATAAACTAATCCATTACATTCCACTTGCAGTGACCCCATTCCCATTGTTAGGTTTCTCTTCACATTATCGTGAGAAATAGAGAAGCCATCACCTCAAAACTAACCACCCAAAATGTCTATAACTGAATACACAGAAGGAATAACTAATCAAGAATCGATAACAAAAAGACACAGAAATTATTTAAAAACCAAGGACACATACTCCATTAAATGCTTAATTCTAAACTACAAAAGTATGGCTACCTCTCTGGCTGTCGCCAAAGAGCAATGTGAATTCCTTCACGGTTCACTCCCTCATAATCTCTCTACTCTCCCTTTTCAGTTACATATTTCTCTCTTTTAAAGAGATCATAGGTAGTTATTAAAACCACCTTATATTTGCCCGATGCAAATCTATCTTTCTTGATTTTAAATACATTTCAAGCATTTTTTAATACATTTTAGTACAATTTCACTATTTCTTTGCATGGTGTCATGAATCCAAAAAGAACTCAAACATTTCAACATTACAAAACTTGTCATAATGCTCTAGGTCGAGGTGCTCCCACATCACAAGAACAAGTGCAAAGGTTTCCTACTTTGCACGTAGGAGCACAATGAGAGCATGCACTTATTTGTAGGTTAATGGATTAGGTATGGGCTAGCAACTCCATACCTACATTCTCCAAACAAATTTATATTGGGATTATATTCGCAAAAATGTGTTGGTTTTTATGAATGCAATTTTTAGCAACATAGTAGATGGATACCAAGTGTTTGACAAAATACCCTAGTGTAATTTGATTTCATGGAATGCCATTATTTTAATAACACATGACATGAGTGTAATGGAAATTCTCTTGAATTTTTTGTTGAGATGCAACAATTGAGTATGAAGCCAAACCACTACACCTTTGCAAGTATTATCATAACATATGACATTGAATCAACAAAGGAATAGGGAAAACAAGTCCACATTACAGGTATGCTAAATGCAGATGTGATGATTACAAGATGTGCTATGCATGGCCATATTAAGGATGCATTTATGGTTTTTCAGAAAATGTGCAAAACTCTTGTTAGACCAGATTCTATTACATATACAAACATTTTCCTAGCCTGTGCACAGTTGATAGCTCTACAATAGGGTAGGGAGATAATAAATCTATGATAAATTATAAAGCAATGCCTTACAGTACTATTCTTCACTATTAGTCCAACCCAACCAGTAAATCTTAACACATTTTATCTTTGATACAAAAAGTCATATTTGACACTACAGTATAAACATGGCATCTATTATTAATAAGAAATGTTGTGCTCAAAAAAAATTAGGTCTACAAAAGACAATATTTGGAATTTAGGATGATCATTAATTAATACCAAAAAATGATACCATTACAACCACCAAAAGAATCTAAAAATCTAGAAGGAAAGCAGTAAAGAACATAAAAACTAATCTAAATAATATTTTTAATAAAAGTACACTGGAACAACTTAAAAAAAGTTTCTAGGACAAAGATTTTGAAAAGATTTAAACCAATTTCTAGAACAGAGAATTTGAATAGAATATGCATACCTCTGTTTGTAAGTTGCAATATTTGTATCCGAATGGAAGGCATGATCTTCTTAGATGTCACTTGACCACTACTCTATCTTTTCTTGGACATGAACAAACGTCCCTACACAAACCTCCAACCACCACAATCAATCAAGTGAACCCCAATTAGAAAGTAGAAATTGTAAAAAATATAAATATTTTTCAAAAGATAACAATAATTTTAAAGAAAATGGATATGCATCATTCAATCCCCATTCCTCCAGGCACAACTATCCTAATGTACCCAATATACAATAGAACCTACTACAAACAAAGAAGAGTCTCTAATCATTGTTGTAGAGCTTTTGTAGTATTTTCACTACATGAAATTTTATATAATTTATTTAATCTCCTTTGTTGAAACACCTCCTGCCAATCAAAGTTGTTGCATTTTCTCTAAATTCTAACTTCTTCAATCATCTTTTTGAGCTTTCCCTCCAAAGGCAACACAACTTGGTAGAAGACAAAGTAAATAAGAGACTAAATGTCAACATATGAAAGCCATGATGAACACAAATACAAAGAAATGACATAGAGAAATAAATCACAATATAGAAGGAGCCATGCAGGTAACAAAGAAATAAAGAATATATATAAAGTTACAATAAAGACAAACAAAATCTGCTTATGTGATTTCATAGTTCAAGCTATAATTTTCATCAAACAACTACCACATGAATCTTATAGAATTTTATATTATGCCAAGTAATCATTATTTAAATATCATTGAAAGAAAAAAGAACCCAAGAAAAAATGTATCCTTGTGTATAAGTGATCTCGTTTGTGCAAAATTTTGTGAAATAAAATTTTCTTAGTTTGGGGAGATGGAGTATATTATGTTGTTAAATGAAATAGAGAAATGTGCATGTCATAAAATGAAGAGGCATGACTTGTGTACTTGATAAAAATTGAACCTAGGGACAAGAGTTCAACCCAAGGATGATGTTGGAATATTTAGAATAATTGAGAGGGGGTAACTTAGTTTTCCAAGGTCCAAATGTACAAATAAAAAAATTCTAGTACTCACTAAACATATATGTGCATGCATTGATTAGATCAACCAATATCTCCATAATGTTGTAGGTTATTGTCCTGGATCAAAAGAAATGTGTAGAAATGTAAACATGAAACATCACAAACTCATTGACATAATTTGACTCAAGGATTTAATGTGGAAACCCAATTTGGGAAAAGCCACTAGTAACATGCTACCAATTTTTACTCTTCTGAAGTGAGCCCTGCGAGGAGCCAACCCTATTAAAGGTTACAATGCACACTATTAAATGTGACCTTTATTAAAGGATTTCAATCACCCTAAAATGAGTGAACCTTGTTAGAAGACTTCAGAGTATCCCATTCAAATGCCACCCGCTTAAAGGGTTTACTTATGCCTATTAGGTCAATCTTAATCCAAAGGATTTATCCAAACTGATACAATTGTTAGAAAGTAGTAGCTGTTGAAATTTGATTGAAAAGATTATTGATTAGAAAGATTTTTATGTGTTTCAATCATTATTTTTTCACTAATGTCAAACTTGCTATTTTCTAGTAAGACAATTTCTTATTTGTTTCAAGTACTATCACGTAGTTGATTGATGAGGAGGATTTGATCAATAAGATGTAACAAAAGCACCTATAGGAAAGGTTGAGTTATGATTATGTAATGAAGTACAAGGATCAGTTAAGATAGTGATAACATGATGTATTGATGATCTACTTAAGGTTACAAAATGGTTGGCTACACTTAGAAAGTTTAGAAGAACAAGTTAAATAAAGTTTGTCTGCCAAGCTTGACCAAGTGGATAGTAGGTGCCAAGAAAAGTTAGTTCAAGCTAAGAAAAAGGTCAATTGGAGCCACGTCAAAGAAAAATCTAGTGGATGTCAAGCAAGATAGTAGATGCTAAGTGATAGTACAATTGATCTTAAGTGACACAGTATGTGCCGAGCATTAGAAGATTGATAATGTTGAGCTATTACATTATGAAAAAGATTGAAGATTTTCCAAATAATAGTCAACAAGTTTGTTTTCTTGGAACTTGTGAACTAGGAGGAAGATAAGATTGATGAGCTGGTGGTACAGAATCTTATGTAAATTTTTTTGGAGGTGAATTCAAATGGATTCTAAGAGAAGTTTCTAGAGAAGACAAGATATGGGGTAGATACATTGTATCCTACCTAATCCATTTAAAACCCTAATTTAGATGATGGATAATGAGCAAGAAAATGTTCTAATTTTCTATATATAGGAATGTTTGGTCATAAACAAAAAGTGTTAGAGAGTTTGATGTGAGAACCTAAGAAGGAGAAGGAGAAAGGGGTTTTTCTTCATCAAGTGACCAAAGAGAAGTGTCTGTAATGGCGTGATAAGCAAGAAGGCTTAAGAAGATGAATGCTTAAGGGGTGAAAAAGCTATCAAAATTTCAAATAATGAAAGCCAAGTAGAATTGAGGACTGAACAGAGGTTTGTAATCTACAAGTAAAGTTGTAAGTTATATCAGATCAAAGCTCTACTATTACTCTCTACCAATTGCATCAGTCTAGGGTAAATCCTTTGGAGTAAGGTTGACTTAATAGTAAGTAGAAAATCCTTTAATAGGGTTGCATTCCAAGTGAATGGCCTAAAATCCTCTAACAAGGCTCACTTTTAACAAGGTGATTGAAATCCATTAACTGGGTCACATTTAACAGTGTGCATTGTAACATTTAGTAGGGTTGGCCTTTCACAGGGCATCACTTCAGAAGAGTGAAAAAGGAGTAGCATGTTACTGGTGGTTTTTTCCAAATTGAGTTTCCATGTTAAATCATTATGTCAAATGTGTTGATGAATGTGTTGTGTTTCATGCCTTATATTTCAGAAGTTTGTTTGACATTAACATATAAGTTTTAGTTGATACACAATGAATGCATGCATGGTTATGAATGTTTTATGGGTACACTGAATTGTGAGAAAAGTTTTATTTGTACATTTAAACCTTGAATAACTGATTCACTCCCCCTCTTAGTTATTCTAAAAGATTTCCAACAATTGGTATCAGAGCCTTCTACTTAAGAGGACTAGTTTTAAGGTACTAGAAGCAAAAAGATCAAGATGTATAAAAGAGAAGTACCCAAGCTTAATAGAGATAACTTTCCTACATGAAAAATTTTGATGAAGCTACACCTTGGAGGACTTGGAGATCATGCACAATCTTCCATTTTAGTGGAGAATGTTGATCCAACAAGAGCCCTAACTACTGAAGATATGAAGAAAAAGAAAGAACACAATCAAGTGATGTTGGAGATTGCCTCTACCCTAAGCTATGCTAAATTTGATGATATCAAATGATGTGACATTGAAAATAAGATGTGGGATACCCTGGACACAAATTATGGAGGAGACAAAAATGTTCAAAGAGCCAAGTTAGAGAGTCTTAGAGGTAAGTTTGATGACATGAGAATGGAAGAAGGTGAGAATATTGCTCAATATGTTGCTAGGATAAAAGAAGTTGTTAGTGCAATAAAAGGTGCTACTAGCAAAATAAATGATGATATTATGCCAAGTAAAGTCCTAAGGACGTTACTACCTATTTATGCCATTAGAGTTTCTACAATCCAAGAGTTAAGATGTATACCAGGAAATAATCTAACCCTTGAAGGTTTGGTAGGTAGACTCATTGCTTTTGAGCTATCTAATTTTTACGATTACAAACTAGAGAGTATTGAATCAGCTTTCAAAGCTAAATTGTTATTGAAGGATTCTGAGGAGGTAAAGTAGAAGAAGAAGAAAATAAAGATAAAATACATATCTAGTGATAGCAACACAGATGAAAAATTCATTGAACAATTGGAAGCACTACTAGAAAGAAGATTTCACAGAGGAAAAGGTAAGTTTCCCATCATTTGTTTCAATTGCAATGAAGTTGGTCATATTGTTGCAAGATGTACATAGAAGAAGAACTATAGAGAAGGAAACAAGCACAAAAATAGAAGAGAAGATGATGGTAGAGACTATAGAGACAAAGGAAAGAAATCATGCTACATTGCTAATGAACATGACTCTAATGAACATGATGATGAAGTGGTATATGTTGTAACGAAGGACGAATCTGATGAGGATGAGACAACTACACTTGTGACTTGTGTGAACAAGAATGATAAATAGATCATTGACAGTGGATTCTTATGTCACATGACTAGAGATAAAAGTAAGTTTATTACCTTAACTTGTTATGATGGAAATAGTGTAAGGTTTGGTAATGATGCACCATGTTTGATAAAAGGAAAAGGGTCTATCAAACTCACAAACAAGATATCATGTGACAATGCTTACTATGTTGAAAGATTGAATTATAACTTGTTAAGTGTGTCACAATTGAATAATTTGGGATGCAAAGTTGAATTTGAAAATAAAACTAGCAAGATCTATGACACAAATGGGAAGTTGATTAGAAAAGGTGATCAAACTAGAAGTAATTTGTTCTATCTAGATATAGAGGATGCTACTTGTCTTATTGCAAAATTTGATGATGTATGGCTTTGGCACAAGAGATTATGTCATGTTAATTTTGATAATTTGGTTAGTATCAGTAACATGAAAAGAGTTAGAGGTTTTCCTAAGTTGAAAAAACCTAATAATTTATAGTATGCAAACAATGTCAGCTAGGAAAAATGAAAAAGTCAAGCTTTAAGAGTAAAGCTTATACCTCTAAAGAAATACTAGAGATTGTTCATACTAACTTGTGTGGACCTATTAAAGTGCAAAGCTATAGAGGAGATAAGTACATAATGCTATTTGTTGATGATTACTCTAGGATGATAACAATCATGTTTCTAAAGAAAAAATTTGATGCTTTTCAAATGTTTAAATGCTACTTGGCAAGAGTTGAAAAAGAAATCGGTAAAAGTTTGAAATGCTTGAGATCAGACAGAGGAGGAGAATTCACTTCAAATGAGTTTGAGATGTTCTATAATGACAAAGTAATCAAAAGATGGACATCTGCTCCTAGGACCCCTACACAAAATAAAATTTCTAAAAGAAGAAATAGGTCTATAATGGACTTGGCTAGAATACTCATGATGGAGAAAAATGTTGCTCTAAAATAATGGAGAGAAGTTGTAAGTACTGTTGTATATACCTTGAATCATGTGCAAGTCAAGAAAGGTACTCATTCAACACCTTTTGAACTATGGTATGGATATCCACCTAATGTGAAATACTTTAAGGTATTTGGAAGAAAATGTTATATTCTTAAAGATGTTAGGAATGGAAAGCTTGATGCCAAAAAGTGAAGAAGGTATATTCCTTGGTTAATCCACAAGAAGTAAACCTTACAAGTGTTTAAATACTAACACTAACAAAATTGTGGAAAGTGCAAATGTGATTTTTGATGAATTTGAAAAAGTACATGAGGTTGAACCTACAAAAGAACTAGAAGAGTACAAATCATTTGTATACTTCTATGAAGGAATGCCTACTGAAGAAGATGCTACAAATCAAGTTACAAACTAATAGCAAGTCTTAGTGACTATCAAGTCACAACCTGTGAATGTTGAGTTGCATTCAAGAACCGAGTTGCATTCAGATGCCAAGTTGTAGAATGAAGAAAATACACATCTTGATTCTGAGATCAGTGACACTAAAGCTGAGAGAGAAAATATAGTTAGAATAATTGAACCAAGATTGTCCAAATATGTCAAAAGACATCATCCTATAGATCAAATCATTGGAGACAAAGATGCAAGGCCAATGACAAGAAATAGAATGAAAAGTGAATCATGTTTATTAAACATGAAGGAACCTAAGACAATAAAAGATGCATTGGAAGATGATGACTAGTACAAGGCTATGGAAGAAGAAATTCAGTAGATAGAGAAGAACAAAACATGGAGTCTAGTTCCTAGATCAGAAGACAAGAATGTGATTGGCACCAAATGGGTATTTAGAAACAAGCTAGATGAGAATGGTGAAGTGAGAAGGAACAAAAAAAGACTAGTTTGCAAAGGATATGCACTGGAAGAAGGAATTGACTATGGTGATACATTTGTGCCTGTTGCAAGAATGGAAGGGGTGAGAATTCTACTTGCTTATGCTGCATACAAAGGTTTCAAAGTTTATCAAATGGATGTTAAATCTGCATTTCTGAATGGCATACTAGAAGAAGAAGTCTACATAGAATAGACAGAAGGATTTTTTGATAAGAATAATAAGAATATGGTATGTAGATTGCACAAATCCCTATATGGATTGAAGCAAGCACCAAGAGCATGGTATGAGAGACTTCATACTTATCTTGTGAAGATTGGATTTGAAAGGATAGATGATAATAGCAATTTGTACATGAAGGTAGATAAGGAAAAAGGTATACTATTATTTGAAATATTTGTTGATCATATCATATTTGGAGGACAAGGTGCTTTGTGTAAGGATTTTGCAAATTAGATGAGGCAAGAATTTGAAATGGCTATGTTTGGAGAGATCAAATTCTTTGTGGGATTACAATTATACTAGATGAATTATGGTATATATATCACTCAGTCAAAATATGTCAAAGAGATATTGAAGACATTTGGATTAGAGGATTCCAAATCAATAAGTACACCTATGGTGACAGGACTTAAGCTATCAAAGAATGATGATTCAATTGAGGTAGATTAAACATTATACAAATCCATGATTGGCAAATTGTAATCTTTAGTACATATCAAACCTAGTATTACAGTAGTTGTGGGGATAGTTGCAAGATTCTCTTCTAATCCCACAGAGAATCACTTAATGGTTGTGAAGAGAATAATGAGATACTTGAAATGAATAGAAGAGTTTGGTTTATACTATAAGAAGAATGAAAAGTTTGAACTGAGAGCCTACACTGATGTTGATTGGGCTGGAAACATTGATGATAGAAAGACCACTAGTGGAGGAGCAATCTTCTTAAGCAAAAGACTAGTTACATGGACTAGCAAGAAGCAGAGTTGTACTTCCCAATCTACTACTGAAGTAGAATATGTTGTTGCTGATATTAACTACACAAACATTGTATTGATCAAATAGCTACTCAAAGTAATGAAGGAAGAAATCATAGAACCAATTACACTTTATTGTGATAATACAAGTGTTATCAATATATCAAAGAATCTAGTGATGCACACAAAGGCAAAGCGCATTGCAATCAAGTATCACTATGCAAGAGAGTTAGTTCAAGATAAAGACGTGAAGATGGAATATTCTAACACAAAGGAGCAAATTTTTGATATCTTCACAAAAGCATTACCTAAGGATGCTTATGAGTATCTTAGAGGAAAACTAGGGGTGATACCCCTATCAAAGGCTATGTAAGAGACAGAAGGACTTTTCTGCATCAAACAAACTGATGTTCATATAATACAAATTGATGCAATGGATCTTACTTTAGGAGTTGCCTAAAGTAATCATAAAAATGGAACTACAAATCAGTCACAAGCAAGGTGACGAAGGGAGAAATTGAAGAACTTGCAAAAAGCCTTTATCTGCATGTATTAAAGATGCCAAATTTTTGGTATATGTCTTTGGAATTGTTGTCAAAGAAGGAGAACGTACATTAAACTGATCAAATACAAGAGGAATAGTGGAGAAAGTACATCATTAGAAGATCAAGAAAGAAAGAGGGAAAAATAGTAGAAACTAATTAGAGAGGGAGAAAGCAATCAGAAAAAGGATCAAAACAAAGAGGGATACATTGATCAAAGAGTTAGAAGGATCATTATCAGATGGAGATATTGTACTATTCAATTCAACATGAAAGAGAGGCATAAGAAGGAACATATAGGGAGTTATATTTTGTAACCTAATTAGAAGATGAAAGTTGCAGATAGAGGGAGAAATTTTAATACAAGTTTTCTTTTTGGTATTGTCTTACTATTTTAACCTAGTTCATCATTTGATTGACTTGGTTGATCAATTTGGTTTGCCATCAATGCCAAAGAGGGAGATTGTTAAAATCTAATTGAAAAGATCATTGATTAGAAAGATTGTTATAAGGGAGATTGTTATGTGTTTCAATCTTTATTTTGTCACTGGTGTCAAACCTGCCATTTGCTAGTAAGACAAGTGCTTATATGTTTCAAGTACTATCACTTAGTTGATTGATGGGGAGGATTTGATCAACAAGATGTAACAAAAGCACCTAGAGGAAAGGTTGAGTTATGATTATGCAATGAAGTACAAGGATCAATTAAGATAGTGATAAGATAATGTATTGATGATCTACTTAAGGTTACAAAATGTTGAAAATATTCAAGACTATATAGGTTATTTAGAGGGGAGGGGTGAATCAATAACCAAAAAAACTTTATCTATTACAGATATTTGGCATTGTTGTCAAAGAGGGAGAAAGTACATTAAACTGATCAAGTTAAAGAGGAATAGTGGAGAAAGTACATCATTAGAAGATCTAGAAAGAAAGAGGGAAAAATAGTAGAAACTGATTAGAGAGGGAGAAAGCAATCAGAAAAAGAATCAGAACAAAGAGGGAGACATTGATTAGAGAGTTAGAAGGATCATTATCAGATGGAGATATTCTTTTGTTTAATTTAGCATGAAAGAGAGGCATAAGAAGGAACTCAAAGGGAATTATATTTTGTAACCTAATTAGAAGATGGAAGTTGCTAATAGAGGGAGAAATTTTAATACAAGTTTTCTTTTTGGTATTGTCTTACTGTTTTAACCTAGTTCATCATATGATTGACTTGGTTGATCAATTTGGTTTTCCATCAATGCGAAAGAGGGAGATTGTTGAAATTTGATTGAAAATATCATTGATTAGAAAGATTCTTATAAGGGAGATTGTTATGTGTTTCAACCATTATTTTTTCACTGATGTCAAATGTACTATTTGTTGATAAGACAATTGCTTATATGTTTTAAGTAATATCACTTAGTTGATTGATGAGGAGGATTTGATCAACAAGATGTAACAAAAGTACCTAGAAGGAAGGTTGAGTTATGATTATGCAATGAAGTACAAGGATCAGTTAAGACAGTGATAAAATGATGTATTGATGATCTACTTAAGGTTACAAAATGTTAGAAATATTCAAGACTATGATAGGTTACTAAGAGGGGAGGGGTGAATCAGTAACCAAAGAAACTTTATCTATTACAGATCTTAATTATAGTAATCCAATTACCATTTAGCTCATCATATCTGATCTAATTGCATGCATGAAAAACTAGAAACATAAAATATTCATAACACTTGAACACAATGATTTGGTGACCCAAAAACCTTCCAAATAGAAAGTAAAACTAGGGTGGGGATGATACCCACAAAACCTCGGTATTGCAGCATAAAGTTGCCATGTTAAGGCTTACAATGATCACTTCTGATGATCTGCCCTATCAAGAGCAATTAGGACTGCTAGGTCCACCTTGTTAGAGGTTTTACAAACACACAATGAAGTATGCACTCTATTAAGAGATTTAAGAAAGACTGTTAAGTCTACCTTGTGAAAGGATTTTGACTGGTTCACCTATTAGGATGAAATAGTAGATCTCTAACTTACAACTAGATTACTAATAGAGATTCCTTGATTGTAATGATCACCTTTCTATGATAGATTTGTCACTGTTGCTCCTTATGTTGATATGGCCTTCATAAATTTTTATCTATTGCTTACATTTGCATTCTTGCACTTGCATTACATACACATTTCATTCCATCCTTGTTGATATGATATAATACATCACATATATATATATATATATATATATCCAAATTACATAGTTACAAATTTGGCCATCATATAAGTTAACACATATATCACAAAATTGGCCCAAATGAAGACACTCAAGTTCTGAAGACTAACTTGGTGAAGTTCTGATACTTGGCACCCACTGTCATTACTTGGCATCATCATGCACTTAGTAGATGTAGAAGCTTGGTACATACTAATCACTTCAAAGTATTCTTGAACTAAGTCTACATTGGTGACTTGATAGATACTATGTAACTTGGCATACACTGAATCAGTTGGTGAACACATAAGTTTGATTTACACTAGCTTTGCATTACATGAACTGTGAATTTGGTAGAAATTGTAATGTTTAGTAACCACTAAAATGCTCAAGTTGAACTAGTAGACTGAATCTTCTCAGTTTGAACTGATGGGCTTTACACCAACTGAATACACTTGATAACCACTAAAATGCTCGATAGCTACTGGAATTAATCTAGAAAACTCGATAGCAACTATAGAGCTTGGTGGCTACTAAATTACATGGCGAACACTATAGACTCTTTAATGAGCTTGGTAGCCATACAAATGTGAATAAGTGTGTGTCACTAATAACAAACTTGACTGATATGTCAACACAAAATGGTTGGCTACACTTAGAAAGTTTAGAAGAACAAGTTAAATAAAGTTTGTCTATCAAGCTTGACCAAGTGGATAGTAGGCGCCAAGAAAAGTTAGTTCAAGCTGAGAAAAAAGTTAGTTGGGGCCAAGTGAAAGCAAAATCTAGTGGATGCCAAGCAAGATAGTAGATGCCAAATAAATTTTAGTTGATGCTGAGCACTAGTAAAATCTAGTTGATGCTGAGTGATTTTATAGTTGATGTTGAGTGATGCAGTATATGTTGAGCATCAGAAGATTGATAATGTTGAGTTGCTACATTATGACAAGGATTGAAGATTCACCAAATAAAAGCCAACAAGTTTGTTTTCTTGGAACTTGTGAACCAGGAGGAAGATAAGATTGATGAGCTAGTGGAACAAAATCTTATGTAAACCATTTTGGAGGTGAATTCAAATGGATTCTAAGAAAATTTTCTAGAGAAGACAAGATATGGAGTAGATACATTGTATCCTACCTAATCCATCCAAAACCCTAATTTAGATTATGGATAATAAGTGGGAAAATGTTCTAATTTCATGTGTATATGAATGTCTGGTCATGAAGCAAAAGAGTTAGGAAGTTTGATGCAAGAACCTAAGAAGGAGAAGGAGGAAGGGGTTTTGCTTCATCAAGTGACCCAATAGAAGTGTATGCAATGGCATGCTAAGTAAGAAGGCTTAAGAAGATGAATGCTTGAGGGTTGAACAAGCTGTCAGAATTGCAAAGAATGAAAGTCAAGTAGAATTGAGGACTGAACAAAGATCTATAATCTACAAGTAAGGCTGTAAGTTGTATCAGATCAAAGCTCTTATGTTACTCTCTAACAATTATATCAGTCTAGGGTAAATCCTTTGGAGTAAGGTTGACTTAACAGTCATTGGAAAATCCTTTAATAGGGTGGCATTCCAAGTGAATTGCCTAAAGTCCTCTAACAAGGCTCACTTTTTAAAAGGTGATTTAAATCCCTTAACTGGGTCACATTTAACATTGTGCATTGTAACCTTTAACAGGGTTGGCCTTTTACAGGGCATCACTTTAGAAGAGTGAAAAAGGAGTATCATTTTACTGGTGGTTTTTCCCAAATTGGGTTTCCATGTTAAATCATTGTGTCAAATGTGTTGATGAATGTGTTGTGTTTTATGTCTTATATTTCAGCAAGTTGATTTGATAGTAACATATAAGTTTTAGTTGATACACAATGAATACATGCATGGTATGAATGTTTTATGGGTTTACTAAATTGTTAGAAAAGTTTTATTTGTACATTTGGACCTTGAATAACTAATTCAAATTATTCTAAAAGATTTCCAATCGTAATAGTACTTGATCTTATAATAAAATAACTCAAGTACAGATTTCATATCTCTGATTCATCTCTCCATTTTTCTTGGCTTTCATTCCTTTCATCTTTGATTGCTTGTTCATCCTTCAATCTTTCACCTCCTTAAGCCTTCATGCTTGGTATGCCAACAACAGACTCTTTCCTTCAACCACAATATGAAGCAACACCTTCAGACTTCTTATCTTTCTCTGGCTTGTACTTTGACACTTTTCTTCTGGTTTGGTATCTCCTTATATAGAGAATTTTGATCTTTTTATGCTTAATCACAATCATCCATCTAAGGGTTAGGTTAGATTCATCAAATCCTCCCTACTTTCCATTATGTTCCCTCTAGAAACTTCTCTTACAATCCTCATTAGATTCATCTAAAAAAGGTTTATCTTGAAGTCTGTGCCACTAGTTCATCATACTTATCTTCAACACGGTTCACACAATTCAAGAAATCATTTTTGTCAACTCAGATTCATCAAATCTTTGATCAAAATCATTTTACTATTACTTAGCAATAATAGTGTTCTAATACTCAACCTATACTAGGTTGCTTAGCATGAACTAAGTCTTCGCTCAATCATTACTATCATTCTCTAATGCTTGGTATCTACTATAATTTTTAGTAGTGCTCAGCACATATTAAACTTCACTTTTCATGGTCATAACCAACTTTCTACTTGGTCTGAATTAAAAGCTCAACTTACACTATTTGCTCGGTCAATCTTGGCAGACAAATTTCAATGCATATTCTTCTTCTTATCTTTACTTAAGTAACCTCTCACTGTAGCCTTAAGTATATAATGAATACATCATATCATCAAAGTCTTGTCTGGTCTTAGTGCTCCTTTTATACATCATATAACTTATCCTTTCTCTAGTTACTCTTGTCATCCTTTCTTTTCAAATCCTCTTCATCAATCAATCAAATGATAGCATTTAGACCAAAAATAAATTATCTTACCAACAAGTAGAAGATTTGACATCAGTGACAAAATAATGATCGTTCCATGTGTTGAAAATAATCAAGACTAGCTAAGTTACTAAGAGAAGAGGGGTGAATTAGTAACCTCAAAAACTTTAAATTAATTCAGCACTTAACGATGTAAATCATTCACTATTAATTGATCTATTTTACTGCATGCATAAGAAATAGAAAAATGAACATTCATGACACATGAACATAGAATTTGGTGACCCAGAAACCTTCCAAATAGAAAGTAAAACTGGGATGGGGATGATACCCACAAAACTTCACTATTGTAGTATAAAATTATCCTATTAGGGCTTAGATTGATCACTTCTAATGATCTAACCTATTAAGAGCAATTTGGACCACTAGATCCACCTTGTTAGAGGTTTTACAAACATACAATGAAGTATGCACTCTGTTAAGAGATTTAGAAGAAGAGTATTAAGTCTACCCTATTGAAGGATTTAGAAAATTGATTCACCTATCAAGATGAAATAGTAGATCTAACCTACAACTTGGTTGCTGATTAGATGCTTGAAGTATAGATCACCTCATGTGATTGATATAACTTTACTACTCCTTGTAGACCTTGCTGAATACTTTTCTCTGCTGCTGAATCGTATTCACTCTTCTCAAAACATTACATATCCATCCATCCATATATTCATTTATTTTCACATACATTGCAAATGATACAATGCATTACATATATATACCATTCCAATATTTACAAATATAGGATCGGCTAAAATACAAGTAAACAAAATAATACTAAGTCAGCCAAATAATAGAAACTTGGGTTCTAAATAGCTGACTTGGTGACCTTCTGATACTCAGCGTCCATTGCATTACTTGGCAACATCATGCACTTGGTAGAAGTAGGGTCTCGGTCCATACTAATCACACAATGTAGCTTCGAACTCAATAACCATTGGAGACTTGGTAGATATAATGTTACTTGGTAGATATTGAATCCTTTGTTTACCTTGCGTTCACTCAGTAAATACTACACATCCATCACTCGGTAGACACTGGCTTCTCATCATACAAAATGATGACTTGGTAGACATTGTTGGACTGCACACTATCTACTTTCACTCGGTAGCAACTAGAATGCTCAATATGAACTGCTTAATTGTTGAACTCACTTGGTAACCACTGAATGCTTGGTATAAACTATACATTGAGTGATGAGCTTAGTAACCATATAGAATTGAATAAGTGCTATCACTAATGATAAACATAACTTAATGCCAACACCATGGTAGGTTCCAACACTTCAACAATCTTATTTTCAACAAACAAGAGTTCAACTAAAAAAAAATTATAAAAATAATACCACTATTTTCTTGTTGTAATACATAATAATAAAAAATATGCATAATAGGTCTCCACAAATTTTCCCTACATGGTTTAGAAATATCTTTTTTATTATAAGAAAACAAACATTTATCACTTTTTTTAGACAAAGAGAAAGCTATGGATGATTGCAAGACTAAATTTGATGATTGCAACATTAAAGGTGTACATAGAATTGATGACTACATTGATAATACATCATCTTCAATACATTCTTGAAAAAGCTATGGAAAGTGAAATTACATGTCAAAGTTCTCCATCCTAGTTGAATCTACAACCAATTCAGATGCATAGAATGACTAAAAATCATCATTCTTCAGTTGATGTTTTCATAGCCAATTTTGGAGCAGACCAAGTAGTTGCCAAAGTTGGTGAGGTCTCTATCCTATAAAAGAAGAACAACTTCTAGATGCATTTTGTGGCATCCAATGGAAGGTTTAGCATGTAACTGATCTTAATAATTAAAAAAGACATTTTGTTCATGGTCTCCAAGTTCAAAGATTGTGATATAATTTCTGAGTGCTCATATAATTTAGAATTAACTCTTCTATACTTGAACTTACTCACTGATATTCAAATAAGAAAAAGAAAAAAAAATCAGTAATTATATTGGATATTGAAGTTTCTTTCCACAGATGGTTTACCACAATGTGAATGCTAGAGTTGGCTAAAAATAAACTAGCATTCCATAGCTTATACTCTTCAATGTTAAATTAAACAGTCTATATTAATTAGTTCTTTGTTAGAATGACAACAACTTGGACTCAATTTTCAAATTGTTAGATCTTTGTGCACTTCAGAAGTAGCATTGCACATAGAAGAAAATTAGTAGTGATACTTTTTAATAATAGAACAATATTGACATAGCACTCAAATATTTTGCATGCACCCAAAATATGTATAGTTTGCAACAGTAGCCTATCAATTAACTAAACTTGCTAATGTAAAATTGTAGATGTGAATGACATCATACTATTGATTTGATAAATTTGTGAATACCACTTTGAATCGAGAATGCATGTGGAGTTGCATTGTATATTTATGGGCAATAGGTAGAGCTAAAAAAATACACCATGTTTACATATATTTAATAGGTCTATTAATTTGTTTAAATTATAGACCATCATGAACATTAGAAATTTAGCTATTATGGACAACTGAATATTCCTAGCAAGCTTGTACATAGAAATTCTTGATTTTCTTGCATGTTGAGGACATTACCCTTGCCTATAAGAGTCAAAGTTACAATGTTCATGATGGTCTATAACTTAAAATACCTAATTAAAGAGCTCTAATAAAAATGCAAACCTGTTGCATTTTTTCAGCTCCACCTGATGTCATATGCATATGAATTGAGATTGCATATTGAACTATGGCTTCCTTCTGCATTTCCTAAAACCAAGAGTTTCACAGAGTTAGTTTTCATGCAGTCATAGGTTAATTTTAAGCTTCACTTAATTATAATAATAGTTTAATATTCTCTACTAATCAAGGTCATCCACGTGAAGGTGGAAGCTCATTTGGCCCCACACCCCCCACCCCAACATCTAAATTCCCCATTAACATCTAAAATTCATTTGTTCTATTAATAAAATGTAACATTCATGAATTATCACATGATAACATTCATTAACACATAAGATTCATTAGAACATTCTCATTAAGATTAGAACATAAGATTCATTAGAACGTTCACATGAACATTGAATAGAAGATAAATAAAACATCTAGACAAAACATCAGTCATTATTGAATAAGTTACATAAGTTCACATGAATCATTTCTTTTTGTTTTTTTGTTTTTTTTTTCCTTCCCTATATTATTGCATAGGCATATCCATGTCATCATCAATATTTCTTCTCACCGTGGATGTGATCTTGTTGTCCTTTGCAAAGGTGGGTCCTCTGCAATAACAAATAAAAGGGCTAAATTTAAAATTTTGAGACTTTAAATATTTTAAAGAATATTATAGTTCTCTTTACCTTGTCCAACCATATCATCTTGCCCACCAACTTGAACCTCACACACTCATCAGGAACAACCTCTACATCTCTTGTAACTACAATACAAGATGTTTTCTTAATCCCAACACATATTATAGTTAAATTTGTATTACTACACCAAATTCAATTTAAAAATTTTAATTGTATTAATAATTTAGAAATTAAAAACTGAATAGAAAATATATACCTTCATTATTACGATCCACATTTGAATCGATGCCTCCATGGTGCTTGGCTAGTGTATCAAGATTGGCAAGCTGCAATCCAATGTAAATAATTAGTACATTTATCAACAATATATAAATATAAATACAAGAAAAATACTAAGAAATGTCAATCATTCATTTTAATACATATAAATATATTCACTTTAAAGTTTTAAACAAATATATAATCATTGTTTCCTTAAAACAATATAATGACTTATATTTTTGGAACTTAATATCAAATACAATAATTGCTAAAGTATTCAATTTGAAATAAAAATCAATTAAATTATGTACCTCATTGATAGATCCAATAGAAGAACCTTGTGCACTCATTTCTCAGAGTCATTCAACCATAGTCGTATAGCCTTGTCTATAGGCTAATTTCTTGTCCTCTTCATAAGTTGTCTTCTTAAACTCCATGGCCTACTTTTTTGTTTGGTATCATGAATTGTTTTTATAATCAATTTCATCAAGACCAAATTGCTTGCAATCTATAAATATTTTCATATAATTTTTCATTTACTTATACTTACAATTCATGCAACAAGTTTTGAATATCCACTCGAACTGAGCTTGTACTTCCTGTGCTTCTATTTTCTTGCTTTGGTTGCCTTTGATGTATCAAGAAACCTATGTGAAGTTTTAAATGTGTTAGATCACATTAGTATTAAGATTAATTAGTACATAATTTCATTGTTAATATTGTGACATACCTTCTTTCCTCAAGTGGAACTATTTCTCCACCATGTATTGTTTTTTCTCAATGGCATCCTTTTTTTTATTTTCTCCCATTCAATAATAGGAATATAGGGGGGCACTTATAACAGGGTTTTTTTTTAATTTGGGTCTTGTACTTGTACCTAATATACTTCAAATCTTTGCACACTTTCTTAGGGATCCCAAGTCTTAAAGAGACGTTGGGTCCAAAAGTGTTGCCATGGAATCAATGAGTTTATCTTAACTCTTTTATTTGCAAATTTCATCTTTTAAGAAAAGAAAAAAATTGCTATATTTTTAAATGAATTAAAGCTACCTTTTAATTTACTTGAAGAAATTGATCAAAGGAAAAATGATCTAGCAATGAAATCAAAATATAATACCCTGCATGTATGGTCAACCCAAGTATACATAAACATTCATCATTAATTTTTTCATAAAATAGATTTTTCCCTACAAAATAATAATGGGATTAGTAGTTATTGCAAGGGACTGCACGAGAGTATAGTGCATTTGATTATGAGTATAAGATTGTATACTAAAAGAAAGGATCAATCTTTAAAGTACCCGGAAGTTGGGCTACTCTCAAGGGAATACCATCTTCTTTGCTCACAAGAAATTGATCACAATTCTTTAGTGTTCCTATACATCTAACATGGGTAAACCTAGGAATGTCCTCATGGCCTCCTACATAAAATGAATTCAATATTACAAATTTCCCCCTAAGAAATAATAATTTAAGTGAAATAATCACATGAAAAGTAAGAGATAAAAAGAGGAATCTACTTATGAATAGGTGGTGCCATCACATCTATGGCCATGCTACGTGTTGCCAAATTTGTAGTCGGTATTACCTCTTTGATTATGTTCCTTGTAGCAAGCAATATAGTGAACATAGGATCAATGATAGGAGCTAAAAAATGAGACTATTAGAGCACAATAAAATACGATTGTTAGAGCTATTAAAAAAAATATTATTCAAGCAAAACACAAGTGTAGGATAGAACATGTGATGTACTTCAACCACCTGAAGTATCATCCTCTAGGGAATTGCCCTTCAACCTCTTTAGAATCCTCTATAAAAATAACATGTGTATTTTATTTAATGACATAAATAAAGAGTATACTATAAAACCATTATTTGACTTTTATTATAATTAAAAACTACATTAATACTTATTGTTTATGTCTCAACTAGGTGCATCAACTCATCCTCCCTTTGTTGTATTTCAGGGTGCCAATTGCTCTAAGCTTCTTGATAAATCATAAAGCACCTTTTGCACTACATCCATAGGATCAATAGCTAATGCAAAATCAATCATAAGTGCATCCTGCTCATTGTGTGGCTCCTCATGGAATACTTTTTCCTTTTCCTTTTCATGATCAGCACTCATTTGTGAAACAATATTATTAGCACTATATTTAAAATCAATCCAAAATAGTAATGAAGAATAAAACATAATAAAAAATAAATATTAACATATTTCTTCTATCTAATTTGTACAACAATAATCAGTTTTACCTGTCAAGAAGAAGAAGTCTCATCAGAACCATTGCCGTTGTGCATATCTTGTGGTTGTTGATCCATATTGTAGCCCTATATTTCAAAATAAAATCATTAAGACATGTTAAAATACATGTTTTATTATTCTAGGTTAGAAAAAAAAAATTTAATGGTGTGTTGGATTCATTGATTGGAGTTGATTTTAAATGTTCATAGTATGTACCACCTCACCCATAATAGTGGCTTTATTTGTATCTATGTGATTCAAATTACAATAAATTAGAATCTCTTCACTTCCACATATTGATTTTATTGTACATACAAATACATGATTTCCCTCATGCACCTCAAATATGTAATTGGGTCACTTCTTAGTTAACGCAAGTTGGTACTATTTATAAAACCTGTAATATTCCCTGATGCTTTTGGCCTTCCATTAATGTATATAGCTATTATTTTACTTTTTTCACTAGCTTTTTCTTGTATGTAATTTTTTGCAAGTGCATACCTACACATACTTTTTTTTAATCTAACAATCTGCATCCAACTACTATAATCATAGCAAGGTTTGACATACTCCATCAATTTAGAAACCTTATTGTAAGAGACCTTTATATCATCTATGTAAAATAGGCCCAAAACATGTAATGAGGATGGTGCTATGTGATATATCCTCTCTCCAACAAAAAAATTAGTGTTTATTGGAGGGAGTTCATCAGGGACCCATTGTTTTTGTAGATGTTTGTACCTAAAGCATCTATTGGAGTTGCCTTCACCCTCATCATCATAAAAACATGACCCCCCTTGAGCAAGGAAAATTTTTAAGTAGTTATTTAATTTCTTTCTAACATTTTTACCTCGCATCAATCTCCTTGATTTAGACACACTAAATGTCTTACTTTCTTCTTCCATTCTTGCATTTTCCTCACTCGAGGAAGATAAATATGACAAATACTTAATCGTTGGTACCTGCACTCCACAAAATAAGAGAGATAGGTGTCAATGGGAGAGATATTTTACAAATGGTAAAAGGCATTATTCTCTATTGGGTGTACTACCTTATACCATATGATCCATGAGACTATGTGGGATTCTCATGAAAGGGCTTCAATTTTCTACATATGTAAATCAATTGTCTTATGTTAGCTAAAAAATGTATGATACATATACTCAAAATTACATCGAATATTAGCATCACATATGAATTATAAACAATAAAAGGTGCATGAAAAGTTAATCAAATTAATCATTGATCTATCAAGAACTGAATATTGAATAGCATAGGAATTAACAGTAACAGATTTCCACAATCCATTTGTAAAGTGCTAAGTTTTCTGGATTCAATTGTGTTTGTTTATTTCATCAACATTTTGAATCACACTACATGATCCATCATCAGGATAAAAAAGTGCAGGATAGTAAGATATCTTACTATCCTGCACTTTTTTATCCTGATGATGGATCATGTAGTGTGATCCGAAACGTTGATGAAATAAACAAACACAATCAAATCCAGAAAACTTAGTACTTAGCATAGGAATTGATCACATAACTATACATTTCATTCTTGTCACTGATAATTAAACCCCCTCCAATGTTAGCTAATGAAACCCCTCTTCATTCATTGATATTATTCTTCATCCATGTCATCATCAGGATCATTTTTGTCATCAAAACCACTATCATGGTCATCATCAACATCATCATCACTATCCTCCTCCTTCTCCCCATCATCATCATGATTAATAGAAGCATCATCATCATGATCAGTAGCAGCATTATTTGCATCAGGAGAATCATTGACTAACTCTCAATCATGTTCCACTCTTCCTCTTCTTCAAAATCTTCTTCTTCCATCACATTACAATTTATTGGCCTTCCTCTTGCATAATGTCTAAAAAAATGACCAACCCAGTTTATGTGGAGCCTCTAAGTAAAATATCTACTCACATTGGCTTGGAAGAACATAGGGCTCATCCCCAAGTGGCTCAAAAAACCTTGTATTAATCATTGGAAATCCATTCTCATGCTCATTAATAGTTCTATCGGGATCATTTTGATTAAGTTATAGTCTATACCATTTGAGAATGAAGATAACTAATTTGAAGGAATTAAAACCATATTCAATTCTATAAAACAAAATTTCATAGTATTAATTTTGAGATTCTTGAGGATGTAAGTCATTTCTAGATGAAATAATGGTCACCTAGAAGACTGTACTTATCCCATAATCTTAAGTTCTCTTTGTGTCATCAAAATATTTGATGCAAAATTTATAGCCATTGCATAACATAGCCTTGTGGTAGTTCACCTACAATAATGTCAAACATGTATGAATTATTGCATCATGAGTTCAAAAACATACGATTGATTAAAAAACTTATAAGTACCTAGAGATCTCTTAAACCATATGTTAAATCTATTTTATTTTGTGTAACATTGGGATCTCCATTAAAATGAGCTTGTATAACCAATGAAGATATGAATTCCTATTTTAATACATGACCAGCATGTTGACATCGTTCAATTTGTATCATCATCCAATCTTGAT
This sequence comes from Cupressus sempervirens, assembly GCA_028749045.1. Lineage (NCBI taxonomy): Eukaryota > Viridiplantae > Streptophyta > Pinopsida > Cupressales > Cupressaceae > Cupressus > Cupressus sempervirens. The sequence goes on from CM053792.1 coordinate 7,785,132, forward strand.
TGTTTGTGATGTAGGAGCATCCTAGGTGTAAGAGCAATCTTGCATCACCCAAAAATATTTGTATTTCAGTATTTTCTATTTTAATAAGGACTAGTAAATAGGATGGTTACTATTTATGGGAACTTGCTATTTTTAGTAAGTGTGTCATATGAGCTTAGAATGTTCTCATTTTCTATAGGATGGTTCATTTTAAAGTTGTAAGCATACCATAAAAATCTCTTTTCTCAAACATAAGTATCAGAGAAGTTATTGCAGATTTTTGATGGAAAAATTTGCTGAAAAATCTTCAGGCTCACTATTGGAGGCCTTAGAGTGCCCAGATGAGGTCCAAAAACTTGACAAAAGGGTGCTAGCATGGTTCAAGCCTATAGATCAAGAGCTAGCATTTTCAAAAAGTGGTTATAATAGCCAATTAGAGAAATGGTTCATGAGTTATGTTCTTTAGAAGCTGGGCTCTCGAAATTTCTAAAATAATTTGTCAAAGATGTATTTGGCTTACTCTATGTGTATTATTAGGGTCTCTCAGCCCCTAGGTATTAAGTTTGAGCATCTAGAACCTTCCTGGGTGGCATACAACTACCTATTTAAGAAAGCCCTGAACATTGTCTAGGACACCTTTGGGTGATAATTGGCAGCTTGTCTTGCAAATTGTTGTAATGAAGGTGCCCATGTGGGTCAGCATATTATGCTTATGAATTCTATAATTCCATATTTGTGGTACAAATAAGAATTTCACATTTTTTTCTCACATTTCTATTATTTCTATGTTTCTATTATAAGTTTATGGTATAAGCGGAGCTCCCTACATCAGTTTGCAATAAACAAATGTATTGCATTCCGCTCTTTAGCAACTATACAAAAGTAAATAGATGACTTACAATAGATTTATTTTAAAGATTAAGAATTAATTACCTACAATAACATCTCATAATTTATTACCTTTCACTTTCCTAAATCTATTGTTCCCCACCAAATACTCCCCTTTAAATTTTTTAACAGAGTCGAGATCCCAAATGCAATCTATATGGGTCTTTGCTACAAGATTAGGAAGATATCAAGTAGCATACACCACCATCTAGTATACCATATATCCCTCAACCATAGAACCCTTGGGACGTGCTCTTTTTCAAACCAAACCCTTCAAAAATTTCAAGTGATTATCAACCATCCACATTGACCTAGGTTGTATAGGTCCACACAACTCGATCTCCTCAACTTGGTGTATGAGGTAGTGTTCTTGTGCATTGAAAATAGTTGAAGATAAACACTTTTGCATTTCACACATTAGTAGACGAATCCTTTTCTTCCACTATTTTATATCTTCTTTATGGATTTCTTTATATGACAACCATCTATAAGGGATTCAAGACACAAAAACATATAAATACGAGACTTTACAATATATCACTTGCTTGATATATTAAACAAATATCACTACTTACCTCATATATTTTCCAAGATCATATATCACTTTTTGATATTATTGTCAAAGTTGTTTGGGAGTGATAGGGGTGACACATACTGCAACAATTGTCAACTAATAATTTCATTATTTTCTAATGTAATACAATGAAATTTGAATTCAATTTCACAAATATATTGTAAATACAAAATATTATGACTTACCTTGATGAAGTTATGCCAATCATTCATTTTCAGCCTTGGCCCAAATTCACTTTTCTTTGGTATGAGATCACTTATATCAATAGCAAATCCTATAGAAAATTATTATTTTTGTATGACTTCTTTTATGGCATTACTTTGTTGCTTTGTTAATAACCAAGGAAGGGAACTTGCATTAATCTAGTCTTTATTGCTATTTCATTCAATAATATTTTTCATTGCATGATTGGATTCATGAATGTCACTATAAATTTTGGCAATTTTTTCTTTGTCACATCTTCCATCCAATATTTTCCACACTATCTTTGTTACATTCTTTCCAATATGCATAGTATCAAAAAAAGCACAATTTGTAGATGCTCATAGTAGGGAATTCTCCTAAATTCTTTGGGATAATATTAGTACCTTTGGAAGGTGGTCGGTGATGCCTTGATGATCTTCACAATCATCAATTACATAATTAGCCAAAAAAACACAATCAAAATATATAATTTCCAAATATAAACCGTTACGTGGAGCGATACTACCTCAAATTCTATTGTGTTCCAACTACCATACGTGAGGTGTTATTCTTTGTGGCTTTGATGTAAACTCTTCTTTCCCATTGAAAAGATATTTTCTAGCAATTTGATACTTATGATTTATGTTGAGGAAGTGCCTATTCTCATCAAATACCTACTCTCTTAAACTTTTAGAATGACAAGATTTCATCTTTGGACCACACATTAGACATACAAATTTTTTCTTTGTTTGAAGACCTACAAGATAACGATACAATTGCATTAAATATGTTTATTTTTGGAATAAGTAGTATCGCATACAACTAGATTTTAGCATAACATACCACAAAAATGTGTCAACCCTGGGGCATCATGAATTGTCCACACAAGCATTGCATGGAATTGAAATTATTTTTGCCCAAAAAATCTAGAGATATCGTGCATAGTGAAACCATTCCATAACACCATAAACTTGTCGATAAGAGGTGCAATATATACATTCATATCTCTCACTTGGTACTTACCTAGTTGAATCAACACTATCAAATAATTATTATGGTAATTTCACTCCAAGACTTATAATTACATGTAGATAATAATAAAATAATAAAATACTTGGAACAATCATTGCCAACATGATGTGCTTCCTCTTTATTGACACCCACGGATGAAGGTTATTGTTGATAACAAAAAACATGCCACATCGAGTAAACATATCTCATCTCTCCAAATAGATTGACACCATCAATTACCAAAGAAAGCCTAAGATTTTGAGGTTCTTCTTTAAATTGTGGCCACTTTTCCTCTATGTCCATAAAAGTTGAACCATCTATAGGCATTTGAATAATGTCATCTCAACTTCTATTACGAGCATGGTAATCCATAAATTATTTCAAGCTACTATACCCAAATAATCATTTAAGATGTGGAATAATAGGGATGTAATAAAGAACCTTGTGAGGCACCATTTTTGTCACTTGATCATCTTGATATCTACTTGTATAGCATTCAGGGCATTCTATTGCATTTTTGCATTCTTTATGATAAATAACATAATCTTCAAGATAAGCATCTATTGCTTGATACTCTATTCCAAAATGCTTCATACTAGCACGTAATTCTTGGTATGAGCAAGGGAGAACATTTGATGGTGGTAACAAATAGTCACATATCAATCTACAGCAAAAAATATAAGTCATTGGTATAATTAATCTTAATGGTACATATTTCACTTTTTATAGACTATAATGATGTAAATGAAAAACCTTAGCATATGTGACATTTTTTATGTTGGATAAGCCATTCATAACCTTCAAATTCATCAACAACAGTACAATAGAGAGAAGATTTGATTGGGATCCTTTGTAAAGGATCATATTTTCCTTCTTAATTAAAGGTATATCATGGATGACCTCAATGCAATCCTTATCATAATCATCATCAGCAGCAATAGCAACAGTACCAAAAATGTTATGGATCAATGCATCGTACCATCATCTTCAAATATGTAGTGCCTACCTCCAGTTTGCATTTTTGCTTTCATTACTGAACTCTTTTAGGCTAGTTTATGCTTGATTACTAGTAGTATTGTTTTGAGATTATTAGATATTGTTTTACATTCAGTTGAATATATGATGAGATTACTTGGTACTCTATATTTCATGTATGCATGATGATCATTACAATGCTTTCAATTATTAATGATGATTAATTAGATGGTTTATTATCCTATGTGTTTTCTTATGGATACTTACCCCATACTGCATGTGTATGGTGTGCATGTTTGTTTTCTTTATGTATGGCATTTCTGATGCGGTTAAGGAAGGGAGTCGTAGTCACCTACCAGTCGAGATCTACATGATGCACCACTTCTTGTCATTTCCTATTTAGCTTAGAATATTGTGTTTGTACATGTGTGTATTTTATGTAGGTTGCAGATACTAGGTATCGACTTCCCTGAATTGCCAGGATGAGCATACCCTATCGCATTATCTCAATGGTAAGAGAGGGGATATAAATTCTTAAGTCCAAATCCTAAACCTTTAAGCCATTTGTCCTAATTGAAAATTAGGACAAATATCTGAGTTGAGTGCCCTCTGAATGCATTGAATGACATTAATTTGTGATTATGACTCTTTAGTTTGATTTTGTATGTGTTTTACTATGATGGGTTTTTGTATGTTGTTTTATGAGTCTTTGGTAAATTTTCTATTAATTAAGTTTAATTAAAAGATTAAATTAATGATTTAATTTAATGGAAAATTATTAAGATATTTTAATATTTAATTATATTTAATCAATTGAGAAATTAATTAAATAAAAGAATTAAATTTGAAGACAAAAGTTATAAGTTATAAGTTTAAAATTTAGAACGTGATAATATTTATTTAATTTAATAATAATATATTTAGAGTTTATTTTTAAATAAATGCTAAATATTATTATTATTTAAGTTAATAAATATTTTATCAATTAAGTTTCGAAAATAAATTAAAAAGTGAAAAAATATTAATTTATTAAAAGTTTTAAGTTCGCATGATGTATGCATGAGATTAAAATATAAGAAATTAATTAAAAGATTAAACAAGTGAATTTAATAAAGATATTTGAATTGCATAAAGTGTGCATGGGATTAAATTTCATAGAATAATTGAAAAGCGAAGTCAAGTGAAAATTAAATAAAATAATTTAATAATTCATTTGACGTGCATGGAAAAGATAAAGAAAAGATTAATAAAATTTAATTTGGAGTTGAGCCTGGTAAGCAAGGAGTCCTCTCAGGTAAACGTACAATTAGTGCCCCGATTTGAGGGGAGAACTCCTTATCACCAATTGAAGGTTCATTTTTGGGGAACTTGAATTTTTGGAAGCAAATTTTGCAAGGAAATTTTTGGGAAAGTTTCGTAGAGAAGTTTTTGGATAGAAGCGAATTCTCTCACAATCTTCGGGTGGTTGCTTATTAGCATTAGGTTCAAGTAAGGTCTTGTGTTTGATCACTGATTAATTACACAATTTTCCTTTCCTGTCTTCTTAATGCCTGTGGATTGTAAATCTGAATTCTCTGTGATGAACCATTAAACATTTCAATATTGTAAATTATTAAATTATTGCCAATATCTTCTGCATATGTGAAAATTAAAAAAGTAATTAGAAACCCTCGTTTTCTAGATTAAGGAATTTAGTGTTTCATTCGAGAAGGTTTTGAAATTTTTTTTTTAAATTACAAATTACAAATTTGATTGATTAATTGTATTTTTTCTATTAGACAAAGGTCATATATATATATGTATGTATGTATGTATGTATGTATGTATGAAAGAAAATTACAAATTACAAATTTGATTGGTTAATTGTATTTTTCCTATTAGACAAAGGTCATATATATATCACAAAGGTCATATATATATATATATATATATATATATATATATATATATATATATATATATATATATATATATATATATATATATATATATATACGTATATATGTATATATGTATATATATGTATATATGTATATATGTGTGTATATATGTGTGTGTATATATATGTATACATGTATATATATATATATGTATATATGTGTATGTATATGTACGTATATATATGTATATATATATGTATATATATATATGTATATATACATATATATACATACATATACATACACATATATACATATATATATATATACATGTATACATATATATACACATATATATACATATATATATGTATATGTATATTATATATATATATATATATATATATATATATATATATATATATATATATATATATATATATATATATATAATAAAGTGGGGCAGAGCCACCTCTTCCCATGCCTCACCACCACTCTGTCGCGACAGGTGGTACTACTGTGCAGCAACAATATGTAGTACCGTTGTTTGTGGCAGCAATAACACCCGCGGTCGCAGAGCAGCATATGTTGGTGGGCCTTTAAACACGCCTTTCAACATATGCAAATTTTTTTTAATAATTTGTTTTAAATTTTTCAATTTATAAAAATTTTATAATATGTGATGTTTTAAATAAAATAAAATTTATTTATTAATAGTTTAAAAATATAGTTTTATAAATTAATAAATGTTTTTAATTATTAATAATTAATTTTAAAATAGTTATTTATATATTTAATAATTATTAATTTAACAAATATAATTTTATTTAATATAATTTAATGAATTTAATAATGAAAATTAGTTGATAAGGTTGAAAACTTATTTAATTTTGATTTTTAATAAAGTTGCAAATTATTTCATTGAAAATCTATTGGGATTATTTTAGTAACTTTAAGATAAATACATAAATTATCCTTAGAGTATATTAGAGAAATTGACTTAATATAAATAGGGGTAATTTTACATTTTATCCAATTTAATGAACAAGTTGACTTGTAGAATAAACTAAGAATTCTTCAACTTGAAAACATACATTAAAAGAAAAAGACTGAAACCTCACATTTAACTCGTCAATATGCTTTCAAATCAAATCAAACTATAAGACTGGTCTATTTTCTGTCTTGTCTATGTTTTTTGGTTTTGGGGTTGACTAGAGTGTAGACTAATTTAGGGCATGTACTGGAGGCTTTAGAGATTATGTGATTGTGATATTATGGTGTTTGATTTTGATCTTTTTACCCAACCATGGTAATGTGATGGTATGCTCTATGATATGTTTGTATTTACTATTGTTATTGCTTCCAATCTTCTTGTGTGAAGCTAAGATGTATGTACATGAGATACTTGACTTAACCATTTTTTGAATTCTCAATCAATTATAGTTGGGTTACTTTCCAATCGCCTTGATGGGATTGAAGTTTTTGCTTTGATCTTGGTGATGTCATGTTGTGACATGTCTGACTTAACCATTTTGAGTCGTTGATTAGTATTATTGGGATACTTTATGATTGCCTGTTAAGACCCGATGGATATTGTGATTTATCTTTGATGCTTTTCAGTTGCTCATAGAAAACTGATGTGAGTAGTATGATTTTCTTTTGATGCTTTCCAATCACTTGTGTATGACTGAGGTGATTTCTATATGATTATGGATTTGTGCTTTTATTGAGCTTGGGGTAGGTTATCTATATGTAGTGTCGAGAAGTGGCTTGCAATGGGGGTCAAGGGCCCTAAGTGACTCCGAGGGTAACCCATTGTAAGTTGTTTAGTAAGTGAAAATATTACACTAAATGAGAGTAAAATGAACCTAATAAGAGTCTTGTATGTTCTCACCCATGCCTTGAGTGCTAGTACAGACTAGGGTGGGAGTAGAGAGAACACTGGTTTGTGACCTTGCATTCTGTAGTATGCCTTGTCAGTACGAGAGGATACTAGTAACTACATAGGAATCACTAGGGACCCATGGATCCTAAGGGATTTCTCAAGTAACTCCAACTTGATTCATGTGATGACACTTGCCCACTTACATAGTAGGTTTCCTACGTTTCTTATGTGCCTCTGGGTCTAGATGTTGATCTATTTTGGATCTCTTGAGTTAGATTACTTTTAGAATTTCTTGGACTTAGAGAGTACTTGTGATATGTGATTTGATATCCTATTTGGGACTTGAGACTATCTCATCAACGCAGTGGGAGTGGGCCATTTAAGTTCCACGTGGTCGGGTGGTAGTGCTTTTTCACTCTTACCATTGAGATCCATTCGTAGTCACCATGTTTGAAGCTTCTTGGGATGCTTTTTTATCATGTTTAGATAATATTATTTACTGATGCATTTCCTTATATTGATGATTAGCGTGTGATAGGTGATATTGTCTACTTTGTAGGATCATCTTATGCTTTATTCTAGCATGTTAGATTTCCTTATGCTTATGTTGTAGCATGTTTTAGTAGTGACGTCTCTATTATGATAGTACCGACAATATGATCAATAGTTTGGTATGTTATGCACCAGGGATGGCTAGGGCCCACGATGGTCTTATGATTCTATTGATAGTTGGGAGGAACCACATACTTAGTTGTGTTTTATGATGGATAGTTGTGTCTTATGATGGATAGTTGTGTTTTATGATGGATGTTATATCTTTGATGATGGATGGATGTATCATGTATGGTAGATGGTTTCATTTATTTTATTGTACTTGTATCATGGATCCTAAGAGGATGATGTATTTCTATTCTTACATATGTATTCTTTTAGCCTTTCATACCCTATGATAGGTATAGTGGATGATTGAGCATTCTAAATTTCATTTGCCAAGAGGCATTCAGAACAAATGTATATTATTTAAAGGACAATGGACTTTTCATTATTCTTTCATGTGGATGTGGTAGTTTTTAAATTTAGAATTAATTAAATTTAAATATGATTCAACATCATGGGATTCTTAAGGAATGTAACCTGTTGTGTATGTTTTAGTTGATAGTATGTTATTGTTTCCACTACTTTATGTTTGATGTGTATGTTACTCTTTCTTGTTCCAAAAAAAAATGTTTGGTAAACTTAGTAAAACTTTAGGTTAATTCTTTTGGATCCCTTGGTGGGGCATTACATCTGGTATCAAAGCCCGAGTTTCTACATTGGGAGCTCTAGGTATATTGGAACACCACTAGTGCTAACAAGTTGAACAAAAATGAAAACTTTAAACTGTTATATGTACCCATATCAAACTAAAAACTTGATCTAGTTGAATTGAAACAAAACTTAAACTTTTAGTTGTATATTTTTCATACTTCAACACTTAGACTTCAAAACTAAAAATTGGAACTTATTCTATTTTCAAAACCATGTGTCTTTTATATATATACTTACAGTAGTATGCTTTATGGTTATTATAGCATCTTGTATGTTTTCCTATGGATTAGGGATGTTGATTCTTGTTTAGAGTGTTTAGGGGATCTATTTAAGTATTAATTAAAAGGATGAATGTTGGATCAATATGGTTTTTGGTTTACCATTAAACCAAAATGATATTGCTCTAAGTGACTGAAAGTAGTATGTGTATGGTTATGACAGCATCTTGTATCTTGGATATTATTGTAGGATGATATCTGGGATGAGATCTTCTATTAGAGGTTGTAGCCTAGATCGTAGTAGAGGTCATGGACAAGCCAGATCAATCAATGTACATAAGTTTGTCTATGAAGGCCCTGTTCAAGAAGAGACTAGGGACGAACATTTCAGTGAGCATCAAGAAGAGATCCATAGAGAGCAGTAGGTCATCTCTGAGGAGATTGATCTAAGGCAAATGATGCAGACCATCATTGATTTCCTACCTCCTGTTCATGATCAGGCTAGAGCACATCAGGTAGGACTTGAGCATAGACCTAAGTGTACGAGCTATCATAAATCTCACAATGCACGGCATAATAAGCATCACTTGTTTCACCAGCCATCTCAAGGTATTCCATCTTATGTCAATGGGGGTAGTAGTCAATAATCTAGTGCACCTAGAGTTCAGAGGAGCTTCGATGGAGATTCTTTCTCATGTGGACAATGTGGACACAAGTTGTCTCATTACCCTCAAGGGAAACCAAAATTCTCAGACCAGACACCAGCAACTTCAAAACCTGTGGTTGGCAATATGGGTAGATCCCAGAGAGTGGTCTCAGTGGAACCATATCCTCCTATAGGGGAAAGGGTCCAATGGGACTCGCATAGTGAATCCCTTAGCTTTATCATTCATGTAGGCTTCTAGGAGTAAGCCTAAGTCTAGAGGGGTGGATGTAGTGCCTACCCCTAGTTTGCATTTTTGTCTTTCATTGCCGAACTCTTTTAGGCTAGTTTATGCTTGATTACTTGTAGCATTATTTTGAGATTATTAGATATTGTTTTACATTCAGTTGAATATATGATGAGATTATTTGGTATTCTATATTTCATGTATGCATGATGATCATTACAGTGCTTTCAGTTATTGATGATGATTAGTTATATGGTTTATTATCCTATGTGTTTTCTTATGGATACTTACCCCATACTGCATGTGTATGGTATGCGTGTTTATTTTCTTTATGTATGACATTTCTGATGTGGTTAAGGAAGGGAGTCGTAGTCACCCACCAGTCGAGATCTACACGATGCACGACTTCATGCCATTGCCTGTTTAGCTTAGAATATTATTTTTGTACATGCGTGGATTTTATGCAAGTTGCAGGTACTGGGTATCGACTTCCTTGAATTGCCAGGATGAGCATACCCTATTGCATTATCTCAATGGTAAGAGAGGGGAGATAAATTCTTAAGTCCAAATCTTAAACCTTTAAGCCATTTGTCCTAATTGAAAATTAGGACAAGTATCCGAGTTGAGTACCGTTCGAATGCATTGAATGATGTAAATTTGTGATTATAACTCTATAGTTTGATTTTGTATGTAATTTACTATGATGGGTTTTCGTAAGTTGTTTTATGAGTCTTTGGTAAATATTCTATTAATTAAGTCTAATTAAAAGATTAAATTAATGATTTAATTTAATAAAAATTTATTATGATATTTTAATATTTAATTATATTTAATTAATTGAGAAATTAATTAAATAAAAGAATTAAATTTGAAGACAAAAGTTATAAGTTTAAAATTTAGAATGTGATAATATTTATTTAATTTAATAATAATATATTTAGAGTTCATTTTTAAATAAATGCTAAATAGTATAATTATTTATGTTAATAAATATTTTATCAATTAAGTTTCGAAAATAAATTAAAAAGTGAAAATATATTAATTTATTAAAAGTGTTAAGTTTGCATGATGTATGCATGAGATTAAAATATAAAAAATTAATTAAAAAGATAAAACAAGTAAATTTAATAAAGATATTTGAATTGCATTAAGTGCGCATGGGATTTAATTTAATAAATTAATTGCAAGGTAAAGTCAAGTGGAAATTAAATAAAGTAATTTATAATTCATTTGATGTGCATGGAAAAGATAAAGAAAATATTAATAAAAGTTAATTTGGAGCTGAGCCTAGTGAGCAAGGAGTCCTCTTGGGTGGCGCACAATTAGTGCCCCGATTTGAGGAGAGAACTCCTTATCACCAATTGAAGGTTCATTTTTGGAGGACATGAATTTTTGGAAGGAAATTTTTGGGAAAGTTTCATAGAGAAGTTTTTGGATAGAAGTGAATTCTCTCACAATCTTCAGGTGGTTGCATATTAGCATCAAGTTCAGGTAGGGTCTTGTGTTTGATCACTGATTAATTACGCAATTTTCCTTTCTTGTCTTCTTTGTGCTTGGGGATTGTAAATTTGAATTCTCTGTGATGAACCCTTAAACATTTCAATATTGTAAAGTATTAAATGCTTGCCAATATCTTCTGCATACGTGGAGATTAAAAAAGTAATTAGAAACCCTTGTTTTCTAGATTAAGGAATTTAGTGTTTCATTCGAGAAGGGTTTGAAATTTTAAAAAAAAAATTAGAAATTAGAAATTCAATTGATTAATTATATTTTTCCTATTAGACTTAAATTGCAAAGGTCATGAAAATATATATATATATATATAGAATTATAATTTATTGGGAATTTGTTTTATTTAAATTTAATAATTGATAACATTTAATAAAATGAATTTAATTAAAATTGATTTAAAAGCATACATATATTAAACTTTCGAGGGTGTGATTTTTTTTTTTAATTTATATATATATATAATAAAGTGGGGCAGGGCCACCACTTCCTATGCCCCACCACCATTTTGTTGCAGTACGTAATACTGCTGTCTACGACAGCTGTAACACTTGCGGCCGCAAAGCAGCACAGGCTGGCAGGCCTTTAAACACACCTTTCAATATATGCAATTTTTTTCAAATTTAATTTGTTTTAAATTTTTTATTTTATTAAAATTTTATAATATGTGATGTTTTAAATAAAATAAAATTTATTTATTAATAGTTTAAAAATATAGTTTTATAAATTAATAAATGTTTTTAATTATTAATAATTAATTTTAAAATAGTTATTTATATATTTAATAATTATTAATTTAACACAATATAATTTTATTTAATATAATTTAATGAATTTAATAATGAAAATTAGTTGATAAGGTTGAGAACTTATTTAATTTTGACTTTCAATAAAGTTGCAAATTATTTCATTGAAAATCTATCGGGATTATTTTAGTAACTCTAAGATAAATACATAAATTATCCTTAGAGTATATTAGAGAAATCGACTTAATATAAATAGGGGTAATTTTACATTTTATCCAATTTAATGAATTGACTTGTAGAATAAACTGAGAATTCTTCTACTTGAAAACATACATTGAAACACAGAGACTAAAACCTCACATTTAACTCGTTAATATGCTTTCAAATCAAATCAGACTATAAGACTGTTATGTTCTCTATGTCTTGTCTATTTTTTTGGGTTTTGGGGCTGACTAGAGTGTTGACCAATTTAAGGCGTGTACCAAAGGCTTGGGAGATTATGTGATTGTGATATTATGGTGTGAGTGTGATATTATGGTGTTTGATTTTGATCTTTTTACCCAACCATGGTAATGTGATGGTATGCTCTATGATATGTTTGTATTTACTATTGTTATTGCTTCTAGTCTTCTTGTGTGAAGTTGAGGTGTATGTATATGAGATACTTGACTTAACCATTTTTTAGTCTTCGATCAGTTATACTTGGGTTACTTTCCAGTTGCCTTGATGGGACTGAAGTGTTTGCTTTGATCTCAGTGATGTCATGTTATGACATGTTTGACTTAACCATTTTGAGTTGTTGATCAGTATTATTGGGATACTTTTTGGTTGCTCGTTGAGAACCAATGGATATTGTGATTTATCTTTAATGCTTTTTAGTTTCTCATAGAGAACTAATGTGAGTAGTATGATTTTCTTTTGATGCTTTCCAGTCACTTGTGTATGACTAAGGTGATTTCTATATGATTAAGGATTTGTGCTTTTATTGAGCCTAGGGTAGGTTATCTATATGAAGTGTCAAGAAGTGGCTTGCAATGGGGGCCGAGGGCCCTATGTGGCTCCGAGGGTAACCCATTGTAAGTTGTCTAATAAGTGAAAAAATTACACTAAATGAGAGTAAAATGAACCTAATAAGAGTCTGGTATGTTCTCACCCATGCTTCGAGTGCTAGTACAGACTAGGTTGGGTGTAGAGAGAAGGCTTGGTTGTGACCTTGCATTCCGTAGTATGCCTTATTAGTACAAGAGGATACTAGTGGTTGCATAGGAATCACTAGGGACCCAAGGGTCCTAAGGGACTGCTCGAGTAACTCCAACATGATTTGTGCGGTGACACTTGCCTGCTTACATAGTAGGTTTCCTACGTGTCTTGTGTGCCTCTGGGTCTAGATGTCAATCTATTTTGGATCCCTTGAGTTAGATTACTTTTAGGATTTCTTGGACTTAGAGAGTACTTGTGGTATGTGATTTGATATCCTATTTGGGACTTGAGACTATCTCCTCAGCACGGTGGGAGTGGACCATTTAGGTTCCATGCGGTCGGGTGGTAGTGCTTTTTCACTCTTACCATTGAGATCTGCCTATAATCACCATGGTTGGAGCTTCTTGGGATGTTTTTTATCATGTTTAAATATATTGATGATTAGCATGTGATAGGTGATGTTGTCTACTTTGTAGGATCATCTTATGCTTTATTCTAGCATGTTAGATTTCCTTATGTTTATGTTGTAGCATGTTTTAGTAGTGACGTCCCTATTATGATAGTACCGATGATCTAATTGGTGGCTTAGGATGTTACGCACAGGGGATGGCTAGGGCCCATGATGGTCCTATGATGCTATTGACAGTTGGGAGGAACCATGTACTTAGTTAGTTGTGTTTTATGATGGATAGTTATGTTTTATGATGGATGTTATATCTTTTATGATGGATGGATGTATCATGTATGGTAGATGATTTCATTTATTTTATTGTACTTGTATCATGGATCCAAAGAGGATGATGTATTTCTATTCTTACATATGTATATTCTTTTAGCCTTTCATACCCTATGATAGGTACAATGGATGCTTGAGCATTTCGAATTTCATTTGCCAAGAGGCATTCAGAACAAATGTATATTATTTAAAGGACATTGGACTTTTCATTGTTCTTTCATGTGGATGTGGTATTTGTTAGATTTACAATTAATTAAATTTAAATATGATTCAACATCATGGGATCCTTAAGGAATGTAACCTATTATTTATGTTTTAGTTGATAGTACGTTATTGTTTTTGCTACTTTATGTTTGATGTGTATGTTACTCTTTCTTGTTTCCAAAAAAAATTGTTTGGTAAACTTAGTAAAACTTTAGGTTAATTCTTTTGGATCCCTTAGTGGAGCATTACAAAATATATTTTCTGGTGCATGATCATCATCTTCCATGGGATCATGATTTTCTCCTTCAATACTCACACCTTTGTGTGCCTCCATACTCACACATCTATGTTCCTCCATATTCACACCTCCATATTCCTCTAAGATGTGGTGGTCCATATCACATAGTACCCTAGGAAGATCAACCTATATAAAAATGATGATAATCAAACCCTCATTCAGTTGTTAAATACATATATTAATTATGAAAAAATATAACAAACAACTTACCTATGGATGATAATCAAACCCTCCCTTTAATATGACCATTCACCCTACAATGTCTCTTAGTTGTTTTGATTTTAATTCTTTGTATCTTTAAGTTTTTACAACTCTTGCAAGGACAATAACATTTGTTATTGCCTTCTCTTTGAAAGTTAGACAACAATCTAGCAATTTTCTCCCTATTTTTATCAAATTCCCTTGTATTAGCTAACGTGATCCTTCTTCACGGGAATAACTTATTCTTGTACCCTTATTGAGTTGATTGTACTTAATGGTTATATCTGCACAAATGATTTTGAAATAAAAAAATTGTTGTAATTAATGTGCATATTTGCAAAAATATTGGACATGTTGTACTTAATTTTTATATTTGCATGTATGGTTTTGAAACGAAAAAAAGGTGTAATTAATGTGTATATCTACAAAAATATTGGATATGTTGTCCTTAATGTTTATATCTACACATATGGTTTTGAAATTAAAAATTGGTATAATTAATTTGTATATCTACAAAAATATTGGGCATGTTGTACTTAATGTTTATATCTTCATATATGATTTTGAAACAAAAACTTGGCCACCTCGCTCAAATTCACCATTATTCCTTTTCAACATCCCACCTTTGCATTTTATCCCTATTCATCACATTTCTCACCCAATGATCAACCCATCTCACACCTATAAATATGCTCCATTTATATCTCCATATAGCACATCAACATAACTCCCACTTCATATTGATTACTTATTTGGACTATCTTTCTCCCATTGATATTTTTTGATAGTTGTAGAGAACTAATCATCTTAGTTGTTGATGAGAACCATTAGATATTATTTTCTAGCTTAGGGACATAACAAGAAGATATGGGTGCAATGAAGGAAATGTCATAATTTGTGTTTCATTTATGCCTCTTCATTTTGATTTTTTTCAAAGGAAGCCCGTCAATGCTAATAGAAAAAAATAATGAATTTTCTAAGAGTTTACAATTGTTCAACAAAATTAATGTTTTAAAAGAAAATGCACCTGAAGAACTATTAGCTAAGAAGAAAGAACATGGTATTGATAACCCTCATTAGGTCCAATGTAGACTCCATGAAAATGATCTTGTATTTTATTGGCCTACCATATTAAAATATTGGGAATCCTACACAACTTTTGTACGTTTTGCATCTTCAATTGCTTTCTTAAAACATTCATGAAAAAGGAAAAAGAAATGTATCATTTTCCTCATTAGGTCAAACATAGATGCCATGACAATGATCTCATATTTTATTGGCATGTCATATTAAAATATTGGGCATCCTACACAACTTTTGTATGCTTTGCATCTTAAATTTCTTTATTAAAACATTCATGAAAAAGCCCAATTAAATCCACCTGTGTACATGCCACAAGAATCGTGTCTCTCCTCTCATTGGAATCATAAGACCCAAGATCTACAATACAATATATAATATATGCAACTCTTCATGGGTATGGAAACAATAAATTAGTCAGGGTTTCTATTTTATATAGACTTTGTATTGGGAGATCTAGATAAATCAATTCCTTCAATTGAGTTTTTTAATGCTTCAATTGGTTTTCTTGGGTTTGAATCCAAAACATTTACAATCAATAACACATGTGATTCATACTTTGATTGTAGCCTAAGCTGGTTGAGCTAAAAAAAATATTTGTTTATATATATTTGGGGTTGTTGCATTATGTCAACATTTGACATAGTTTGTCTAGTGCCAGCAAGAAGAATAACATGTGCCACCAAACTAGGTCCATGTTTATCCAAATCATTCAATTTTGTTGGAAATTAAACTTGGAAGTTAGAATGTGCGCATCGAAGATTTCCCATATATTTAAAACTCAAACTAAATGGATGTTGGTAGTTTTGTACTAACAAACATGAGCGGTTCAATTCCATTCGCACACATCTTGTTGGTTTAAAATGGATAAGGTATTTGTATCCAATTAAGATTATCACAACATTTTAATTGATTTTTTTTTCTAATAACCCATTTTCCTTCCTTTTTTGAAGTGCCTTGAATATGATTAAAGAATAACCCCCCATGCATATAAATGTACAACCATATACCATTAAATGATTTCTTACACCTATAAAGAGTTGAATTACAAATGTTGGATCGGCCATCATAGAAAATGATGCAGGAGCATCCAAAGGTATAAGGGAAATCCTATGTCACCCAAAAAAAATATACTTAGACTTAGTTTTTATTTCATGTGTTTTCATTTTTGGATACCCATTTGGGTCAAATAAAGGTTCCAACTCTCACAGTTCCACTATCAGTGTGTTTGAAAATCTTGAAAAAATAGGAGCATGTAATTGGGCCATCATTTTGGTAAACTAGAAGGTGTGAATTGGCCAGATGAATGTAATCATGATTTAGAGCATTCCAGAAAAAGAATCAAGTCAATAGGCCCCATGGTTTGAAAGTTATTGCAGTTTTTCGAGTTTTGGAGACCTCCTAAGAATGCTTCAAAGTCAGGTTAGGGGCATTAAATGACCTCAAAAAGGGTCAAAAATGTTGGATGAGTGATGCTTGTCCATAGGGCTATACAGTGCTTTGAGATCTTTCCAAAAATGTAAACGGTTTGTCAATCAGAGCTATGGTTCAAAAGTTATGCCTCCCAAAAGTTCGGTTACCGTTTCTAGATTCTTCTAGATTTGCGCTGACTTCTACCGCAGCTTCCAAAACCTTCTATTTGGTTGATGGGTACCTACTAGCACTTTCTAGAATGTACTCCTAGTCCTTAACCCTTTGAGGTCTATTTAAGGAGATTTCTGGCATTGTAAAAGGCAGTTCAAAGTGGAGTTTGAGAGGAGGTACTGAAAGGAGTAATTATCTCTAGATTTATGCTATTGTAAACCCTTAGGGCATGTTTTGAAGTTTATTTTCTCTGTACTATTTGTACTAGCTTATTTTCTCAGTTAATAAAATTTCCCTTTTCTGTTGTGTCCATTCTGTTCTTGGGTTGTGTCCCCATCAAGTGGTATCAGAGCTAGTTTTCCTGAGTGTGTAGATAGAGCGCTGACTGTGAGGCAGTTTGCACCAGGACTGTGTCGTTGTGGGTTTGAGTTAGAAGATGCCTCCTTGAAGAGAGCATGGCAGAAGGGCTAGAGCTATTAATCTTGAGGAGGTTAGAGCCCTCCAAAGGCAGGTACAAGAATTGCAAGAGGAGCTTCGTAGAGGAGCAAATGTTGCCGCTAGTGACGACAGTGAGGATGACAATGAAGAAGAAGTTATGGGACCAGAAGGGGAATTTGACAAGGAAGTTCTAAATCATGCAGAGGAAAGGCTTTTTAGGGCCATCACTAAGTTTGGGAAAAGACCCACAATTGAAGTGGGTGAATTTTTAGGAAATCTGAAACCAGATGAGTTGATCGATTGGATCAATGAACTAGAAGAATACTTTGAGTATGAGGATATCAGGGACCCAGATAGGGTTAAGTTTACAAAGGCCAAACTGAAAGGCCATGCCAAAATCTAGTGGCAAGAGGTTCAATTGGAAAGAAATAGAAGAGGAAAGGAGAAGATCACAAGATGGGATCGCATGGTGGACAAATTGAAGAAGCAGTTCATTCCTGTGGACTACGAGCTTGATTTGTTTAAGAAGATGCATGGGTTAAAGAAAGCAAGAAGATCAGTCCAAGAATATACAGAGGAATTTTACCAACTCTTGATTAGAGCGGGGCATGCAAAAGCAAATAAGGAGAAGGTTGCTCATTATATCAGTGGGTTGCGACCTAGCATCCAGGAGGAATTAAGTCTGGTAAGAATGACCAGCATTGAAGAGGCATAATAGTTTTCCCTACAAGTTGAAGAGAAGCTGAATAAAAGGTTTGAAGGAAGACAAATAGGGTACAGTCAAGGAGGAAGGGGAAGCGGTAGATCATCTGGAGGCCACAATGAAAGCCAAAAGAAAAATGAAGATGTGGGTACTAGCAGGAACCAGAGGAATGAGGGTTTCAACCGCTCCCATGATCAAGACATTGAAATCAAAGAGGAAGAGGTAGAGGATGTGGACAAGGAAGAGGAGGATTCCATGGTACCTATTTCCATTGCAATGAAGAAGGTCATCGTGCCTTTGAATGCCCTCAACGACAAGAAAGGACAGATAGGAGAGTTGAGGGCCAAGCTAGGGTTGCTCATGTGGATGAAGATGCACAATCATCACATTCAGAGGATGTAGAAAGAGGACAGACCTTGGTAAATGAAAGAGTCCTACTAAGTGGAGAGATTAAACCAGGAAAATGGAGGAGTTTGTTCTATACCAGATGCAAGTGTGAGGATAAATTTTGTGATGTGATCATTGATGGTGGTAGCACTGATAACTTAGTATCAGAAGAGATGGTCTCTAAGTTGAAGCTCAAGAGGGAGAAACATCCCCAGCCCTATTAGATTGCTTAGGTAAAAGATGATCATAAGGTCCTGGTAAGTGAACAATGTTTAGTGAAATTCAAAATTGGGAGTTACCATGATGAAGTTCTCTATGATGTTATTTCGATGGATGTTTGCCATCTATTGTTGGGTAGACCATGGCAGTTTGATAGACATGCAGTACATGATGGGCATGCAAACACATACTCTCTGATAAAGGATGGAGTTCACCACAAATTGAAGCCCATGAAAAAGGAAGGTGAAAAGGTATGTAGGAATGCTAGAATTTGTCTTGTTGATGAAAGGAAGTTTTTAGATGGCATGAAACATCAGCATATGTGCTATGCTTTGATTCCTAGGAAAGATAAAGAAGGTAGTAGTGAAATACCACTTGAAGTTTCAGATTTACTAGGGGAGTTTAGAGATATTATCTCTGATAATGTTCCAGATGGATTGCCACCAGTAAGGCAAATCAGTCATCAGATAGATCTGATTCTAGGAGCTAGTTTGCCTAACAAGGCTGCTCACAAGATGACTCCTACTAAAACAGAGGAGCTAAATAGACAGGTTCGGGAGCTGTTGAGGAAGGGCTTGATTCAAGAGAGCCTAAGTCCATGTGCAGTACCTGTAGTACTTGAACCAAAGAAGGATGAAGAGTGGAGGATGTGTATAGATTCTCGAGCTATAAATAGGATAACCATCAAGTATAGGTTTCCTTTGCCAAGGATGGATGATCTTATGGACTTCTTGAGTGGAGCTCAGTACTTCACAAAGATAGATCTCAAGAGTGGCTATCATCAGATATGGATTCGAGAAGGAGATGAGTGGAAAACAACCTTCAAGACCAAGGAGGGTCTTTATGAGTGGTTAGTCATGCCCTTTGGATTGACGAACGCCCCAAGCACCTTCATGCGGCTCATGAATGAGGTACTTAAGAAGTTCTTGGAAAAAATTGTTATTGTTTATTTGGTTGATATTTTAATTTTCAGCAAGACTTTGGAAGAACATTTATTGCATATTCGTAGTGTCCTTGAAAGGCTAAGGGAAGAGAAACTATTAATTAATCTGAAGAAGTGTATCTCTGCAAAAAGGGAGTTAGTCTATTTGGGGTTTGTTGTATCACCTGAAGGTCTCAAAATGGATCCAGAGAACGTAAAAACCATCTTGGAATGGCCTACTCCAAGGTCTGCTACTGAGGTAAGATCATTTCATGGTTTGGTTAGTTTTTGCAAGAAGTTTATTAAGAATTTCAGTGGCATATGTGCATCCCTAACTGATACAATAAGAGGGGATAGAAAAGAGTTCAAATGGACTGCAGCAGCTACGAGAAGTTTTGAATTGCTAAAGAAGAAGGTGACAGAACAGCCTATGTTGGCACTTCCAAATTTTAGAAAAGTGTTCCAGGTGGATTGTGATGCTAGTGGCAGTGCTATTGGGGCTGTATTAAGCCAAGAAGGTAAGCCTATTGCATATTTTAGTGAAAAATTGAATGATGCAAAGAAGAAGTATTCTATTTATGATCAAGAGTTCTATGCAATAGTTTAGGCCTTAAAGAAATGGAGGCATTATTTATTGCCAAAAGAATTTTTTTTGTATACTGATCATCAAGCATTATAGTACCTAAATAGCCAAGGTAAATTGAATCAGAGGCATATGAAGTGGGTAGAGTTCTTGCAAAGTTATACATTTGTGTTGAAGCATAGAAGTGGAAAATCTAACAGGGTTACAGATTCACTAAGTAGGAGATAGTTGTTGCTTGCAGTAATGCAGGTTGAAGTAGTTGGGTTTGATGAACTCAAGAATTTGTACCCTGAGGACCCTGATTTTGCTGAAGCATGGAAATCTTGTAAAGAGCTTGTTGCTATAGATAGAACCAAGTGGTTAGACTATTTGATTCAGGATGGCATGTTGTTCAAAGGTAGTCAATTGTGCATTCCACGGAGTTCCATGAGGGAAAATTTGATTAAGGAGAAACACAGTGAAGGGATGGCAAGACATTTTGGTCGAGATAAGACCGTTGCTATTCTTAGAGAACATTATTTTTGGCCTCAAATTTCACAGGATGTAAAGAAGTTTGTACAGAGTTGCCAGGTTTGTCAAGTTACCAAGGGATTTAGTCACAATACTGGCCTATATCAGCCATTGCCTATTCCATTGAGGCCATGGGAGGACATAAGTATGGATTTTGTTCTTGGATTGCCAAGGACACAAAGGGGTAATGACTCAGTATTCGTGGTGGTTGATAGGTTCTCCAAAATGGCACATTTCATTCCATGCCACAAAACTCATGATGTTGTCCATATTGCAGACTTGTTCTTCAGAGAGGTGGTGAGACTACATGGTCTCCCAAGGAGTATAGTTTCTGATAGAGAAACTAAATTTGTGGGGTATTTATGGAGGACATTATGGACAAAGTTGAGAACAAACCTAAAATTCAGTTCCATGCATCACCCGCAGACTGATGGCCAAACAGAAGTGGTAAACAGAAGTCTAGGCAATTTGCTAAGATGTTTAGCTAGGAATAAGCCCAAGGGATGGGATTTGATTCTACTACAAGCAGATTTTGCTTACAATAACTCTATAAATAGGAGTATTGGAAAATCACCATTCCAAATTGTATATGGGAATAGCCCAAGGACTGCACCAGAATTGAGGAAGATAGAGCAAGGGGAGAGGACAAGTGCTGAAGTGGAAGAATTTGCTGAACATATCAAGCATCTACATGAGGAGGTTCAGGAACACATTACCAAGATGAATCAAGAGTATAAAGCTAGGGCTGATCAAAGGAGAAGACATAAGGAATTCCAAGTAGGGGATCTAGTCATGGTGCACTTACGAAAAGAAAGATTTCCAGCCGGTACTTACAACAAGCTGAAAATGAAGAAATTTGGCCCCTACAAAATTTTGAAGAAACATGACTCAGGAAATGCATATAAGGTGGAGCTACCAGATGGTATTCACATTTCTCCCATTTTCAACATTGCAGATTTAACAGAGTATCATGATGATGGTGTAGATGAGGAGCTGGTGTTAGAGCCATGTCTAATTCCTGCTTCTAAGAAGGAGGAGATAGAAGACATTCTAGATCATCGTGTGGGTAGGAGTACCAGAAATAGGCAGTATGAAGAGTATTTGGTCAAATGGAAAGGACGACCAATCGAGGACTCAACTTGGATTTCAGCAGCCAAGGTTTCCCATTTGGGATTTCCTCTACCATTCATAAAGTGACAGGGTCACTTTTCAATCTACCCTAGGTGTCTGATGCAGGAGCATCCAGAGGTATAAGGGCAATCCTATGTCACCCAAAAAAAATATACTTAGACTTAGTTTCTATTTCATGTGTTTTCATTTTTGGATACCCATTTGGGTCAAATAAAGGTTCCAACTCTCACAGTTCCACTATCAGTGTGTTTGAAAATCCCTAAAAAATAGGAGCATGTAATTGGGCCATCATTTTGGTAAACTAGAAGGTGTGAATTGGCCAGATGAATTTAATCATGATTTAGAGCATTCCAAAAAAAGAATCAGGTCAATAGGCCCCACGGTTTGAAAGTTATTGCAATTTTTTGGGTTTTAAAGACCTCCTAAGAATGCTTCAAAGTCAGGTTAGGGGCATTAAATGACCTCAAAAAGGGTCAAAAAATGGGGGATGAGCAATGCTTGTCTATAGGGCTATACAGCGCTTCGAGAGCTTTCTGAAAATGTAAACGGTTCATCAATCAGAGCTACGGTTCAAAAGTTATGCCTCCCGGAAGTTCGGTTACCATTTTTGGATTCTTCTAGATTTGTGCCGACTTCTACCGCAGCTTCCAGAACCTTCTATTTTGTCAGTGGGTACCTAATAGCACTTTCTAGAATGTACTCCTAGTCCTTAACCCTTCAGGGTCTATTTAAGGAGATTTCTGACATTGTAAAAGGCAGTTCGGAGTGGAGTTTGAGAGGAGGTACTGAAAGGAGAAATTATCTCCAGATTTATGCTATTGTAAGCCCTTAGGGCATGTTTTGAAGTTTATTTTCTCTGTACTATTTGTACTAGCTTATTTTCTCAGTTAATACAATTTCCCTTCTCTGTTGTGTCCATTCTGTTCTTGGGTTGTGTCCCCATCAGAAAATAAATTATAATCGGCACTCCCATGTATTCCAATGCATATATTTCCTTATATGCACAATTATTCAATGTTGTACCTTACAGGAGATAAAAATTTATAGGTTTAATTACTCAATCTTGTACTACACTAGATAAGATGTTATTTATTATGCATAATTTTTAGCTTTGCCATTTCTTATAAGAGTGTTCCAAGGTTGGAAACCACTTCAACATCCTTTGCATGGTTTAGTGGCAGAGGCTTTTGCAAGGGAATGAGCCTTGTGATTATGGCATTTACACAGAAGCATAACTTGTATCTTCAACTCCTTACACTCAACTCTTCACTAAAGTTATTATTCCAGTAGTGAGAATTAGCTAATAAAAATTCTTGGGCACCAAGGGACCCTAAAATTGTGCTACATTTTTTGGAGACATGGGAGAAGTTACTACAAACTTAAATACTTCATAACATTCTAGATCATATAATGATGCCCAAATTAACAGCAACACTATATACTTAGGATCCTCACAAGGAGATTGTGCCAATAAATGCATAGTACATCCTTGGCTTCCATTGTTGGGCCAGTGTATGGAGCCTTTTATATCCAACCATTTGTTATAAGTTGGGGAATATGCATCATGTCTGGCATGCAAGTGATGCATCTACATATGAAATTTTATCACCTTGGAAAATTGTATTTGATCCTACTAACTAGGAACAATTGATTGTTCATTTGATTGTACCCAATCTAATGACAATTCTATAGGAATTTGTAATCAATCCAACTAATTAGAAACTATAAAAATTTAACTAGGTTATGGATTGTTTCTTTTGAAAAATATCTGCTATGATATGTTTTTGTAATATTTCTTGTGAACTCTGCCCATTTTTCCCGGTTTGCATTTTTTTGTGCAGGATCTTGCAGTAAGTCACTTAGCGTGGGTTGAGTGAGTTTTATTATTTTATTATTTGGATTCTATAATATGTATGCAGTTGGATCAATTTTTCTATTATTCTAATATTTTATAGGCACCTTAAAAAAGATCTCTCTCTATATATAAAGAGATATATGTTTAGAAGGAAATATAAAGAGATATGTGTTTATAAGGAAAAGAAAAGAACATTTACATAGCTACCTTTTCTCCCCTTGAAGAAAATCATAGACAAGGGGCATGGAGATCACAAGGGTGTGGAAATGAAATGAAGAGATCACAACGACACAACAAAAAAATACACCAATCACAAGGGCATAGCAATGTTCAAAGCTATCCACCCTTGTTCGGAGCTCTCCACCTCTTTCATGTGCAGCTCTCCACAATTGATCAAAAAAAATGGAGAATGATTAATGTCATGTTTTCTTATTCTTTTTTATAATCACGTCAACATCATAATTACAATGCCAACCTCAATACTGCGAAGGCGTTGAGGATGATTGCAAAAAAATGAAAATACCCACAAATTACATTGCCATTGGTGCAGAGCACCAAGGAACTTGGTTTTTTTTTCATTTTTTTTTTACCCACTTAGGCTATAATAAAAAAAATTGGATGATAAGTCCATGCTTGTCAAAGAAAGACACCATTTTTAATGCTAAAGGCACTTTATGCAATTTATAAGCAAAAGTTGTTCATTAGGAAAATTCGAGATTTTTAATGTTTTTAGTCAAGAAAGCCTAGGATTATGTGTTTTTAGTTGGTTTTAGGTATGTTGGAACCTTTTCCAAGTCCTAGAAGTGGAATCAAGTGAAAAATGTGAAAACTACACTTTTTGTGCAAAGTTGCATTGTTAAAAGTTGTAAAAGTTACTCAAATTTGCAACTTAGTGGGAAAAGGGTTATAACTATTAAAATATTGGTTGAAACCATTAAAATAGACATAGGAGATATATATACCTCATTTTTTAGGATTGGAGGGCATTAATGTACAAATTGGAAGAAGTTGCAAAGAAGAAATTTTAGTTTTGGAGTCATTTTTACTATTGTTTGAATGCTGCACAAACTGTACAGAATGTCAAACTAGATCTATCTAATGTATTTTTGAGATATATCTTTTAATCAGATTTCTTTTTCTTATAGTCTCATCATTCTATGTGTTTTCTAACTCAAGTTATTGCATTTTTAGTGAAACTAGGTTTTAAGGACAGCATTTTTGTGCACACAGCAAAAATGGGCCTCTAACTACAATTTCTATGAATTCTAGGAACTTTTCTTTCATTCACCCAATGGCTACCAATTTCTTTTTTTTAGTCACATATGACACTGTGTGCAAATCCTTGAGGTACATGTAGACCTTTTTTATCACTTTCTTCAACTCTTGCTCATACTTTACCAAGCTCTCCTTCTTGAACTCCATTGATTGCTTCCAATGAAGCAGAGATTTTTTACCATTTCTAAGGATTCCAAGACTAACGTCAACATAAATCTTCATGTTTATCACCTCTTGGAGTAGCACCAATTCTTCTATTAACTTTTCTAACTTCATTTATATCAAGAATTGATGTGTAGATATGACCTCTCTCAACTTATCCACATCCAAAATCAAATTTCTCAAGCTCACAATTAGAGGAGGACCTCAGATCTTCTTATCTTCTATCCAAGTGCAGCTTATCTACCCAAAATGCCTCCCTTCTTGAAAATTCACTAGTAAATTTTTTTTCTCCTCTTCAATAGGGTCAAAAGTGCTCAGGACAACACTACCTAATGGTACAATTACAAGGGACCCAATAATGGCTATGATATAATCAAACAATTCCTCATTGGAAGCCTTTAAATTTTCCTTTATTTGCATCAGCTCCTCCAATCTATCCTTGATCTTCACATTAGAGTACTTCCACACATTAAGCATGGTATCATACATTGGGCATCCCATATCATGGGTCTTTAATTGGAAATCATCTAGGCCTAGGTTTTCAATTTTTCCCTCCTTTTGTGGCTGAGCTATTTCCATGACCATATTTCTAATATTGGAATTGTAATAGTCTTAGCCACATAATAAGAAGGAGCATTTCCTTGATCCATTCTTTCTCCTTGTTGTTGTGGTTATGGAGTAATTTACACTTGTTGATTTCCTCCATCTAGTCCATCACCTGGTTGGTTGCTATCTCCATTAAGATCGGTCATTGGAATAGTTCAGGAGTCTTTAGCTTTTGATTGCTCATTTTCCTTCTCATTCTCTTTCTACTTTTTTGTCTCTATGTCTTCAACATTTCCAGTGTCAAACAAAGAACCTCCTCCACAATTAGGATTTATTTGCACATTTTTATCATCTAGTGGTTGGTCACCTCCTCCTCCTACTAACATGATGGTCCCATGGATGTAGAAGTGGTTTTTATAGTGGTAGAAGTGGGTGTGGATACTGTTTGAGCTCCTCTTGATACTCCTTTAGATTAACCAATAGATCATGTTCTCTTGCTCCTAGATATCATTCACTCTACCAATTTATCAATTCTTTTAATGATTTCATCCATTAGAATCTCCATTTTATCAAGTGTGGGGCCTTCTGGTGGAGTTGACACAATGGGTCTATCCTTAATTTCTTTCTCATATGTGGAATACCTCATATAAGAACCCTCATCCTCAACATCACTCACATCAATTTTCACCTTGTATAATTTAGCTTTCTCCATATTGATCCTAAACCAAAACATCTCCCACATTTAAACTTTAATGTAGCAATTAGCCCAATAATCTTCCATATCTGGCACATACTTGTAACTAGAACCAAGCTTGATATTTCCCTTCTATAATTCATAGGATCAAACTATGGCATTATGACTTCAATGACTTCATAGTCTTTCAACTTTCTCTCAAAGGCTTTTAGCAAGTTCTTAGCATCAGATCTAGATGCAGAGTATGACCCTATAACCCTTGGGAAAGGGATTCTCTGTTTCTTAACTATTGAATACAAGTTATTAACTTCAAGAACTTGTCTACACAATTCAATTAGAAAAATTTTATACTCTATATACCTTGGTAGCCTCCATGGGAAACCATCAAATCCACCAATTTTGATGTAGGAGAAAGCTGGAAATTGGATGAAACAACATCAAAATTGAGTAACTAATAAAATAACTTTAAATAAAAATATTCTCTTTGGAAACCCTTGAAGCTCTCTGCATAATCGCATGGTAAAGGCATCAGTTACCTTTACAAAATACTCATAGCCCTTCTCTAATTGAAAGAGGGGTAGAAGTCATACACCTTTCTTGTCTCATCAAAATCTGTAATACATGGCAAGCTAGGTCACAAATGGTGTGTTGTCAACACATATATAAGATAAGAAGAAATATAAAATTGCTTGAATGCCTTAGCTAAGCCCATGTAGCTAGTAAATTCATCACAAATGATTTGGGCCCAAACATTGAATTGGCTCTCCTCACAGACTACTTGAACCATGAAGAAATGGTGCTCCATAAAATTGAGGAGTGCTTAATAACCTTTTAGTCTCAGCAATAAAGTTAGAATGTCTACAATTTCCCTCTTAAGACTAATTCCAAATAGGGTCTTCAGAAGCTTACTTTTCTTGATCTTCGGTGGCTAGAACCATGTTTTCAGAATCTCTCCTCACCTCAGAGTTTTATTTTTATTGAAAATGGAGGTGCTGAACCCAAAATCTATGTCACAAAATTCAGCCCTCTCTGAGATACTGAATGCACTTTGCATTAAACCACTGTTAAATGTGAGCAAGAAAAAGTTGTCAAGCATCATAATTTTCTTTA
This sequence comes from Cupressus sempervirens, assembly GCA_028749045.1. Lineage (NCBI taxonomy): Eukaryota > Viridiplantae > Streptophyta > Pinopsida > Cupressales > Cupressaceae > Cupressus > Cupressus sempervirens. The sequence goes on from CM053792.1 coordinate 7,813,016, forward strand.
TTGCTAGGTTATATCTGGTTATGCACTCCTTCACAAGATTTGGTGCATGGACTACCATGGGGAAACCAACAACCTCAACTAACCCACTCTCTTTAAGCTTGAGAGTGGTAGGATAAATGAGTTGGGCATTGAGTCTTCTATGCAAGTCTTTGAGATTTTAAAATTTGAAAGATGTGTTTATATACTCTTAATCTCACTCACTAATCTAGGAAATCTATTAGTTCCACCAATTCTTGTAGCCATTCACTATATAACATGACACAAAGCAAATAAAAATTGCACTAATCATGAGATTATGCCCATTGCAAGATAAAGAAGTGAACTTACCAAACATTTGATCTTATTGAATTTTAATTTAAACATTGGGTATTGAATTTCCTATGTCACATGAGTGAAGAATGACCACTTAACTTGTATTTATCCTTTAATGATGCAATGATTGATTTTGCATTTAATTTGGTGGGTTAACAACTTGATTTCATATCAAATCCACCATTAACGAGGAGTCATACAATGGGTTTTAGCCTTTAAGCTCTAACATAGTAGAAAATGGATTTTTTGATTCTCTATTATACATAAGCTTTTAGAAGGAAAGCCTTTGATGTGAGAATCTAACCTAAAGGGAGAAATATACTTTTCTTTCTTAGAGAATCTAACCTAAAGGGAGAAATATACTTTTCTTTCTTATATCAGAGTAGTAGCACTTCCACTACTTTTCTAAAAAGCTTAAATACTTAATATTTTGTCTTTATTAGAGTCATGGCCTTTGGGTTTCTTTCTTAGCATTGGAGAACTTCATTTTCACTTTCTAGATATTATCAATACTTTAGCTTTTTCTCTCTCCTAGGTTGTTTGAGAAGCATAAAAATGACATCTCTACCCAAATATTATATTTTGCAACACCTCTGCTATCACAAATTTTACTTTAACACAACTCATAGGAAAAGTAGCTCTCAAGGTATTTTTCCAAAATTAGAGGCATCCATTTTCATCTTTTCTGAAAATGGCTTATAATTGGTCACTATTTCCTTGGAGCAGCATAAAACAAGGATCCCTGCATGAATATTTGTCTTTCATAATAAGTCGCTACCAAAATTTCATTTAACATTACCTTTTCGGAGAAGTAGCATTTCAAGTGCATTTTTGGGTGAATATTCCTTCCTTCTAACCAAAAGATATACTCAAATTTTCTTTGTCAAAGAAGTAGTTTCTAAAGTTCTCCTTTAGTGGAGGAGTATCTGAAATGGTGCAACTCTGGCACAACATGAATTTACAACGAGCTTTCTGATTTGATTATATATTTGGCTCAAAGTTTATTGATGCAAAAGTAACTAGGTAGGCTAGTGGTAGACCTAGGGCTTCTTAGGTGTTTTGGATTGCAGTGATGCTAGCCACATCACTAGATTAATAAGAGGAATAGTTTGGTCCTAAGTTGTGGATAGGTAGGTTGGAAGAGCCCAAAATGGCAATGTTGCTCATACTTGCTCAAAATTGCTCATTTGGCTTTATAGAGCATTTTTGGGTATTAGTAGCTAAATAGGTCAAGTAAGTTCTTTAAGGAACTTATTAGGTTTTTAGGAACCATTCAAGGCCTTTTTACTAGTTTGGTATCAATTGGAGCAAGTTTGAGAAGTAGATGTTTAAAATTGCAAAAATTGTTTAATCTAGCCAACATTGTCATTGACAACTTTTTGACAATTTCTTATAAAAAGAGAAACTTTTTAGTTATAGCTATTCAACTACCTAAATCATTTTGAAATTTTCATGTTGAGCCTATATAATCCCATTCTCCACCTATTCAAGGGGTTGGAGAAAGTACACTTTGCATTGTACGGTCTAAAAAGCAAGTGATGAACAACAATTTTATGTTTTTCTGAGTTTTTGGCATGTGTACGGATTAGTTTCAGTTTTTTTAGTGTTGGAAGTGTTAGTAGATATCATTTAGAGATTTTTTACTTAGTTTATTTGTCATTTAGCAAGCTTTTGTGTGTAGAATAAATATTTTGATTCTTGTTAGTTTGTTGTCTTGAGACAACTTGTTTGCACAAATGGGGTTCTAGGGACACTTCCCACCATTGGCATTATATGGTTTCTTAGGATTTAGAAATAGACTCCATGTACTCCATGTACAATAAAGGATGACCCATGGAAAGAAAAGCAATTTTTTGTTAAGGTGATGCCCTAGGCAAGTCAGTCCGACTTGGTTAGGGATCATAGAATAGAAAAAGAGCTATGGAGAGGATTGAAAAGGTTGATACTTCAATCCAAGAATGTGGAGAGTTAGAAGGTGTTGTGGGCTAACCCCAATCCTGAGGAGAAGCTTTAGCAAGAACCTTAAGGTTTGAAAATTAGGTTTTTCCATTAGACAACATTGAAACCCTTAAAAACATTAATATAAGGCTAAAATTGTGCCCATACAGCACAGACAAGTTGAGGACCTAATATTTAAACAATCTTCAAGAACTTTGAAAAGGATATTTGGAATGGTAGTTTTTTTGGGCACTTATTAAGGGATTTTGTAGGATATCTTGGTTTTAGTGCATTTGGAGGGCTAATCCTTGTAGCCTTTTTACAAGCATTTAGTTGCAATTTGACTTCAAAGTTGAGACTTGATTAGTACATTAGTATTGATTTAGGTTATAGATATTGAGAGAAGCCTAAGGAGGTCTTAGGAGTCCAATAAACCTATTTGGGAGTCACTGGTGGGCTTGGGGTTGACTATGTTATGGAGAGTAGTAAGAAAGTGTGTGTTCTATCTAATTGATGCGCACCAACTGAATGGTTAGGATCTGTTGGCTAGAATCCTAAGAAGCATAGGGTGTGTAGAAACTCTATTTTTCAAGTTTATGACCTAAGGAGACCCTAAGAGAAAGCTTGGGGAAAGAGAAAGGTTGGTTGTCACATTGGTGTGGTATCAAAGCAAGTGAAAGACTTGGGAAAGGTGGTGGATGTCTACAGCTACTAGAGAATCAATAGGTGAAACCAGTATGGTGACTCATGCAAAACTAGCCAAGGAAGTTGATGAGTAGAGGTAGAAGAATAGGCTCCTTGAAGTAGCCTTGGAAGAGGGGGAAAAAAAAACTACAGGAAGTTGTTGATGTAGCAAAGAGGAAGGAAGAAGAAGAAAATGAAAATAGTAAGGAGGTAGCAGAAGAGGATGTTGTATCTAAACCTAACCCTATCTTGAATGAAGATACCTTCTTGAAGGCTATCAAATCCCTAGGAGGAAAAGCTTTGGAAGGTGTACCACTTTTCAGTGGAAAGATGGAGATAGATGTAGTCATGGATTGGATAGATGGCATGGAGAACCATTTTGAGTGTAAGTGGTATCAGAGGTACAAAAGGTTAAAGTGGCTAAGTCAAGGCTCAAAGGTTCACCATTGACCTGGTGGAAATATCTACAAGATGAGAGAGTCAGCATGGGCAAGACTCCTATAGCTAATTGGAATGCTATAGTTACCAAAGTGAAGGAGAACTCTCTACCTAAAGAGTTTGAGATCCAACTCCACAAAAGAAGGTAAGGACTAAAGCAAAAAGACTTAGATGTAACCTCTTATACTAAGAAATTCCAAAGGCTATGTCTGAGATCCAAAAAATAAGAAGAGGAGAAAATCAAGGTGGCTAGATATTTAAGTGGTTTAAAGTGGAATATAGAAGAGGAGCTTAGTTTGTGGGCACCTACCACTATCCAAAGGTGTCATCAGCTAGCTCTAAAGGTGGAGGAAAATAAAAAAAAGGAAAGGGGATTCCAACTTCAAAGATAGAGGCAAGGGAAAAAATTAGAGAGGACAAAGAAGAGGCTACCAGGGTAGAGGAAATGAGAAGGAGAATCAAGGTGAAAGCAAGGTCACAAAGAAAACTAGTGATGACTCCTCAAGAGGTGGTTATAATAGGGGAAGAGGCAATCAAGGAGGATAAAATAAGGGAAAAGGATCACATAGAACCAACTCATAATTTTCAAGTATGAAATATTATAACTATGGTCAATTGGGACATCTAGTCTATAGGTGCCTAAAGATGCCTTCTTCCTCACAACAAGATAAAAGGGTGGCATATGCTCAAGAAGAAAATTAAAGTTGTAAGGATACAAATATAGACCACATTGAATCTAACAAAGGTGAGAATCTCATGTTTAGGAGAGTGTTGGTCAAACAACTAGCTCCTGATGAACCTAGACATAGAAGGACCTTGTTTAGGATAAAATGCAAAATCCTAGTAAAGGTGTACAAAGTTGTGGTTGATTGTTGAAAGCATGAATGCTGATGATATTCCTATGGGGGAGTATTTTAGATATGTTAACATGATTATATGTTACATTCATTACTATGTTTGTCATTGATGGTTAAAATAGCAGTTTTCTGTGGTATTTGACAAAAGAACAGTGGAAAGATCAAGTTAGTACAGATATATCATTGATTACTTTTAGTAGCAAGGTTAAAGGGATATATTACTAAGTTTCTAGTATATGAAGCTAACCTTGGAAGCACACAATATTAATTTTGAAAGAATTTATGCAAGTTTTGATAAAGATTGTTCTGAGATAGAGTTTACAAAGGCATGTTCTTGTAAACTTGTTATATCTCTTAGCAGAGTTGTGAAGTTAAAGATGTGAAGAACATATTTTGATGATAACATGGTTGTTTTTTCTCATCATAATATTATGTATTTTTAGGATTAACCTCAGACAGAAATAATAGTTACATGCAAATATAACCAATATAAAAAAATAGTACATCGCACATAAGAGAACACAAGACACCAAGATGTAATGTGGTTCACCCAATCCCTAGGCTATGTCCACAAACAAAAAGTCCAAATATTATTATGATCCAGTGATTACAACTTGATTACAATCTATAATCCCTTATAGCTCAATACCACTACAAGAACCAATTTTTGCATCACACATTATGAAAATCCCTAACCCTAAGCCTTTTTATACAAGCTTTTTTTTTGCTTAAAAAATTAGGGCTAGAATAATAGAAAAATAATAGCCAACACCTTTTATAATATAAATTCATTTTTGGCTTTAGGTGTGCTACCCCCAAAAACCCTTGCTAGGGCATTGCCCCTTGACCCCACCCTATACTATGACAGGGAGCATAACTGGGGCGTTGCCCCAGGACCTCGTAGGGGCACTGCCCCTTGACCCCATCTTGGGGGCACTACCCCCAAACCCTTATAGAAATAATTTGGAGTGAAACTACACTGAATAAACCTTTGAGTCTGATTAGGCTCCACATCACAACATTTATACAAAAAGATATTCAAGTTTCAAGGTGGAAGATTAATGTTATCGCTAAGTGTAATGTGTTCTTAATGTGGTCCTATAATAATTAATTGAGATGGTGAAAGAGCTAACTTGGGGAATTATTTTATGGATTCGATATAAAGGACAGACATTTTCCTTTATCATGTGTATCAAAGAGAAGTGATTGTAAGCAGCACAAAGATCAGAATGCAAAGTTGAGTAGAGTAGAGCAGAAGTGAAGGAAACTTCATTGCTAAGGTTTTATTGAGTGATCTAAATTTGGATACTTGGATCCAAGGTTTGTGACCTGGCCTAAAAGGTATAACAATGATTGGTTTGGTTGACAAAATATAGGAAAGAGAAACTTAACAATAAATTACTTGTTTAGGGAGTGAGCTCTTCTTGTAATTGAAATTTCATTTTTGGGCAATTATCTCTTCTTGTATACATTGTACTACAACTCCCAACAAGGTTGGAATCTCCTAACTGAGATTTAAAGTCTCCTAACAAGGACTAATATGTACTAAATTTTGCAATAGCCTCCTAACAAGGTCCATTCTCTAACAAGTAATATTTATATTAATACATCATCTTGTGGGCATCATTCCCATTGCGGTTTTCCCTTTGATCAAGGGTTTCCCTAGTTAACATATCCGATGTAATTTTCTATGTGCATCTTGTTATGGTTGTTGCTTACTTTGATTGAATGGATAAGATTATTTAAGGTTCATAAATGTTTTAATTTTTGGATAATTGATTCACCCTCCTCCCTCAATTATCTTGGTGTACTATTGTTTCTAACAATTGGTATCAAAGCATCAGGTCCCTGAAGATAAAGTTTAACAACTTTGGGAGATCCATAGTGAGCATGTTCAGGAAAAATAGTATGAAGTTTGATGGAACAAATTATGATAACTGGAAGGAAAAGATGAAGACACGTTTATTTGTGTATGGGTCCAAGATATTGGATCTTGAAAAAATCAAAAAAGATAATCATTGCTTAAAAAGATTTGGAAACTTGTATCAAGGAAGAAAGAGATCTTTTTATGTGTGACATGAGAGCTAGAGAAGCACTATTGACTGCACTTCCTAAAATTGAATACAATCAGGTAAAGTCACTTGTTACTTCACATTTGATTTGGAAAGCTTTTGAAACTAGTTTTGAAGGTGATGAAAATTCTAAGAAGTTGAGGCTAAAAAGTTGGAGTTGTGTATTTCAAGATGCTAAAATGATGGAAGATGAATCTATAAAAACATATAAAGGTAGGATATCAAAAATTATTGTAGGTATTAGACCTCAAGGAGGAACCAAAGAATATGATGACGTGATATGGAAGATATTGAAGAGCTTAACAGCACCATTTAAGTCAATAGTTCAAATGATACATTTGTTGATATCTTGTACCAAATATTTCACAAAAGAGACATTGCTTGGAAGACTTCAAGTAGTTGAGAATGAGCTTAGATAGTCTGTAGAATTGACTAGAATAGAAACAACTTCTAGTGCCTTGAATATTCAACCTAGTTTATCAAGGAGAACAAGTGCTACAAGAGACTTTGTTAGCAGCAGGTCTGATGAGGAAAAAAAGATTGAAGAAGGACTAGCCCTTCTGTTAAGAAGAGTAAAAGATGATAAGAAAATATTTAAATGTACTTGTGATGAATTTGGTCATTATGCATCTAAGTTTCCTAAAAGAGAGAAAAAGTATAGAGGAAATTTTAAACCTAGAAGAGATACAGAATGTCTATATGCAAATGAAGAAGAAGATTCTACTGAACAAGCAATAAGTGCTAGTGATGATCAAATTGTATTTGTTTCTATTAAAAAAGAAAGTCCAAAGTAATAGCTTTGATTGTTGGAAATGATCAAGACTAGCTAGGTTACTAAGAGTGGAGGGGTGAATCAATCACCTCAAAACTTTAAATCAATTCAATACTTGATCCATACATCATTCATTCATCTAATCTACTGTATGCATGAGAAAGATAAACATTTACAACACATGAACACAGAATTTTGGTGACCCAAAAACCTTCCAAATAGAAAGTAAAACTAGGATGGGGATGATACCCACAAAAATTCATTACTGCAGTATGAAGTTAGCCTGTTAAGGTTTACATTGATCACTTCTGATGATTTTCCCTATTAAGAGCACTTTGGACTGCTAGATCTACCTCGTTAGAGGATTTATAAACATACAATGAAGTATGCACTTTGTTAGGAGATTTATACAAACACTGTTAAGTCTACCTTGTTAAAGGATTTACAAAACTAATTCACCTATTAGGATCAAACAATGGATCTACTTACAACTTGATTGCTGATTAGATCCTTGAAGTATAGATCGCCACTTGTAACTGATCAACCTTTACTGCTCCTTGTAGACCTTGTTGAATTCTCTACTCTACTACTGATTCACTTTTATTCTTATTAAAACATTACATGTCCATTCCTTAACATACTCATTCATTGAAAATGATATAATACATTACATATATAACATTCCAATAATTACAATTGCAAGGTCGGCCAAAATAGAAGTGAACAAAATATTACTAAGTCGGCCAAATAGTAGAAAACTTGGGTTCTTCAAGTTGACTTGGTAACCTTCTGATACTCGACATCCACTACATTGCTCGACATCATCATGCATGTCGTAGGTAAATATTGTATAGCCAACCGGTCTCATTGGGAAGGTTCTTGTTATGTAGCCAATGGATCCCTTCGAGAAGGTTCTTGTTGTAGACACCTAAAAACCTTTAGAAAATAAAGTATTTTTATGTTCTGAAAAATTCCTCATCATTTATTAATTAATTATTTATTTATTTTATTTATTTATTTTTATGCCATTAAATCCCTTTATCTTAATTAAAAATATTTAATTAAGGAATCCCTCCCAAAAATGTTTAAATCTTATTTAAACATTATTTCCTTATTTATTAATTATTTAATTAATAAATTGACCAAAAAACCCAAAATAAATAAATAAATTATTTTTTGCCCAAAACTTGGCCAATTTCCTTAAGACCACTAACCTCTTCCAAAATCTTCCAATCCTTCTTTAATTTTGATTAAAGGCTAATCCCATCATTTCCTACCCCTAATCCCAACTCAAAATATTTAATTAAAATTAAATATTAATCCTCATGTTTATTTAAAAAGTTTTAATAAATATCTCCTCAACCCAAAACTTTGAAATAAATAAAACTTTATTTATTTCCTAAAAATCTAATTTATCCTCATCCTAAGAAGTTCTAGACTCTTCTAGAAAGTCTTTATCCTCATCCTAGGAAGTTCTAGACTATTCTAGAAAGTCTTTATCCTGATCCAAAGTCTGGACTCTTCTAGAAGATGTCTTTAAACCTAATCCTAATCCCCTCCTAACCTTGTCACATTCTTTAAACATGGGTTAAGACTTACTAACCCAAGCCAAAGTTAACAAATATCTCCTCCTTCACCCACCCTCATTAAATGCCATCCACTTGCCTATCCCTAAGCTAATCCTAAACCATCCTAATCCATCCTCTAACCATTTGCACAATCCTAAGCAAGCTTAAAACCTTCCTAACCAAGCCCAAGTCGAAATTCCTCTCATCTCCTTCAAAATATCCCAACCATAAAACTTTATGAAGCCCACTAGGCCATAAATGACTCTTCCAAACCCTTTTATTGCTCTTACAAGCCATTATGATGGCCTTTATGAAGATTTTATCCCTTGAGCCTCCTTTGTTGACTCATCCTTCCCCTTTCCTCCATCCTCTCACCCTGTGACATGTGTCACTCCCTGATTGGATCCTTCCCCTTTGCAAAATAACACAATCCATGAAGTAAATTCATAATGCCATTTTACATCAAAACCATACACTCACACCCAAATTCCAACTCCATTTGAAGCCCTTTTTGAAGCATAAGCTTGAGCATACATCTTATCTATTTAGACAAAGTCACTCAACAAGAGAGCTTCTTATTGAGAGAGTCCATTAATGGCTCATATTCTCAATTGAGAGCTCATCTTAGTCTATCTTGAAGTTTATGAATTTTGTTTAGTTTGTAGAAGCTTTATTTAAATTTAGTTTCTATTAGCATACTAACATTGCTCATATACACTTGTTACGTAGCCGACAGGTCCCTTCGAGAAGGTTATTGTCATGTAGCCAACAGACCCCTTCAGGAAGGTTCTTTGAAAAGTATTTATACCCCCTTTGGGAAGCATTGTAATCATCAGATCATTCAAGCATAATGTACTATTTGGCATATGTGAATAATAATAAGAAGAGTTCTATTGTTGATGTTCATGTTCATTGTCTGTGTGCAATTCTTAATTAACCTATGTGGTAAACATTTGGCATCATTGCCCGATGAACTTGGTACACAGGCAAGCAAATATGAAGATTAAATGTTGAATCAATTGAACAAGAATAAGAATAAGTTGAAGGAAAAGGATGAATTACACATAGCACAGGAAAAAAAAATTTGGCACAACAAGCTAAACGCAGATGAAGATTTCAGCAAGTTACCGACGGACACAAAAGCACTGAAAAATTGTTGGAAGAGACTCGACAGTGACTCAATTTGGTGGAAGAAGCAAGGGAGGAGTTTCTAAACCTGCATATGCCACAGGAAAAGAATCTTGATGAAAGGAGATCGACTCGTACAGCTCAGAGTGCCGAGGGAGCACGAGCATGGAGTGACCTCTTCGTCCGAGATATACTTTCAAAACAAATAGCTTCGATGGATAAAACCTCTTCTTCACCAAACAACACGGAAGTCAAAAATAGTGTGGGTGTTGAAAACAAAGTGAAAGTCAAAAATAGCGCGGGTGTTGAAAATAGAACGAAAGTCAAAAATAGCACGGGTGTGTAGCACAGCGCAGGTGTGTAGAACAGTGCAGGTGTTCAAAATAGTGCGAAAGCTCAGAATAGCGTGAGTGTTCCGAACAATGCAGGTACACAAAAAAACCCTCACTCTACAGTGATAATGGCAGGTCCAAAACAAAAGTTTCCTAAATTTGATGGTGAAGGAGTCACCGATCCAATTCGACATTATAAAACATGTGAAATGATCTGGAGAGAAAATGGTATAACAGATACGAATGAATGGGTCTGATAGTTTCCAGCCACCCTACGAGGTGTTGTGATTGATTGGTTTACTAACACAAATCCACAAAAGTTAAATAGTTGGGATAATATTAAGTACAAATTTATTGCAGAATTTCAAATATTGTGAGACGATAATGAGATTGTAGCGGAGATATTCAATACTAAGCAAGGGAAGAATGAAACAGTTCGAGTCTTTACCAGGAAGTTAAAGGACTTGATCAATAAAATGGAGAATAAGCTAGCTAATGGGCTACAAAAAAGATGGTTCATTGAAGGCCTTCACCCGAAACTGTGAAAAAAGATGAAGATCATGCCACCATCAACATACATTGAAGTGTACAATCAGGCAATGAACCTCGAAAGTGATCAGAAGACAAATAAGAAGAAGAAGACTAGCTCATCTGATTCAGATGATGATGAGCCTTCCAAAGAAGATAACAGTGATGATGAAGGCAGTAGCAAGAAGGTTTGTGCCCTACAGAAGGACATGATCTGCATGATGAAGGAGTTTTAAAATATGCAAAAGGAGACAAAGAGCAGTGAGCTGTGGTGCACAGAGTGTAAAACCAAAGGTCATACTAAAGGATCTTGTCCAAAGAACCAATTTTGTGAAATTTGTCAGATCATGGGCCATTCGACAAAGGAATGCCCTTTTAACATGAATACCAAAGGATCTCTACAAGTGCTTCTTACATAGGCAGCTTCCACGTCAGGAGGGAACGGAAATGCAAACATTGATGGTGCCACTTTGGGTGGGTATAGGAATAATAGTAGAGGGAAAAACAATAACAATAGTGGCAACAACAATAATGGCGGAAGGAGTCAAATTCAGTATGATGCGAATGGTCGGCCAATAGTTCAATGCCGCGCATACAATTTATGGGGTCACTTTGCCCGAAAGTGCACAATGGCGAACACACTGCAGTTGCTATGCTGATGGTGTGGACTTGGTGATCATGATGATGCTAAGTGCTCGAAGTCTAGAGTAAACTTGATTACTATCGAGATGGACAAGGAAGAAGTTTTGGCAATCACTCAAAAATAGGTGAAGCTCTACCCTAATCCGACAGAGGAAAAGAAGAGACTGTAGGAAGCTCGTGCAGAGATCCAAAGAGCAACATAGGTAGAAATGACACACTTGAAGGACACACTAGGTACCTCTATATGGAACTACGTAGAACAAAATATTATACGACAAATATTACAGGCTGAGGTACCCATCAAGATAAATGATTTATTGCTCACTATGCCTCAGCTCCGATTGGCACTCACAAACATTGTTCCTGCTGCTAAACTACTAAGAGAAGATGGAAGGGAGTAGGAAAGTGGAGCAAGTACAGTAGACAAAAAGGAGAAGGAAAGTGGTGCAAGTGCAGAAGATTCGATGTTGTTAGCCCTCTCATCCGGACGCCACCTAGCAGTCGTCGAAATGGGAATTCTCGGGACTGTATTGATAGAAACAATTATGGATGGAGGGTCCAGTGTCAATGTGTTTCCTAAAGACACCTGAAAAAGGTTGGGACAGCTGACATTATGGCCTCCTACATTTCAGCTGCTAATGGTCGATCAACATGGAATCAAGTCATTGGGAGTCCTGACAGCACAACTAGTGACAATTGGAACATAGCCATTCTTCTTAGATTTTGTTGTGATCCCACTGAAGCAAAGAGGATATGATGCCATTCTAGGTCGGGAGTGGCTGATACAAGCCAAGGCAAATCACGATTAGAAGAAAAATACTTTATCACTTGAAAGCAAAGGGTGGAAGTACGTCATCGATCTACACACTCAAATGGTCAGGGAAGAAGCTCTATTGTCAGATTTCAAAGAAGAAGAGGATGAAAGGAGCAGAATATAGAATCATATAAGGAGGGAGTCCTATGGTGGGAAGCAAGATTGATAGACAATGATCTAGATTCAGTGAATGGTCTTTACCACTGGTAGAGAGAGAACTATGAACTTTATCTGAGCTATAATATGTTAAGATTCGACGAAAGTAAGAAAGAAGGAAATGAATGTCTGAAGGAAAATAGAGAAGTCAAAAAAGGAAATGAATGTCTAAAGGAACATGGAGAAGTCGAAGGAGGAAATGAATGTTTGAAGCAACACAGAGAAGCCAAAAAAGGAAGCGTAGGTATGACTGAAGCTGAAGGAAAGGACATACAGTACGAACCTAGAAGGAAAGATTCCACTATACGACCACGCACAAAGAAAGTATTACGTTGAACCATAGATATAGCAGAAAGGTGCCAGCAGTAAGGAAGACACATCATACGGTCTGCATAGAAAACAAAGCAGAAGGGTTCAATAAAAGTTGTAGTAGTACAGTGTGAATGTGTTATTGACAAATAGAAGGGGCAGCTGATGGAGTTCATGATACAGAGCTTCGAGAACAAACTGGGCGATAGATTGTGTACCTTAAATAAATTTTATGAGCGATGATTGCAGGCATAGGGGGCCACAAAGGGGACACAGAATAGGTGCAAACCATGGCATGATAGATACCTAAAACTGAGCAAGTTCCAACTAGGACAGTGGGCGTTGAGGTATGACAGATGGAACGAGATCAACCCACGCAAGTTTTAAATGAAATGGGTCAGGCCGTATCAGTTTCGGGAAGTGGGTGATAACGGAGCAATAAAACTATGGATGCTAGATGGAAAGGAAGTCACCGATGCAATGAAGAGGTTAAAGTTGAATGTCTACCATGATAATGCACCTTCGTGGATGAACAACTGAGAGAAGACTGTAAGTACTATATATATGTAAATATTGTACATAATTGTTCCCAAAAAAAAGTGAAAATAAAAAGAGAAAAAAAATTTTAAAAAATTTTTAAAAAAAGAAGAAGAAAAATTAAGTGTGAGAAGCCACTGTATGGATTTCTCAGGTAACTGTACGGCTTTTGACCAACTCTCCATTGTACGGCTTTTTCAAAGTCATTGTATGGCTTATAATTGCTCATCATATGGATTTTCTAATGAAGATGCAGTGTACGGGTTTTAAAAGGCTATCGTACGGTGTTTAGTAGGTAGGCTATGTACGAGTTTTATGTAGTCACCGTATGAATTTTGAGTCCCTGCCATCGTACGAACTTTTTAGATGTAGTGTAGCTGTATGAATTTCTCAGATGCAGTTAGACAGGCACCGTACAGATTTGGAATTTCTTTGCAGGGCTGCGCATGGATTTGGGAGCCAGTCATCTTACAGATTCTAAGGCCAAGTTATTGTACGGCTTGTTAAGAGCTGCTGTACTATACAAATTTTCAGCAAATCAATTTTAGTAAGGTTCAAAGTATGATTTTTCCAGCCTAAACCACCGTACACATTTGTGAAGACATTGATCTAGAGAACCTATATCATGCAGATTTTCTTCTACTTTCAGCATATGATCTTCAGGATGGTGTACGAATTTTTGGCATAAAGGATTTTAGGATTCATTTTGGCATACAAATTTTTTTTTGTTCCAACATACGAACTTCTTCTAGATTGTCGTATGGTTTTTTGAGACAAAGATTTCATTAGGATTTTTGGGGTTTAGCAAGCACAGTACAACATCATGGTGTAGATGTACATTGGAAACACAGAAGGAGGTTTTGTATTAAAAAAAAAAATGTCGACAAATCAAGAATGCTTAGAATGAGTAACAGATAATGCCACATAGTAGAGGAAGAACCAATGATTGTCAAAAAGAGTGTGGGTTAAGAAGAAATCGTAGAAATAGTGTGTTCCATGTAATTTTGTGTGGGTTTTGGAGTGATGATTTGGTCTTAGCGCGATAGGGAGCGCACCTGGGGCACTGCCCCAGGACCCCGCAAGGGCACTGCCCCTTGACCCAGTCGTTGTGAGTATCAGTCGTGAAGTGTGACCAGTTGAGAAGACTTGAAGTTGTTGCAGGCATGGAGTGTCTATGTACCAGAGGCACTGGGAGTAGGTGTTGGCCGAGAGGCTATCCTGGTGGATGCGTAGAGAGCTCGAGCAGAGCTGATCATCCAGTTGGAGGCAGTATAGTGACACTTAGCTTAGTGGACCCAGTGCTGGAAGAAGAGAAAGCAGCATGGGTCGCTATCAAGGTTAGCTAGAAGAGACAATATTATGCTAGCAAAGGCTACAGATGTAACAAGATGAATGTGGAAGTGATGTGACAAAAGTAGATTTTTTGTTGTAGTCACTCTGTTAATGTATTTTGTTTGTAATTGTCATCCGGAGATGACTTTTTCTTGTTGAAGTTAGTCAATTAATGTATTTTTTTTTGTAATTATCGTCCAAAGATGACTTTTTCTTTTGGGGGAGATGATGTCATAGGTAAATATTGTGTATTCGATGGGTATCGTCAGGAAGGTTCTTGTTATGTAGCCAATGGGTCCCTTCGGGAAGGTTCTTGTTATGTAGTCGATGGGTCCCTTCGAGAAGGTTATTGTCCTATAGCCGACGAACCCCTTCGGGAAGGTTCTTCAAAAATTATTTATACCCCCTTTGGGAAGCATTGTAATCATCAGATCATTCAAGCATAATTTATTGTTTGGCATATGCGAATAATAATAAGAAGAATTCTATTGTTGGTGTTCGTGTTCATTGTCTGTGTGCAATTCTTAATTAACCTATGCGGTAAACAATGCACTCAGTAGAAGTAGAAGCTCGGTCCATACTAATCACACAATGTAGCTTGGAACTCCATAACCATTGGAGACTCGATAGATATAGTATCACTTAGTAAAAACTAAATCTTTTGTTTACCTTGTTCTCACTCGGTAAACACTATACTTCCATCACTTGGTAAACACTAGCTTCCATCACACAAACTGATGACTTGGTAGACACTGTGAAGCTTAGTGAACACTATATGTTTCATAGATATTGCTGGACTACACACTCACTTGGTAGCTTCAGGAATGCTCGGTATGAACTACTGGACTGCACACTCACTCAGTAGCTTCAGGAATGCTCGATATGAACTACTTAAGTGATGAACCTAGAAGGTAACCACTGAATGCTTGGTATACACTTTAGACTGAGTGATGAACTCTATAATCATTCAAAATCAAATAAGTGTTGTCACTAATGAAAAATACAATATAATGCCAATAATCTCCCCCTTTGGCATTAGTGACAAAAAACTTATGAGCCAAACATTGTGTACACTAACATACTGGATTTGATTTTTCAAAATTGATCTTTGTAAACCTATTGTATATACATTTCTTACATGTCTTTACATATCTCCCCCATACATATGGCATGGTATATACATAGCTTATCACTATACATATATCAATATATTCTCTCTTATTTTCTCCATTGTCTCTTACTCCCTCTTTGACTCTTACTATCTCTTATTCACAATAATCTCCCCCTTTTTGACAATAATGTCAAAGGTAATCATACTTATATAGAGACACCAAAATGTGAGAAAAACATAGAATGTACTTTAAGAATGAGATCCAATGTCTTATCCCAGTTCTCTTACAAAATTTTGCAGGTGGAGAGAGCCACTTGAACTTCTACAGAAAGTTCAATCATATAATCTGCTATAGAAAAATTGTTATCATGGATCAATGTTTTTGAATAAGCAATGTGCTTCTGCATTGTGTCCATATTCTATATGTCTAATAGTGTAGACCAGATCCTTGCTTCCTCTCTCAATAGTTATGCCTACATATCTAACAGGAATCTGATCTTTATGCGATGTACGAAGCTTGAATTGGGGTCAAGCTGCAACTTTTGAGCATTGACCTTCAGATCTTCATCAATTTTATTCAATTTTATTCAATTTTACCTTTATTTCTTTTGTGTACTTGGTAACATCACATAGCTTGGAAAAAAGGGATGTTACATTCGTAAAAGAATTTTCAAGATTTCTCAAAATTGAAGATAGTTCAACTTGCTTTATTGCAATGTGCTGAGCAATGTGCTCAAGCACTTTATTATCAAATTTCTTCTCTGCCTTTTCTATAAGCTTCTCTTGACCAAAAGTGTCCTCATTAAACTTTCATATGGCCTCTTCTAATTGTAACAAAATGTGTTGAGATGAATCCACATCAAAACCTATTGCCTCATTAATTATATTTTTAGCACTTACAATTATAGTGAATTATTTATCTCTCTCATCTCTAAGTTGTTTTTGCCTTGCTCTTTGCTCTAAACGCTAACTGACCAATCTCATTTCATCAACTGTGGTAGTATCTAGATCTATCTTAGGTATAATAATTTCCTTTTCCAAGTCTATATACATCAATTGCCTTGCCAGTAAGCAAAAGTTTTAGTGGAATCTTTTGTTTTACTTCAGTGCTTACAATAGTTGATGAAGTTGGACTAGCAGAAAAAACTTGAATTGAGCTAACTGGAGGAAAACTAAGAGAGGTGCTAACTGTATCCAAAATTGATGTGCTTCTCAAAAATGAAGTACCAATAGGTAATGTACCAACTCTAATATTTACAATTTAACTGCTAACTAGAACAAAAATTGATGCAGTTGAAGCTATGGATGACAAAACTGTAGAACAAACTGGCAAACTTACTGTACAAGCTGCAATAGATGACTCAAGAGTTGATAAAGAGGGTTACAACTTAGTAGATGAAGTGCTTGATACATCCATTGAAGATACTTGTAGCTGGGAGATGACAGGTGATGATTGAGCTATATATGTGGCAATTGTACTCACATTCTCACTTGCAGAAGCTATCTCCATAGTAGATGTAATAGTCTTTTGTGGAGAGTGAGGAAGGGATGCAAAAACTTCTGCTGCAATTTTTACTTGATCTTCTTCATCCTTGTCTTCCTCTTCAACTTCATCATCATCTTTTAGTGTCTGATAGTCCTTAACATCACAAGTGGCACATGGAGCATTATCTCCTTCATCATTGTCACTGTCATCATTATCATGTTTCATTTCTATAGGATCAATACTGGACTTTTGCAGATGATAGATGTTCTTCCACATGTTTGATGCATCTCTTACAAGATGCTCAATGTCCTTAATTAAAATCAAACATGTGTTAAATCTATTTATCATTTTACCTTCGTTGTTCTTCATTGTTGCCTTTATTTTTGCTTCAGTAAGACTCGGTAGAAGATTCTTCAAGGATTGCTCATATATGTCCTTGGTCATTTTGGTGGTTGACTCTCACCTTGGTTGCAATCTCACCAACAACTCTTTGGAGATTTGAGGGGCAAGCTGGTCTAGGGAGTATTTCCATTTTCCCATCTTGTTAAGTACCAGTTTCTCAATCTATATTTTCTCTGCATTAGTCCTTGTTTCAAATTTCAATGCCTTGTAATTTTTGATGCTAGCTCCCTCTTCCAATTGTTTCAATCTTTCTTGGAAGGTAAGTTGGGGCTTGTTGAATACTACTTCACCTTTGTTCTTACCTTTTTCTTGCCTTTTGAAAATAGATGTGGAGGCTTTAGGTAGCTTGGTAATGATTACCTTGCCCTTCTTTTTGACTGGCTCTACCTCCTTCTCTGATTCTTCCTCTATATCATCTAGTTCCTGCTCCTCTTCTTCATCCTTACCTTTTCTTTCAACAATCATTAGGGGCTCGATAGCATTTTTTAACTTGGCAACCTTTCTCTTGCCTTTATTAATTGCTTGAGGAAGTTTTATTTCAAGCTCAATTCTAGCCTTTGCCTCATAATATGTTCCAAAAATTGGTTGCTTTGGATCTATTGGATCATTCACCAGTGCTTCAATAATATCCTCGGTTTCATCAATATTCACCTCATAAGGAAGAGGTTTCACCCATGCAATTCGGGGCCTGACTGCCTGAATGTATACTTTATCACAGTCAACCATAAAGCATACATCATCTTTGTAGTCTTCAACCAATTTTGGTGGAATTTGAAACCTGTTATTCATCCTTTCCTTGAAATCTTCAAAATATTTATCCATGATGCTATCAAATTTTACACCCATTTCTGCTACAAACTGATTTATTTGATATAGAATAGGAATATCTTTTCTCCACACAACAGTTCCTTTGGATGGAAAGAATTTTTGTACATATAAGAAAAGACATGTCAACAAAGAACCAAATTTGCAAGGGTTTTTCTTTGAAGTCCTAATGCTGTCCATATTCTTGTTCAGTTGTATTAACAATAATTCTGACAGATCAAATTCTAGATTTTTCTTCACAACCTTGAATGCCAAATCCACGGCCTCATAGGGCACATTGTTCAAATGACTCAAGCTATAAATCTTGTGAGCAATGATGTGAATGCCAAACCTTTATTCAACATCAAAAACAGTGCTAACCTTCAAACCTCTACCATCCCATCCAGCTAGGGTTTTCTTTTGAAGTTCGTCCGGACCTAGGGTTTTAGTAGTTTTTTCTTTACTTAGCATGGGGAGACCAGTAATCCTATGAATCATCTTCTTGGTAATTAATACTAGCTGCTCTAACCATAGTTGACCATTGTGCCCATGACTGAGGATGTACCTAATCCACTTAATCTGGAAACTTCTTGGCATATGTGAGATATGGATTAATCCTTTGGTCTCTAGATGCTTATGCTCGGGTTTCAGAGAGCCATCAAAACTCATTTCTCCCAGGGCATTGTCCATTTCTAGGTTTCCAATCTTTTGAAAAGAACATTTGAAATGAGTACGAATATCATTGATAAGAAGTACCTTTGGTGGAGTTTGTGATTGAGCTCCATTGGGGTCGAATGATTCTACAATTGTTGGAACTAGCTTGAAATTTGGTGCCTTCCACTCCACACCTTTAACTAGAATTTCTAAACCTCTTTTTGCCTTGGTTCTTTTGCTACTCCCGGATGCCATTAATGCTCAATAAAGGATAGAAAAAAAAATTTAAACAAATCCTTCACTAGAAAATTGCCTGAAATTGCTTGGAATTTGCTTGAGTGCACTTGAAAATCTCTTAGCTCTAAAATCACGATGAAGAATGAAATCAAATTCTACTTTTTTGATGAAAATTTTGTCATTAATGCTCAATACAAAAGTAGCTGAGATGACATTGTGCTTGATAGGCTATCATTCATTCACTTGCTTGGTAGAAGCTTGCAACTCGGTGATCAAACAAAACTTTTGTTACTCCCGACCTAGCTCAGTTGAGTCTATGATTGACCTTGCTCGATATGATCTAATTTCTTGTGACCCTTCATATCTGAAATACTGATTGGATCTTTTTCTTTCTTTCATTTGGAACTACTCCAGATATAGCTTGATGATACAGTTCTAGATCCTCCTTTATGAATCTAATTGGAAATGGTGGAGTCACCCATTTCTTGAGTGACATGGCCATCATTTGAACTATTCTACTCGATAGATTTAGGAATCCACTATTGTCTCATCTATTTCCAAATGTTATCAGCTTTAGTTATCTTTTCATCTTCAATTCTTCCTATATTCATGCAATTCTTGGCTATATGACCAAGTGCAGTGCATGTATAACATCTTACTGTTGTATCTCTTTTTCTCAAGTGATGCCTTGAGAAATCTTTGCCAATGAGTCCATATTCTCCACAATAATGACATCTACACCAGGTATTGTAATCCCATCCAAAGATTGCCTTAACAAGTTGTTCAGTTGGATTGAATGATTTTGATCTGCATTGGAATGCCTTGTGACCATGCTTCTTGCATTTGTGACATTTCCCTTCAAATTTTGGTTTTTCCTTGCATTCATTAGCTTTGTGACCATGTTGATTGCAGTTGTAGAATTTTCCATTGAATTTTTCTTTTCCATTACTCCAACATTTTTTTGATGTATGACCTAACTTACCATAGTGATTGCAAGTAGGTTTTTTATTCCTTTCAGCACCATGTTTGGAAGATTCACCTTCTTCATTATATCCAAGTCCTGCTTTACCCTTTTGTCTATGAAGATTCTGCTCATTTTTTTGGTTTAATTGATTCATATCTTCTTGAGACTTCATCATTCTTTCAATGATTTTCTTTTTAGCATTTAGGTCATTTTCCAATCTTTCACTGATTTTTCTTTCAGTGATTAAATCAATCCTTAGGCTTTCATTTTCAGATCTTAGATTCATGATTTCATCATTTGCATTGGATAGTTGATTGATAAGACTTTGATTTGCATTGATCCTTTCATTTGTCTTATTTTTATATTTGTTTCTTTGTTCCAAGATTTCACAAAGCCTGATTGATTGGATTTCTTGTTCTCTTTTAAGTTTTCTTACTTCTTCCTATAGAGAGCCATTCTTTGTTAGGAGTTCCTTGATTGCCTCATTTGCTTCATTTGAGATGCTTGATGGTAAAAGGTCTTCAATCTTTTCTTCAACATACTAATGGTCATTCATTTATCTTGCAAGTTCCTTCCTTCTCTTCAAGGATTGAGAAAGATGCTCCTTTTCTTCTTTGAGTTGAGCCATGGCCATTTCCAGATTTAGCTTTTCATTTTCAATTGCTTTGTCAAGTCTAAATATCTCCATTTGTCCTTTAGATCTTTGCTCAAGCTGTCAAACTTTGTCCTGAGAACCAAAATGCTCTGATACCAATTGTTGGAAATAATCAAGACTAGCTAGGTTACTGAGAGGGGATGGGTGAATCAGTAACCTCAAAAGCTTTAAATCAATTCAATACTTGATCCATACATCATTCATTCATCTAATCTACTATACGCATGAGAAAGATAAACATTTACAACACATGAACACTGAATTTTGGTGACCCAGAAACCTTCCAAATAGAAAGTAAAATTGGGGTGGGGATGATACCCACAAAACTTTGTTACTGCAATATGAAGTTAGCCTGTTAGGGCTTACATTGATCACTTCTGATGATCTACCCTATTAAGAGATATTTGGACTGCTAGATCCACCTTGTTAGAGGATTTACAAACATACAATGAAGTATGCACTCTATTAGGAGATTTATACAAGGACTATTAAGTCTACCTTGTTAAAGGATTTACAAAATCGATTCACCTATTAGGATGAAACAATGGATCTACTTACAACTTGATTTTTGATTAGATCCTTGAATTATAGATCACCTCTTGTGACTAATGAATCTTTACTACTCCATTTAGACCTTGCCGAATACTCTGTTATGTTGTTGATTCTCTTTTATTCTTCTTAAAACATTACATGTCGATTCCTTAACATACTCATTCATTGCAAATGATATAATACATTACATATATACCATTCCAATAATTACAATTGCAAGGTCGGCTAAAACACGAGTGAACAAAATATTACTGAGTCAGCCAAACAGTAGAAAACTCGAGTTCTTCAAGCTGACTTGGTAACCTTTTGATACTCGGCATCCACTGCATTACTCGACATAATCATGCACTTGGTAGAAGTAGAAGCTTGATCCATACTAATCACATAACGTAGCTTGGAACTCGGTAACCATTGGAGACTTGGTAGATATAGTATCTCTCGGTAAAAATTGAATCCTTCATTTACCTTTTTCTCACTTGATAAACACTATACTTCCATCACTCGGTAAACACTGGCTTCCATCACACAAATTGATGACTCAATAGACATTGTGAAGCTCGGTGAACATTGTATGCTTCGTAGATACTGTTGGACTGCACACTCATTTGGCAGCTTTAGGAATGCTCGGTATGAACTACTAGACTACACACTCACTTGGTAGCTTCACAAATGCTCGATATGAACTACTTAAGTGATGAACCTACAAGGTAACCAATGAATGCTCGAGATACACTATAGACTGAGTGATGAACTCAATAATCATTCAGAATTGAATAAGTGTTGTCACTAATGACAAATACAATATAATGCCAACATTGATGCCATAGGTTGAAAAAAAATCTAATTGGATAATTGGCAGTGGTTGTTCACATCATATGATTGATGATATGAACAAGTTTGTTGACTTCAAAAGTTAGGATGGAGGCATTGTCAAAGTTTTAAACAATGCAGCATGTCAAGTTAAAGGTATTGGATCTATAATTCTTGATGGTAAAACTAACATTGAGGATGTATTATTTTTTGATGGTTTGAAGCACAATCTTTTGAGTGTCGGACAACTAGTGGATAAAGGTTATCAGTTATAGTTCATAGAAAATACATGCATGATCAAAGACAAAGATAGAAAGGTAACTAGAATAGGAACTAGATCTAGAAGTAATTTATTTAAGTTAAATCTTATTGAAATGACATGTTTGGTTACAAAGGTAGATGATAGTTGGTTATGGCATAAGAGATTTTTTCATATAAATTTTGACAGTATTGTGAAGACTAGTAGAATGTTTGTAGTTAGAGATTTGCCTAAGATTGTAAAACCTACTAATACAATTTGCAAGGAGTGTGTTTTGGCAAAGCATAATAGACCTTCTTTTTCTAGCAAGAAGTTTACTACTATAGCAAAATTATAGATTGTACACATAGATCTTAGTGGTCCTATGAAGACTAAAGGATTCTATGTTGAAAGGTATTTCATGATTTTAGTTGATGACTTTTCTAGAATGATGTGGGTTGCATTTCTTAAAGAAAAATCTGATGCATTTGATAAATTCAAGATATTTAAGAATAGAGTTGAGAATGAATCTAGCATTAAGATTAAATTTTTAAGATCAGATAGAGGAGGAGAGTTTAGTTCAAATGCATTTAACATCTTTTGTGAAAATAATTGAATTAAAAGACAATTATCAACTTCAAGAACCCTGAATAGAATGGTATAGCAAAGAGAAGAAATAGGTCAGTAACAAAAGTAGCAAGAGCTATATTAGATGAGAATGATGTATCCAAGATGTTTTGGAGAGAAGATGTGAATACAACAGTCTACACTACGAATAGAGTGCAAGTCAGAAAAGAGACAAACAAGAACCCTTATAAACTATGGTTTGGTCACTCGCCTATAGTTAAGTATTTCAGAATTTTTCATAGTAAATGTTAAATAAAAAGAGATGATTATATTAGAAATTTTGATGCTAGAAGTGATGAAAGTATGTTTCTTGGTTATTCATTGAAAAGAAAGGCTCAGAGATGTTATAATCTAAAAACTAAGACTATTATGGAAAGTGCAAATGTAAGAGTTGATGAGAAATTTAGGATAAAAGAAAGAATAGTTGATTACAATTCAAATGTTGATGTTGTTACTAAATCAAGGAATGGTGAAGTATTCCTTGAGACTAAAATGATTTGTAGAATGAAGGAGAGCCAAGGTAGGAACAAAGCTCAAAACCTTTAATAGAGCTAAGAGTTGACATAGCAACTCCTACTTTGAGTAAGAATATGACAAAGAATCATCCACCCAAGTAGATCATCAGAAGTAGAGATAAAGGTGTGATGACAAGAAGAAAAGTCAATGAAGAACTATGTTTGATATCTCAAGCTGACCCTAAGGATGTAGATGAAGCATGTAAAGATGATCATCAGAAGCAAAGTATGAAAGAAGAGTTGGATTAGATACTAAAGAATGAGACATAGGAATTGGTCCCCAAACCAGCAGACAAGAATGTGATAGGAACTAAATGGGTATTCACAAACAAGATGAATGAGTGAGGAGAAGTTGTAAGGGGCAAGGAAAGATTGGTATGTAAAGGTTACTCACAACAAGAATGAATTGACTATGATGAGACCTATGCTCCTATGGAAAGAATAGAAGTAGTAAGGTTATTCTTAGCATATGTAGCACATAAGAAATTCAAAGTGTGTCAGATGGATGTCAAGTCAACATTATGCATAGAACAACCTGAAGGTTGTCTTTTGACAAAGGATAAGGACATAGTGTGCAGATTGAAGAAAGCATTGTATGGCTTGAAGCAAGCACCCAAAACCTAGTAGGCAAGGTTGGACAAGCATTTGAAAAAGCTTGGATATAGCAAAGGTATGGTAGATAGTAATCTCTATTGGAAAGAAATTAATGATGGATTAATGATTTGGGTAATATTTGTTGATGATATCATATTTGGAGGAAATGATGATGAAAGTGAAAAGTTTTTAGAAAAAATGAAGAAGGAATTTCAAATGAGTATGATAGGAGAAATGAAATATTTTCTAGGATTACAGATTGTACAAGATAACTTGAAGGAATCTTTATTTCTCAGACTAAGTATTTGAATGATTTATTGAAAATGTTTGGTTTGGAAACATGTAAACCTATTGAAACACCTATGGTAACTGGATAAAAGTTATCTACAAAGGATGAGACACCTAGTGTTGAGTAGAAGAAGTACAAATCTATGATTGGAGGATCGCAATATCTAACTCACACAAGGCTGAATATAACAAATGTAGTTGGAATTGTTTCAAGATTTCAAGCTAATCCCATAGAAGAACATTATATAGCAATCAAAATGATATTTAGATACCTGAAAGGAACACTAGATTTTGGATTGTGGTATGATGGATCTAATGATTTCGCTCTAAATACTTATACTGATGTTGATTGGTCAGGCAATATGGATGACAGAAAGAGCACCAGTGGTGGAGCCTTCTTTCTTGGAGGAAGATTGATCTCTTGGATAGTACATCACAAATTATAGCAAAAGCATAATACATTGCAGCAGTAGACAATTATAACCAAGTTATTTGGATGAAGTAGAACTGAAGGATATAAGGATAGAAACCAGTGAACCTATTGTCATACATTGTGACAATATAAGCACAGTAAATATGTCTAGTAATCTAGTGTTGCATTATAAGAATAAGAACATTTCTATTAAGTATCACATGTTGAGAGAGAAAGTTGTGGAAAAGGAAACAAGATTGGATTATGTGAGCACTAAAGAGAAATTTGTAGATATTTTCACTACTCTCTTTCCAAAGATACTTTTGAGTATTTTTGAGGTATGCTAGGGGTTATGCCACTTCCTACATCAGAGTAGAAGACGCAAGAGTGCATCAGTCTAGTGTAACAAAGAACTCTAAGTTCTTATACTGATGTTGATTGGGCAGGCATTATGGATGATAGAAAGAGCACCAGTAGTGGAGCCTTCTTTCTTAGAGGAAGATTGGTTTCTTGGATAAGTAAGAAGTAGGATTGTACATCACAAAGTATAGTAGAAGTAGAATATGTTGCAGTAGCAAACAATTATAACCAAGTTATTTGGATGAAGCAAATGTTGAAGGATATAAGGATAGAAATCAGTGAACCTATTGTCATACATTGTGACAATACAAGTACGGTAAATATGTTTAGTAATCTAATGTTTCATTCTAAGACTAAGAAAATTTCTATTAAGTATCACATTTTGAGAGAGAAAGTTGCAGAAAAGGAAACTAGATTGGAGTATATGAGCACTAAAGATAAAATTGCAAGTATTTTCACTACTCTCTTCCCAAAGAGACTTTTAAGTATTTTTGAGGTATATTAGGGGTTATGCCCCTTCCTACATCAGAGTAGAAGATGCAAGAGTGCACCAATCTAGTATAATAGAGCACTATTGTTTGTCTGGGATGACTGTCGATGCTTCCTATATGGGGGAGTATCTATGATGGACAAAGCCATTTAGGACTCTTGTTGGATGTCATTTTGAATAGTGTCTTTGGACACTTGATCTAGCAAGAATCAGTTGTTGCAGAGATTCTTGGTTATTGAAACCTTTGACATTGATGTCAATGGGGGAGAAGCTCAGCATAAAAAACAAGCAAGAACAAATATGACATGTTTGGGAGAAGTTTAGCATGAAGACAATGTTGGAGAAGTACAACGTGGAAAAATAGAAATCATGTTGTGGTATATCAATGGAGGAGAATGATTGATGAAGAGGATTTGAAAAGAAATATTAATAGTCTTTTTTAATTGGTATTCTTGGAACTATATGTTTTTCATCTATGTTGTCATCAATGTCAAAGGGGGAAATTTTTGGAAGCATGAATGTTGATGATATTCCTATGGGGGAGTATTGTAGATATGTTATCATGATGATATGTTACATTCATGACTATATTTTTCATTAATGTCAACATAGCAATTTTCTGTGGAATATGACAGAAGAACAACAGAAAGATCAAGTTAGGATGGATAGATCATTAATTACTTTCAATAGAAATGTTAAAGGGAGATACTACTAAGTGTCTAATATATGAAACTAACCTTGGAAGCACAAGATATTAATTCTAAACGAAGTTATGCAAGTTTTGGTAAAGACTATTCTGAGATAGAGTTTACAAAGGCATGTTCTGGTAAACTTGTTATATCTCTTAGCAGATTTGTTATTCTAAGAAGCCAAAGTTAAAGATGTGAAGAAGACATGTTGATGATGACATGGCTAAGTTTTCTCATCATAATATTAAATGAAAAATATATTCAAGTTGTAAGACGAAAGATTAATGTTATCGCTAAGTGTAATGTGTTCTTAATGTGGTCCTATAATAATTAATTGAGAAGGTGTAATAGCTAACTCAGGCAATTATTTTATGGATTTGATATAAAGGAAGGAAATTTTCCTTTATCATGTGTATCAAAGAGAAGAAATTGTAAGCGAAACAAAGAGAAAAATGTGAAGTTGAGAAGAGTAGAGTGGAAGTGAAGGAAACTTCATTGTTGAGGTTTTATTGAGTGATCTAAAGTTGGATACTTAGATCCAAGGTTCATAACCTAGTCTAAAAGATCTAATAGTGATTGGTTTAGTTGATAGAATAGAGGAAAGAGGAACTTAATAGTAAATTATGTGTTTGGGAAATGAGCTCTTCTTGTAATTGAAATTGCATGTTTGGGCAGTGAGCTCTTCTTGCATACATTGTACTACAACTCCTAACAAGGTTAGCACAACTCCTAATAGGGTTAGAATCTCCTAACAAGGATTCAGAGTCTCTTAATAGGGACTCATATGTACTAAATGTTGTAATAAACTCCTAATAGGGTCTATCCTCTAACAAGGAATATTTATATTATTGCATCATCTTGTGGGCATCATTCCCACCAAGGTTTTCCCTCTAATCAAGGGTTTCCCTGGCTAACATATCTAGTGTAATTGTCTATGTGCATTTTTTTATGGTTGTTGTTTACTTTGGTTGAATGGATAAGATTTTTTAGTGTTAATAAATGTTTTAATTGTTGGATAACTAAATCACCCCTCCCCCAGTTATCTTGGTGGACTATTGTCTCTAACAGGATTCAAGGTCCATTGACAATGTGATATTAGAGGAGCTTGTTACTAAGTTGAAACTCAAGAAAATTCCCCATGACAAACCCTACAAGGTTACTTGGCTTAACAAAGGGCAAAGCATCTTAGTTAATGAGCAAGCTTGGATAGATTTTTCTATTGCAGGATATAAGGATAGATTGTTGTGTGATGTTTTTCCCATGGATGCTTGCCATCTTTTGCTATGTAAGCCTTGGAAATTTGATGGGGAGGTTTTGTATGATAGTAGGGCTAATGCCATAACTTTCAAAAAGGAAGGTAAGACCTTTAAATTTAGTCTTTATTGGAAGGGGAGGAATCAGAGTCTAAGGTACATAGTGTATTATTTTATAGTGGAAAAGAATTTGTTAAAGATCTAATAGATGAGGAATGTCAAAGTTATGCAATAATGTTGAAGTCTAAAGTAAAAGAAAATTTAGTCAAGAAACCCTTACCTATTGAAGTCCAAACTTTTCCTGAATAGTAAAAGGACATAGTGAGTGATGGTACTCCAGCTACCCTACCTCCTAGGAGGGTTATAAGTCATCAAATTGACTTTGCTCTAGGTCCATCCTTTCCAAATAAAGTAGCATACAAGCTCACTCTAGATTAGAACTTAGAAGTGGCAAGGCAAGTATAATAATTGATGGATCAATGTCTAATACAAAAGAGCATAAGCCCATGTGCAGTCCCTATTGTGTTGGCATCTAAGAAATATGGGAAACAAAAATTGTGTACAGACTCAAGAGCCATAAATAGGATCATAATCAAGTATAGATTTCCCATCCCTAGGATTAAGGACTTTATGGATTGTCTTGGAGGAGCTAAATACTTCACTAAGTTGGATTTGAAGAGTGGTTACCACCAAATTGGCATAAAGGAGGGAGACAAATGGAAAAAAACATTTAAGACTATTTGTGGTCTTTATGAATGGCTTTTAATGCAATTTGGTCTTTCCAATGCTCCTAGCACATTCATGAGGCTCACAAATGAAGTTCTCAAGGACTTCATAGACAAATTTGTGGTGGTGTACTTAGATGACCTACTCATCTATAGAAAGACAAAGCAGGACCATATCAACCATGTTGAGACAATTTTGAAAAGACTTCATGAAGAGAAGTTAGCCATCAACCTTGAGAAGCGTAATTTCTTCAAACAAGAACTTCTATACCTAGGCTTTGTAGTGTCCTAAGGAACATTGAAGATGGACAAGGAGAAGGTTGTTTCTATAATAGATTGGCCAACACCTACCACATCTACTGAGGTAAGAAGTTTTCATGGATTATCCCAATTCTATAGAAAATTCATTAGGAATTTTAGTGGTAGTTGTGCACCTTTGCTTGATACTATAAATGATAGAGTCAAGTCTAATTTTAAGAGGACTTTAGAAGCTAAGAAGTCATTTGACATGTTGAAGAAATAAGTAGCTACTCAACCTATCCTACAATTGCCTAGTTTCGAGAAACTGTCCACCTTAGAATATGATGTAAGTGGCTTTTTAGTAGGTGGGGTTTTGAGTCAAGAAGGTAGGTCAGTAGCCTTCTATAGTGAGAAACTTAATGAGGCTAAGAAGAAGTATTCTTCCTATGACCTAGAGCTCTATGCCTTAGTCCAATTTCTTAGGAAGTGGAGACACTATTTGTTTCCCAAAGATTTTTTTGTGTTTATAGATAATCAAGCTCTTAGCTACATCAACACTCAAGAGAAGATGAGGAACAAATATTTGAAGTGGATGGATTATTTGTAGGCCTTCACCTTCACATTCAAGCACAAGAAAGGATAGTTGAACAAAGTGGCAGATGCATTAAGTAGAAGGATCCGATAGTTCAAGAGATTCAACTCCAAAGCATTGGAATAGAGAGTTTTAAGAACCTCTACAATGAAGATGAGGACTTTTCTAAAGCCTATAAGGTATGCAATAATTTTGAGAATCATTTTCATAGAAAAATTTTAGAATATACCTTGCAAAATGGGTTTTTATTCAAAGGTAGCTAGTTGTGTGTGCCAAAGGGTTCAATGATAGAGAACCTAATACAAGAGAAATAGAATGGAAGCCTAAGTGGACACTTTGTTGTGAGTAAAACCATAGAACTGGTGCAAAGGTTCTATTGTTGGCCCAAACTAGCAAAGGATGTGACTAAGTATGTGGAGAACTATATGGTGTGCATGAAAGCCAAAGGATGAATGAGCAATGTAGGTCTTTATCAACCTTTCCCAATTCCAAATAGGCCATGGGATTGTGTAGGTATGGATGTTATTGTAGGTTTTCTCAAGACCAAGCAAGGGTATGAAAACATTTATGTTGTTGTTGATAGATTCAAAAAAATAGGGCATTTAATCCCATGTAGGACAACTAATGATGCGGGTCATATTGCCCATCTATTTTTAAATGGGGTTGTGAGGATTCATGGACTTCCATTAAGCATATTATTAGATAGAGATGTAGAATTTATGAGCCACTTTTGGAAAACTTTGTGGAGAAAGCTTGGCACAAATATGTCTTTTGGTTCAGCTTACCATACCCAAACTGATGGTCAAACTAAAGTAGTTAATAGGACCTTAGGTAACCTTATAAGGTTCCTAGCTAAAGAATATGGTAAGACTTGGGATATTATCATCTCACAAGTAGAATATGCTTATAATGATAGTAGGAATAGGACTACAGGAAAGAGTCCTTTTGAGATTGTTTATGGAATGCATCTGAGGGGTGTATGTGAATTGAGGTTTCTTGGAGAGATGGATCAAATAAGTGGTCAAGTTGAAGACTTTTTTCAAATCATGAAGGAGATTCAGGAGCAAGTCAAGCAAACCATCCAAGCTAACACTCAAAAACTAAAAGCCAAAGTAGATGAAAAGAGAAAAGATATTCAATTTTTTGTTGGTTACTATGTTATGTTCCATCTAAATAGAGAAATGATTTAAAAAATTGTGCCTACCAAGATACATATGAAGAGGGTAGGGCCTTGCAAAATCTTGGCAAAGTACATAGCAATTTCCTATAAGGTAGATTTACCATCAAGCCTAAGCATTTCCCCTATTTTCAATGTACAAGACCTTGTGGCATTCAAAAGCACATTACCTCAGACTATTTTGAGTGTTCAAGATGACATTGAACTTGCTACAGCACCTAGTGTGAACAAGTTGGAGGTAGAGAAGGTGTTAGATTCAAGAGGGAAGAAGTATACAAGGCACAAGGTATATATGGAGTACCTTGTCTAATAGAAGGGAAATCCAAATTTAGAGGCTACTTGGGTTGCTGAGACAGAGTTCAAGAAGGCTGGCATTCCCCTAGACATGTTACCATCAGGTACAACTTAGCTTTTTTGATGCGGGGGGTATGGTGTAGGAGCACCTAGGTAGGCTAGTGGTAGACATAGGGCTTCTTAGGTGTTTTTCTTGTAGTGATGCTAGCAAAATAACTAGATAAATAAGAGGAATAACTTGGTCCTAAGGTGTGGATAGGCAGGTTGGAAGAGCCCAAAATGGAAATGTTGCTCATAGTTCCTCAAAATTGCTCATTGGGCTTTATAGAGCATTTTTGAGTATTGGTGGCTAAATAGGTCAAATAAGCATTTTAAGGAAATTATTAGGTATTTAGGAACCATTTAAGACCTTTCTCATATTTTGGTATTAATTGGAGCAAGTTGGAGAAGTAGATGTTTAAAATTGCAAAAATTGCTCAATCTTGCAAAAGTTGTCATTGACAACTTTTTGACAATTTCTTGCAAATAGTGAAAAATTTTAGTTAGAGTTGTTCAACTACCTAAATCAGTTTGGAACATTCATTTTTAGCCTATATAAGGTCATTCTCCATCTTTTCAAGCAATTGGAGAAAGTACACTTTGCATTGTATGATCTAGAAAGCAAGTGATGAACATCAGTTTTATGTTTGTCTGAGTTTTTGGCATGTGTACAAATTAGTTTAAGTTATGTTATTGTTGGAAGTGTTAGTATATATCATTTAGAAATTTTTTACCTAGTTCATTTGTCATTTATTAAGGTTTTGTGTGTGTAGAATAAATATTTTGATTCTTGTTAGTTTGTTGGACATCCTAAGACAACCTGTTTGCACAAATGGGGTTCTAGGGCCACTTCACACCATTGAAATTGTATGGTTTATTGGGATTTGGAACTAGACTCCATGTACTCCATGTATAGTAGAGGATTTCCCATAGGAATCACAACAATGGTTTTTAAGTTGATGCCCTAGGCAAGTTAGCCCAACTTGGTTAGGGATCACAGAGCAAAAAAAGAGCTATGGAGAGGATTGAAAGGGCTGATATTTAAATCCAAGCATGTGGAGAGTTAGAACATGTTGTGGGATAACCCAAACCTAAGGAGAAGATTTGGTAAGGACCATAAGGTGTGAAAAATAGTTTTTTCCATCAAACAACATTAAAACCCTTAATATAAGGCTAAAATTGTGCTCGTACAACACAAACAAGTTGAGGACCTAAGATTTCCAAAATCTTCAAGAAATCTAAAAAGAATATTGGAAATGGTAACTTTTTTGAGCACTTATAAAGGGATTTTGCAAGATATCTTTGTTTTAGTGCATTTGGGGGCTAATCCTTGTAACCTTTTTACAAGCATTTAGGTGCAATTTGGCTTCAAAGTTGGGACTCGATTAGGGAATAAATTTTGATTTTGGTTGTGAATCTTGAGAGAAGCCTAAGTAACTCCTAAGAGTCCAATCATCTTATTTGGGAGTCACTGGTAGGCTTGGGGTTAACTATGTTATGGAGAGTAGTAAGCAAGTGTGTTTTATCTAATTGATGTGCACCAACTGAATGATTAGGATTTTTTGGCTAGAATCCTAATAATCATAGGGTGTGTAGAAACCCTATTTGGTCAAGTGTATGACCTAAGGAGACCTTGAGATAAATCTTGGGGAAAGAGAAAGGTTGGTTCTCACATCATTTATCTAATTCTATCTTTGAGAATGCATCTTCATATGTGTACCTAATTTTCTTTCTCCAATTTGTTCTTTCAAGAAATGAGGTTCACAACTACTCCATGGACATTGTTGCACTAGATATGGGTAATTTTTAACTCATGATTTCTATCTTTGAGAGACTCCATAAATGGTTTGTTTCTACTTAGCATTTCTTTTTGGCATTTCTTGAATGTAGATTTCCACATGTAGATCCCAAATAATAGGAAGATTCTCACTTTTGGAAAAGTGCCTTTTGGGGTGTTCCATGGGTGAATTCGCACTTGCAGAGATGATTTTCTAGAAAAGGAAAAATCATATCATTTTAGTTTCAAGGCTCCTCAAATGTTTCCTTCTGGTTCATAATTCTTCCAAGCACCTCCATGTCATGAATTCTAGCCATTAGCTCCATAGACTTGTCTCATCTATATGCTTTCAAAAAATGGTGCAAATGACTTAGTTGTGCAATTGAAACAACCATTTCCCAATGTTATTTAATACTTTTCATTTCCTTCATCTCTAAAGCTTTGAGCACTTGATCTTCATCAAGCATGATGATATAGAGTTTCCTTTATCATATTCTTCACTTCTTATCAACAGAAATAGATTCCATTTTCCTCTGTTAGGATGTACATTCATGAATACTCCTTCAGGTGGGGGGAGTAGGTGTACAGGTGAAACTCCAAAATTGGCATCCTTGGGCAATATTTTTCTGATCCAGATGATTCTTGGATTTCTTCTCATCAAGGGAAGATTCTCAACAATAATCCCTCCCAATCCTATATCACCTAAAGGCTAATACTCACTTGATTGGCATGAATCTCATAAGAAGGGTTGGGGAAGAAGGAAGAGCAAAGAAATCTTGAAATCTCACATAGGCTAGCTTAAGGATAAATTATGGGAAGAAAATCCTCCAAATGGAAACCTAGACTTGGACTTTGACACAATTTCATTGAATAGACTTTGAGCTAGAAGCTTAAAAGGGGGAGATTGAAAGTCTGGCAACACATTAGCCTCTCAAAGATCCTTCTAGTATGTAGTATTATATGTTCTTCCAATGCCATACTAAAGATCAAAATATCATCTAAGTAAATAATGACAAAATTACCCATAAATTATTTTAATACCTCATTCATGAGTTCCATGAATGTTCTCAGTACACTACCCAGCCCAAAAGGCATGGCTAACCACTCATACAACCCATCCTTCATCTTGAAGGTAGTCTTCCTTTCATCTCCTTATTTGATCTAGATATGGTGATATCCACTTTTTAGATATATCTTTGTAAAATACACTAACCCACTCAAGCAATGCATCATATCATCCATTCTTGGCAAGAGAATTCTATACTTGATAGTGATCTTGTTAATGGCTTGAGAATCTATACAGATCTTGTATTCTCTATTTTTCTTTGGTGCTAATAATTTAGATACATCACATGGACTTGAACTCTCTTGAATCAACCATTTATGTAACAACTCTTGCACTTTTCTATTTGACTCTTCACTTTCAGTTGGTGTCATTCTACATGTTATCATATTTGACAAGATAACTCCTAGAATACAATCCATCTAGTGACTAATCTTTCTCATAGGTGTCAATCCATCAAGCACATTATTAGATATAATATCATTAAACACATGTAACAAATCTACAACTTCAATAGGTATATCTTCTACTTTCTCTTTACCAAATTTTGCAATTGAAGAAACAAACATATGCTCATGCATCATACCTCACATATGATTTCTTCCATCAACTAAACATATTATGGAATTTTTGCATACCTTTTGTTTTATGTTCTTCAATGAATTTATCTTATGTCTCAGTCCATCCTTTGTTAGGGAATAGGTATTTACGTTACCATCATTTACAACACACACGTCAAACTACCACAACCTTCCTAACAATATATGGCATTCATCTATGGGCACAATTTCACATAGTACCTCATCTTGGCAGCTCCCAATATTAAAGCTTACCAAACACTTCTCATTAACCATGACCTTGTGGTCATCCTACTCCTAGAGAATTTGGTATTGACATGGGTATCTCTCTCTCTCTCTTGAGCTTTAACTCTATGACCATTTCCTCAGACACAAAATTGTCAATGCTCTTACTGCCAATAACCACATCACAATATTTATCATCACACTTTCACCTAGTATGAAACAAGGTCCTCCTTTGTTCAAGTTCATTTCCATCACTCCAAGAGATTCATCTACTAACTAGGACTTCTCCTCTTTCAACATCTTCATAATTTGATGACTTGGCATCTTTATCCACATGTGCAACTTTTGAATTTATTTCTATTAAGATATGTATCCTTCCTTGGAATTAAGAGCATTCATATGCTCTTTGATCTTCTTCACCATAATGGAAATAACCTCGATAAAAACCTCCTCTCATAATCCTTTCCCTCTTCCTCTTCCTCTTTGATCCCTATTATTTTGATCATGAAAATAATTGAAATTATTTCCCCTCTATTTCTTACTACTAGTTGCCTCATCATTATTTTTATGATCTTCATTTTAGCCTTCATAATACCATGACCTCTTCCACTTTTCCTACTTTCAAAATTCTTGCTCAATTTTTCTTCTACTCTTAAGGAAAATTGGTATGCCTCTTCAATATTGTGTTAGGATTAACCTCAGATAGAAATAATAGTTACATGTAAATATAACCAATACCAGAAAATAGTAGATTACATAAAAGAGAACACAAGACACCAAGGTTTAACATGGTTCACCCAATCCCTAGGCTACATCCACCAATAGCAAGTCCAATATTACTATTATCTAGTGATTACAACTTGATTACAATCTATAATCCCTTATAGCTCAATACCACTACAAGAAGCTACAATATCACCATTCATAATGGAATCCCTAACCCTAAGACTTTTTATACAAGCTTTTGCCACTTACAAAATTAGGGCTTGAATAATAGAAAAATAGTAGCCAATGTCTTTTACAATGTAAGGGCATTTTTGGCTTTGGGGAAGCTACCCCCAAAAACCCCCACAAGGGCATTACCCCTCAACCCCACCTTGTATAGTGATAGGGAGTGCCCCAGGACCCTGCAAGGGTACTACCCCTTGACCTCATCTTGGGGGTGTTGCCCTTAAACCCCCGTAGAAATAATCTGGAGGGAAATCGCACTAAATAAACCTCTAAATCTAATTAGGCTCCACATCACAACAATCTCCCAATTGGAGACTAATCAGACTCCACAATAATAACCTTCCACTTGGAGACTAATTATAGCACTGCTAAATTTGTAGCTCCCACTAGAATATCAAACCACCCCAGACTCTATTATTCTTTTATTATGTTCAATCTAGAAGACCAACCAAAGCTAAAGAGGAATTCAACTTCTCCCTTGTCACAACCTTTGTAAAAATATCTGTTAGATTATCATTTGCATGTATCTTCTCCAGCTTTAACTATCCATCATCCAAAATTGACCGAATGAAATGGTATCATAACTATATGTGTTTGGTCTTTGAATGTAGAGTTGAATTCTTTGCAAGATGAATGGCACTTTGACTATCTATAAATAAATAATTATCCTTCTGAGGGTGTCCCAATTGTTTCAAGAAGAATTGAAGCCATATCATCTCCTTAGTTACCTCTGTAGTAGCAATATACTTTGCCTCTATAGTGGATAAAGCATTAACCTTCTATAACCTAGAAACCCAGCTCATAGCTATCGCACAAATAGTAAATGCATAACCTGTAGTACTCTACTTAGTATCAATATCCCCTACCAAATCTAAGTCAACATTGTATCACCTAGTTTAGTAGAGTAAAATGAACACTAACTATTAAGGAAAGCATTAACAATACTAAAATGAGTAAACACTTAAGATAGGACCAATTTGTTATCACCACAAATAGAGGCAAACCAAGAATGGTAAGCTCCAAATGGTATAACACAATGATGCAATAGATATGTCCCCAATTTAAGGTATGTATGCTCACAAGTATAGCTCAAATCCTAGATGGATGGATGGAGCGAATGAGGCAAGGTTTCAACAATGGATTCATGGAGTGATTTTGCCATTATAATGGTATTTTGGTAGTTTATGAGCTCTCAAAATAGCATTATAACTTTGCATGGAGGATTGATTTATTTTAGTGAAGGGAGAGGTTTCAATTTATAGGATAAGGGCTTGAGGGATCAAGGGGTAAGATGCAAGGATGGCAAGATGGTGAGGGAGGGCTAGGATGCACTTAAAGGGGAGTACATGGATTGTGCTTGTTTAGCACCAATAGGGAGTGGACACTTGTCACAAGGAGGATGGCTATGAGAGGATAGGATAAGGGTTGGTCAAATGCTTGATGAGGGTGGTTGGGTATGTAAGATTCATGGGTGAGGATGTAAGAGCCTTTTATGGCTTTGTAAGAGCATTCATGGCTTGGTGGTTGGGATATTCTAAGGGGAGACTTTAGCTTGGTTTAGGAAAGTCTTAAGCTCATTTAGGATTGTGCAAATGATTAGGGGTTAGGTTAGGCTTGGGTTAGGATTAGATTAGGGATATTAGAGATGGGCAAGTGGATGGTATTAATGAGGGTGGGTGAGTTAGTGGCTAAGCTTGGTTAGTATGGGTGGATGGGGTGGATTAGGCTAAATGGAGGATTTAAGATAGTTTAGGGGCTATTAGATTTGAGGGCTTTATTTATCAAGTAGACTTATTTAATAAATGAGGGTTTTGGAATGTGATAGGAGAATAGGATTAATTGATAAATAGTGGTTTATTTGATTTATCAATTAGGACTATAGATGATTAATTAAATTAATCAGTTAGAGGATGGCAAATGATTAATTAAATAGGAATTTAATTAGTGATGCCTTTAGAGATAGCTAAATAGGATTAGTGAAGTGGTGTAATCAGATTTAGGTGTCTACAAACATATCCTTGTAAATCAATAATAGAGCCCCCAAAGTGTAAACTCTTACTCGATGTACCTCTCAAATATCTAAGAATCCATTTAACTACATTCTAATGCTCAATTCCTAGATGACTCATATACCTGCTAACAACTCCCACTGCATGTGCAATATCTGGCCTTGTGCATACCACAACATACATCAAGCTTCCTACAGCTAAAGCATAAGGTACCTTAGACATCTTATCCTCATCTTCTTGTGTCTTGGAATACATCACCTTAGTCAACTTCAAATGACCAGGTAAATGTGTGCTAACAGCTTTAGCATTCTCCATAGAGAAATGTTGCAACACCTTCACAATATAATCAGCTTGAGATAAAGTCAATTTTTTGTTCTTCTTCTCTCTACAAATCTTCAAACCAAGGATTTGTTTTTCTGCCCCCAAATCCTTCATGGAAAATGCATGTGCTAACTGGTGTTTTAGCCCCTTAATATGATCCATGTTAAACCCAACTTCAAGCATATCATCAACATATAAACATAAACTAATATAGCTATCATCACCAAACCTTGTAAAATAAACACAATAATTTGAATGATACCTACTATATCCATGCTCATGCATAAAACTATCAAATTTCATATACCATTGTCAAGGTGCTTACTTTAAGCCATATAAACTTTTCTTCAATCCATATACTAAGCTCTCCTTACCTTTGACCTCAAATCCCTATGGCTAAGCCATATATATCTCTTCATCCAAATCACCATGAAGGAAGGTTGTTTTAAGATCAAGCTACTCCAAATACAAATGTCCAGTAGCCACAATACTTAAAACAATGTGAATAGAAGTCATTTTAACAATGGGAGAGAATATCTCATCAAAATCGATACCGTTTTCTATGAAAATCCTTTTACAACTAACCTAGCTTTAAATCTCTTCTTACCTCCATCCCCTTTTTCAACTTGTAAACCCATTTATTCTATAAAGCCTTTTTACTTGAAGACAACTTGCATAAATCCCATGTCTTATTTTTTAGTAAAGAGTCCATTTCTTCTTTCATTACAAACTCCCACTAAATCTTTGTATCCATTTGCATAGCTTCATCATCATAACATTCAAATTCACCAGCATCAGTAAGTAAAACAGAATACAAAGAAGGAGAAAATCTTTTTGGAGGTCTATTCATCCTTATTGACCATATAACATTCACTGGTGTGTGTGGTATTTGTTGTTTTGGTTGTTGCACATCATGAAGAATTGTTGGAACATCAACTTTTGGAGTATCACCAGCACTACATAATCATTTTCTTTCTTCGCATGTTGTTGCAACAGATCTTTGTACAACACTTTCTCATTGAATATGACATCCCTGCTTCTTATAATTTTAGGATTTTCAAAATCCCAAAGCCTATAACCAAATTCATTAATGTCATATCCAACAAATACACATTTCTTTGACTTACCTTCCAGCTTGGTTCTATTTTTAGAATCTATATGAGCAAATGCTTCACAACCAAAGGTTCTGAGAAAAGAATAACTCACCTTCTTACCAGTCCATGCTTCTTCTAAAATACCATAACCAAAAGGAGTGGAGGGACCTCTATTAATCAAATATACAGCAATATTAATAACCTTCACCCACATTTTTAAGGGAAACCCTCCATGCAACCCTATCCTTCTTGCATGTTCCATTATAGTCATGTTCATGTGTTTAGCCACTCCATTTTACTATGGAGTCCTTGGAATAGTTTTCTATCTATGAATTCTATTAGCAGAGCAATAATCTTCAAATTCATGACTACAATACTCACCATCATTATCAGATCTAAGACATTTTAATTTCTTTCCAATCTCACTTTCAACAAGCATTTCCATTTCTTAAAAGTTTGAAATATATTAGATTTATGTCTAAGGAAATAAACCCATACTTTTCTAGTTGCATCATTAATAAATGTAACATAATAATGAGAGCCACCAAAAGAAAGATACCTAAGCTGGTCCCCATACATCTATATGCACAAGCTCTAATTTCTCACTTTTATTTTCCTACCCAATCTTCACAAAATTCACTCTCTTTTGTTTTCTAGACATGCAACTTTCACAGAAATCCATATTAACACATTTCAGACCTAGTAAAACTTTCTTTGAATGAAGTACTTTCATACCTTTCTCACTCATGTGCCCAAGTTTGTTATGCCACAATGTTGTATCAGAATCTAAAGTAGCTATTTGTTCTCCTTACTCAACTATAGTAATTGTTCCTAAACATTCATTTTTCTTTGAAACAATAAAAGTAGAAGGAACACTATGACATGTACAAAGATATAAGGTGCCCACTTTCACACCTTTTGCTACTACAAGGGAACCTTTTGAAACCTTCTATTTTTTGTCATTAAAAGTAACTACACAACCCTCATCACTAAGTTGCCCTGTTGAAATTAAATTCCTACTTAGCCTTGGAACATGTCTTACCTTATGTAGTAGCCAATGATTCCCATTTTGCAACTTAATCTTAACTTTTTCCTTTCCAACAATCTGACAAGGTTCCTTATTCCTCAAATAAACAAGCCCAAAATCCCCTTGAACATAATCAATGAAATAACCTCTATGAGGTGTAGCATGAAATGAAGCACCAAAATCTAAAACCCATGAATCATCAACACTTTCTAGAGATAGAAGAAAAGCATCCTCTTTGGATTTGTTACTAACCACATTTGTCTCCTTGTTCCCTTCTAGTTTGTTTCCTTTATTGTTCTTTTGAGTCCAGAAATCTATCTTCTTATGCCTTGATATCCCACAATACTATCAATCTCTCGGTCCTCTAGATTGATACCTCTTCCCCTTTGACTTTCTTGTTGATTTCCCATGATTTCCAATATTATTTCCTCTCTCAGTCATTCTACCTCTGCTTTATGCATTCAAAGCACTTCCTGATGTAGATCCACCTGAGGTTTTCCTACGAGTTTCCTCACTCAAAATAACATCGATTACATCATCATATTTTAAGGTACTAGATCTAGAAATAGAATTAATCATAATCATTACCAAGTCATTCCAGCTTTCAACTGAAGAACACAAAATCAAGAGAGCCCTAATTTATTCATCAAAATTGATACTTATAGAAGATAACTAACTAGTAATACTATTAAACTCATTTAAATGATCTACAATAGATCCACCTTCTGTCATTTTCATATTAAATAAATGCTTCATGAGAAATACCTTGTTTGAAGCGGAGGGCTTTTCATATAGTTTCACTTGGGTTTGCATCAATTCTTTTGTTGTCTTCACTTTTGTAATATTAAATGCCACTGATGGTGCTAGGCATAATCGAATGCTTCCAAGTGCCTTTTTGTCCAAAATATCCTAGTCATCACTTGTCATAGATCCTTGATTCTTAGTTTTTCCTTCTAATAGCTTTGATAAATCCTTCTAATAAAGATAGTCCTCCATTTTCATTTTCCATAATTGAAAGTTCTTCCCATTAAACTTGTCAACCCTCAGCTTACCCTCGCCTGCCATCACTCCCACTCAACTGTGAGACTCTTCCTATAGAGGATCGCTAAAAATTAAAATTCAAAAAAAAAAGATGATAGTCTGGCTAATAATAATAATGATGATCATCTGGCTTTGATACCACTTGCTAGGATTAACATCAGAGAGAAATAATAGTTACATGCAAATATAACCAATACCAGAAAATAGTAGATTGCATAAAAGAGAACACAAGACAACAAGATTTAATGTGGTTCACCCAATCCCTAGGCTACATCCACCAATAGCAAGTCCAATATTATTATTATCCAGTGATTACAACGTGATTACAATCTATAATCCCTTATAGCTCAATACTGCCACAAGAACCTACAATATCACCATTCATAATGAAATCCCTAACCCTAATCCTTTTTATACAAGCTTTTTCTGCTTACAAAATTAGGGCTAGAATAATAGAAAAATAGTAGCCGACACCTTTTACAATATAAGGGCATTTTTGGCTTTGATAGTGTTGCCTTAGGACCCCATAGGGGCGCTACCCCTTGACCCTATCTTGGGGGCGCTGCCCCCAAACACCCATAGAAATAATCTGGAGGGAAATCATGTTGAATAAACTTTTGAGTCTGATTAGGCTCCACATCACAACATATTGGTCAATTTAACTAGACTCAACTCATCTTGTATACTTGACCTCAACCCATTAAGGTAATAGACAACTTTCTCCTTATCAACCTTTGCATGAAATGTTTTGATGAGGACTCATTAGAACTCTTCCATATAATCTTGAAAAAATCTTCCCACTTGCTTCAACCCTTGCATTTTCTTTAGCACATTAAGTGTAGTGCCTCTCCCATTTGTTTTCTATAATTCATCCTAATGTATGCAACCATGATGATCTTGCTTTGTGAGTAATTGTGATTAGGGCTCGTGAGTGGTCTACAACCTTGGGTTGATTTGTTTATGTTATTGTATCAATTTAATTAATTAATGCTTATACCTAATTCATGAGATTATGATGTATTTGGTGGTTTATTGAGGTTTGTTCTAGTAGTTACCTGGATTGATGCGGCATCATGATGTTGTTTTCTGATTACCCTGAGATGTGAATAGTGGTTACACTATGTATTATTGTCTTATTGCACTTGACTAGCTTCCTGCAGCAGTGTTTGCTCGTGTTTTGGACTGTGTTGACTTATATATTATAGTAGCATTTATGTTGTTGAATAATTATTATTATTTCCATTATTAAATGCCTGAATTGATTAGAAATTTATTTATATGTGTTAGATTCATTGATTTATCATGCTACAAATAATTACCTTGTCTCTTAAATAAATTTATGTAAAAGGGTTATTTAAATGATTATTAAATGAAATTTATTGATGCTTTAATTACATACTTGTTGCTTCGATTATGATATATTGTGCATCTACACTGGATTGTGTTCATTTAGTGTGTAGGACTTATATCCCCGGTAGTGGCACATGGAGTTAGTGATTAGACCTTTCATGTTGAGCCAATATCATCCTTGTATGGGTGACGTATCTTTTATTGTTATTTTAATCCTCTGGTAATTAGTAAATATGGATTCATAATGCATTATGTGATTAGACTCTATGCATTTAGGATTTTGCAGTAGTCACAAAAAAGATTAAATTTTATTTTATTTTAATGGCATAGAGGGATTTTAATTATTATATTTAATCTTTATTGTATTTTTGGCTAACTTGTCATAATTGAATTCCAAGCAATTGGAATCACTTGATTCATTTGGGTTAATGGATCTATTAGTTATTAAGTTATTTTAATAACCTACTTTATAGTTCACTTTGAAAAAGTACTTGTATTGGCAAAAATAAACTTTATTGTTCACCTTTCACTTTGAGTATCATGTTTTGAAGAGCAAAAGGCAAACCCTCTTGGGGCTGAAATGAAGATTTGTTCATTGTGGGAATCTGTCTTGGCGATTCTTTGTGAGATTGATCTCA
The DNA here is from genome assembly GCA_028749045.1 of Cupressus sempervirens. NCBI lineage: Eukaryota > Viridiplantae > Streptophyta > Pinopsida > Cupressales > Cupressaceae > Cupressus > Cupressus sempervirens. The sequence goes on from CM053792.1 coordinate 7,855,717, forward strand.
TTGGATTCATATTAGGATTGCTCCACTTTGCTGAAGATTTCAACTAATTCAGTTTGGTATTCATTTATTTCTCCTCGTTCTTGGTTTTTACCAAATGTGCAAGGTAAGGCTTTCTAATTTAATTAGTTTTAATCTATTTGAACCCATTCTTTTAATTGATAAATGTTAAGGGGTGGAGAACTAGTTTTACCCTCTATTTTTTATAAAATTCTATTACTCGATTGGATGAGTGTGAGAATTTGATGTTTTTAGCATGTGGGTTTGGGGGTTTTCTTGTTGTTATGTTGTTGGATATCAGTGAAGTATTCTGATCCATGATTTTATTTGAAAAGTGTAATGTTAGGTGGGTTTAGACCAATGGGTCTAATTTTGTTGATTTTTGAGCAATTTTTGCATCACCTCATTTTGTGTGCCGCCTAGCTTTCTTGGATATTTCTTTGCTTTCATTTTTTTCATGGATCTAGAATGTATGTTAGGTTTCCAATATGACCATGGTTTTTCTCTTTGCATCACTGGGATTTATGTAGAATCCATACTCCTAGATTTAGGTTGGATGAGTAAGTTCATGATGTTTGGTGTTTTGTTGCCTTTTTGGGATTCATGTCAAATCTATGCTCTCGGATGTAGGTTGGTTGAGTGGCATTGTTGTACTTGTATCATTTTTTGCATTTCTCATATCCAACCCTTGCATTAGTATTATGTAATTTTATCCATTTAGTTGGTTGTGCCACACATGAGCACACATGCATGTGTGTATGATAGGATCTTGTGAGTCCAAAACTCCCAAAATAGGTTAGTTGAGGGATTGTTCATTTGGGGGTTGGTTCAGGAACTTGCATCACCTTTAGGCACTCACTGTGTGGTGAGCATGGGTGTGTAGGGTAGACATGTGGAGTGACTTCTCTCGTGTACCCTAGCCCAAAAGTGACTAACAAGGTAACATGAAGAGGTTCTAACAAGTGATAATCAAAATTAATTAATGATGATAAAACTTAATGATAAGATAAGAGAACTAAATAGTTAAGTTGAGGGTGTGTACCTGAACGGTTAATCCAAGGGTATATGTCTGAATGGTTAAGTTGATGACATGGTGTGTGACCTCCTAATTGAAGTTGATATTAATGCACAAACTTATAGCTTGGGCTTTCTAATGCAAAGTGACTTACACTCCACTAGAGTCCCTACATATTTATCTTATACAAGTTTTGACCAGTGACTTGATGTGTTGCATTGTCTCATGATCATATAGATTTTGGTCTCATGTTCTTGAATGGTGTGTGTGATATCCTTGGGTGATTGTCTTATATGATTTTGGTTGGTTCATTATCTCCATGAGCATGGAGGGTGTGGAGCTATAGGTACCACATGGTTGGGAGATGTAGCTACCTATACCACTACTGGGGACCAGTGTACATAGATGATCTACTTCCAATTTGAGGTCGATGTTGGTTATTCACTTGGTACTTTAGTGTGACTAAAGTATGTTCTCTTGTGATTTATGTTTTATCTTGGATGCATTGATATCATGTTTGGATGATGATTAGTATACTGCTTGATGCATTCCTTTATCATGATGTTGTATCATATTTCTTAGTCGAGACTTCTTACCACTGCTTTGGACTAGTGATGCTATTGGTAGATTAGCATGTTAGATATTTCTTATGTCATGTATGTTATTGGATCGATTATTGGTAAGAAAGATCTCATGAGACACTCCAATGATCTTGTTGGAAAATTAGATTCATGCTTTTGGATATGGTTAGGGCCCTTGAGGTCTCATGATGCCATTATCATAGGCAGGAAATGAGCACGATTGTATTGATTTGCTTATATCATGTTTCGAGAGAATATCTCATGGTTCTTTATTCCTTCTTACTGTGATGTTTCCTAAATTCAAGTTTTGGTTATGAATCTATGGTTTCAATGGATATATATTTTTTCTTCTTAATTCTAGTATGTGAGGGTTCTTTGATCTATCTTATGCTTTGGAGTGATCATTCCTTGAGCTTGGTAGTTATGGAACTTCCCGGTGTGGAGATTCTAACCCTACTTTGCCTCTTAGATGGCTAATTGGCCTTATGTTCTAAACCTAAGTAATATTTGTTCAGCATTACACAATACTGATAAATTATCACACTGCAATAGTGAAAACTATTGTATGATACTAATAAAGTATCATACAATGTTGGTAAAGTATCATATGGCTATAGTAGAAAGTATCACATAGCCGTATCACATGGCTATAGTAGAAAGTATCACATAGCCCTAGTAGAATTTGTCACATCGATATAGTAGAAATTATTGCATGGCTCTAGTAGAAAGTATTGCATAGGGTCTATGGGAAAACCTACTAGGGAAAACATTGAGCACTTTCAAACTTGTTCGATGTGCTCTTGAAAGAGATTTGGGTACCCTTTTCGGGGTTTTTGCTTCCTATATATAGAATGGTATATTGTTGACAAATAGCTAATAGAGATATGTAATTTTTGTCATTTATGGCAACACATGATGTACAAGCTCATAGGAAACCTTGGAAATAAAGATACTTTGTGTTTGGTAATCAGAAAATTGTCTAAGTATGAAATTTGGTATACAGAAGTGTATTGTTTTGTTCATAACTTGTTGCTGACATCGTATTATGACTAGCAAAGTTAGATAGATATAGTGTACATGTGTTAGAAATAGGGATTACTAAGAGGGGGGGTGAATCAGTAATCTACAAATTTTAGTCACCAACTAGATATTATTACTTACTTTAAACCATGCATAACAAAGCAATAAAGTAATGCTAAACAGTAATAGTAACAATGCACAAAGATAACTCATAACACCATGTTTTGTTAACTAGGGAAACCCTGGCCAAGGGAAAACCTTGGTGGTGGTGATACCCACTAGATAATATACTGATATATATGTTCCTTGTTAAAGGATGGACCCTATTAGGAGTCAATGAGAAAATTCATTATAACAGTCCCTGTTAGGAGACTTTGAATCCCTATTAGGAGATTCCAACCCTATTAGGAGTTGATGTGTAATGTATACAAGATGAGCCCACTTCCCAAACATGCAATTTCAACTACAAGAAGAGCTCACTACTCAATCAAGTAATCTATTATTATTTTCCTTCCTTCACTTATCTGTGATCTTCAGCTTGATCTTGGGTCACCAGATACTTCATACATAACTTCACATATATCACTTTCACAAAAGTTTGCTCTTAAGTTTGTACACTTGATACATAATTGTACATACACTTCTTATCACAAGAAGTCCTTTGCATAAATAGCATGCCCTTACATAAAATACTATTGGGTTGGCTAAGACCACAATTCACTTTTCCAACTTAGAGTAAACATCTAGGATGTTGGCCCTATTCAGACAATTAATATTTTTACAACCAAAACAATTCTTTCCTTCAATTCTGTTATCCTGCTTCATCAAAACATAATTAACTCTGATTCATACAGTCCGTACAAAATTTTGAGGTTACACACATCATCACCAACATGTATACTATCTTTGTGTAACTTCACTTGTCATAATATGACGCTTGCAACATGTTATAAACAAAACAATACACTACTTTAAACCAAATTCTATACTTAGACAATTTTCTGATAACCAAACGCTAAGAATCTTTTTTTTTTAGGCTTCCTATCAACATGTAAATCATGTGTTTCCATTAATGACAAAAATTACATATCACAATTAGCCAATTTTCAACATGTTGGTGATGACATGTATAACCTTGGAAGTCAGTATGAACTATATAGAATAGAGGTAATCATGTTTTAGCGAAATAGGACAACAAAATTAAAGGAAAGGATTATTTTGTTTACAAGATAATTACTTGTCCAATTAGGGCCAACATCCTAGATGTTTACTCTAAGTTGGAAAAATAGATTGTGGTCTTAGCTGACCCAGCAGCAATTTGTGTAAAGGCATGGTATTTATGCAAAGGACATCTTGCGATGAGATGTCTGATTACAAGTGCTATCTTGCAATTGTGACTATATGCAAACTTTTGTGAAAGTGATTTATTTGAAGTTTTATATGAGCTATTTTTTGATCCAAGATTGAGCTAAAGATCAAAGATTAGTCAAGGAAGAAGTTACAGTACCTATATTCCAGAAGTCTAATTGCATGTTTGGGTAGTGAGCTCTTCTCATAATTAGAATGTTTGGATAGTGGGCTCATCTTGCATTCTCTGTCCCACAACTCCTAACAAGGTTGGAATCTCCTAACACATATTCAAAGCCTCCTAACAAGGACTCCTTATACTAAATTTTCTCATTGAATCCTAATAAGGTCTATCCTCTAACAAGGAACTTATATATCAGCATATTATCTAGTGGGCATCATCTCCACCTGGGTTTTCCCTTGGCCAGGGTTTCCCTAGCTAACAAAATATGGTGTTATGAGCTATCTTTTTACATTATTACTATTAATATTCAGCATTATTTAGCATTACTTTATTTCTTTGTTATGCATGGTTTAAAGTAAGAAATAATATCCAATTGGCAACTAAAGTTTGTAGATTACTGATTCACCCTCCCCCCCCCACTTTAATCCCTATTTCTAACAATTGGTTTCAAAGCGCAGTTACTTTGAAGAGGCTTAATAGCTTGGGTAAGATCCCTATGGATATGGAACAGTTGATGAAGAACCCTGAAGAAGCTCTTGAACAAATTGATCTCCTTACTGAAGAAAGAGATAAGTTGAAGGACAGATGTGAAGACTCCAAAGTGTACATTATTCAATTAAAGGAAAAGATTAAACATCTCAAATCCAAGCCTGAATCTACTGAATCTAGTGATGATGATTATTCAAAGCTAAAGATAGAATACAAGACCTTGAAGCATGAATTGAAGATAAAAAATCAAAAGTTGACTTTGAGAAATGATCCTAGTAAAATTGAGTCTAATTTGAAAATTGAAAATGCAAATCTAAGAGAAAGTTTAGCAAAGAAAACATCTAAATTTGAAATATTGAACGAAGATCATGAAGAACTTCATAAGTACAATACTATTGTGAAAGGTGAACTAACTCAGTGCAAGCAACATCTTGAGAAACTTTATTCTAGTAGAGAAAAGCTTGATGATTCAATGTAAATATAGAGACCTACTCATGATAAGATTGGTCTTGGTTATCTAATTAACATATCTATGAAGAAACCTGAGATTAGATCAGATCCAAAAGAAAAAGGTAAGTCTGATAATAAGATTGAATCCAGTCAATCTTTTGATAAATCCAATGAAGTTGAACAAGAGAAGGTAATTGAAATTTTGAGTGAACCAAAGCAAGTGGAATCTCCTAAGGAAACCAAGTATGAATTTAGAGGTAAGTGTTTTTTATGTGATAAAATAGGTCATATGAAAAGATATTGTACAAATATGTCATTTAACCATGTTAAGGACTTTTACTATCATAATTTACATGGTATGGGTCATAAAGAAATTGATTGTAAGAAACCTAAGTATGATAATGATAGAAGAAATAGTAGAATGTCTAGAAATAATAACCATGTAGATAGAAGAAGATCTAGTGAAAGGAGGTCAAGTGAAGGAAGACCTTATGAAGATATAAGACAGATTGTGTGTTATAAGTGTAACAACCTTGGACACATTGCTTGGAATTGTCATGAACATGATGATCAACAGAATCCTAGAAGAAAAGCACCAGTATGTCAATTATGCAATGACTTTAGACATACAAAAAAGTACTGCAGAATGGACAAAAACTTCAAAGAAAGAAGGAACAATAGAAGAAACTTTGGGAATAGAAGGAATGATGGAAAGAACGTCAAAAATAATAGAAGGAACCATAAAAGGAACTCTGAAACTAATAGAGACAATGAGGAACATGAAAACATTATTAGTGAACTTTGAGAAGAACTTAATGAGGCATTTGTAAAAGGAGTAGATATCTCAAAAGAAAAGCTAGATGATGATGAGATAGGAAGATCGAAGTTAGTTATTGAGTTTGATTCAATTAAGTTGAATTAAGTTTTTTCACAACATCAGAATTTGAAAACTTAATCTAGAGATGGAACTAGAGGTAGTGAAGTTAGGAAAAGGTGTAATGAGATACATTTAGATGGTACCTAAGCTTGCTTTTAATTTGGAGCTTATCTAAACAAGTTATGAAGGAAATCAGAGTTATTGGTATTATAGAAAAGGTAATTTGGTAGCAGAAGATGAAAAGTATGTTTTTACAAAAAAAAAATCGTGAAGCAAAGTCTTGTAGATTTTTGCACATGATGAAAAATAGCTATGGAAAACCTTGGGTAGCATTTAAAGATCAAATAAATGATCTTGAGTAGTTATTTGATTACATAACATAATTGACAGTTTTTTTTATTTTTGCAAGTATGCAATTAATGCAAGTTTAAGTTGATGGAATAAATGGAGTACAGAATTGATTTTCACTTCATTGTGAATACATCTGAAGCAAAGAGCAATTAGAACTGACTTGTCAGAGCAATTTCAAAGCAAACCCTATTTTTGGAAAGAGGTATTTTACCATTTTTCTACAAATTTGTTCAGTAAAATCTCTTATTTGATAGAATCATAGATATATCAGTGGTGCACAATGTTGTGAATGAGGATAGACCTAAGTTGAAGGTTGTTTCCATGAAACCTACTGATGGAAACCCTAACTCAGTGTTATCTATCACTCTGAACAACATAGTATACCTTGAAGATGTAGGAAGTTATTTGAATAGTAAGTTTGAGTCTATTGGTAGTGAATTCATGAACAAAGACATGGAATTAGTTTTTAATCATGACATGACTATGAAGCTCAGATTTAAACATTTAAAGGAACTAGACCTGTTCAAATATCATTTCTACTGAGAATTTGACATAAATGAGTGGACACTGATCATATTAAGTAGGATGCATGATGGAAAATTATGGATGCAAGATAATGTAATTGATATCTCTACTGACCTAATTCATGAGGTAATTGGTCTTAATAAACAAGGCAATGTACCTATAGGTGAGAAAATGGTCAAGAAAAAAGTTGAGAGCTATACTAAAGCAGTATATAATGGAAAGGCTATGGTGATCACCACCATCAAATAAGATGATGTAAGATTTTTGAGTAGAATCGTTGGCTATTTTGTATGTGCAAGCTCAAAGATTGATGAATTATCAGCTGGATTCATCTATGCAACATATAAGATATGTGTAGAGAAGGAAAAAGTAAATCTTAGTGAAATTCTAAGAATGCAACTCTTAGAGAACCTAGAAAATATCAAGAGGACAAAGAATGGCGTGTTTAGATTCTAGACATTAATCAATCGCATATTCTTTCATGTACTTAAAAGATTTCCTTATTTATCAGTCATAGGCATATTGAGTAGTGATAGATGTATAATGGAAAATATTACAGAAGTATGAAAAAGGCATACTGCGGATAAGATATTGGACAGCAGTAATCTAATAATGAGAACATTTAAGAATGAAATGAAATAGAGATTTAGAATTGCACCTACAATTGTAGATAGATTTAAGGAAGACATTTGCATTATGGTTGATACAAATTTTACCTATATTCAAGCAATGCAACCTCAAGAAATATTTCTTGATCCCTTGGGTTATGAACTAAATGATGATACAACAGTTAGTTGTATTTATTTATTATTAAAATCAAAGAAAGAGAAAGCTAAATACTGATTTGGTACCTATGATGAGATTACCCAGTCAGCTCATCATGCATCCTTGGAGAAGGAATCACACAAAAAGATAGCATCTTTTATGAAGAAAGCTTTATCAAAGGCCAATATGACTGAGAGTGAGTTTGAGGCTGTAAGACAAACTATGAAGCAAGGAATACTGAATGTAAAACCTTTGTTAGTATCTATTGTAGAATTATCTTTGGAGCAAAGCATTCTGTATGTAGTAGTTTTAAATGTGCAGCCTAGCGAGCCTAAGAGAAAATCTGAAAGATTGGTGGAAGCAATGACTACTAAGACAAAGAGGGTAAAACAACAAGCCATCAGACTAGGCAAAAGGCAAAAGATATTGTTGAAAATTGTTGATTCCAATGATGAAGAAGAAGAAGAACATGAGATCAAGCAAGTAGAGAAAGTGACATTGTCAAAGTAATCAGCAAGAAAAGCTTAGAAACCCTGGAAATTGAAGATAGAAAAGATCAACACAGCTATTGTCAATGAGGGTAACTTTGTTCAAATGAATTTTATGATTTGTATAATAGTGTTGAGAAGGATCAGAATGATATCTCTATTGTGAGATATATCATAGAAAATAATCTAAAATTGAAGGATATTGAGGGTATAGTAAACCAGAAATTTTTTGATAGACTTATTCAGAAGAAGGCTCCAGCAAGAGAAGATCTGAAACTTTTGAAGTTTATGGTTAGAACTATTTGCAAAATTGATGATGAAGAAGAGATTAAAAGATTGTTGAATAATCTCGCACCATATTTAAGAAATAAAGTAAAATCATTTCTATTTATGGTAGGTGAAAAAGATAAACTAAGAAGTGAGACTACAACAGCCATCAGTTAGATGTTGACAGAGTCAAATGCAACATCTACTCCAACACCTAAAACCTTGGAAGTGACAGTGGTCATGACACTATGCAAATTGGTCGGACCAATATTACCACTAACATTGATAATACTAATCCATTTAAAGGTTTTGAACTAAATGAACCAAATGCTGAGGATATTGAAGACAAACTGATATAGATTGTAGAGGAGAAGAGGCTACCTAAAGAAGAGAAGAAGAAAATAGAGGAGGCCAAGGAAAGAAAGGAATAAGAGGAGAAGAAGAGAATATCAGAAGAAGAAATAAGAAAGAAAATAAAGAAGATAAGAAGAAGATATTGGGAGAGGAAGAGAAGATAGAAAAGGAAAGAAAAGAAAAGAAAAAGAAAGAGGAAGAAGAGAGAAGAATAAGAGAGGCAACTAAGAAACAAAGGGAGGATGACGCTAAACTATTTAGTTCATCTACTTCTCTCTCTCTCTCTTGCCAGCTTAGTAACTAATGATGATGATCAAATAGATATGATCTCATCCCTATCGAAGCTTATTCAAAAAAATAGGATAGTAAAGAGCTTACAAAAAACCTTGGTGGAGGTTACTGACAGACAGCATAGTACTTTGGCAATGTAGCACACCAAATCAGATCTTGAATAGAGGGAACAAGCAGTGCTAAAATCATTTGATGAAGAGTTTACTAACTTGTTGAATGTTGTAGAAGCAAAGGCACTGATTTTACATGATGCTAAATTATTTAGCACCATATGTCAGAACATTAAGAATGATTTGGTTAATCTTGATACAAGGAACTTCAAAAATGTCAACAAGATGGGAAAACATTGTTTATCAAGTGTACTTTATCATACAAGCTGACCAAAGAAATCAATAGTCAAGTAGAAGGAAACATGAGTGAGCTAGAGGCTCTATCCAACCAGATCCAGCATCCATCTTGCAAAGTTGATAATTTTGAAGGACAAGTGGCTAGTATTCACAGTGATATCAAGAAACTAGAACTTTGGAAGGAACAAATTTTGAAGAGGTTATCGGATTCCAGAGAGTCTATTTCTCTGAAAGTATCTTTTATTGAGAAATAGTTGGAGGAATGTGTCAAGTCCAAGGACACATATTCTAACTTTTTGTATTTAGATCTTAATGCAGTTGATATTGTATCATATGCTCTATGTGCAATTCTCACCTCAGCTGAATCCACCAAGGAAACTTGGACTAAAGGTATGAACAGTCTGAAAGAAAACTTTGATGATTGCATGAAGATCATATCAGCATAAGGACAACATTTTTTGACAGTTTTGGATAGATTTTTGACATTTTGACCTTTTTCATTGATCTAAAAGGGGGAGTAGTTGTAGAAAATTAGAAAGTACTTGAATTGTCAAAAGGGGAGAATATTGTAAGTACATAATGTGAAAAAAATTGTAAGGGGGAGTATATATAAAGTTGGACAAATTGTAATAGATGTAATGTAATGTGTTTTTAATTTTTGTTGTGTTAAGTTTTTGTCACTTAGCCAATTTTCCCTATTTTGTTGCCATCAATGACAAAGGGGGAAATTGTTGACAATTCGCTAATAGAGATATGTAATTGTTGTCATTTATGGCAACACATGATGTACATGCTCACAGGAAACCTCGTAAATAAAGATACTTAGTTTTTGGTAATTAGAAAATTGTCTAAGCATGGAATTTGGTATACAACAGTGTATTGTTTTGTTCATAACTTGTTGCTAACATCATATTATGACTAGTAAAGTTACATGGAGATAGTATACATGCTGGTTATGATGTGTATAACCTTGGAAGTTAGTACGGACTGTATGGAAAAGAGATAATCATGTTCTAGCAAAATAGGACAATAGAATTGAATGAAAGGATTATTTTGTTTACAAGATAATTAATTGTCCAATTAGGGTTGACATCCTAGATGTTTACTCTAAGTTGGAAAAATGGATTGTGGTCTTAGCTAACCCAATAGAAATTTGTGTAAAGGCATGGTATTTATTCAAAGGACATCTTACGATGAGATGTGTGATTACAACTGTTATCTTGTAATTGTGACTATATGTGAACTTTTGTGAAAGCGATATATGCTAAGTTTTATATGATCTATTTTGTGATCCGAGATCGAGCTGAAGATCAGAGATCATTCAAGGAAGAATTTATAATACCTATATTCTAGAATTTTGATTCCATGTTTAGGTAGTGATCTCTTCTTGTAATTAGAAGTGTGTGTTTGGGTAGTGGGCTCATCTTGCATTCTTTGTACCACAACTCCTAACAGGGATTCAAAGTCTCCTAATAGGGACTACTTATACTAAATTTTCTCATTGACTCCTAACAAGGTCCATCCTCTAACAAGGAACTCATATATCATTATATTATCTAGTGGGTATCATCCCCATTAGGATTTTCCCTTGGCTAGGGTTTCCCTAGTTAACAAAATATGATGTTATGAGTTATCTTTATGCATTATTACTATTACTAGTCAACATTACTTTATATCTTTGTTATGCATAGTTTAAAGTAAGAAATAATTTCCAATTGGCAACTAAATTTTGTAGATTACTAATTCACCCCCCCAGTAATCCCTATTTCTAACATATATATCATTCAAGTATAAGTGGAATTCTCTTCTTCCTTTACTCTTCTTATTCTTTTTCCTTATACTTAAGATAAATTTTATATATACATGTGACAATTCATTTGAGATAGGTTCCAAACCTCTCTAAGTTAAGATAGATACTCTAGAAAATCTCAAGACTTCAAGAATTCAAATTTAGCCAGATTTTAGGGTTTCATAATTTCAAACTTAACTAATTTAAGGATTCATTATTTGTCTTTCAATATGGGATCTAGCAGATGAGTGGTTATAACCTTGAGCCCTCATCTTTTTCATGACCATTTGAGGGTCTCTTCTTATAATTCTTGATTATGTTATGGCTAGTTTGAAATGGACTTGTATGTTTAACCATACTAAGAAATTTTACCTTGGGCTTAAAAAGAACATCTCTTTTAGGTATTCTCATGATTCATGTGATCTTTGATTTTCAATTTCTTTTGGTGCTTGAGGATTTTTGGAAGTGTTTGTAAGAATTTCATTAGTGTAAGTGCATTAAAAATAATTGATCAATTTTATATTACCTTTGATGTTACATAAAATGTTGTACATTCACCAATCAGTGCATGTCAAGCTCACTTGGGTGATGAAGACAATTATCTGTGTCTACGGAGCATTCTAGTGTTTTCCAAGTTCAGATGTCAGTATCTACTGAGTTCACTTAAGAGACAAAGGAAAGTTGGAAGGTAACAAGTGTTAACCAAGCTCACTCGATTACCAAAGAGGATTTGTAGAAGATAGTGTTTACTGAGTTCACTCTGGAGACAAAGAAAAGTTGGCATGAAATTAGTGTTAACTAAGCTCACTTAGTTAGCATACGAAAATATATTTTGGTTAGTGTCTATCAAGCAGGATTGGCTAAGAAAAGGATTTTCTTGTTTTGGCATATTGAGTTTAATGGATTTATTTATTGATTCTAGCCGACTGAGGAGATGAATATAAATTATTTTAAGTTATATTCAAGCTGACTTGATAATATATATGATATAAATATAAGGTCAAGTTGTGGGATTGAATGTGAACAAGTGTGTGAAGATAAGAGGATGCTTAGAGGAAGTAAATTGGAAGGATAAGCAAAATATCCTTGATGAGCTACAAAGATACATCAGATCAAGAAGGATCAAGCATTCAAGCAAGAATTGAAATCTAAAATCAGCAAAGATAAGTTTTCATCAGCAATCAGGTCATATTATTGTTACTCTCTAACCATTGTAGTAGTAAACTAAATCTCTTAACAGAGTTGACTTAACAACTATTTGTAAAATCCTCTACTTGAAGTGTCGTAAAGACCTCTAATAAGGCCACTTCTAACAGGGTGATTAAATCCTTTAATGGGGTCACACTTAACAGTGTGTTTTGTAACCTTTAATAGGGTTGACTTCTAATAGGTTTCACTTCAGAAGAGTGAAAAATAGTAACTATTTGCAATTGGTGGTTTTTCCCAAATTGGGTTTTCAGGTTAAACCTTTATGTCACTTGTATTCATGTTATCTCTTTTATGTGTATGCAACTAAGTTAATTAAGGTTAATCACACTAAATATCTTAAGATTTGAATATTCAATTATTATCAAGTTATAGTTGATATTTCAGTGTTTATTGAGTTACAAACATTTTGCTAGTGTTAATCGACTACCTGTGTGTTTGCCGAGTTACAACAAAATATATTTTTATCAGAGTTTATGTTTTAAATTGTATTGACATCCAAGGAATTGAGGATTTATTGTTTTGGTAACTAATTCACCCCTCCCCTCTTAGTCACTCCTCTTATATTTCCAACAAAGTGAACATGTGAGTTTTGCCATGTTCCCTATTTTGTTACCTTATTTAGATGTTTCATTCTTGCACTTGGTTACTTATGTTGTTTTTATCTTACTTATCTTAGTAAACAAAAAAAAAAAGTGCATGTTTGATCCCTATGTTCCAAGGATCTTTGGGTGGGGCATTACATTAAGCTCATAATTGACAATAATGAATTGCCTCCTTAATATCTTCACCTTTCAACCCCATCTTGTGGATTTCTCCTTTTCTCTTCTATTTAATTCTAAATGGACCTCATGCCATGAAATTTTTGCATGCACTTTCAACTCAGCCTGCACAAACTTGTCCCTCTAAGGATCTTTAATTTATTCATACTCAAAATATTCTTCCAAACCACTAACCTAGTTCATCAACCCCTCTGGGTTAAGTTTTCTTGAAAATGTGGGGACTTCAATCTTGGGTCTTTTTCCAATCCCAAAAATTGTTTTGAAAAACCTATCCTCCTTAGGATTCCTGGTTGCTTTAGCTCCTTCCTATTCAACATGCCCTTCTTATTCAAATTCATCATCACTTTCATCTCTAACCACAATATTCATTCTTCTATTAATCTCCTCTTGCAATACTTACACTCGTCTCTAGAGAGCTCAAAACCATCAAATGGTACACCTCTAGCTCTTTCGCCATGGTCCCTTCGTAGAGGCATTTTTGTGCTTATCTCTCAAACCTATAACCATAGTCCTTGTACAAACTACCTCATAGTCAACAATCTATCTACATAGTCATGAAGTTCTTCTCTAATACCACTTGATGTGTTGCCTTAGTAGCACAAACACATAATAGAAATAAAGTAACAACAATAATTTGCAAGAATATAAAACTGGCTTCTTATTATCTCCAAAAATATTGAATTAAATTTTTTTGAAATAATACATATCAAGACACATGGGTAATTTCCTTACAATATTCTAAAAGCCAGTGCCACCACCATCCTAGAGTTGTCCTAGACAATCCTACAGGTCTTCTTTATATGGCTAATTATAGCCTAAGAAGGTTCTATAAATTTAGCTGTAGACCTTGAGGCCAACCAGCCCTAAATTATTATAATTTATCATATTTTATTACATTACAGTAGGCTCCAATAACTTTAAAAAATCAAAAGAAATTTTGAAGGAATTTTATTTTCTTTGACTTTAGGTAGCATAAATTTTGGAGATTAGAACTCATTAGTCATTGCTCTGATTGACTATTATTACTCCTTTTGAAAATACTACAACTTGATCTACAAATCCTAACTTAAGAAATCTCTAGTCAGTTGAGGTTTCACCCCTTTTTTAAGCCTCTAAAGCCTTCAAAGACGAGTTCAAAGATTTTATACCTCATTGCCAATACTTAAAATTCTCAATAACTCCACAAATACATTGGGCATTGCTATTAAAATTTACTGGAAAATTGATATATTTAAAATAAACCTTCATAGATGAAATCAAAACATTCTTGACTAACCAACTTACTAAAAGTAGTAAGCTTCCATAAATAACAACTCTCTACTAAAAAACCCTTATTAAAAACACAAAAAAAAAAAATTAAAATTGAGTGATGCAAGATTGAACTTAAATCCAAGATGCTCCTGCATAAAAAATAATTAAATAATAATATATACCTTAATTGATAATTAAATTTATGAATAATGTATAGAAACAATAAAACTATTTAGACATGACATGATTGTTGTGAGAAAATAAAAATTGATGTTAATTCAAAATAGAATGTGATTGCTAAAATACAAAAGTCACTAGAAGGTTTCAATGGGATATGCAAATTACGATGACTTGATCTCATAATGCATCAATATTCAAGAGCATATAATCCAAATGGTACTATCATTCTCATAAGATTTCATATAAAACTAAAGAAAAGGAAGTGCATATTTAAGGAAAATAATGGTGTAGTGTAGATTAAGAAAAATATTCACGTAGTATAAATTAAGACAAATAAAAGAAACAAATACAAATAATAGAAGTGAGAAACAAGATCTAGAATTGATTAATCATAGTGAAATCATACATATTTTGTAACATCACACATATTCAATGAAAAATGACACGTCCTATGCAATTTATAAGTAGCTACCTCCCATGGAATTCTCTTTACAAAATCCCTCAAATGTATTATGCCTTGACAAGGAGATAAAGGCACTCAAGGATACTATATATTTGACAACTAAACAAATAAAAACTATAAATGTTGACTACAAATAATTATAAATATTTTGTTGGATTTTATCATGTCGGTACAAATATTTGCTAAAGGTCTAGCCACCATTCTAGGTATCAATTGATATCACATCTTTATTGATGAATGAGTTAAGGATTGTGCCACATGCTCTCTCTCTCTCTCTCTCTCTCTCTCTCTCTCTCTCTCTCTCTCTCTCTCTCTCTCTCTCTCTCTCTCTCTCTCTCTCTCTCTCTCTCTCTCTCACACACACACACACACACACACATTTATTTGTATATCTCATTGTCTCTCTAAATTCCTCTCTATATTTATCTCTACCATATGTTGGGTGATGCGGCGCACTCCCCTACCCACAGGTGGTTAATTATGTGGTGTTCCATGTTCACTAACAGTCATGGCTTTTGGTGCAACGGCAAATGGGCCCTACAATTGGTATCAGAGTTTGGTTTTAGCTTGGTCATGGGTTCAAATCTCCCTGGTGCCTTCCTGACCCGTGTAAGCACCTGGTATGCACATCGAGGAGGAGATTGTTGGGTGATGCGACGCACTCCCCTGCCCACAGGTGGTTAATTATGTGGTGTTCCATGTTCACTAACAGTCATGGCTTTTGGTGCAACGAAAAATGGGCCCTACACCATATTTATCTTTCTCTCTCTCTCTCTCTCTATCTATCTCCTTCTCCACCTCTATTTCTATATCTATCTCTTGTTGGAATTATTTAGAATAATTGAGGGGGAGTGAATCAGTTATCAAAGGTCCAAATGTACAAATAAAACTTTTCACAACTTAGTGAACCCATGTCCAAAAAAAAAATTCATCATGCATGCATCCATTAGATTATGCAATCACTCAAACTTGTAGGTTACTATCAAATCAATCTACAAAAATGTCAACATGAAACATAACATATTTGATAAAAAATTTAATACAATAATTTAATGTGGAAACCCAATTTGGGAAAAACCACCAGTAACATGCTACTCATTTTCACTCTTTTGAAGAGATGCCCTGTGAAAGGCCAACCCTAATAATAGTTACAATGCACACTATTAAATGTGACTTGGTTAAAAATTTTCATTACCCTGTTAGGAGTGAGCTTTGTTAGAGGACTTTAGATCATTCGCTTGGAATATCACTCAGTTAAAGGATTTACAAATGGCTATTAGGTCAACATTAATCCAAAGGATTTACCCTAGACTGATACAATGATTAGAAAGTAATAGTAAGGCTTGATCTGATAACAACTTACAAATCCATTTCTAGATTGCAGATCTCTATTTTAGTCCTCCATTTTACTTGGCTTTCATACTCTTTAGCTCTGATAGCTTTTTCACCCTTCAAGCATTCATACCCTTAAGCCTTCTTATTTTTCTTTCTAATCCAGTCTCTTCTCTTATGTCACTTAATGAAGCAATACCCTAGACTCCTTGTCTTCTTTAGGTTCTCGCATATAACTACTCTTGCTTCTGACTAACTATATCTATAAATAGAGAATTAAGATTATTTTTCATTCATCCTCCATCATACATTTTAGGGTTAGGTTAGATTAGGTAGGATTCAATGAATCTACCCCTCATTTCATTTCATTTCCTTCTAGAAACTTCTCCTTCAATTCACTTTGAGTTCACCTCAAAATGGCTCGTCTTGAATTTTGTGCTACCAGCTCATCAATCTTATCTTACACATGGTTCACAAAATCCAAGAAATCAAATTTGTCAACTTAAATCCATTGAATTCTCAATCTTTCTCATAATGCTAACACTCAACATTGACTGAGTTTTGATGCTTGGCATAAACTGCATTTCTTGGCATCCACTATCAAAAACCTCAACATGAACTAAAGTTTATTAGTGCTCAACATCAACTAAACTTTACTCGGCTTACACTAAAATTGACTTTTCTTGGTTCCAACTAATTTTTTGCTCGGCTTGCACTAATTTTTTTTGGCACCTACTATCCACTTGGTCAAGCTTGGAAAATAAACTTTATTTAACTTATTCTTCTAAACTTAATCAGTGTATCCAACCTTTGCAACCTTAAGTAGATTATCAATGCAATATAATATCATTGACTTAACTCAATATTGTACTCCTTTTCATATCATAATTTAACCTTTCCTTTAGGTTCTATTGTTACCTCATTTGATCAAATCCTCTTCATAAATCAAATAAATGATAGTACTTAACTCATATAAGCAATTGTCTTACCAACAAGTAGTAGGTTTGACATCAGTGACAAAAAAATGATTGAAACACATTTATCATACTTATATTAGTATGTTTTCAACAATCTCCCTCTTTGGCATTGATGACAAACCAAACTAACCAAACTTAGTCAATATGACCAACAAAATACCAAAAGGAAAATAATTCCTTGCACTGAAATCTCTCCCTCTATTAGCAACTTTCATCTTCTGAATAAATTACAAAATTTTATTCTATTATGATCAATAGATGATCAACTCATCCTTATTACTCCCTCTGAATTGCTTCTTATAGCTCCCTCTACATTATCTCCCTCTTACTAGGTAGATGTAACCAGCAGATGCACTTTCTCTCTCGACAGTTAGAATTTCTCCCTCATACTATGTGTTAGGATTTCTCCCTCTTTGATAATAATCTCTATCTACCTCATAGGATTTCTCCCTTCAATATCTCTCAAGTTTCTATTCAGTCTCCTTGTATATCTCCCTCTTTGACAACAATGCCAAAGATACATCATCTTCATATGCAAATATGAATATTTTTCAGTTTCTCCCTCTGTCACCTTGCTTGTGATTGATTTATAGCTCCAGCCCTTTAATTACTTTAGGAAACTCCTAAAGTAAGATCTACTGCATCAATGTGTAACATGTTAATCAACTTGTTTGATTTAGGTGTTGACATATTCAGTCAAGTTTGTTTATTAGTGCCACATACTTATTTAGATGATTAGTAGCTACCGAGCTTATAGTATAGTTAACAGTGTTAACCAAGTAATTCAGGCTCTACCAAGTTCTATAGTTGCTACCAAGTTCAAGAAACAATATTCAGTTCACACCGAGTAGCATCTACCAGGTTGGTGATTATCACTGTAAATCTAGCTTCATAGTGTTTACTGAGTTTCTCAGTGCAAACCGACTTCTCTAGTACTTACCAAGTCCACAGCTTCAATGTTGTGAATCTAGTATTGACTAACCTATGTAGTGTCAACCAAGCAATTCAGTTTATATGTTAAGTTTCATAGTATTCATCGAGTCACTAGTGCAGACCAAGTTCAAACTACTTGGATGTGATTAGTATGGACCAAGCTTCTACGTCTATTGAGTACATGACAATGCTAAGCATTGACAATGGTTGTCGAGTGTCAGAACCTCACCGAGTTTGTCTTCAGAACCCAAGTACCTGTAGTTGGGCCAACTTTGTGTATTTTTGTGAAACTTGTATTGTAGCTAACTTTATTGAATTGTAAATTGGATTGGTATATATGTAATTTATTGAATCACATCCAAAGAAAAGAAAATGTATCAAAAATAAAAGGATCATAAGTACAAAGTAAAAGGGTACAGTAGTATAAGGAGCAGCAAAAATTTATCTATCACAGCAAGGTGGTCATTACACTCAAAGGAATCTCATTTAAAAAATAAGTTGCAGATTAGAGACCAACCACTGGTTCATCCTAACAAGTGGAACAGTCAAATCCTTTCACAAGATAGACTTAACAGTCTTTTGTAAATCTCTTTACCGAGTGCATACTTCACTAAATGTTTGTAAATCATTTTGCAAGGTGGACCTAGTAGTCCTTATTGCTCCTAATAGGGTAGATCATCAAAAGTGATCATTATAAACCTTAATAGGCCAACTTTATACTACATTACTAAAGCTTGTGAGTATCATCCCCACCCTAGTTTTACTTTCTATTTGGAAGGTTTATGGGTTACCATATTGTGTGTCAAAGTATTATGAATGTTTTAATGTTTTTAGGTTTTCATGCATGCAATTAGATTAGAATACACATAAAGGATTAATTAGTTAACTAAGATTAAGTTTTATTGGTTATTGATTCGCCCCTCCCCTCTTAGTAACTTAGCCTATCATGTATTTACAACACTTGGTATCAGAGCTTGTGGTTCTCAAAGAAGAAGTTTAAAAGTTTGAGCAAAGATCAAAGGCAATGGAGGTATTCAAAATTGATAAGGCTATTGACAATAAAAAGCTAGATTTGGAATTGGCTATTGGACAGCTTAAGAAAGCAAAGGATAAACTTTCTCAATCCCTAAAAAGAAGAAAAGATCTTGCAATATAGATGAATGAAAACCTCTACACTGAAGAAAGAATTTAAGACATCTATTTAGAAAATAATATAGATGAAGCTAATGAAGCAATCAAAGAACTATTAGAAAAGAATGGTACACTTCAAGAAGAAGTAAGAAAGTTGAAAAGAAAACAAGAAATTCAATTAGTGAGATTATGTGAAGTCATGGAAGAGAAGAATAAGATAAAAAGAAGAGATAGAAGGAAAGAACAATGAAATTCAGTATCTATCCCTTCAACAGGCAAACTTTATTAATCAACTTACTAATGCAAATGAAGAAATCATGAATCTAAGATCAGAGAATAAAAGATTGTAGAATAATCTAAACATTGAAAATCAAACCAATGAAAGGATGATGAAATCTCAAGCAGACATCAATCAATTGAATGAGCAAAGCCAATATAGATAGAAAGGCAAAGCAAGAATTGGATATACAGAAGAAGGTGAATCATCCAAGCAAGGAGCTCAAAAGAATTAAAGAACTACTTGCAGTCACTGTGGTAAGCTAGGTCAGACATCAAACAAATTTTGGAGTAATGGTAAAGCTAAATTCAATGGAAAATGCTACAATTATAATCAACATGGTCATAGAGCTAATGAATACAAAGAGAAACCTAAATTTGAAGGCAAATGTCACAAATGTAAGAAGCATGAGCACAAATCTTCTAAATGCAAAACTAAGATATTAAATTCAGCAGAACAAATTGTAAAATCTATATTTGGTTGGGACTAAAAAACTTGGTGTAAATTTCACTACTGTGAAGAATTTGGAAACATTGGAATGAATTGTGTAAAACATCACATGAGGACAAGAGACACCACTAAAAGATGTTTTATTTGTACAAAATTTGGATACCTTGCTAAGACCTGTATGAACACTGGAAGAATTGAAGATGAAAAGAAAGCCAAGGTTGATAACATCATAAAATAGATGAGATAACAATCGATTCTAAAATCTTTTGAGAATACAAGTTCAAGCAATGAAGAAAATGTCACTCAAGAATTGGGTGACTCAAACATTTCTACTTGATCTCTCACAAGAATAAATGGAACTAAGATTCTGAAGTAGATATCTTACATCAATTCCAGTTAGCTAGAAGGAAATATCCATATCATTATTCAAGATGCAAATGGATCACCGAGTATCTAAGGAAATTTTGGACCTTACCGAGCTAGGTTGAGTTGCAAGACCCTGTCGAGAAAGGTCGAGAGTAACTAAGTTGTTATGTGGAAACCAAGTCATGAATGACTCTGCCAAGCAATTAATTCAAACTGTGTGGAAGACAGTCTGTCATTAATAAAGCAAATATACCAAGAATTTATGGCAACAGGAAAGTGGAATTTTTTAAAAGGGGCAAAATCAAATTCATTTGTCACCAAGAATTTTCAAGGGCTTATGTGAAGAGAAATTTATGTGCAGCTAAGCACTCTGTGCAAATTATTATTGAAGTTTTCCATGTTTTTAGAAACCCTACCAAGTGATGGCATCCTCTAGCAGAAAAACAAAGAAGGGGTCCAAGATGTTAGTCCAAGGAGTTGAATGGAATGCACCTAATTTCAAGTTGAGTCTGGCTATTGCAAAAACTTTTGATCCTATCAGAGCTCAATCATAGATTCCATCTAAGGTACTTTTGGTAAATGATATTCGCTCACATTTTTGTTGTTCAATTCAAGATATAGGATCCCTAGAAATGGATGAAACTTTGGAAAATTTATGTATGAATGGTGTGTTAAAACCCAATCATCAGCACCTAGAAACCAAGGGTTTAACCCACATTCCTCATATGCCTCAATAATTTCAAAAAAATATATAATATTTATCCTTAGCCATGTGCATAGTGGGTAGTTATGGTTGGAGAAACCTATCTTGATAACGAAGAAAATGATTCATCGAATCATTGGGCTCCCAATGTTGGCCAAGGAAAAAACCACCAAAGCCTTAAGTCAGGTGGAACTGGAGAAGAAAACCATGTTGAATGAGATGGAAGGAGTATGAAGATTAGGTGTGTTACTAATATGGAGCTGAAATTTGGAATTCATATAATTGCACACAAGATATATACCTCTAGTTGACTTAACAATGTATCATGTGAAGCAGTGGATCTCACTTACAAGATGGTGAAGAACAACATGTCCTTCGACCTTATCAAGTTGATGTTGAACCAATTCAACAAAAACATGGAGAGAATCAAGTCATCAAATAATAATCCATGTAAGTTTAGTTCACTCTCAACTTGTTTATTTTTCTTCATGCAAAATTTTTTCCCCTCAAAAGGAATAGTTGTATGAAGAAAAGATGTGCATGTTCTTTATCAAATAAATGAATACATAGCAGAAATGGGAGAAAATTGTGTCAGTTTCATGGACAATTATTTTGATTCCTTCAAAGAGAAGATGAATAACAGATTCAAGATTCCAAAGAAACTTGTAGAAGACTACAAGGATGATATTTGTTTTATGGTAGATTGTGACAAAGTATTCATACAAGCAGTCATACCGAGAGTTGTATGGGTCAAGCCTCTAGGTTATGAGGTCAATATCGATTATACTATGGATATCATTGAGGCATTGTTGAATGAACTTGTGGATCCAAAAGCCACATATTTTGGTACATATGATGAAGTAAAGGCTAGAATAGAACTAGAGATAAAACTTTCTCGGGTTGTTAGCAGAGGGAAAAAGAGGATAGCTAAACTGAAACTAACTAGTTCTACTCTCCTATCAATAGAAGGTAAAGGAGATGATGTGATTGATGATGATACAGAAGATGAAGAAAAATTAGAAGAAGAAAATCCAGCAAGTAGAAAGGTAAGGTTACCATAACCAAACCTACAAAGTCATCTACTACAGTGTTTACAAGGAGAACATCCAAAAAGAAACTAAAATTGGATGAAGAAGCAGAGGACGTAATTTTCAAATGCCCTCCACCCACATTTCAAGAGAAACTGAAAGGAATTGATTCTAGAAGTGGCATGGAAACTTTTAAGTCATTAAGATATGAAACCAAAAATGAAGAAGAAAAGAAGAAAATTGAAGACATGGTTGTGTCTAATCTAGGTAAATGGAAATATTCACCAAACCAACTTGTACAACAGATTCCCAATGAACTAATGGAGAAAATCAAGCCAAGATGGGAACATGCCAAGTAAACTGCTAAGGACATATATGAGAAAACTCTAAGACAACTCATGCTAAGCCTTAATGACAAAGAGGTAAAAGAATCCATCTAGCAAAATAAAGTAAAAGTTACTTTGAAATTTAACACCTACTTGATATTGGTCAATGACATTGAACATGTGGTAAGGAATGTAACCAACACATGGAAGAACATCTAAAAACTTCATAAGTAGAGTGATTTTGTTGTTCATGTCAGTGATAAGGAAGGTGATGGAAAAAATGACAAGGAAGAGGAAAATGATGATGAAGATGATGAGGAACAAGAACATGAATCCATTGAGGAGAATCTCCTTGAGATTTAGAGCATTGAGGAAATAGACCTTGAAAAGATTGCAGTAGCGGTAATAGCCTTACTTCCACGCTCTCTTATCAAAGCTTTAAAGCCATCTAGCTTAGAGAAAGCTACTACCGAGTTGGTTATGAAAAACCCTGCAAATCCAAGCCCTCAACCAATCTTTGCACCTATCCAGCTCAATATTTCATTGACTGAAGTGATCATCACTTCATCTACCAAGTAGTCAGTACTTCCTCCTTCATCAATTTTGGTTACTCAACAATGAGGTATTTCTTCAATAATTGTAATATCTATTTTATTGTTAGTCCTTCCACTTCCACTATTGTTACTATTCCAAACATGCAAATAATAAGCACAAAGATAGTTGAGAGCAAGCTTCAACTGAGTACAAAAATTTCTAGCAAAGGAAAAGATAAGGAAGAAGACATTGATCTTGATGAGGATATAGTTATCCCAAATTGAGATATCTCTACTTTGAATCCTGATCAAATGCATATAGTAGGAGAGCTTTTACAGAAGAAAGCTAAGTAGCAAAGGTTTAGAGAAGAAAAAAATAGAGAAAATCAAGTGATTGAAGATGCACAAAAATATTCTTGCAAATGCACTTAGCACTAAGGTTAATACTTCTCAACCTATTTTGGCTCAATTAGTAGAAGTGGTCCAAAAAATCAATGAAGATTTGAATGGACAAGAGAAATTATTGCAAAGATTAGAGAAGAAATTTGAAAATAAAGTTTTGGACCTAGTTGCACAAAAGATTGCCATATACCAAGTAGACTTGTCTATGATTTTAGGCTCATTAGTAACCTCTGCCAACAATGTCACTTCTCTATTTTGTAAACTCTGCGATACATCCATCTTCACATAGGAGATCAAAGATAAACTTTCCAAAATAGATGAAGATCTGAAGGCAAGTGCACACCAGTTGTCACTTGATCCATGCTATAGTTCTGCTCACTATACAAAGATCAGATTTCTAATTGATATGCAAGAAAAATTACTAAGGGAAGAAGCTAGGATAAGGGCTACACTTGTAAACATACAAGGCATGATTCTTCCAGACATGGATGCATTGCAAAAACATATTGGACATGCAAAAACTCCCATCCATGATAACAACTTCTCCATAGCTAATCATATGATAGAATTAACAATAGAAGTTCAAATTGCATTACATGCAAGCAAGGTGTTGCAAGAAAATTGGGACAAGACAATGTTACTAATCTTAAAGGTACATTCTAACTTCTTGTCATATTTTGGCATAATTGTATAGCATACACCTTTGGCACTTATGTAAGAAGGGGGAGAAGATATAGTATATGATGTGATATATTAAAGGAGGAGAATATATATATATATATATATATATATATATATATATATATATATATATATAAAGGATAATATATGATGATACAATAAAAGGGTAGAAGATGATAAGATGTATGTAATGTGTAAAGTATATTGTATATATATGTATGGGGGAGCATCATGATATTATACATATACATGTACAAATATTCAGATAAAACAACTCTTACAAAAGCAATTTTGAAAAATCTCAAAAATAGAGTATGTCACCGAGTTCAAGACACATAATGGAGACTAAAAGATTGTTTTGAACTTTTTAACAATTTAGTTTTGATTGATAAGCATTTTTAACACTGATGCCAAAGGGGGAGATTATTGACATATTTAGTCAAGTTTGTTTATTAGTGACACACACTTATTCAGATGATTAGTAGCTACTGAGCTTATAGTAAAGTTGACAGTGTTAACCAAGTAGTTCACTCTCTATCAAGTTCTATAGTTGCTACTGAGTTCAAGGAACAATATTCAGTTCACACCAAGCAACATATACTAGGTTGGTGATTATTAGTGACGGAGACACAACCAAAGACTAGAATGAACACATAGGGAAGGGAAATATTATTATCAATGAAAAATGCCCTGTGGGCTTACAATAGTATGATTATGAAGAAAGAAATCCTCCACATAGTACCTTCTCTCTAACTCCACTAACAACTGCCTTTACAATGCCAGAAATGTTCCTAAATAGACCCCAATTCATTTTGGGTTAGGAATATTTTCTAGAATATGCCAGTTGGCATCCACCGCCAAAATAGAAGGTTCTAGAAGTCATGTTAGAAGTCGGAGTAAAATTAGAAGAATCCAGAAACGTCAGTCCAACTTTTGGGAGGCATAACTTTTTGAACTGGGACTCCGATTGACAAATTGTTTACATTTCTAGAAAGCTCTCAAAGCGCTTTACAACTTTATGGACCAGATTTTCTAGTTCCCCATTTTTTGGCCCTGTACAAGGCCCTTTAGTGCCCCATATCTAACTTTGAAGCGCCCTTAGGAGGTTTCTAGGAAAATTAAAATTGCAATAACTTTCTAACCGTAAAGTCTTTTGACCTGATTCTTTTTTTGGAGCACTTAAAATTACAAGTATAATCATCCCTCCAAATCACACCCTCTAACTCATCATAATTTTGACTCTATTACAAAATAACCCATTTTTTGCATTTACACATATCCCAAGGTGCTTTAAAACTCTAACCCAGAAAACTAATTGTGGAATTGTGAGAGTTGGAACCTTTATTTGACCCAAATGGGTATCTAGAAATAAAAACACATTAAACAGAAACTATCTCTAAGCATATTGTTTTTTGGATGATATAGGATTGCCCTTACACCACTGGATGCTCCTGCATCAAACACCTAGGGTGGATTGAAAAGTGACCCTATCACTTTATGGTAGAGGAAAACCCAAATGGGGAACCTCCACTACTGATATCCAAGTTGAGTCCTCTATTGGTCATCCTTTCCACTTCACCAAGTACTCTTCATACTACCTATTTCTGGTACTCTTACACACACGACTATCCAGAATCTCTTCTATCTCCTCCTTCTTAGAAGTAGGAATTGGAAATGGCTCCAGCATCAACCCCTCATCTGCACCATTATCATGATATTCTATTAATTCTACAATTTTGAAGATAGGAGAAATGTGAATCCCATCTAGCAACTCGACCTCATATGCATTTCCCGAGTCATGTTTCTTCAAAAATTTGTAGGGACCAAACTTCTTCATCTTCAGCTTGTTGTAAGTACCCACTAGAAACCATTCCTTTTGTAAGTGTACCATAACCATATCCCCTACTTGGAACTCCTTATGTCTCCTCCTTTGATCTACCCTAGCTTTATACTTTTGATTCATCTTGGTGATGTGTGCATGGACCTCCTTATGTAGGCTCTTGATATGTTAAGCAAATTATTCTGCCTCGACACTTGTCCTCTCCACTTGCTCCATCTTCCTCAATTCTAGTGCAATCCTTGGACTACTTCCATACACAATTTGGAATGGTGATCTACCAGTACTCCTATTTACAGAATTATTGTAAGCAAATTCTACTTGTGGCATGATCAAATCCCATCCCTTGGGCTTATCTCCCACTAAACAGCTCAGTGAATTGCCCAAACTTCTATTTACCACTTTGGTTTGTTCATCAGACTACATATGATGTGTAGAACTGAGCCTCAATTATGTCCTCAACTTCTTCCATAAAGTCATCCAGAAATACCCCACAAATTTAGTATCTCTGTTGGAAACAATACTCTTTGGGAGACCATATAGTCTCACCAGCTCTCTGAAAATCAAATTTGCAATATGTACAGCATCATGAGTCTTGTGGCATGGGATGAAATGTGCCATCTTGGAGAACCTATCAACCACCACAAATACTGAGTCATTACCCCTTTGTGTCCTCAAAAATCCAAGAACAAAATCCATACTTATGTCCTCCCAAGGCTTTGATGGAACAGGTAATGGCTGATAAAGTCTAGTATTGTGACTAAATCCTTTGGCTACTTGACATACTTGACAACTCTATACAAATTTCTTCACATCTTGTGACATTTGAGGCCAAAAATGATGTTCTCTAAGAATGAAAATGATCTTATCTTGACCAAAGTGTCCTGCCATTCCCCCACTATGTTTCTCTTTGATCAAATTTTCCCTCATGGAACTCCTTGGAATGCATAATTGACTGCCCTTGTATAGAATACCATCCTGCATCAAATAATCTAGCTACCTAGTTCTATCTATAGTAACAGGTTCTTTGTAAGCCTTCCATGTTTCAGCAAAATCAAGATCCTCAGGGTACAGATTCTTGAGTTCATCAAACCCAACCACTTCAAACTGCATTACTGCTAGCAACAACTGTCTCCTACTTAATACATCTGCAACCCTGTTATACCTTCCACTTCTATGTTTCAACACAAATGTATAGCTTTGCATGAACTCTACCCACTTCAAATGTCTATGGTTCAATTTACCTTGGCTATTTGGGCACTACAATGCTTGGTGATTAGTATACAAGACAAATTCTTTTGGCAATAAATAATGCCTCCATTTCTTTAAGGCCTGAACAATTGTATAGAATACTGATCATAAACAAAATGCTTATTCTTTTCATCATTCAATTTTTCACTAAAATATGCAATAGGCTTACCTTCTTGGCTCAATATAGCCCCAATAGCACTACCACTAGCATCACAATGTACTTGGAACACTTTACTAAAATCAGGAAGTACCAACACAGGTTGTTTTGTCACCTTCTTCTTCAACAATTCAAAACTCCTTGTAGCTGTTGTAGTCCACTTGAACTCTTTCCTATCCCCCCTTATTGTTTCACTCAGGGGTGCACATATGCCACTAAAATTCTTAATGAACTTCCTATAAAAAAATAACTAGACCATGAAATGATCTCACCTCAATAGCAGACCTTGGAGTAGGCCATTCCAAGAAAGCCTTTACCTTCTCTAGATCCATTTTGAGACCTTTAGATGATACAACAAACCCCAAGTAGACTAACTCTTTTTTTACAAAGCTACATTTCTTCAAATTAATCAACATTTTCTCTTCCCTCAACCTTTCAAGGACACTACGAATGTGCAATAAATGTTCATCCAAAGTCTTACTAAAAATTAAAATATCATCCAAATAGACAATAACAAGTTTTCCAAAGAATTTCTTTAGTACCTCATTCATAAGCCGCATGAAGGTGCTCGGTGTGTTGGTCAATCCAAAGGGCATCACTAACCACTTGTATAGACCATCCTTGGTCTTGAATGCAATCTTCCACTCATCTCCCTCTCATATCTGTATCCAGTGATAGCCACTCTTGAGATCTATCTTTGTGAAGTACTGAGCTCCACTCAAACAGTCCACAATATCATACATTCTTGGCAAAGAAAATTGATACTTAATGGTTATTCTATTTATAGCACGAGAGTCTATGCACATTCTTCACTCGCCATCCTTCTTTGGTGCTAGTACTATAGGTACTGCACATGGACTCAAGCTCTCTCGAATCAAACCCTTCCTCAATACCTCTTGAACTTGTCTGTTTAACTCCTCAGTTTCAGTAGGAGTCATCCTGTGAGTAGCCTTGTTAGGAAAACTAGCTCCAGGGATTAAATCTATATGATGATTGATCTGTCTTACTGGTGGCAACCCTTCTAGAACATTATCAGAGATGACATCTCCATACTCACTTAATAGGCCTAAAAATTTAGGTGGAATTTCACTGCTACCTTCCTTATCTCTTCTAGGAATCAAACCATAACACATAAACTAATGTATCATACCATCCAAAAAAATTCTTCCATCAATAAGACATATCGTAGCACTATTGCATACCTTTTCACCTTCCTTTACCAAGGGCTTCAATTTGTGGTGAACACCATCCTTTGTCAGAGAGTATGTATTTACATGACCATCATGTACAACATGTCTATCAAATTGCCATGGTCTTCCCAACAATAAATGGCAGACATCCATTGGAATAATGTTATAGAGAACTTAATCATGGTAACTCCCAATCTTGAACTTCACCAAACACTGTTCATTGACCAGGACCTTATGATCATCCTTCACCCAAGTAATCTAATAGGGTTGGAGGTGTTTCTCCTTTTTTAGCTTTAGCTTAGAGACCATCTCCTCAAACACCAAGTTGTTAGTGCTGCCACCATCAACAATCACATCACAACACTTATCCTCACAATTGCACCTGGTATGAAACAAACTCCTCCTTTGTCCAGGTTTAGTCTCACTGCTTAGTAAGACCCTTTCATTTATGAGAACCTCTCCTCTTTCTACATCCTTAGAATGGGATGATTGTGCATCCTCATCCACATGAGCAACCCTTGCTTGACCATCAGCTCTCCTATCAGTCCTTCCTTGTCTTTGAGGGCATTCAAATGCATGATGACCTTCTTCATTGCAATGAAAATAGGTAGCATAGAAGTCTCCTCTTCCTAAACCTTGTCCATGTCCTCTGCCTCTTCCTCTTTCATCTCCAAAGTTTTGATCATGGAAGTAGTTGAAACCCTCATTCCTCTAGTTCCTATTAGTACCCACATCTTCATTTTTCTTTTCGGTCTCATTTTGGCCTCCAAATGACCTACCACCACTCCTTCCTCCTTGACAACACCCTCTTTTCCTTCCATCAAACTTCTTGTTTAGCTTCTTTTCAACTCTCAGGACAAACTGGTATGCCTCTTCAATGCTAGTCATTCTAACCAAACTTAACTCCTCCTAAATGCTAGGTCGTAACCACTGAGATAATTGGCAACCTTCTCCTTATTAGCTTTTGCATGCCCTACCCTAATAAGAAATCAATAAAATTCCTCTACATATTCCTGGACATATTTTCCTACTTGCTTTAACCTTGCATTTTCTTGAACAAATCAAGCTCATAATCAACTGGAATGAATTGCTTCTTTAGTTTGTCCACCATGCAATTCCACCTTATTATTTTCTCCTTTCCTCTTCTATTCCTTTCTAGTTGAATCTCTTGCCACTAGATTTTAGCATGGCCTTAGTAAATTTAACCCTTTTTTGGGTCTCTGATATCCTCATACTCAAAATACTCCTCTAGTTCGTTGATCCAATCGATCAACTCATCCGGGTTTAGGGTTCTTGAAAACATACCCACATCAATTTTAGGTCTTTTTACAAGCTTAGAAATGGCCCTAAAAAGCCTTTCCTCTACCTGATATAGGATTTCCTCTTCACCTTCCCCTTCCTATCCAATATTTTCTTCTTCTTCATTTTTTTCCTCACTTTTGTTGCCTGCGGCAACATTCAGTCCTTTGTGTATCTCCTCCTGCAATGCTCAAACTTGTCTCTGGAGGGCTCTAACCTCAAGAGTAACAACTCTGGCCCTTCCACCATGTTCCTTTCGTGGAGGCATCTTCTTGTCTTAAACCCACAACCACATAGTCCTAGTGCAAACTGCCTCACAGTCGGCACTCTGTCTACACACTCAGGAAAACCTGCTTTGATACCACTTGATGAAGACACAACCAAAAACCAGAATGAACACACAAGGAAAGGAAATATTATTATCAATGAAAATTTCCCTATGGGCATACAACAGTATGATTCTAGAGAAAGAAATTCTCCACACAGTACCTTCTCTCTAACTCCACTAAGAACTACCTTTACAATGCCAGAAATGTTCTTAAACAGACCCCAATTTGTTTAGGGTTAGGAATACATTCTAGAATATGCCAGTTGGCATCCACTACCAAAAAATAAGGTTCCAAATGTCACATTAGAAGTCGGTGTAAAATTAGAAGAATCCAAAAACTATAGTCCAACTTTCGGGAGGCATAACTTTTGAACCAGGACTCTGATTGACGAACTGTTTACATTTATAGAAAGCCCTTGAAGCGCTCTATAGCCCTATAGACCAAATTTTTTCATCCCCCATTTTTGGCCCTATATGAGGCCATTTAGTGCCCCATATCTAACTTTCAAGCACTCTTAGGAGGTCTCCAGGAAACTTAAAATTGTAATAACTTTCTAACCGTAAAGTCTTTTGACCTGATTCTTTTGTTGGACCGCTTAAAATTACAAGTATAATCATCCCTCCAACTCACACCCTCTAACTCATCATAATTTTGGCTCTATTACAAAATAACCCATTTTTTGCATTTACACGTATCTCAAGGTGCTTTAAAACTCTAACCCAAAAAATTAATAGTGGAATTGTGAGAGTTGGAACCTTTGTTTGACTCAAATGGGTATCTACAAATAAAAACACATTAAACAGAAACTATCTCTAAGCATTTTTTTTGGGTGATACAAGATTGCCCTTACACCACTGGATGCTCCTACATCAATTAGGGTAAACTGAGCTTCATAGTGTTTACTGAGTTTCTCAGTACAAATCAAGTTCTCCAGTGCTTACTGGGTTTACAGCTTCAACAATGTGAATCTAGTATTGACTGACCTATACAATGATAACCAAGTGATTCAATTTATATGTCGAGTTTCATAGGATTCATCGATTCACCAATGCAAACCGAGTTTAGACTACTTAGAAGTGATTAGTATGGACCAAGCTTCTATGTCTATTGAGTGTATGCTAATGTTGAGCATTGACAATGGTTGTCGAGTGTCAAAACCTTACTGAGTTTGTGTTCAGAACTTGAGTACCTATAGTTGGGTCAACTTTGTGTATTTTGGTGAAACTTGTATTGTAGCCAACTTTGTTGAATTGTAAATTGGATTGGTATATATGTAATATATTGAATCACATCCAAAGAAAAGAAAAAGTGTGAAGTAAAAGGCGATAGTAGTACAAGAAGCAACAAAGATTTATCTATCATAGCAAGGTGATCATTACACGCAAAGGAATCTTATTTAGCAAATCAAGTTATAGATCAAAGATCAATCACTAGTTCATCCTAAGAGGTCGAACAGTTAAATCCTTTCACAAGGTAGACTTAACAATCTTTTCTAAATCTCTTTTCTGAGTGCATACTTCACTATATGTTTGTAAATCCTTTTGCAAGGTGGACTTAGCAACCCTTATTGCTCCTAATAGGGAAAATCATCATAAGTGGTCATTGTAAGCCTTAATAGGCCAACTTTATACTGCAGTACTAAAGCTTGTGGGTAGCATCCCCACCCAAGTTTTACTTTCTATTTGGAAGGTTTATGGGTTACCATATTGTGTGTCAAAGTGTCATGAACGTTTTAATGCTTTCATTTTTTCATGCATGTAATTAGATCAAAATACACCTACAAGATTAATTGGTGAACTAAGATTAAGTTTTATTGGTTACTAATTCACCCCTCCCCTCTTAGTAACTTATCCTATCATATATTTCCAACAGCAGGGCACTCCTCATGCTTCTTAGATAGCCTTTGATAGGGGTATCACCCCTAGTTTACCTATTAGGCACTCATGATTATCCTTATGTAATGATTTTGTGAAGATATCATCAATTTGTTCTTTGGTGTTGACATATTCCCTCTTCACCACTTTATCTTGAACTAATTCTCTTAAGTAATGATACTTGATTGCAATGTGATTAGTCTTTGTATGCATCACACAATTCTTTGATATATTTATAGCACTTATATTATCACAATAAAGTATCACAAGTTCATTGATTTCCTCCTTCATACCTTTGAGTGGTTGTTTGATCCATACAATGTACAATTTACTACGCCAACAACATATTCAGCTTCAAAGATTGAGAAATACAATTTTGTTTCTTGCTAGTCCATGTAACTAGCCTTTTGCCTAATAAAAATGCTCCTCCATTGGTGCTCTTTCTATCATCAATATTTCTAGCACAATCAGCATTAGTATAGGCATTCAATTCAAATTTTTCATTCTTCTTATAGTATAGACCATAGTCCTCTATTCCTTTTAGATATCTCATTATTCTATTTACCGTCATCAAGAGATTCTCCTTGGGATTAGTAGAGAATCTTGCAACTATCCCTAAAAATAATGCAATATTAGGTTTGTTATGTACTACATATTGTAATTTACCAATCATAGATCTGTATATTGTTTGATTCAGTTCAGCTAAATCATCGTTATTTGACAATTTATTTCTTGTCGCCATAGATGTACTTACTGGTTTGGAATCTTCCAATATAAAAAAATTTAGTATCTCCTTAACATACTTTGACTGAGTTATGTATATACCATATTTCATCTAATGTACTTGCAAACCCACAAAGAACTTGATCTCTCCAAACATAGACATCTCAAATTCTTTCTTCATTTTATTTGCAAAAGCATTACATAAAGTATCTTGACCTCCTAATATGATATCATCAACAAAAATTTCAGATAACAAAATATCTTTTCCTTTCTTTGTCTTCAAGTATAGATTGTTGTTATCATCAATCCTCTCAAATCCGATCTTCATAAGATAATTATGAAGTCTCTCATACCTTACTCTTGGTGCTTGTTTCAAACCATATAAAGCTTTGTGTAGTTTACAAACCATGTTTTTGTTGTTAGTACCAACAAATACTTCTTGTTGTTATATATAAACCTCTTCCTCCAATATACCATTCAGAAATGCAAACTTAACATCCATTTGATAAACCTTGAAACCTTTGTATGCAGAATAAACAAGCAGAGTTCTTACTCCTTCCAATCTAGCAATAGGGGAATATGTTTCTCCATAGTCAATCCCTTCTTCTTGTGCATATCCTTTACAAACTAATCTTGCCTTGTCCCTTGTAACTTCACCATTTTCATCTAACTTATTTCTATATACCGACTTCATACCAATCACATTTTTGTCTTCTAGTCTAGGAACTAGAGTCCATGTGTCCACATCTTCTAAGGCATTTTTCACTATTTTGGGTTCTTGCATGCTCAAAAAACATGTATCATTTCTCAACTTGTTCCTTGTCATTGGTCTAGCATCTTTATCTCCAATGATTTGTGCAGTAAGATGATGTCTCTTGACATATTTAAATAATCTTGGTTCAACTCTGGCTTCTACATTTGTTCTCTCAACTTCTGAATTACTATGTACCTCTATGTTAGGTAGTTCAACATATCTTTTATGTACACTAATTTTAGAATCATAATGTGCCTCAATTTCATTCTATAACTTGACACCTGAATGTAGCTCAGTTCCTAAATGTAGCTTGACATTCATAGTATGTGACTTGACAGTCACTAAAACTTGATGTTGGTTTGTAACTTGATTTGCAACATCTTCATCAGTAAGCATACCTTCATAAAAGTATACAAATGATTTGTATTCTTTTGGTTCCTTCATAGTTTCAGCCTCATATACTTCTATATATTCATCAAATTCCTCCTTATAAGTATTTAAACACTTATAAGCTTTACTTCTTGTGGAATAACCAAGAAATATACCTTTTTCACTTTTTTCATCTAGTTTAAATCTGTGAGAATATAGCATTTGCTTCCAAATACCTTAAAATATTTTATATCAAGTGAGTATCCATACAATAGTTCAAAAGGTGTTGAATGAGTACCTTTCTTAACTTATACATGGTTCAAGGTATAAATATTTGTACCTATAGCTTCTCTCCAATATTTCAAAGCAACATTTTTCTACATCATGAGTGTCCTAGCACATTCCATTACAGACTTGTTCCTCCTTTTAGTAATTCCATTTTGTGGAGGGATTCTAGGAGTAGATGTCTATCTTTTGATTCCTCTTTCATTACAAAATACCTCAAACTCATTCAATGTAAATTATCCTCCTTTGTCAGATCTCAAATATTTTAAACTTTTACCTATTTCCTTCTCAACTCTTGCTAAGTACTACTTAAACATTTGGAAAGCATTAGATTTCTATTTTAGAAACATAATAGTCATCATTCTAGAATAATCATCAAGTAGCATATTGTATTTATCTCCTTTGTAGCTTTACACTTCAATTGGTCCACACAAGT
Organism: Cupressus sempervirens; assembly: GCA_028749045.1. NCBI lineage: Eukaryota > Viridiplantae > Streptophyta > Pinopsida > Cupressales > Cupressaceae > Cupressus > Cupressus sempervirens. The sequence continues at coordinate 7,890,379 of CM053792.1, forward strand.
CAGTATGAAAAATCTTTATTATTCCTTTAGAGGTATGAGTCTTTCTCTTAAAACATGACTTTGTCATTTTGCCTAATTGACATTGTTTGCATATTATATTGTCAGGCTTCTTCAACTTAGGAAAACCTCCAACTCTTCTCATGTTATTGATACTAACTAGATTATCAAAATTAACATGGCATAACCTCTTGTGCCAAAGCCACACATCATCAAATTCTACAACTAAATAGTTAGCATCCTCTATATCAAGGTAGAATAGACTAACTCTAGTTTGATCACCTTTTCCAAGCAGTTTTCCATCAGTATCATATATCTTAGAAATTTTGTTCTCAAACTCAACCTTACATCCCAAATTATTTAGTTGTGACACACTCAAAAAATTATAGTTAAGTCCTTCAATATAGTAAGCATTTTTACATAAAATCTTTCTACGAGCTTAATTGAACCTTTTCCTTTTATCAGACATGTTGCATCATTACCAAACCTTACACTATTTCCATCATAATAATTTAAGGTAATGATCTTAATTTTATCTCTAGTCATGTGATGTGAACACCCAATGTCAATTATCCATCTATCATTCTTGTTCACACAAGACAATAGTGCAGTTGCCTCATCCTCATTAGATTCATCCTTCATTGCAACATACACCCCTCATCATCGTGATCTTCAAATCCATCTTTTGTTTCCTCTTCATCAATGTAGCAAGACTTATTTTCTTTGTCTTTGTAGTCTTTTATATCTTCATCTCTTTTACTTTTGTACTTGTCACCACCTCTGTAATTTTGTTTCTCTAAATATCAAGCAGCTATATGACCAACCTCATCACAATTGAAACACATAATAGGTAACTTACCTTTAAACATGTCTTTACCTCTATGAAATCTCCTTGCTAATAGTGCTTCAAGGTGATCTACATCTTCCTCGTCTGTATCACTATCACTGGACAAATATTTTTTCTGTTTCTTCTTCTTCTCATCAAGTTCCTTCAATGACAACTTAGCTTTGAAAGTAGATTCCATATTTATAAGTTTATAATTATCAAAGTTAGATAGCTCAAAAGTAGTGAGCCCACCTACCAAACCTTCAAGACTTTGAGTATTCCCTAGTATACATCTCAGTTCTTGTATTGCATAAACTCTAATAATATATATAGGTAGCAGTTTTCTCAAGACTTTTCTTAGTACTTGATCTGATTGATGGATCTAGACTAAATGCAGTATTGAATGCTTAATTAAAAACACAACTCAGTGGAAGTCTTACTACATTTAACATAAATGAAATTAAGCATCACAAACTCAAAAGCTTGAGGTGAAATAAATAGAATTGAGAGAGAGAAGAAGATAGAAAGTGCAAACAAAGTTTGATTTCGGAGTTCGCCACAAACGTAACTACGTCTTTGGGTCGGCTCCAATAGGGTACGATCGATTCGATTAATCTCCAAAAATCAATTACAAATGCACCAAGTCCATTCGTTCGAGCACTTCGGCAGCAACAAAACTTTGACGTACAAGACTGGCTCAAAAATCTCCTTACAAGACCTCTCTATTCTTTCAAAACTTCACCAAAACCACTTTCTCTACAAGTATCCTTCAAAAATTACAATAATTCTCCAACTTTGATTGCCTTCAAAATGACATCCTACCCCCCTTTTTATACAAAATAATTTGCCTAAATTGGCTCAAAACCAATTAATCCATAATCAGACATTTTAACCATAAGACACCTACGAATAACCCCTTTACCATTTTTATATTTTGGCATTACATTCATATTTGGGGTTAGTTATCAATAGAATAACAAATAAATCATATTTAAGAAGTGGGTGGTTTGTTTGTTTCAAAAGTTAAATAGAAACTCTACCACATACATTTCAAGTCTAATGTGTGGCGCAGTGGTAGTTATTATTTTGCCATACTCGCAAGGTCACGGGTTCAAACCTCATCAAGTGTTTTGTCAGCATCCATAGGTTAAATAGGAAATCTGTTACAAAGTTGTTAAATTCTCCACGTGGTCTAGTGGTAAGGAAGGAAAGTAGGGAATGAGAGGTTGAGGGTTCAAACCTCCTCAACAAATTTTTAAACCACCAAATTTGAGCTTAAGGTGCCATGTGGCACTATTTTATTTGCTCATATTTTTGACATGTGTCATCACCTGAGCTGCTGATATCATGATGACATCATCACTATTACATTTTGCCTCCAAAATTCAAATTGCCATAACTTTCACATATGAAGTTCGTTTTTGACGAAACGAACATCGTTGGAAAGCTCTCATCAGGCCCTTCATTTTGAAATCCATTGTTGACCACTTTCAAGATGGTTTGATTTTTCCCCTTATCTAGCCCTCTAGTCTACCTAGTTGACCAAAACTTTGATCGAGCGTAACTTGCACGAACGGACTCCTTTTTGCTCTGTTCAAGTTGTGTTGGAATCAGGATGCTAAGATCTTTTTGATGGTACAAAAATTTGGAGATTTGAAGACACTTTAATTTTCACTGAAATTATCCACCGGATCAGGCCTCCCCACTGAAGACCTTTTGGACCTCCAAAAGTGACATTTACTCTGACATAAAGTGAGGACTTGGCCTCCCCACTTGTCCTGTATCATCTGTACATATGAATACCTAGCTCACAAGCATAATGAAGACTGCAATGACATTGTTGATCATAAACATTATTCTATCACTTCCATAAGCATCTACATTAGTTGTCGTAGACACTAACCAATAAAAATTGACTAGCATCAAGCTGAACAATAATGTAGAAATGAAAGAGAATAAATCAACAACATGTTGATCCTTCACAACAGGAACATTTTTACCCAAGGAACCATCAATGCTTTCAATCATCATTCCCTCATGTTGTACTGTGGGTACATCCTGCAACATCTGACCCTGGTTAGCTACTCCAAGTTCAAGTGTAGAACCACCTGTACTGACAGACATAAGAGTTAACTCTTTACTTGTATTAATTACCCTTTTTAACTGTCCTGTGTTTGCAAAAGAATGATCAGTCTTAATCCTGTGAGAATGCACAATATACTTAATGCCATCTTTAAACAAGTGATAATGATTCTTCTCCCTATATAAAATTGCTTTTCTGTCATAAAGATAAGGGCTTCCGAGCATTATCCCACAGATATCTAATGGAACCACATCAAACTATACTTCATCCACAAATTTACTAGTGATTGCAAATCTTAAGGTGCATTGTCTTGTTACTTGCAACTTATCATTTTCACAAATCCAGCCTAATGGATAAGATTTCTTATGTAATGTAGTTTTCAATCCCAAGTTCCTTACAACACTTTCAGAAATCAAGTTCACTTGAGAACCACTATCTATGAGTGCATTAATTTTAGTGTTCTTAGCAACAACCCTTAAATGAAATAGCTCATTCCTTTTCTTATTTTCAGACAAATCATTTACTGTAGAAGCACAACTAGCAATGGAAACACTAGAAATAGGAGCTTTACCTTTCAAACTCATAGCTATTGTCTTAGTCTCATCATCTAAATCTAAACCAAGATCCATAACAACATTTGCTACTTTCTTCTTACTTTTCTATTTTTAATCAAATTTTTGAGCCCACTTAGGCTTCAATTCGGGATGCAACTTCCAACAATGTTCTTCATCATGACCCTTCCTATCACAATGAGTGCAAGAAAGTTTTTCATCCTTCTTGACTGTAGTTGCCTTCTTTCCTTTCTCTATCTCTGCATTCTTAGAAGATTTCTTTACATCATTATCAAACTTATCAATAAAAGATCCTTTACCCCTTGACTCTAAGTGTGTAGCTTGAACCGACACTTCATCCAAATCACAAGGGTTCAATACCAAAATAGAATGTCTAAGGTAGGAATGAAGACCTCCTATGTACTTCAACAAAGTATCTTGGGTGTACAAAGGAACATTCAAAGCAATAGCCCTTTTCCTAAATTCATGGGTGTACACCTAGACAGTTTGATCTTTCCTTGCTAAACATTTGCCAGTCCATCATTAACTGTTGCATATGTCCTAGGGGATAAAATTGCTTCTTGAGAGCATTCACAAACTGTGCCCAAGTTAAACTGACTCTACCATGTTGTGAAACTTCTGCCTTAGTCTTACTCTCCCACTAGGTTAAAGTTGTACCTCCTAACCGAAGAGTAGCTAATTAAATCCTATCAACATCATCTAATAGGTTCTGGACTCTACAGTAGACTTCTACTTACTGAATCCAATCATCCAATTTTTTAGCATTAAGTTCACCACAATACTTAGGCAAGTCAAATTTTACATCCAATTTGATCTTAGGCTTATACCCACTCTTGAAAGGATTAAAAGAAGTAGAATGAGGAGAAGATGGAGAAGAAGGAGAAGATGAAGAAGATGATAAAGATGGGGATGGAGGTTTAGGGGGGTCACTACCACCTCCTACTCCTTTGGCTTTGTCATCCTTTAATGAGGATTTTGCTTCCTCCTTCTTCTTAGCCTTATTTGCCTTTCTCAATTTTCGTTCTTGTCTCTCTTGGAGAAGAATGTCCACCTTTGCCTTCATCTCAAGGAATGCTCTTCAAAATTCTTGCTTACCGATCTCATTAGAAACCTCCATTCCAAAAATAGACGTCTTTGGAAATGTCCTACGCTTCCCAATCTCAAGATTAAATTCTTCAAGCTTGCCTTCACCCTTATGAATCCTAGATCTTGTTAGCATTCAATAAAACAATTGCAATAATAGTCAACTAACTCTAATACCACTTGATCTGATTGACGGATCTAGACTAAATGCAGTATTGAATGCTTAATTAAAAGCACAACTCAACAGAAGTCTTGATACATTTAACATAAATGAAATTAAGCATCACAAACTCAAAAGCTTGAGGTGAAATAAACAGAATTAAGAGAGAGAAGAAGATAGAAAGTGCAAACAAAGTTTGATTTTAGAGTTTGCTACAAACGTGACTACATCTCTGGGTTGGCTCCAATAGAGTACGATCAATCTGATTAATCTCCAAAAATCAATTACAAATGCACCAAGTCCATTCCTTCAAGCACTTCGGCAGCAACAAAACTTCGACGTACAAGAATGGCTCAAAAATATCCTTACAAGACCTCTCTATTCTTTCAAAACTTCACCAAAACCATTTTCTCTACAAGTCTCCTTCAAGAATTATAATAACTCTCCAACTTTGATTGCCTTCAAAATGACATCCTACCCCCCTTTTTATACAAAATAATTTGCCTAAATTGGCTCAAAACCAATTAATCCATAATTAGACATTTTAACCATAAGACACCTATGAATAACCCCTTTGCCATTTTTATATTTTGGCATTAAATTCATATTTGGGGTTAGTTATTAATAGAATAACAAATAAATCCTATTTAAGAAGTGGGCAGTTTGTCTGTTTCAAAAGTTAAATAGAAACTCTGCCACATACATTTCAAGTCCAACACATGGCACAGTGGTAGTTATTATTTTGCCATACTCGCAAGGTCACAGGTTCAAACCTCATCAAGTGCTTTGTCGGCATCCATAGGTTAAATAGGAAATTTGTTACAAAGTTGTTAAATGCTCCACGTGGTCTAGTGGCAAGGAGGGAAAGTAGGGAATGAGAGGTTGAGGGTTCAAACCTCCTCAAAAAAAATTTAAACCACCAAATTCAAGCTTGAGGTGCCATGTGGCACTATTTTATTTGCTCATATTTTTGACATGTGTCATCACCTAAGCTGCTAATATCATGATGACATCATCACTATTACATTTTGCCTCCAAAATTCAAATTGCCATAACTTTCACATATGAAGTTCATTTTTGACGAAACGAATGTTGTTGGAAAGCTCTCATCAGGCCCTTCATTTTGAAATCCATTGTTGACCACTTTCAAGATGGTTTGATTTTACCCCTTATTTAGCCCTCTAGTCTACCTATTGACCAAAACTCTAACCGAGCATAACCTGCACGAACGAAATCAGGACGCTAAGATCTTTTTGATGGTGCAAAAATTTGGAGATTTCAAGACACTTCAATTTTCATTGAAATTATCCACCAGATCAATACTGTATCATCATATATTGTACCAATAGATCCTCTTATTGCATTAACAACATATTTTATCCTTGAGCAATATTGAGCAATATTTTCACTTTCTTGCATTCTCATATCATCAAACTTACCTTCAAGACTCTCAACTTTGGCTCTTACAACATTCTTGTCACCTCCATAGATAGTGTGTAGAGCATCCCACATTTTCTTTGCACTATCAAGACTTTTGATATCATCAAACTTAACATAGCTTAGAGTAGAGGCAATGTCCAACATTGTCTGGTTGTGTTCTTTCTTCTTTTTTAGATCTTCAGCAATTAGGGCTCGAATAGGATCAGTATGTTCAATAATAATGGTAGATTGTGTATGATCTCCAAGACGTCCTAAGTGTAGCTTCATCAAACTTTTCCATGAAGGAAATTTATCTCTATTAAGCTTGGGTACTTCTCTTTTTGACATCTTGATCTTTACTTCTAGTACCTTCAAACTAGTCCTCTTAAGCAGATGGCTTTAATACCAATTGTTGAAATTCTTTAAAATAACTTAGAGCGGTGTAAATTAGTTATCCAAGGTCCAGATGTACAAATAAAACATTTCACATCTTAGTGAACCCGTATCCATAAAATAATTGCATCATGCATGCATCCATTAGATTATGCAATCACTCAAACTTGTAGGTTACTATCAAATCAATTTGTAGAAATGTAAACATGAAAGATAGTGGATACAATAACACATTTGACACAATGATTTAACATGGAAACCCAATTTGAAAAAAACCACCAGTAACATGCTACTCATTCTCACTCTTTTGAAGTGATGCCCTTTGAAAGGCCAACCCAATTAAAGGTTACAATGCACATTGTCAAATGTGACCTGGTTAAAGGATTTCAATCACCCTATTAGGAGTGAGCCTTGTTATAGGACTTTAGATCATTCACTTGGAATGTCACCTGGTTAAAGGATTTACAAATGATTGTTAGGTCAAACTTAATCCAAAGGATTCACCCTAGACTGATATAACGATTAAAAAGTAATAGTAAGGCTTGATCTGATAACAACTTATAACTCCATTTGCAAATTATAGATCTTTGTTTCAATCCTCCATTTACTTGTCTTTCACACTCTTCAATTCTAATAGCTTGTTCACCCTTCAAGCATTCATACCCTTGAGCCTTCTTGCTTTGTTTGCCAATGTAGTCTCTTCTCTTAGGTCACTAAATGAAGCAATACCCTAGACTCCTTGTCTTCTTTAGGTTCTTGCATATGACTACTCTTGCTTCTGAATAGCCATCTCTATAAATAGAGAATTAAGATATTTTGTCATTCATTCTGCATTGTCCATTTTAGGGTTAGGTAGGATTCAATGAATCTACCCCTCATTTCATTTCATTCCCTTCTAGAAATATCTCCTTCAATTCACTTTGAATTCACCTCAAAATGGTTCATCTTGAATTCTATGCCACCAACTCATCAATCTTATCTTCAACATGGTTAACACAATCCAAGAAATCAAACTTGTCAGCTTAGATCCATTGAATTCTTGATCTTTCTCCTAAGGCTGACACTCAACATTGACTGGCTTCTAATACTTGGTACATACTATGTTTCTTGACATCCACTATCAAAACACTCGGCATGAACTAAAGTTTACTGGTGCTCAACATCAACTAAACTTTACTTGACTTACACTATTTCACTCAGCTCACACTAAAAATGACTTTTCTTGGCTCCAACTAGTTTTCTTCTTGGCTTGCACTAGCTTTGCTCGGAACAGACTATCCACTCAGTCAAGCTTGGCAGACAAACTCTATTTAACTTGTTCTTCTAAACTTAATCAGTGTATCCAACCTTTGCAACCTTAAGTACATTATCAATGCACTATAATATCACTATCTTAACTCAGTCTTGTACTCTTTTCATATCATAACTCAACTTTTCCTCTAGGTGCTATTGTTACCTCATTTGATCAAATCCTCTTCATCAATCAAATAAATAATAGTATTGAACTCACATAAGCAATTGTCTTACTATCCAATAGCAAGTTTGACATTAGTGACAAAACAATGATTGAAACACATTTATCATACTTATATCAATTTGTTTCCAACAAATCTTTATCTCTTCCCCTCTATCCAATGGTATCTCACTATATTTATGCACCCATCTCTCTCCCTTTCTCACTATTACAAACATAACATGAGCTTGTCGGTCATGCCTCATGGCTATGGGGTTGATAGAATGCATAAACAAAGGTACCTAAGTCACAAGTAAAGGCACCCAAGTCACAGACATAGACACCCAAGGTTATAGTTAGATCAACCAGAGGAGCCCAAGAAAATGTAGAAGATCATGGATAACCAAGTAAGCCAAGTTTAGAATCAAGAAATAAAGATACAAGACTTGCAAAATATGTCAGAAGACATCATGCACCTGCACATATAATTAGAGGAAAAACATATGGCATATTGACAAGGAATAAATTAAAAGGTACATATTTTCTTAGTGATTTTGAACCTGGACCTATTAAAGATGCTTTAGAAAATGAAGACTAGATAGAGGTAACAAATGAAGAAATTGAGAAAATACAAAAGAATAATACCTAGTCTCTTGTACCTAGACCTAAGGATAAGAATGTGATTGGCACAAAATGGACATTCAAAAATAAGTTAGATGAGAAAGGAGAAGTAATAAAGAACAATTCAAGGCTAGTATGAAAGGGTTATGCTCAAGAAGAAGGTCTTGACTATGGGGAAACATTTACCCCTATTGCAATACTTGGAGTCAAAATATTTTTAACATATGTTTTTGATTAAGTAAAATAGGTTTTAACAAGTGCCTAAAACCCAACAACATACAAGAGGATCAACCATTAAACCAAAAACAAGACACAAACATCAAAGGAATAACAAGCCATAGAAGGCCAAGAGAACAAGGCAAAAAACTAAAGCCTCTAGAAGAGTAGGCAAACCAAACAAAACTACAGTGTGGAAGCTGGAATCCTAGAAGAAGAAGTTTACATTGAACAACTTAAAGGTTTCATTGATCCAAGAAAAAGAGACATAGTATGTTAACTTCACAAAGCTCTATATGGATGGAAACAAGCTCCTAAAGCATGGTATAAAAAGGTTGCATGGATTTCTGATAAGATTTGGTTTTGAAAAGATAAATGATAATAGCAATTTGTATATAAAGGAAGGACCATAGGACAAGATATTTCTTGCAGAAATATTTTTGGATGATATCATATTTGGAGGAAATGATATGTTATGCAAGTCATTTGTTGAAGAAATGAGGAAATAATTTGAAATTTCTATGTTTGGAGAGATAAAATTCTTTGTTGGCCTACAAGTTCATCAAATGAAGGATGGCATATACATCACTCAGTCAAAGTATGTAAGGGAAATATTGAAAAAATTTGGAATGAAAGATTTCAAACCAGTTGGAACACCTATGTCTACCATACATAAACTTTCAAAGAATGATGATTCAAAAGAGGTAAATCAGACTACTACAATGATTGTGAAACTTCAATATGCGGTACACACTAGACCTAATATTGCATTGGCAGTTGGCATAGTTGCAAGGTTTTTTGCAAATCCTAAAGAAAATCACATGATGGTAGTAAAAAGAATTCTAAGGTACCTAAAAGGAACTAGAGAATATGGTTTATGGTATAAGAAAGGAGGAAACCTTGAGTTAAGAACCTTTACTAGTGCATGTTGGGCATGAATCATTGATGACCAAATAAGAACTAGTGGAGGAGCACTCTTTCTTGAAAAGAGGCTAGTGACTAGTTAGAATAATATCCTAGTAACACAAGTATTGGACATCCTTAAACAATGATTCATTGTTGAAATTTATCATGTTTCTACTTAGAAAATCATGTTAGACTCATTTAATGTATCAATCTAGGAACACAAACTTGAGATAATGACTACAAAGTTTATGCTTTAGTTCTTCTCAATAGTCATCACTATTAAGGTAAAAGCAGTTGCTATAGGAAACTTATACTAGAAACTAAACTTCCAAATTAATTCTCATCTTAAAGGAAAAACATAATAGTAGATAAATAATGCTTTGGAAATAAACCTATGTTGCAGGATACAGTCAATGGTTTTGATACTAGTGGCTGCAGGAACAATAGTACTTAACATCTCAAAGGAAATTTAACTAAATTCTACTTAAGCATGAACAAGGAATTCACCTCCCATGTGGGCCCCCATGGAAGTATGAATGAATTACAACTCAGAGATTGAAGTGAAAAATTATCATAAATTCATTCAACATAAAACATGGACACAATATAGAATATCAAAACATTTTACTCTACTACTTGATTACAACATGAATTTCTCATAACATCTAACTAGCTTAGAAACATAATTTCTAGCTTATTTAAAGGAAACTCAGACAAACATAATGCCTAAAAACTAGGTCTTCCATTACATAGCATAAATTTTTTTAGTTTCAAGATCAAAAAAATCATTTATGCAAGAAGATAAGCCACATTCAATGCTTTAGAAATATAGGAATGCTCGGCAACTAGATTGTCTTGGACTAAATCAGCAACCACAAAATGATGGAAGGAGTGGAGATATAATGAACTCTGAAATAATCACCTACCTTGAAAGACCCACTCATCCTTTAGCCTGTGCTCCTTGCTTGACTTATTCCTCATGCAAAGGTTAACACAACAAAATCCAAAACACAAATCCAAGGCATAGATCATAATAAGTTTTTCCTATTTTAATGTAGCCTTGTCACACAACTGCAGGAGGTCTACCCATTAAAGCTAAAGAAGAAATATACTAGATTTACCATGACATTCATTAATCTAGACATATATTCAGTATTATCTTTAAGTTTCATAAGCATCAAATATACATATAGTTAAAACTTATAAACATAAAAGATTGTATCACATTTATGAAAAACTATAAGATATTCAAGTCTGTACTTAGAAAACCATAAACAAAACACCCTATAAACTTGACTCATCAGTTAGTATCCTAGACAAGCAAGAAGCAACATTGTATTTCTCAATCAATAACATATGCAGAGTATGTTGTTGCAGTAGTAAATTGTTTTAACATAATATGGATCAAACAACTACTATCAGGATTGAAGGAGGAAATCAAGGAACCAATGGTTATCTACTATCATAAAACAAGTACAATCAATATATCCAAAAACCCTATGATGCACACAAAGACAAAACACATTGCAATAAACTATTATTTCCTAAGGGAATTGGTTCAAAATAAAGAAGTGAGATTGTAGTATGTGAACACCAAGGAGAAAATAGTAGATATATTTACTAAGGCTTTACCTAAGGATGCATTTATGTATCTAAGAGGAAAACTAGGGGTCATTCCCCTATTTGATGCTCACTAAAGAAAAAGATAGTGATGCATTGACCAAGTTCCATTGAAGATTATCAAGTTAATATAGATTGTCATACTTCAAGTGTGAAATGTAGAGCATATTGCATATGAATCAGTACAAGAGGTACACAGTAACTTCAGAGTTTGTATCCTTGGACATTTGATGTCAAAGAGGGAGAGTTGAGTGTCAACATGGAAGAGTTTAATCTTAAAGAGAAAGAGGGAGAGTTTTGTATCATAGAAGGAAAATATTTGTAAATGGAATTTACATCAAAGAGGGAGATTATGACAAAATTACACAATAGAGTGTTGTGATGGGGACACAACCCAAGCACAGAATGGACACAGCAGGAAAGGGAAAATTTTATTAACTTTGTAAATAAGCTAATACATTCAATACAGAGAAAATAGACTTCAAAACATGCCCTATAGGCTTACAATAGTATAAATTTGGAGATAATTTCTCCTTTCAGTACCTCCTCTCAAACTCCACTCTGAACTGCCTTTTACAATGCCAGAAATGTTCTTAAATAGACCCCAAAGGGTTAAGGATTAGGAATACATTCTAGAAAGTGCTATTTGGCATCCACCAACCAAATAGAAGGCTCTAGAAGTCGCATTAGAAGTCGGCACAAAATTAGAAGAATCCAGAAATGGTAACTGAACTTCCGAGAGGCATAACTTTTGAATCGTAGCTCCGATTGACGAACCGTTTACATTTTTGGAAAGCTCTCAAAGTGCTCTATAGCCCTATGGACCAGCTTTGCTTGTCCCCCATTTTTCAGCCTTGTTAGAGGCCATTTAATGCCCCTAACCTGACTTTGAAGCATTCTTAGGAGGTCTCCAAAAACTGAAAAATTGCAATAACTTTCAAACTGTGGGGCCTTTCGACCTGAGTCTTTTTGTGGAATGCTCTAAATTACAATTACAATCTTCTGACCAATTTACACCTTCTAGTTCACCAAAATGATGGCTCAATTACATACTCCTATTTTTTCTACATTTACACGTATCCCAAGGTGTTCAAATACTCTATCCTAGAACACTGATAGTGGAACTATGAGAGTTGAAACCTTTATTTGACCCAAATGGGTATCCAAAAATGAAAACACATGAAACAGAAACTAAGTCTAAGTACATTTTTTTGGTTGACATAGGATTGCCCTTATACCTCTGGATGCTCTTGCATCAGACACCCAGGGTAGATTGAAAAGTGACCCTGTCACTTTATGAATGGTAGAGGAAATCCCAAATGGGAAACCTCAGCTGCTAAAATCCAAGTTGAGTCCTCTATCGGCCATCCTTTCCACTTGACCATATACTCTTCATACTGCCTATTTCTGGTACTCCTATCCACACAACTATCCAGAATCTCCTCTATCTCCTCCTTCTTAGAAGTAGGAATTGGACATAGCTCTAACATCAGCTCCTCATCTGCACCATCATCATGATACTCTGTTAAGTCTGTAATGTTGAAAATAGGAGAAATGTGAATACCATCTAGCAACTCCACCTCATATGCATTTCCTGAGTCATGTTTCTTTAGAATTTTGCAGGGGCCAAATTTCTTCATTTTCAGCTTGTTGTAAGTACCGGCTGGAAATATTTCTTTTCATAAGTGTACCATGACTAGATCCCCTACTTGGAATTCCTTATGTCTTCTCCTTTGATCATCCCTAGCTTTATACTCTTGATTCATCTTGGTAATGTGTGCCTAAACCTCCTCATGTAGACGCTTGATATGTTCAGCAAATTCTTCAGCTTCAGCACTTGTCCTCTCCCCTTGCTCTATCTTCCTCAATTCTGGTGCAGTCCTTGGCCTACTTCCATATACAATTTGGAATGGTGATCTACCAGTACTCCTATTTATAGAGTTATTGTAAGCAAACTCTGCTTGTGGTAGAATCAAATCCCATCCCTTGGGCTTATCCCCAACTAAACATCTCAGCAAATTGCCCAAACTTCTGTTTACCACTTTTGTTTGGCTGTCAGTTTACGGGTGATGTGTGGAACTGAATTTCAAGTCTGTTCTCAACTTCTTCCACAATGTTCTCCAAAAATACCCTACAAATTTAGTATCTCTGTCAGAAACTATACTCCTTGGAAGACCATGTAGTCTTACCACCTCTCTGAAAAACAAGTCTGCAATATGGACAGCATCATGAGTTTTGTGGCATGGAATGAAATGTGCCATTTTGGAGAACCTATCAACCACCACAAATACTGAGTCATTACCCCTTTGTGTCCTCGGCAATCCAAGAACAAAATGCATGCTTATGTCCTCCCATGGCTTTGATGGAACAAGCAATGGCTGATATAGTCTAATATTGTGACTAAATCCCTTGGCAACTTGACAAATCTGACAACTCTGTACAAACTTCTTCACATCTTGTGAAATCTGAGGCAAAAAATAATGTTCTCTAAGAATGGCAATGGTCTTATCTTGACCAAAATGTCCTGCCATCCCTCCACTGTGTTTCTCCTTAATTAGATTTTCCCTCATGGAACTCCTTGGAATGCATAATTGACTACCCTTGAATAACATATCATCCTGAATCAAATAGTCTAACCACTTAGTTCTGTCTACAACAAAAGGCTCTTTACAAGCTTTCCATGCTTTAGCAAAATCAGGAACCTCAGGGTACAAATTCTTGAGTTCATCAAACCCAACTACTTCAACCTGCATTACTGTAAGCAACAATTGTCTCCTACTTAGTGCATCTGCAACCCTGTAAGATTTTCCACTTCTATGCTTCAACACAAATGTATAGCTCTGCAAGAACTCTACCCACTTCATATACCTCTGATTCAATTTACCTTGGCTATTTAAGTACTATAATGCCTAGCGATCAGTATACAAAAAAAATTCCTTTGGCAATAAATAATGCCTCCATTTCTTTAAGGCCTGAACCATTGCATAGAACTCTTGATCATAAACATAATACTTCTTTTTTGCATCATTCAATTTTTCACTGAAATATGCAATAGGCTTACCTTCTTGACTCAATACAGCTCCAATAGCACTGCCACTAGCATCACAATCCACTTGGAACACCTTTCTAAAATTTGGAAGTGCCAACACAGGTTGTTCTGTCACCTTCTTCTTCAACAATTCAAAACTTCTTGTAGCTGCCGCAGTCCATTTGAACTCTTTTCTATCCCCTCTTATTGTGTCAGTCAGGGGTGCACATATGCCACTGAAATTCTTAATGAACTTCTTGTAAAAACTAACCAGACCATGGAATGATCTTACCTCAATAGCAGACCTTGGAGTAGGCCATTCCAAGATGGCTTTTACCTTCTCTGGATCCATTTTGAGACCTTCAGGTGATATAACAAACCCCAAGTAGACTAATTCCTTATTAGCAAAGGTACACTTCTTCAGATTAATTAACAGTTTCTCTTCCCTTAACCTTTCAAGGACACTACGAATATGCAATAAATGTTCTTCCAAAGTCTTGCTAAAAATTAAAATATCATCCAAATAGATAATAACAAATTTTTCCAAGAACTTCTTAAGTACCTCATTCATAAGCTGCATGAAGGTGCTTGGGGCGTTCGTCAATCCAAAGGGTATGACTAACCACTCATAAAGACCCTCCTTGGTCTTGAAGGCTATTTTCCACTCCTCTCCTTCTTGAATCTGTATCTGGTGATAACCACTCTTGAGATCTATCTTTGTGAAGTACTGAGCTCCACTCAAGCAGTCCATAAGATCATCCATTCTTGGAAAAGGAAACCGATACTTGATGGTTATCCTATTTATAGCTCGAGAGTCTGTACACATCCTCCACTCTCCATCCTTCTTTGGTGCAAGTACTATAGGTACCGCACATGGACTCAGGCTCTCCCGAATCAAGCCCTTCCTCAATAGCTCCTAAACCTGTCTATTTAGCTCCTCAATTTCAGTAGGAGTCATCCTGTGAGCAGCCTTGTTAGGCAAACTAGCTCCTGGAATTAAATCTATCTGATGAATGATTTGCCTTACCGGTGGCAATCCTTCTGGAACATTATCAGAGATGATATCTCCAAATTCACCTACTAAATCTGAAACTTCAAGTGGTATTTCACTACTACCTTATTTATCTTTCCTAGGGATCAAAGTATAGCACATATGCTGATGTTTCATGCCATCTAAAAAATTCTTTCCATCAACAAGACAAATCCTAGCACTGCTACATACCTTTTCACCTTCCTTTTTCATGGGCTTCAGTTTGTGGCAAACTGTATCCTTTGTTAGAGAGTATGTGTTTGCATGACTATCATGTACTGCATGCCTATCAAACTGCCACGGTTTACCCAACAATAGATGGCAAACATCTATTGGAATAACATCATAGAGAACTTCATCATGGTAACTCCCAATTTTAAACTTCACTAAAACATTGTTCACTTACTAGGACCTTATGATCATCTTTCACACAAGAAATCCGATAGGGCTGGGGGTGTTTCTCCCTTTTGAGCTTCAGCTTAGAGACCATCTCTTTTGATACCAAGTTATCAGTACTACCACCATCAATGATCACATCACAACATTTATCCTCACACTTGCACCTGGTACAAAATAAACTCCTCCTTTGTCCCAGTTCAATCTTGCCACTTAGTAGAACCCTTTCATTTGCTAAAGTCTCTCCTGTTTCTGCGTCCTCTGAATGTGATGATTGTGCATCCTCATCCAAATGAGAAAACCTAGCTTGACCCCCTATCTGTCCTTCCTTATCGTTGAGGGAATTCAAAGGCATGATGACCGTCTTTATTACAATGGAAACAGGTACCACGAAAGCCTCCTCTTCCTTGTCCACGTCCTCTACCTCTTCCTCTCTGATTTCCAAAGTCTTGATCACGGGAGTGGTTAAAACCCTCGTTCCTCTGGTTCCTGCTAGTACCCACATCTTCATTTTTATTTTGGGATTCATTTTGGCCTCCAGATGACCTATTACTAACCCTTCCTCCTTGACCATGCCCTCTTTGTATCCCTTCAAAACTTTTATTTAGCTTCTCTTCAACTCTTAGGGCAAACTGGTATGCCTCTTCAATGCTAGTCATTCTTACCAAACTTAATTCCTCCTAGATGCTAGGTTGCAACCCATTAATATAACAAGCAACCTTCTCCTTATTTGCTTCTGCATGCCCTGCTCTAATCAGAAGTCAGTAAAACTCCTCTGTATATTCTTGGACTAATTTTCCTGCTTGCTTTAACCCATGCATCTTCTTAAACAAATCAAGCTTGTAGTCAACAGGAATGAATTGCTTCTTCAATTTGTCCACCATACGATCCCACTTTGTGATCTTCTCCTTTCCTCTTCTGTTTCTTTCCAATTGAACCTCTTGCCACCAAATTTTGGCATGGGATTTCAGTTTGGCCTTTGCAAACTTAACCCTATCTGGATCCCCGATATCTTCATACTCAAAGTACTCTTCCAGTTCCTTGATCCAATCGATCAACTCATTTGGTTTCAGACTTCCTGAAAATACACCCACATCAATTGTAGGTCTTTTCCCAAACTTAGTAATGGCCCTAAAAAGCCTTTCCTCTGCCTGATTCAAAACTTCCCCATCAAATTCCCCTTCTAGTCCAATTTCTTCTTCTTCATTGTCATCCTCACTTTTGTCACCTGCGGCAACATTTGTTCCTCTACGGAGCTCCTCCTGCAATGCTTGTACCTGCCTTTGGAGGGCTCTAACCTCCTCAGGATTAATAGCTCTAGCCCTTCCACCATGCTCTCTTCATGGAGGCATCTTCTTAACTCAAACTCACAACCACATAGTCCTGGTGCAAACTGCCTCACAATCGGCGCTCTATCTACACACTCAGGAAAACCAGCTCTGATACCACTTGATGGGGACACAACCCAAGCACAGAATGGACACAATAAGAAAGGAAAAATTTTATTAACTTTGTAAAGAAGCTAATACATTTAGTATAGAGAAAATAGACTTCAAAACATGCCCTATGGGCTTACAATAGTATAAATCTGGAGATAATTTCTCCTTTCAGTACCTCCTCTCAAACTCCACTCCGAACTGCCTTTTACAATGCCATAAATGTTCTTAAATAGACCCCGAAGGGTTAAGGATTAGGAATACATTCTAGAAAGTGCTAGTTGGCATCCACCTACCAAATAGAAGGCTCTAGAAGTCACATTAGAAGTCGGCACAAAATTAGAAGAAGCCAGAAACGGTAACCGAACTTCCAGGAGGCATAAATTTTGAACGGTAGCTCCCATTGACGAACCGTTATACATTTCTAAAAAGCTCTTGAAGTGCTCTATAGCCCTATGGACCAGCTTTTCTTGTCCCCCATTTTTCGTCCCTATTCAAAGTCATTTAATGCCCCTAACCTGACTTTGAAGCATTCTTAGGAGGTCTCTAGAAATTGAAAAATTGCAATAACTTTCAAACCGTGGAGCCTTTCGACCTGATTCTTTTTCTGGAATGCTCTAAATTACAATTACAATCTTTTGACCAATTTACACCTTCTAGTTCACCAAAATGATGACTCAATTACATACTCTCTCTTTTTTTTGCATTTACACGTATCCCAAGGTGTTCAAATACTCTATCTTAGAACACTAATAGTGGAACTATGAGAGTTGGAACCTTTATTTGACCCAAATGGGTATCCATAAATGAAAACACATGAAACAAAAACTAAGTCTAAGTACATTTTTTTGGTTGACACAGGATTGCCCTTATACCTCTGGATGCTCCTGCATCATGTTGATAGATGTAAGAGGGAGAGTTCATGTGGGAGCAATTGAGACAAATCCAGGCAAAATATTAGAGGGAGTTGGTATGGATGAGAATTAGAATAAAACTAAGAATATTATCTAAATTTCTCGCTCTTATCATTTTATGTTGACATGTTGGGTTGCCATCAATGCCAAAGAGGGAGTTTATGGGAAGCAATTCTTCAAATTGTATGTTGCCATTGATGTTACACAAATGTCAGCATTAATTGAGAAATGAAGAATTTGTAGTATTAATGAAGCATATTCAATATTGACCGAGCAATCAGGTAATGAAGAACATTTAGTGTTAACCGAGCAGTCGGTTAATAAAGGCTACGTTACTTGCAATGTTAACCGAGTGGTCAGGCATCAAAGGACTCCCAGTGTTAACTGAGTGATCAATCTCAATATTGACTGAGTGACAACATAATGCACTTGTCTGATAATTAATTGATTGAAGCTAACTATTTGGATGTCTAATGATTATTTGAAAGGGTATTCAAGTTGGCTTATCAAATCTTGTGATATATATGAAAGGTCAAGTAGAGATAATAAATAACAAGTATATTACATGGAATAAGATGGATATGCAAAGCACAAAAGTGTGGAAGACAAGATGCAAAAAATATTTTGATCAGTAAGGATCCAAACGTCAATCTAGAATAGAGATCTGAATCTACAATGGAAGTTGTTTCATAAATCAGGAAAATTTTGTTACCTTTTAGCCATTGTAGTAGTGAAGAAATATCTTAATAGAGTTGATTTAATAGTCATATTGTAAATCCTCTAACAAGGTGACATTTCAAGATTGAAGTGTTTGAAGACCTCAAACCAAGCCACTCCTAACAGGGTGATCTAAATCCTTTAACAAGGTATACTTAACATTATATTTTGTAACCTTTAACAAGGTTGGCTCCTAATAGGGCTCACTTCAAAAGGGTGAAAAAATATTGCAACTAGCTGCATGGTGGTTTTTCTAAATTGCGGTTCTATGTCAAATCTTGGTGTCATCTGTGTTCGTTTTAATTTGCTTTATGCTTTATGTTTCTACAACTAAGTTAATAAACATAAAACAAATAAATATTCATAAGACTACTTTGTTAACTAAGTTAAAGTAAGATCTTAGTTTTAATCGAGATAGACATCATTGCATTATTAGTGAAAAGTAGATTTGACATCTAGGGATGGGGAATTTTTTTGTGGTAACTTATTCACCCCTCCCTTCTCAGTTACTCTCCTCATTTCCAAAAAAAGAATGTGAGGAATTTGCAAGAGAAATGAAGGAGTTTGAGATGAGCATGATTGGTGAAATGAAGTATTTATTAGGGTTGCAGATTGTACAAAATGGTGATGGTATTTTTTTTTGTCACAAACTAAGTATTTAAAAAAACCTATTGAAAATATTTGATTTTGAAAGTTGTAAACCCATTAGTACACCTATAGTAACTGATCATAAACTATCTAGCAAAGATGAGACAAGTATTGTTGAGAAGAAGTACAAATCTATAATTGGAGGTTTGCAATATTTGTCTTATACAAGACTAGATATAGCAAATACAGTTGGTATCGTTGCAAGATTTCAAACTAATATTAAAGAATCGCATTATGCAATAGTAGAGAGGATTTTCAAATATTTGAAAGGTACGCCTAATTTTGGATTATGGTATGATAGATCGAATGACTTTACCTAATGTGTATATACTGATGTGGATTGGGTAGGCGGTATGAATGATAGAAAAAGTACGAGTGATGGAGATTTTTCTTAGGAGAAAGATTGGTTTCTTAGCTAGGCAAGAAATAGGATTGTATTATTAGAGTAATAAAGTATTTTCTTATTAATTAAATCATATTGATTAAATTAAGTCACTTATTATCTCTAGTTTACATAAGCTAATCTCTAGGCATATAATAATTAACTCTTTTACAAATTATAATCATGCAACCTAGGTTTTACTCTTAGGGTTTTGATCTATTTTATAAGGATTGGTCTCTTTTTCATTTATTAATTCACTTTTGATAATAACAATCTCTTTTTTTTCTCATCAAGAATGTTTTGTCTATGGATCTGGGAATTCCAACCTCCATAGCTTTTTGTTTCTTTCTTTCATGATAGGTGTTTGCATGTAGGTGATTCTTGGGAGATGTGGGGTTGATCTTTCATTAACTTCAACATGGTAACAGAGCTCTAGATCTTCATGCCCCTATTTTGTTTATGAGAATTTTAGCTTGACTTTCACATCTATGCCTTATTTTCCAAGGGGTTTCAATTTTCAGAGTTTTTTTTGTATTGAATCTGGGGGGTCACCTTTTTCAGTGCACCCTAAGCCCAAATGGACTTTACCCTTGAGCTCACAACACCCAAAAACCCTTATTTTCATATAAAAATTTCCCAATTTGAACACAATTGGAATCTAAGGCAAAAATATATATTACTTCCAAAATAAGCACATTTCTCGAGGTGACGATTTTGTGATTTTGGCTCAAAATTGAGATTTTTGTCACACAAATCGAGTTTTTTTGTTTCGAAAATCAAAGTTTTTGGTATGTAGATTGAGGATTTTTGGTACCTAAAGTGAGATTTTTGGCACGCACTTCAAGATATTTTGGCACACAAAGAGATTTTTTAGTGCAAAAATAAAGATTTTTGGTACGTAAATCCAGGCACTTTGGTACAAAAATTAATTCATTTGGCACAAATATTAAGGTAATTTATGATACTATTGAGCATGCTTCCCAAGACATTTTGACACTAATCTCAAGGTGGTGATTTTTTTGCCATTCCAACACTTTTTTGACCTGCCTATGGTTTTTTGGTTGTTAGTTACTCATCTAGACTCCATTTTCGCAAACGAGATATCGTCAGAAAGCTGATTCCAAACCCATTGTGATGGTGTAGTTTATTTGAAACTTTGATGCTTTTTTTGGATGTTTTAATTGTCAAAATTAAAGGGTTATATTTTGCAATCTGAGAGACATATCTTGAGACATTCTATTTTCTAGATTTTGCTTCAAGCACATCCCGTTCATTTTATTTTATTTTTTGCATTCTGGTGGATATCTTGGTTATTTCAAGTCCAGAGATCGATTTTGTTGTTTCAAGTAATTTTTTATGGGTTATACTATCTCTTATATCAGCCTTATGTCTCTTTTAATCTTTTTTGACATCCTTTTGTAGTATTTTTGCAAACGCACTGAGATAAAAGTGTCACTCTGTTGCATTTCAGGATCTTCCACATCTTTGTGTTTTGTTGTGCTTGCACTATATTATAAATTACATTGGGGGGTTTCATGTTGGCCATATTCACCATCTTCCTTTATCAAGTGAGTGCTCCTTTCATGATTTTAGCCTCATGATGTGTCGATGATACATATTATTATAGGTGTTTGTACTTCTTTTGCACTCTTGATGTTCCTAGTTCTTTTTTCTGTAGGAGATATTGCATTTAGTTTCAATGTTCATGTCTTACCTCTTGACATTATATGGATGATATGTCGGTTCTATTATTTTCTTGGTTTGATGGAGTGAGCTATGTATTCAATATTTGATCCTATATATTAGGCGATTGTAGTGGCTAGATACTTATGCATTTCCTTGAGATGGATCATTTACCATATAGACATTCTTTCAATCCTATTTTTGGAGGCCATGAAGATACCTTCCATCATTGATTGACCAGCTCTTTAGACTTAGTCTTCTCTACCTGGCCATGTTCTATATTCTTTATTGATTTGAATATTCTTTATTCAAATCAACAGTTTGCAAGTGTTTGAAGCTTTATGCTTCAATGGTGTTCTTCATGATCATCTTTTGTTCCTATCTTCTGGCACATTCCATAGTTTGGAGGCTTCTTTAGTGCTTCACTAGTTCTTTCAGCATTATTTCCATCCATTTTTGGAGTAGGGTTTTTCCTATCTGGTTTTCTCTGTTTCTCCTATTTTTAGAGATTTGGTTGTACTTGGGTACCTCATCAGGCCTTGTTGTCAAGACCCAAATTTATTTGCAGTAGTAGTTTCTAGGTTTTTAGCTACTCCCTAAGTTTATTTTAAGGGGGTTATTAGAGTAATAAAGTATTTTCTTATTAATTAAATCATATTAATTTAATTATTAAGCCACTTATTATCTCTAGTTTACTTAAGCTAAATTTTAGGCATATAATAATTAATTATTTTATTAATTATTATCATGCAACCTAGGCTTTTCCTATTAGGGTTTTGATCTCCTTTCTAAGGATTGTTCTCTTTGTAATTTATTAATTCACTTTTGATAATAGCAATCTTTTTTTTGGCTCATCAAGAATATCTCATCTATGGATCTAAGAATTCTAGCCTCCATAGCCTTTTGCTTTTCTCCTCTGTGATAGGTGTTTGCATGTAGGTGATTCTTGAGAGTTGTGGGGTTCATATTTCATCAACCTCAACATGGTATTAGAGCTCCAAATCTTCATGCCCCTATTTTGTTTATGAGAATTTTAGCTTGGCTTTAAGATCTGTATCTTTTTATTTCAGAGGGTTTTAGTTTTGAGAGTTTTTTTGTATTGAATATAGTGGGGTCACTTTTTTCGGTGTAGTTAGAGCCCAAACGGACCTTACTGTTGAGCTTAAAGAACCCAAAAACTCCTATTTTCATATAAAATTTGTCTAATTTGAACATAGTTGAAATCTGAGGCAAAAAATTATCACTTCCAAATTGGGCACATTTCTCAAGGTGGTGATGTGGTGATTTTTTGCTCAAATTTGAGATTTTTTTGGTTTATGTATCGAGTTTTTTGGCACACAATGTGAGATTTTTTGGGTGCAAAAATTGAGATTTTGGTATGAAAATCAAGGCACTTTGGTACATAAATTAATGTATTTGGCACAAATATTGAGGTGGTTTCTAGTACTATTGGGCACTTTCCTAAGGCTTTTTTGGCACTAATCTTGAGGCAATGATTTATTTTTCATTCCCGAGAGATATTAGCCCAACCAAAGGATAAGTTGGATTAGGTGCAAGAAAAGACTAATGAAGTCAAGGACACAAGTTATTGTAGAGAACGAAGGTCCTACACCAAACCTTGTTCTCATAGAAGATCCTTTCTTGAAGTCGTTGAAGGCTATGAGTGGAAAGGCACTTGAAAGCATTCCATTGTTTAGTGGAAAGATGGAGGCAGACCTAGTCATGGACTAGATAGAAGGGATGGAAAACCATTTTGAATGTGATGGCATCACAGAGGCACATAAAGTCAGGGTGGAAAAATTAAGATTGAGAGGCTATGCTCTGACATGGTGGATATTCATTCAAGCAAAGAGGGGGAAAGAAGGTAAGAAACCAATCTCATCATGGAAATGGATGGTTCTTAAGGTGAGAGAAGCATGTATGCCAGAGGATTATGAAACTCAGTTACACCAAAAGAGGTTGAATCTAAGGCAAAGGGATCTTGATGTAAGTTCCTATACTGAGGAGTTTCAAAATCTGTGCATGAGGTCAAATTTGGTAGAGGATGAAAACCTTAATGTAGCTAGATACCTTAGTGGCCTAAAGTTGAACATTCTAGATGAGATGAATCTTCTTAGCCCTAAAACAATGCACTGGTTCTATCAATTGGCTATGAAAATTGAAGAAAATAATGAAGGAAAGCATGACCAGTCCTTCACAGGTAGAGGCAGAGGAAGAGATTAGAGATGCCATAGACATGGTTACCAAGGTAGAGAAACTAAATCAAGGAGCCAAGGGGAGTCCAAAGATACAAAGCATGGGAGTGAAACCACTCCAAAAGAAGGCCATGGAAGAGGTAGAGGATCTCAAGGAGGTTTTAGTAGAGGAAGGAGTTCAAGTAGGAGTAACTCTTACTTTGCTAGCATGAAGTGGACAATTAGGTCATCTTGCTTATAGGTATCCTGAGAAGGCATCCTCTTCTAACAATGAGAAAAGGATTGGATATGCTCAAGAAGACACGTCAAGTGTCAAGTCACCTGAGATCAACCATATTGAATCAAAAATGGGGGAGAACCTAATGTTTAGGAGGGTTTTGGTTAGACAGCCTATGAAGGAGGAACCAAAGCAAAGGAGAGCCTTATATAGAATAAGGTGCAAAATACTTGGCAAAGTTTCCAAGCTTATTGTGGATTAAGATTCCATAGATAACATAATCTTTAAAGAGGTGTTGAAGAAGCTCAAACTTGAGAAGATACCGCATACCAATCCATACAAGGTGTCATGATTGAATAAGGGTCAAAGTGTCCTCGTGAATGAATAAGCATGGGTGGAGTTTTCTATTGGTGGATACAAAGATAAGTTGGTTTGTGATATCTTGCCTATGGATGAATGCCATCTCTTATTTGGTAGACCATGGCATTATGATAGAGGTTTCATCTATGATGGGAAGGAGAACACCGTTTCTTTCAAGAAGGATGGTAGGACATTCAAAATATAGTCACTCATGGAGGATGAAGAACCACAATCAAAGAACCCTAGTATTTTGTTGAGTAGTGGAAAGGAGTTTGTCAACATCCTACAACAAAGTGGTGAAGGATATGCTATCATGGTAGAACGTAAGGAAGAAGAGAGGACCATGCCAAATCCAATGCCAAAGGAAGTGTTGAATTTGCTTGGTAATTTCAAATACATAATCAGTGATGGGACACTTGTAACATTACCTCCTAAAAGGGATATTATTCATCAGATTGAATTTATACTAGGAGCCTCATTACCTAGTAAAGAAGCCTACAAGCTCACTTTAGAGTAGAACCAAGAAGTGGCTAGACAAGTGAAGGAGTTGCTAGACTAGGGATTGTTAAAGAAGAGAATTAGTCTCTGTGTAGTACTAGTGGTATTGGCATCCAAGAAAGGTGGTAAGTGGAGACTTTGTACCTATTTTGGGGCTATTAATACGGTCACAATTAAATATAGGTTTCCTATGCCTAGGATTGAGGATTTGATGTATTATGTAGGAGGATCTAGGTATTTCACTAAGTTGGATTTAAAAAATGGCTACCATCATATTAGGATCTAGAAGGGAGATGAATGGAAAACAACATTCAAGACCACAAAAGGGTTGTATGAGTGGAGAGTTATGCTATTTGGGCTTACAAATGCCCCTAGAACATTCATGAGATTAATGAATGAAGTGCTTAAGGACTATATTGGCAAGTTTGTAGTAGTATACATAAATGGCATGCTTATCTTTAGCAAAACCACAAAAGAACGTATGAAACACTTGGATATTGTACTCAAAAGATTATAGGAAGAGAAGTTGTCCATCGACTTGGAAAAGTGTGAATTCCTCAAGCAAGAATTTGTGTACATAGGATTTGTAGTATCACAAGGTTGATTGAAGATGGATCCAAGTAGGGTGGAGGCTTTCTTGAATTGGACAACACCAACCATAGGGACAAAAGTAAGGATTTTTCATGGGTTAGCTCAAATTTATAGAAATTTTATTAGGAACATTAGTGGTATTTGTGCACTACTGGTGGGCACCATCAAAGGAGGATTGAAGATTGAATTCAAATGAACTCATGAGGTAGGAAGAGCCTTTGAAATATTGAAACAAGAAGTGGCTACCAAACCTATCCTATTGTTTCCTAGTTTTGATAAATTGTTCACATTGGAGTGTGATTCAAGTGGAGTTACATTGGGGGGAATATTAAGTCAAGAAAGCAAACCCATAGCTTTATTTAGTGAGAAGCTCAATGAGGCCAAGAAGAAGTGCTCTTCTTATGACTTGGAATTATATGCTCTAGTACAATCATTAAGGAAGTGTGGAAATTACTTCCTACCTAGGTAATTTGTGGTGTTTGTTGATAACCAAGAACTTAGTTACATTAATACTTAGGATAAGTTGAACAATAGGCACTTAAAGTATATGGACTACCTACAAGCTTTCATGTTCACTATTAAGCACAAGAAGGGACAACTAAACAAGGTGGAATATGTTATAAGTTGGAGAATGTTGAAAGTACAAGAGGTTCAATTGCAGAGCATTGGCATAGAGAGTTTCAAGGACCTCTACCAGGATGATGAAAACTTCTCTAAAGCATATAAGGTATGTGATGATTTAAAAAATCATTTCCATAGTCAATTTTCTAAATATACTCTACAAAGTGGGTTGTTGTTTAAGGGTAATTAGTTATATATTCCTTAAGGTTCAATGAGAGAGAACCTCATTCAAGATAAGAAAAATGGCAATCTTAGTTGTCATTTTGGTGTTAATAAAATATTGGAGTTGGTTAAGAGGTTCTACTATTGGCCCAAGTTTCCAAGAGATGTCAGAAAGTATGTAGCACAATGTGTGGTGTGCATGGAAGAAAAAGGGGGGCCCAATAATGTAGGTTTGTACCAACCCATACCTATTCCTAATAGGCCACAGGAGTGCATCGACATGGACTTTGTGGTAGGTCTTCCCAAGACTAAAATAAAGTTGGATATGATCTATGTGGTGGTAGATAGGTTTAGCAAGATGAGTCACTTTGTCCCTCGTAAAACTACTCATGATGATAGCTACATTGCTCATTTGTTTTTTAAAGAGATTGCAAGAATCTATGGATTACCCCTATGCATAGCCTCTAACAGGGATGTGAAGTTCATGAGTCACTTCTGGAAGAATCTATGGAGTAGGCTAGGAACTAATTTATCATTTGGTTCATCTTACCATCCTCAAATTGATGATAAAACTAATGTGATCAACAAAATTCTAGGTAACCTTCTCAAATGCCTAACCAAGGAGTATGGACAGACATGGGATTTGATCATCCATAAAGTTGAATATGCCTACAATGATAGTATGAATAAGAAAATAAGGAGAAGTCCTTTTGAGATTGTGTACGGTATGCATCCAAGAGGAGTGTGTGAACTTAGAGATCTAGGAGCTATGAAGTGTAGAAGTGGCCATCTAAAAGATTTCTCTCAGACCATGAAAGAGATACAAGAATAAGTGAACAAGACTGTGATAGAGGCTACTCACAAATTAAAGTCTAAGGTAGACATGTGAAGGAAGGAAATACAATTTGAAGTGGGAGACTATGTCATATTCCACCTAAAAAAATCTAGACTACAAAAAGGAGTACCAACAAAATTGCAAATGAAGAGAAAGTGTCCATGCAAGGTGTCAGCAAAATATGGACAAAATGCCTACAAGGTGGAGCTTCCTACATATATAAACATTTTACTAGTGTTCAATGTGGTTGATTTGGTCAAATACGAGGGTCCATTGTTAGAGGAAGGTTATAATAATAGGGAGATACTGGAAGATATCAGTATTGTAGTCCTACCTCCCAAGGTGAAACAACAAGCTGAGAGGATGTTGCAATCCACAATAAAGAAGTCTACTAAGCACAAGACTTACATGGAGCACCTAATCCAATGGAAAGGACATCTAGAAGATAAAGCTACATTGGTAAAGGAAGAAAATTTCAAAAATCTTGGCATTGATATGTCTATGATTTCTCCTCATGTTCCTTGAAAGTTGTGCAAAGGGGGAGAATGGTGCAAGAGCACCTAGGAATTGCCTAAGAAACCTAATGTTTCATGTTTTGTTGTGTGGGTGTGAGCCTTAGGGAATTTTTATGTGTTGGACATAATGTCATGTTGACCATAGTAGGAGTACAGTAGGGCTTCTATTCATAGAGTCTTAGAGCCTTTTTACTAGGTGCAATTAGGGGCTAGCAAGTTGTAAATCCCTTTGATTGGTACAAAGCATGATGATGATGTCATCATGAGGTCAATAGGGTCTAGGAAAGGTTAGGGTGAGGTTTTTACCTTAGCTAAGGTTTGTGATTAATTTTGGGAAAATTTGAAGGTCATTTGACCGAATTGAAAAAAAGTTGCAAAAAGATGCAAAAGTTGCACTATGCAACTTTGTAACTTTTGGAAAGAAAGTTGCAAATCATTAGAGAGAATTTATAAGGGGTAAAAAACCATATATAAGGTGTGACAAGACCTATGAGAAGGTTTGGATTCCCATTGTATGAATTAAGTATTTTTGCAATCAATATCTTGAAGCATTTTATGAATAATTTCTTTGTTTTTGATGAAACTAGGTAGTTAGAAGTTCAAGATTCATAATATCAATTGTGAATCCTTTGTATGAAATTTTTACTTGATTCAATGTGTTTTTAGATAGGGATTTTGATTAATTTATTTTCCTTTTGTAAAGTTACTCTGGTTTTATAGTTACTAGTTTTAGTCAAGCAGTTATTGAAGATGGAGCTCTAACTCACTTTCCCACCGTCCCATCTGTATGACCTCTTGGGAATAGTGAGTAGAATCTATGTACATAATATGTATAGAATCTAGGGCCTCAAATGTAGATAAATTATTTTTAAGTCTTGCCATAGGTGATCCTGTGGTGAGTCCAGTTAGGGAAGACCATATATAAATCAACATTACTTGCAGAGGAGAAAAGCTAGAGTCCAAATTCCTTTTGGAAATGGAAGAAGGAAGTATCATCATCATCCCATGAAGTGGAGAGGTTCAAAATAGTACTAGAACAATCCTAAAATAATGTTCATTGTTGAAGCACCTTGTGAAGCCTAAAAAGCCTAATTTCTACCTAATTTGGGTTAGGGCAATGGATGGAAGGGTATGATCCCAAGAACCCAAGAGTCCTTAAGGGGATTACTAATGAACCAAGAAAAATAGGAAATATTTTAGGGTCCTTTTGGAAGGCATAAGAGAAAATCCTATTTTTTGTTGTAGGAGACCTAATTTGGCTTACTAGCCTTTTAGGCCTATTTGAGAAGAAATGAAGAAATAAGATAGGAAGATGAAACTAACAAGGCTTCTAACACACCTAATTGTTGAGTTTAAGTGTTTAAAAATACCTCCATACCTCTACAAGGTCTAATTCAAGATTTGGAGGTTGAGAGCCTTTATGTTTCTTTAAGGGCTAGGGTGAATGAAGTGAGAAAGCATCAAGTTTTGACTTGATTGAGGAATATTTATTGGTAGTTGGGTTGGCTAGAGAGACCAAGGGATCCTTAAGTAGTTTAGGTCCTATAGGTGACAAGTGGTGTGGAAGAGACACCCTAAGAGTCCTGTAAGAAGATCAAGAGCATGAATCAATGAATGATTCATACAACCTCCCTATCACTGAGCTTGGTTGGTTAGCAAAGAAGTCAATGTTAATCAAGTTTGGTTGGTCAATGAAGAGAGTTAGTGTTAACCAAGTTTGGTTCATCATCGAAGGAAGTTTTGTATTAATTGAGTGATCAATTTAGTATTAGTTGATTGTAAAAAGATTACTTTTGTTAATTAATTAGTCAATACAAGCTAACAAAATAGATGTTAATTGTTTGTATGGAAGGGTATTCAAACCAAATTGACATTGAATATCTTATATATACAAGTTCAAATTGTGGATTGAATCAAGCAATTGGGAACAATGTAAGAGAAGCAAAATGAGAAGGATATTTGATTAAGGATAAAGCATCCAAGTTAGGAGGCTAAGATGCGAATAATAATTTGACTAGGAAGGATCAAGAGGTTAAACCATAAGTTGACGATCTGAATCTGCAAAGTCAGTTGCTTCATCAATTAAGTTAATCATTGTTACTCTAACAATTGTAGTAGTGAAGAATCTTAACAAAGTTGGATTAATAGTCATTTGGTAAATCCTCTAACAAGGTGGCATTTATGATTGAAGTGTTTGAAGACCTCTAACAAGGCCACTCCTAAAACATTGATTCAAATCCTCCAATAAGGTCACACTTAACCATGTTTATTGTAACCTTTAATAGGTTTCTCTCCTAATGGGGCTCACTTCAAAAGAGTGAAAAGTTGTAACTAGTTCAATTGGTGGTTTTCCCAAATTGGGTTTCCATGTTAAATCTTGGTGTCTCATGTGTTCATGTTATTTTCTTAATGTTTTATGTTTCTGCAACTAAGTTACTAAAGGTTAATACACATTAATATCTTAAAATTACTTTGTTAACTAAGTTACAGTGAATAACTGGTTATAACTGAGCAAAGAAAGGATTTGGTTTATTACATGAGAAGTTTGTATTGACATCTAAGGACTTGTAATTATTTTTGTGATAATTAATTCACCCCTTCCCTCTTAGTTAGTCCTTGCATTTCAAACAATTCATATCCGAGCAATTGGTGCTTGCAGGAAAGGTTTCAAAGATCTAAGATAACGATCAAGATGTCTTACAAAAGAGAGATTCCTAAGCTTAACCAAGAGAACTTTTCAGCCTAGTAGGAACTGATGAAGCTACGTTTGGGAACCATTGGAGCTATAATTTTGTACTTCTTATGGAACCAGTATAAGGTACCACTAAAGCCTTTAACTATGGACCATATGTTGGATATGAAGAATCACAATACAATGATGATTGATATTGCTTCCTCTCTCAACTATTTTGAATTTGATGAAGTCAAAGATTGCCCTACTACCTATGACACGTGGAAAAAACTAGAGAAGATCTATGGAGGATACGATAATGTGAAAAGAGCCAAAGTAGAAATTCTAAGAGGCCAATTTGATCAGATGAAGATGACAAACGATCAAAACATTACAAAATACAGTGAAAGAATCAAAGCAAGTGTAAGTGCAATCAAATTTGTAGGAGGAAAAATAGATGACACCATAGTAGTCAACAAGGTATTAAGAACTCTTCTTCCTATTTATGCAATTAGAGTTTCATATATTCAAGAGATGAGATGTGATCCTAAAAATGATATGACTTTGGATGCACTATTGGGAAGATTGACTACTTTTGAGTTGGATAACTTTGATAACTATCTTCCTAACCCTAACAACATATAATTTGAATTCAAAGCCAAACCAACTCTTGGTAGAAAGGGAGGAAACTCAAAAGACAAACAAATTGACAGTGAAAAAGATGATGATTCTGAGGATGACCTTGAAACTATTGAAGCCCTGCTTGCAAGAAGGTTACCAAAATGAAAAGGTAGATACAAAGGTAAAATAATATTGATTTGTTTCTTGTGTAAAGAGGTTGATCACATTGTTGCAAGGTGTCCAAACAGAGAAAACAAAGATGAAAAAAAATACAATAAGTTTGAAGGTGAGAAAGACTTCAAGAGTTGCAAGGACTACAAAAGACAAAGGTAAGAAATATTGTTACATTGGTAAAGATTTTGACAATGATGATGAAGATAAAATGGTATATATTGCTATTAAGGATGAATCAGATAATGAGGAAAATGAAAAGATGACACTTATTTCTCATGTTAGCAATAATGACACATGGATAATAGACAGTGGTTGTTCTCATCACATGACTGGTGACAAAACTAAGTTTGAACACTTGGAACATTACGCTGGTGGAAATGTTAGATCTGGAAACAATGAACCATGTTATGTGTAAGGAAAAGGATGCATTGATTAATTGAAGGAGTCGGATGTAAAAATTCCTACTGAGTTGAAGGACTAAGGTACAATCTTCTAAGTTTGGCACAACTAAACAACATTGAATACAAGGTAGAATTCATGAATGGGGAATCCAAGCCGCTGGATAGCAAAGGAAATCTAATTGGGATTGGCAGTTAGACTAAAATCTATTCTATCTAGATCTTACTAAAAGTTCATGCTTTTTGGCACAAGTAGAGGAAAGTTGGCTATGGCATAAAAGAAATGTGTCATGTAAACTTTGATAACCTAGTTACCATAAGCAAGAATAAAAGAGTGAGAGGTATTCTAAATCTAAAGAAACCTGATATGGCCATATGCAAACAATGCCAAATTAGAAAAATGGGCAAAAGCAGTTTCAATAGTAAGTATTACTATACAAAAGAAGTCTTGGAACAAGTTCATACAGATCTTTGTGGACCAATAGGTATAGAGAGCTACAGTACTACCAAATATTTCATTTTGTTTGTTGATGATTATTTTAAGACGATGACAATGATGTTCCTAAAAGATAAATTTGAAGCTTTTCAAAAGTTCAAGTGGTATCTGGCTAGAGTTGAAAATTAAACAGGGAAGAATCTAAAATGCCAGAGGTCAGATAGAGGAGGTGAATTAATCTCTAATGAATTCACTGAGTTATGCAATAAAAGAGGACACAAAAGACAAGAATCAACAAAATGACATAGTAGAAAAAGGGAATAGATCCATCATGGATTGTGTAAGAACACTGATGATTGAGAAAAATGTTGCAACCAAATACTGGAAAGAAGTAATCAACACAGCAGTTCATACCCTGAACCAAGTTTAACTGAAGAAAGGTAGAAATCAAACACCCTATGAATTATGGTATGAGAATAAACCTAATGTCTATTATTTCAAAGTATTTGGAAGCAAATTTTATATCTTAAAAGAAGCAATGAAAGGAAATTTTGGTGCAAAAAGTGATGAAGGCATATTCCTAGGCTACTCCAACAAGAACAAAGCATATAAATGTTTGAATATTGCTACTCACAAAGTTATAGAAAGTATACGTGTGAAAATTGATGAGTTTGAATAAGAGAGTAAAGAACAAAGCAACAAGAAACCTAAGGACTACATAAACTTTGTTTACTATGAGCCTGAGACTTTACCCAAATTACAAGCAAGTGTGGTCGGGGAACAATAGACTATACCACTCGAGTCACCTAAGTTTGCAATGCAAATTGAGTTGCACCCAGTACAACTTGAGTAACAAATAGTTCAAATAGAGTCATAGATAGAGGAATTTGATTCACAAATAGAGGGGACTGAGTCTTAGATAGTTGAACCTGAGCAAAAAATAGAAGACCATAGAGTCATTGAACATGGTGAACTGAGTGAAACAAGTCCAAAATCTAGAAGGAAAGAACCTGTACTTGCTAAATATGTTAGAATACATCATGTACTTGAACAAATAATTGGAGATCAGACAAAAGGCATACTGACAAGGAACAAACTAAGAGGCACATGTTTGCTTATTGAATGTGAGCATGGAATTGTAAAATATGCTTTGAATAATGAAAGTTAGAAATGAATTAGAAGAATTTGGCTTAGGCCAAAATTCACCCAAGAACTAAAGAACTCAACACAAGCACACAATAGACCAATAAGATAGAGTATGATTAGAATGGCGATATTCATTCAATATGCCAGCTTGAGAGTACACTAGGAGTGCTTGTATATAAAGGCCTCAGGAGAGCTTCTAAAATTCATAGAAGTTAGCAACATGATAAGTCATACAACTAGGAACATGTCCACCATTTACCGCATAGGTTAATTAAGAAATGCACACAGATAATGAACACAAATAGCAGTACTCCTTTATTCGCATATGCCAAGAGATTACATTATGCTTGATAAGATAAGATAAGATGATTTACAATGATCCCAGATGGGGAATAAATACTATCCGCCGAACCTTCCTGAAGGAGTCCGTCGGGCACATACAATATATTCGTTACAAACTATTTATCGACTACGTCGGCTACAAAGTACAAAATCACCGACGACAATCAAGCGGCTGACATCATCCCCCCCAAAAAGAAAAAGTCATCTCTGGATGACAATTACAAAATATCTTAAACAAATTAACAAAACAAAATACATTAACTGACTAACAAGATAGATCTATTTCATCCCAAGCCTACACCAAACTGGTCTCCAACCCATGCTGCATTTCTAGCCTCTACTAAGACAATACTGTCTCCTTAATCAAGCTAACCTTGATAGCCACCTGTTCTGCTAGCTTTGGGTACACTGAGCCAAGTGTCGCTATACTGCCTTCAACTAGATGATCAACTCCTCCCGAGCTCTCTATGCATCCACCAAGCTAGCCTCACGTCCAACACCCATTCCAAGTGCCTTTGGTGCACAGACACTCCATGCCTGCAGCAACTCTAGGTCTCATCAATTGGTCACACTTCCCACGACTGATATCTGCAATGACTGGGGGTCCAGGGGGCAATGCCCCCGGTGAGGTCGAGGGGCAGCACCCTAGGTGCACTCCTCACCTCCAAGACCAAATTAGCACTCTAAAACCCACACAAAACTGCATGGAACACACTATTTATGTGATTTACTTCTGATTCCACACTCTTTATGGAAACCATTGATGTTTTCACTTCCCTCTGGCATTATGCATTACTCATTCCAAACAATTTGAATATGTTGACATTTTTTTTTTTGAAAACCTCCTGTTACCCTTCTTCTGCGTCTACCAGTGTACTGCAATCTTTCTGTGGGTCACCTTCCACGGCAAAAGGATCTTTTGATTCCATGACAAAGGTGTTCGCAGACTCATGTCCGTGGGACACTGTGTCCGCGGCCATGTGACCACGAGACATTCAGTGTCCGTGGGACACCCTACCCGTGGGACACTTAGTGTCTACAGCCAGTGCCCACAGGATACCAAGTTCGTGAGACCACTTCTTCTTGGAAAAATTTTATTTCCAGATACCTGCATGATCTTATCTACTAGCATAACGTAATCATACGCTTGAGTTATCCCCATAGCTTGTCTTTTCAAAGTGCATTGAACCACAGATCGCTTCTCCTGGAGTTTGTTCATATTATACAACCTTTCCCTCAAGCTTTCCATGTCGCGTACCATGAATTTCCTTGACTGCCATTCCTTGTCATTAATAGTTGTATTCTTGATTTTAGAACCTTCACTCTATACCGCTGAAGCTTTTATTAAACCCTTCCTCCTACTTTCTTGTATAGATCGTATGATGTGTTTTCCTTGCTGCCGGCACCTTTCTACTACATTTGTGGTGTGTTGTAACCCTTTCTTTCTGCGCAGTCTATTCATTATGTTCCAGATAGTGGAATTTTTTTTTTTGGGGTTCGTATTGTATGTCCTTCCCTTTAGCTTTAGTCGTAACCTCCTTTCCTTCTTTTGCTTCTCTATATTCATTTAGGCATTCATTTCCCTCTTCTTTCTCACCTTCGTTGACCCTTAACGTATTACAGCTCGAAAAGAGCTCGTAATCCTCCATCTACCAGTGGTAAAGACCATTGATAGAATCCAAATCATCGTTTATTGATCCTCCTTCCAACTATAGGAATCCCTCCTGATCTAGTTCCATATGTTGCCTCCCTTCATCTTCTACTTCAGAATCTGAGGACAAAGCTTCTTCCCCCACCATTTGGGTGTGCAAATCAATGATGAATTTCCTCTTGTTTCTTTCAAGTGATAAAGTGCTTTTCTTCTAGTCACGTTTAACCCTAGCTTGAATAAGACATCTGTAGCCCATAATGGCATTGTATCCTTTTCTCTTCAGCGGGATCATGACAAAGTCAAGTAGGAACAGTTGCGTGCCAATCGTCACCAGTTGTGCCAATAGAATGTCGAGAGGTTTAATGCCATGTTGGTCTGCTATGAGCAACTAAAATGTAGGGGGGCACAACATTGGCTGTCCCAACTTTTTCCAGGTCTCCTCTGATAAGACATTTACACTGGACCCTCCATCGACTATTGTGTTTGTGAGAACATGTCCGAGGATCTCCATCTCAATGATCGTCGGATGCCGTCTGGATGTGAAGGCTAGCAACATTTGGTCTTCTCTACCTGTAGCAATTTCCTTCCCTCTACCTTGTTCTCCTGGTATCCTCAGAGCTGGCATGATATTTGTGAGAGCAGATCAGAGCTGGGGCATCATAAGAAGCAAATCATTTATCTTGACAGGTATCTCTATTTTCAAAATTTGTCTTATGATGTTTTGTTCCCCAAAGTTCCTTGCCGAAGTGCCAATGGTGTCCTTCAACTGAGATGTTTTTGCCTGTGATGCCTTTTCAATTTTCGCTTGTGCTTCCTCCCATTTCCTCTTTTCTTCTACTGAGTTCGGGTATACCTTTCCTTGCCTCCCTGTAATTGCTAGAACCTTCGCTTCATCTGTTTCGACAGTGATCAAATTTACTCCAGATTTTGGGCACTTGGCATCTTCATGGTCACCAGGTCTGCACCATCTGCATAACAATTTTGGTGTGTTTTCCGTTATACAATCCCGCGCAAAATGACCCCACAAATTACATGTTCAACATTGAACAATCGACCATATGTTTGCATCATTTTGGATTCGATTTTGGTTGCCATTGTCATTTTTATTGTTGTTCTACCCTTTGTTATTATTCTTGTACCCACTCGAAGTGGCACCATCAATGTTTGCATTTCCATTCCCTCCTGACGTGGAAGCTACCTATGCCAGAAACACCTGTTGAGTATTCCCACCTATCACGCGAGTGACCTGGGTTCACTCCCTGGCAACAGTGCCAAATGTTTATAGCATAGGTTAATTAAGGAATGCACATAGATAATGAACACGAACAACAATACTCTTTTATTCGCATATGCCAAGAGATTACATTATGCTTGATAAGATAAGATCGAATGATTTACAATGATCCCAGATGGGGTATAAATACTATCTGTCGAACCTTCCCGAAGGAGTCTGTTGGCCACATACAATATGTCTGTTACAAACTATTTATTGACAACGTTGGCTACAAAGTACAAAATCATCGACAATAATCAAGTCAGCTGACATCCACTATATATGGGTTATCCTCCATTAAGCATGGGATTAAGTGTGATGATGTGAGGATAAGCCTACAATGGTGTAGCACATAAATCAATGGTGTAGACAACATGTGCTAAATGAGGAGTCTGAATAACTATGTTGTCAACATGACAACTCAGTGAATTATGCAAACTCCTGTGTTGTAGACACCATGTGCATTATTAGAGTTGTGTAACTCATGAGAGTACACAAACTCCTAAGTGTCTCACCTAAATAAATAATAAATAATGCAAAATATTTAAATAATGCATTAACCTAAGTAAACTTAAGTAAGTGTAATAAGTAAATAGTTATTTACAGCAACACCCCCCTTAAGTGCAAATTAGGGGAATGCCCTTAAGCTTACAAAACCTAGGACGAGATGCAAAATGGGTCTCAACTACTAGGCCATGTTAGGTACCCATGTACATAATGATTTGCAATCTTTCATAAAGCAGAAAGAGGGAAAACCTCATGGGAAAAACCATCCTCCAAAAAGAGAGATAAATAGGGATGCATGGATGGATGGAGTAATCAAGACCCCCCCCATTACGGCATACATCTAATATATATATATATATATATATATATATATATATATATATATATATATATATATATATATATATATATATATATATATATATATATATATATATATATATATAAGAGAATGATGAGAAGAGGAAGAGAGACATGATAGGTTCCCCCCAAAGAAGAATGTTGAACAATGACTGCTCTAATCAAGAAGCTGATCTAAGACTCCAGAATGGTGTTCCTCTCCTTAGGAAGAAACAAGGCCAAAAGTACAAATGAGATGCTTCCACTGTGTGTGGAAAGAATCCCATGAATAAGTGATGTCTCTGAAACTTACTCAACTGGCTGAAGAACCTATCCCAAAGAACTATCTATCTACTCAACTGCTGAAGAACCCTTTTGCAACTACTGATCATAAGTATCCACAATCACTTCAACCCGTGACAATCAATCATGTAGAGAATGAACAAGAGAGTCAGATGGAGCACTCATGGCTAAGTCAAACTCTTCAAAGGAATGGATATTTGACTCAAGTGCCTCATATCACATGGGTTCTTCAAAGGAGGATTTTTCTTCAATGAAGCAATCCAAGGTACTGCACATCTTCATGGGAGATGATAGCAAAATGGAAGTTGAAGGGAAAGGAAACATGGAAATGGAAAATGGAGAGTTTCAAAATGTTCTATGTTCCAAACCTTAGTTCAAATCTCCTCTCAATCTACCAAATCACTCACCTCGAAGATGGACATAGAATTGAGTTCCTTCTAAACTTAGTAAAAGTGCAGTCTTAAACATGAATCCTTGGTTGCAGTGGGGAAAGTGAACCACGAAAAAAGGTTGTACTCTTTCTCTCATTTTGTGCCAAAGTCTCCTTCAAAGGCCTTGTTATCACTATCAAATTCAAACATGCAATTATGGCATGAGCGGTATAGTCATCTTGACTTTTGCTACCTTCAGCAACTTTGCACAAAACAAATGGTGAAAGGTCTACCTCAAATCAACTTTTCTAAGGGTGAATGTTCAACAGATTCAGTGGATATGCATTCAGAAGGGAAATTACAAAGAGGGAAGTCTTCAAGAGCATTAGGTGTTCTACAGATGGTTCACATGGTTATTAGTAGGTCCTTTTGCATTCAGCCAAGGTTGCTACATACTTACCTTTGTTGATGACATTTCAAGATACACTTGGGTCTACTTTCTGCATAGTAAGAATGAAGTGTTGGATAAATTTCTAGACTTCAAGACTCGTGTAGAATGGAAATCCAGAAAGGCCATCAAAGTACTCTGAATGGACAATGGAAGCATGTATGTGAACATAAGACTTATGGACTTTTGAAAACATGAGGGCATTGATCTTCAGACTCAAGCACCATTCAGTCTGCATAAGACAGATGTTGCAGCATTGAGGATCTAAACTCTTAAGTCTATGGCAAGTTGCATGATAAAGGCCAAGTCTCTAGATCCATCATTAGAAGTCGAAGCAATCTCTAGTGCCACTCACATTCTTAATTGATCTCCTTATCTAGCATTAGATGGAAAAACTCCTTTTGAGGCATGGTGTGGTAGAGAACCTTTTGTGACACATTTCAGAGTCTTTAGTTAAAAATATCTTCTAGGGGATGCAAGGCACAATCATCTCGACCTTGTATCTTCATTGGTTATGAAGACAATGTGAAGGCATATAGACTTCTAGATCCTGAGACACATCAATTTTTTGTGGAGAAGGATGTTCACTTTGAGGAAAGTTCACCCAGCTTGTCCTCTACTCCTCTTCGCACATCATATAGTGTGGAGATTGATAGTGACACTAGTGATAGTGCTTCAATAGATTCAAACACATGGGGTTCTATCGACAATTACAATGAGAGGTCACTTCATCAGTTCAGTTTGCATGCATACATCGCCATAGTGATAGGACCAAGACAATAGGGTACTTCCAGGTACAGGTTTAGTGACAGATTTGGGGGACAATATTGATGATCTGCCTCTTCTTCTTGATGCATAATTACCTTCTCCATTTGTCATGAGTGCTCCATCTAACTCTCTTGTTCATTCTCTACATGATCGATTGTCACAGGTTGAAGTGATTGTGGATACTTATGATCAACAGTTGCAAAAGGGTTCTTCATTACTTGAGTAGACAGACAATTCTTTTGGATAGGTTCTTTAGCCAGTTGACCAGGTTTCAGAGACATCACTTATTCATGGGATTCTTTCCACACACACCAGAAGCATCTCATTTGTGCAAAATTACCTTCTTCAATTGTCATGAGTGCTTTGATACCACGTAAGAATTTGGCTTAGGCCATAATTCAACCAAAAACTAAAGAACTCAACACAAGCACAGAGTAGACCAATAAGATAGAGTATGATCAGAATGATGATATTCATTCAATATGCCAGCTTGAGAGTACACTAGGAGTGCTTGTGTATAAAGTCCTCAAAAGAGCTTCTAGAATGCATAGAAGTCAGCAACATGATGCCATACAACCAGGCACATGTCTACCAAATATGGGTTATCCTCCATTAAGCACGGGATTAAGTGTGATGATGTGAGGATAAGCCTACAATGGTGTAGCATGCAAATTAGTGGTGTAGACAACATGTGCTAAATGAGGAGTGCGGATAACTGTGTTGTCAACATGACAACTCAGTGAATGATGCAAACTCATATGTTGTAGACACCGTGTGCATAATTAGAGTTGCGTAACTCATGAGAGTACACAAACTCCTAAGTGGCTCACCCAAATAAATAATAAAATAATGCAAAATATTCAAATAATGCATTAACCTAAGTAAACTTAAGTAAGTGTAATAAGTAAATACTTATTTACACCAACATGAATGAAGAAACTTAGTAAATTGAAAGAAATAAAACCTAGACTCTTGTACCTAGACCCAAGGAAAAAAATGTAGTTGGTACAAAGTGAGTTTTTAGAAACAAATTGAAAGAAAAAGGTGAAGTGTCAAGGAACAAGGCAATGCTAGTATGTAAAGCATATGCTTAATAAGAAGGTATTGACTATGGAGAAACAATTGCTCCTATTGCAAGACTTGAAGGAGTCAAAACACTACTTGCATATGCTACACATAAAGGATTTCAAAATGTATCAGATGGATGTAAAATCAACTTTTTTGAATGGAATTCTGGAGGAAGAAGTCTACATTGAACAACTTGAAGGTTTCATTGATCCAAATATAAGACACATGGTCTACAAACAGCACAAAGCTTTATATGGTCTAAAACAAGATCCTAGAGTATGGTATGAAAAATTACATGGATATCTGGTAATAATGGGTTTTCAAATAACAAATGATAATAGTAGTATGTTGATGTGGGAGCATCTTGACCCTTCATACATTAT
Source organism: Cupressus sempervirens (assembly GCA_028749045.1). NCBI lineage: Eukaryota > Viridiplantae > Streptophyta > Pinopsida > Cupressales > Cupressaceae > Cupressus > Cupressus sempervirens. The sequence goes on from CM053792.1 coordinate 7,930,855, forward strand.
GATGAATTGCATAATATTGTAATATTTAAGTCATTTAGATTTCATAAAACCATGTTGAAAAAATGGTTAAAATGCGTAACTTTGCATTGTGATGTATTAAAAAGTAGAAAAAAAAATACATTTTCATTGTAATGAGAGTGCTTCAAAAAGCATTGAAAAATGTACAAGGGTTAAAAGAATGTGTTGGGTTGGTTAAAAAGGTGGTCGGAAAGTTGTAAACCACCAAAACCACTTTAAAATCATTGTATTGGTCATTCCAAATAGAGAGGAGTGAATGAGAAGAAGAATAGATCATTTTGAAGCAATTGGTTTTCAAGAATTTGCCATTTTGATTGGTTTTAACTGTTTTAGTGTTGGTTCCAGGTCTTGTACGGCCATGTACAGCTTGGAACCCTTGTATTTTGTATATATTTGAAGAGTATGGTGAATAATATTATCTCTCCTTTTGGTTTGGAACAATTTTATTAAGTTTTGAAGAAGTTATGCTAGTTTTGGTAAAAGTGGTCATTTGCAGATTTGAGGACGCCCAGCTACAGTCAAATTTATATGTATGCTACAGGCATATTTGGATGGAACAGAAGTTCTAGTTATATTCATTGGAAAGATATATGAATCAGCTTTTATTTCCAATTTGTTTGAGTCATTTTCATTTATATATGTGTCAGTTATGGTCATTTTAATGAAGACTGGTTTTTAATTATTTATTTTGAAGTTATAGGCAATGATTGGTGCTTGTAGAACAATTTATGAATTGAAAAATTTAATAGCTTATATATTCAAAAGCCAAAATCATATAAGGTTTCTTGAAAATTGGTTTGGTTTTATTTGGAGTCATTTAGAGAAAGTTATTAGGCTCCCAAGGAAGGGTTACTGGTTTTACTTCTAATTTATGACAGAGAAAATGGGTCTAAAGTTATTAGGCTCCCAAGGAAGGGTTACTGGTTTTACTTCTGATTTATGACAGAGAAAACGGGTCTACATGCAGAGACTATAACATCTAATGGATTGAATTATTTTGGCTTCTGAATATATAAGCTATTAAATTTTTTAATTCATAAATTGTTCTACAGGCACCAATCATTGCCTATAACTTCAAAACAAATCCTTAAAAACCAGTCTTCATTAAAATGACCATAATTGACACATATCTGAATGAAAATGACTCAAACAAATTGAAAATAAAAGCTGATTCACATATCTTTCCAATGAATATAACTAGAACTTCTGTTTCATCCAAATATGCCTATACCATACATATAAATCTAACTGTAGTTGGGCGTCCTCAAATCTGCAAACGACCACTTTTACCAAAACTAGCATAACTTCTTCAAAACTTAATAAAATTGTTCCAAACCAAAAGGAGAGAGAATATTATTCATCATACTCTTCAAATATATAGAAAATACAAGGGTTCCAAGCTGTACATGGCCGTACAAGACCTGGAACCAACACTAAAACAGTTAAAACCAATCAAAATGGCAAATTCTTGAAAACCAATTGCTTCAAAATGATCTATTCTTCTTCTCATTCACTCCTCTCTATTTGGAATGACCAATACAATGATTTTAAAGTTTTTTTGGTGGTTTACAACTTTCCAACCACCTTTTTAACCAACCCAACACATTCTTTTAACCCTTGTACATTTTTCAATGCTTTTTGAAGCACTCTCATTACAATGAAAATGTATTTTTTTTTCTACTTTTTAATACATCACAATGCAAAGTTACGCATTTTAACCATTTTTTCAACATGGTTATATGAAATTGAAATGACTTAAATATTACAATATTATGCAATTCATCATAATGTATGAAGGGTCAAGATGCTCCCACATCATATGTATATCAAAGAAGGATCACAAAACAAGATATTGCTAGCAGAAATATTTGTGGATGATATTTTATTTAAAGGACATGATGACTTATGTAAATTATTCTCTAAAGAAAGGAGGAAATAATTTGAAATATCAATGTTTGGAGAGATAAAATTATTAGTTGATTTACAAGTTCATCAAACAAAGGATGACATCTACATCACTTAGTCAAAGTACATTAAGGAAATATTGAAGACTTTTGGAATGAAATATTCCAAACCGGTCGAAACACCCATGTCTACTGGACATAAACTATCTAAGAATGATGATTCAAAGGAGGTAAATTAGACTACTTATGGGTCCGTGATTGGGAAACTTCAGTATGCGGTACACACAAGGGTTGATATTGCATTAGTAGTTGATATAGTTGCAAGGTTTTCTGAAAATCCTAAAGAAAATAATATGATGGTACTCAAAATAATTCAAAGATATCTGAAAGATACTGAAGACTATGGCTTGTAGTAGAAAAAAGGAGGAAACTTTAAATTAAAGGCCTTTACTTATGCAAATTGGGCATGAAGCATTGATGATAGGAAAAGCACCACTAAAGGAGTATTCTTTCTTGGAAAGAGGTTAGTGTCATTGACAATCAAGAAGCATAATTGCATCTCTTAGTCTGTAGCAGAGGCATAATATGTTGTTGCAACAATTAATTGTTCTAATCTAATATGGATAAAGCAATTGTTGTCAAGAATGAAGGAATAAATCAAGGAACCAATGGTTATCTATTGTGATAACACTAGTGCAATCAATATATCCAAGAACCCAGTGATGCAAACCAAGACAAAACACATTGCAATCAAGTATCTTTTTCTAAGGGAATTAGCTCAAGACAAAGAGGTAAGATTAGAATATGTGAACACCAAGAAGCATGTCACTGACATGTTTACCAAGCCATTACCTAAGGATGCATTTTTGTATCTAAGAGGTAAGCTAGGGGCCATTTCCCTATTTGATGTCACTAGCATACATATTAGTGATGCATGAACTTCACTGAATAATTATCAAGTTGATGCAAGGTTGTCATAGCAAATTGCATACGAATCAATACATTAGGTACATTGCAATTTCATTATATGAAGTCTTTGGAATTTGATGTCAAAGAGGGAGAGATGGATGTCATGTCAAAGAAAAGAATAAGAGGGAGAGATTTGTATAAGAGCAAGAAGGAGAGATTGATAAAACAATGTTTGAAGATAGATGACACAGGGAGAATCTTAAAGGGAGTTCTCATGGATGAAGAAAAACAATGAAACTAAGGATATTATAAAATCTTATTAATCATTTTGTTGCTCTAAATTTTCTTTACATAATGACATGTTGTGTTACCATCAATGCCCAAAGAGGAAGATCATTGAAAACAATTATTCAATTATGTATTATCATTGATATTACACAAATGTCAAGCTTTAACTGAGCATAGTATAAACCAAGCTCAGTTGGGCACTAAATAAGATTCCAGTATCAATCGATCAAAAGTCAGTGTTAACCAAGCTTGGTTAGTCAACAAAGAATTTAGTGTTAACCAAGCTTGGTTGGTAAATGAAGAGAGTTAGTGTTAATCGAGTTTGGTCAATCATCGAAGGAAGTTTGGTGCTAATTGAGTGATTAGTCTAGTGTTAGTCGATTGCCAATTGACTACTTTTGTTAATTAATTAGTTAATACAAGCCAACAAAATAGATGTTGAATACTTATATGGAAGAGTATTCAATCTGACTTGACATTGAATATCATATATGCAAGGTCAAGTTGTGGATTGAATCAAGCAATTGGGATCAATGTAAAAGAAGCAAAATGAAAAGGATATCTAATTAAGGACAGAGCATCCAAGTTAGAAGATTGAGTTGCATAGAATATTTTGATCAAGAAGGATCAAGAGGTTAAACCATAATGATGATCTAAATCTACAAAGTCAATTGCTTCATCAATCAGGACAATCATTGTTACTCTCTAACAATTGTAGCAGTGAAGAAATCTCTTAACAGTCATTTTGTAAATCCTCTAACAAGGTGGCAATTCTGATTGAAGTGTTTGAAGACCTCTAACAAGGTCACTCTTAATAGGGTGATTCAAATCCTCTAATAGGGTTACACTTAACCGTGTATTTTGTAACCTTTAATAAGGTTGGCTACTAATAGGGCTAACTTCAAAAGAGTGAAAAGTCGTAACTAGTTGCATTGGTGGTTTTCCCAAATAGGGTTTCCATGTTAAATATTGGTGTCTCATGTGTTCATTATATTTTCTTTATGCTTTATGTCTATGCAATTAAGTTTTTGATTAAGGAAAAAAAACTTTAAAAGGGCCTTAAAACCCAAACAAAATAAAGTACGGTCAACAATAGTACACTTAAGACTTTAAATAGAAGTAGAAAGAAAAAAGTAAAGTCATCTCCCTAAACACCAATATAAACAAAAATAAAGCTAGGACACACCCAAAAAAGACAGGGGCTTAGGCAATATCTCTCAGCATTTCTGCTGCACTTATCTCCAGCTTTGACAATTTTCCAGCTGCCTCCTTCTTCTTTGATAGATCCTAGTCAGGGACAAGGGTGTCCTTCTTTCTAGTGTTGGATCTTGTCCGCTTCCTAGAGCTTTCATCCAAGGTCCTGTATTTTATGTTGTGGGTGGAAAGGTCCTCCTCCTTGCCGATGCTTTGGTCATCCATATAATTTATGAACCTCTTGATGTTCTCATTGGCCTTAAGAATATTAGAGCCATGTTCAACTATACTCTACATAGAACTTTCCATTACTTTGACCTTGTTTTTAACTTCGTCCATTTTGTTATCCACGTTCAATTCGTCCTCCGTAACCCTATTCTTTAAGCTATATGTGTCCCTTTCCAGAGTGCTCACCTTTTGTTTGAGCTCAAGAATTTCATGGAAGAGCCATTTTGTGGTGCAAAAGTTGTCCACTGTGTTGTTTTTTGCATCGTTGAAGACATCCATATCCGAGTGATCCTTAGCAGTGTCACTGAAGATCACAAAAGCAAGGTTGATCAACTCATCCATCTAGATTTTGCCCTCATCATTTTCTTTAACTTGTGTTCTGATCAACTCCCATTTGATGCCCATTTTAGCCGAAATGGAGTCAAATTTTTTCCACACCACCTTCCTATCCTTCCTCGTGACGTAGCATATGTAATTGTTTGTGCCAAATTCCTCATAACCCTGTTTGAGTTCCTCCCTTACACTTTGATTGGGAACACCTTTCGCCTCCTTTATCTCCTCCCCCTTATGCAACTAAGTTACTAAAGTTAATACACATTAATATCTTAAGACTACTTTGTTAACCAAGTTACATTGAATGTCTAGTTATAACCAGGTAGAGTAAGGATTTGGTTTATTAAGTGAGAAGTTTGTATTGACATCTAAGGGACTTGAAAATATTTTTGTGGTAACTAATTCACCCCTTCCCTCTTAGTTATATATTGACATCAAAGAATTAACAGGAGTCACCTATATACTCCTTGTATTGGTATATGTTTGTATGTTGCTTAGTGCATAAGTCATTAATTTTAGCAGAGATAACTCCTCGACATATCTTATCGAGTGACACCCGTAATCATTTTGTGCTTTCCAAGTAGACATCTGCAATGTTGTGATTTCATTATCAATCTAACATTTGAGAGTACCATTTTTGCTTCCATTGAAATGGAAATAATATTTATATTCTTGTGCACTTTGGAGAAGGCATGAAAAATAACTAACTTTTCTTGAGATTAATTAACCTATTAATTTTTAACCTTTCAATTTGGCAAAGAGGTTAAGATTTTGCCTCAAAATACACATTTCAAGTTTTTTGCTTAACTTCCATCTTTCTAGGAGTTAGAGAGGTCAAGGTTTCACGTCAAAATATGTCTAAAATTAAAATTTCCCACTTAACCTCCGTTTGGCTAGAGAGGCTAATATTTTAATTGCCAAAACGTATTTTGAAGGCTTTCATTAACCTACCATAACTTTTGACTCAGGGGTAAGATTTAAAAAATTCAAAGTGTTGAATGAAGCTGGGAATAAGTTAAAGACCACGAGATTATAAAATTACCAAAATTTGATAAAAGTGTGACCATTTTAAATCTCAAAGTTAGGAATGTTTTGGTTCATTTTAGACTCAAAATGATAAAATTTTGGACATCCAGCTCATAGAGACCATGGGAAATATTAACCATGAAAAAAGTAGAATTACTCCACATGCTATATTAGTTCACATAATGATAACTTTGAAAAATTGGGGCCTAATTGATATCAGGGCAACATACCATAAGTGCATAAATAAAATCATTTTTTGAAGATCTCATGTACTACACAAATATATTAAAAAACACAATTTTTTTTTCTCTCTTAATGGCTTCCCAACATTTTTGACGTACCTATTATACACCAAGATACGAGTACTATTTTTTTTACTACGCTCAATTAGAAAAGTAATGATAAATACTCACAATTAGGGGAAGAGCACTAGTAACCAAACACATTCCAATAACTGCACACTTACACAACTTGACTGCAATTACTAATCTTAAAGGAGTCCAAAAATTATAACACATGTACCAACAACTAATCATTTTTAATCCTTTTTTGGTTGGTAAGTGACTCATTTGTGCACATTATTAGGATATTTGTGTACAACTACTAGGAAATTTCGTCAGTATTGACATTTTTGAGCAAGCAATTATTGATACATCTGTAACTAAATATCAAGTGATACTTTGAAATGACCACTTTTTTCACTTTGAATACTTGACAATCTCTATAAGAAAATTCAAAAGCAAAGAAACATTTTTAAAGATATTGTTGAGTATTTGAAGGCCAACAGTCATGGGTATTTTTCCTCCACTTGTATTGTGTCTCTTCAGGTGATCATTTGTGATCTATAAATGTTGATGACGTCTATTTGTAAACACATTCTATTTCATTAATATAATTCCTCTACTCTCGGTTTGGATGTAGCCATGATTTTTGGTGAACCATAATAAACATCTATGTTTATGCATCTTGTTGTTCTGTACATTTCATTTGCATTCTTAATTAACTTACAATTGGTATCAGAGCCTGTGATTGATTTTGAGAATTGAATTTCAAAGTTGTGGAGGAATCAAGAGTGCAAAAATTCTCAGGGAAGAATTTCAGTTTGTGGAAGCTGCAAATATGATCATTACCGGTCAAGCATGATCTTGCAATAACAATCAGAGGTAAAGTGAAGAAGCCAACCTCCGTGACAGATGAGACTTGGAATAAAATTGATGAAAAGATAATGGTAGAGATTTTTTTCTCGATGTTTGAGAATGCGTTGTTCAATGTGAACAATGAAATGACAACAAAGGAGGTATGGGATAAGCTTCAAAGTATGTACAAAATGACATCTGTATCATGAAAAAGCTTTAAAAGTCGAAGATGAAGGAAGAAACAACAACTTCAAATCACATAAATGAGTTGAATACTCTTTTATGTTAGGCACCACTCCATTGGTATGCCTCAAGATGACAAAAAATAAGGCAATTATCTTATTATGTTCCTTACTAGATAGTTGGGATGGTGTGGTAACTTTGGTCATCACTTTTGTTACCGGAAAAAACAAGCTAGTCTATGGTGAGGTGCTTTCTACTTTGCTTAGTGAAAACATGAGGAGAACCAATAACAAGTCTTCATCTAGCAATGTGCTAACGATGGTTAGTACAAAAAAATAAAGGAAGAACTCAACATAGAGGTAGAAATAACAACCATCAAAGGTCACAATCAACTAGAATACCATAGTCCCAGGGTAGATAAAGTGGTTGTTGCTTTTTTGGAAAGGATGGTCACGTTAAAAAGAACTACATAAAATATAAAAGGGCTCGAAAACAGGGTTTGGACAACAGAGCAAACATCATTTATGATCAGGGTGATGGCATTTTGGTTCTTGCAACAAGTGACACAACTTCAAATTCATGGGTGATTGATTTTGGGGCTTCATTTCATGCATCTTCTTGTAGCGAAGACTTCATGAACTACAAGGAAGGTAAACTTGGGTATGTTTATTTAGCTGATAACAAAGCTTGTGAAATTGTAGGAAATGACGATATTTTGTTATCAATAGAAGGAAGTGCTCAATTATTGCTTCAGGATGTTAGGCATGTTCCCAAATTGAAAGAAATTTGATTTCCATCTGTCGGTTATACGCTCAAGGTTTTCCTACACTTCTCACGAACACATGGAAAATTACCAAGGATTCCATGGTTATCGCCAAAGGGGATAAAGTTTGTAGCCTATATGTTGCAGAAACTTATGATAAGGTGGGAGCTACGATGACTGTTGCAGACATCAATGTCTCACTTTGGCATCAAAGATTAAGCCGCATGAGCAAAAAAGGGCTAGAGGTTATGCTTAATCAAGATCAACTTCCAGGTCTCAAATCAACAAATTTATAATTCTATGAGCATTGTCTTCATGGGAAACAAAAACGTGTCAACTTTTTGAAGAATGCCCATGACAAGAAGGCGACACCATTGGATTCAGTGCGCTTAGATGTCTTCGGTCTGAAAGAGGTAACCTCTCATGGAGGCACAAATTACTTTGTTTCCTTTTTTGATGATTTTACTAGAAAGGTTTGGGTTTATATGATGTCTAGAAAGTCTAAATTTTTCTCAAAATTTAAATTTTTTAAAGCTCTTGTTGAAAATCAGAACAGGCACAAAATCAAATGTTTAAAATCAAACAACAGAGGTGAATTCTGTTCATTGGATTTTGATAACTTTTGTGTAAATCAAGGTATTCGATGGGTGAAAGTCGTGCCATTCACCTCTTAAGAGAATTGGGCAGCAAAAAGACTAAATCAAACTATACTTGAGAAAGTTTGATGCATGAAATGTAATGCTAGTTTAGGCAAAGAATTCTGGGTGGAGGCCTGCAATACAACAATGTATTTAATTAATTGAAGTCCTTCGTCTTGTTTGGACTTTGGAATTTTGGAAGAGAAATGGTTGTGTAGAAGGATTTTCTACTCACATTTTTAGGTGTCTGGGTGCCAAGCATTTGTTCATGTTCCTAAAGAAAAAAGGAGCAAGCTAGATTCAAAATCACAACAGTGTATCTCCATGGGCTACGATGAAGATCAATTTGGATTTTGATTATGGGATCCTATTACACAGAAGATTGTACGGAGTAGAGATGCGATTTTTAATGAGATAAAATTTCCAACCCTTCTATTGACATCTCATGAAGTATCTACAGATAAATTTATTCCCATGTCTTTGTTTAATGACAACAATTCTTCATTATATCCATTGTCTCAGCCTACTCTTTCCACTCCTACCTATGTTTTAGCTCCATTTCCTGGTATTAGTAGTGATTCAAAGCCCTCTTATCATATTCTGCCATCACAACAACATATAGAGCATCTTCATCGACATGGTAGAGGAAATATTTTTGAAAACAAGGATTTCACCCAAGCTTCTGTAGACTCCGCATAAGTCACTCACACTCACCTTCTTCCTAAATCAAGGCCGCTTCATATCTTTGTCCCCTTATGCAACATGGACTATGATGGATATAAAAACCCTAGAAATGCTCACAGTTTGTACTGTAACGTGCAACATGACAGTTATGGAAGTGTCAATGTGTTTGGGAATGGACATCCTCAGTCTCCTAGTCATGATGACGACAATGGAAACCATGATGCATGGCCCACTCATCCTCCTTTTACTCCCCTTGAAGATTGCAATGTCTTACATGAAAGCCTTGGTGAACAGTCTTGCCACCCACTTTGCTCCACACAACAAGTTAATGCTTCTGCCTGCAGTGATACAGAGATGTTGTCAATCAATGAGACTCTTCTACACCTCTCTCACCAACGTGGAGCATCCACTTAGGCATCAAACATTTGAATACGGTGTTGGAGATCATCAATGTACTTTCATGCCCAATTTAAACAACAATTAGGATTTACGTGGGTTGATAAGGTGCACCCAATGGTCAAAGGAGAAAATGCAGACCGTAGGCTTGTGCGTACCTCAATGGATACCTCTGGCCCTAAGATTCAATAGAGAATTCACACATCCTCAAAGGGCAGTTACAATGAATTGATAAGAAATAATTATGAGAATGAGAAACACTTTCCAAACTTAAGGCAATCTACAAGGCAAAGGAGGATGCCTACCAAGTATTCAAATTATGAGTTACTTTACTCTGAGGAGGCAGAGCCTAAGATTTTAATGTCTAATCAAGTGGAACTAGTTAATTTTAGATATGCTTGCATAAGTACTAATACAAATCAGTGGATGATTGCGATGGAAGAAGAGATGAACTCTCTTAAAACCAATAAAACTTGGGATTTAGTTCTGCTTCCACCCAACCATAAAGCTTTAAAAAATCATTGGGTATATAAGGTGAAAGAGGAAGATGGTGGCAGAAAGAGTTACCACGCTTGACTAGTTGTCAAAGGGTATGCTCACAAAAAAAATAAAAGGGGCTATACTTTGCAAAGATTTTCTCACCAGTTGTGCGAATGACTACAATCTAGGCAGTTTTGGAATTGGTAGCCATTTGGATCTTGAGCTTGAGCAACTTGATGTCAAGATGAATTTTCTACATACAATGAAGAATTGCACATGGAACAACCTAGAGGCTTTGTTCAATAGGGGAAAGAACATCTCTATTGCTAGCTCTAGCAAAGTTTGTATGGGCTTAAGCAAGCTTTAAGGCAGTGGTAGATTAAATTTGATTAGTTCATGGATGAACACAACTTCACCTGGTGCGAATCAGATTCGTGCATCTACTATAAAAGACTTCCTAATGGTGAGTTTGTCATTCTTCTACTATATGTTGATGACATGTTAGTTGATGGTTCTCATTCTCAAATAGTCAACAACTTAAAGAAAGAGTTAGCTTCTCGGTTTGCCATGAAAGATTTAGGGGCTGCCAAAAATATTGGAATGACTATCACTAGAGATAGATAGAAAAAGGTGATTACTTTGTCACAACAATCGTACATTGACAAAGCTGTAGAGTGGTTTGGTATGACTAAAGAAAAACATGTTCCTATTCCTCTTGCTCCTCACTTTTGTTTAAGTTCTGATTTTGTCCCAAAACACAAGAAGGAAGGAATTTATGAATAATATTCCTTATAATTCAACAGTTGGTAGCATAATGTATGCTATGGTTTCTACATGTCCTGACATTGCTCATGCGGTGGGAGTAGTTAGTAGATTCATGAGCAATCTCTTGAAGCCTCATCGGGAAGCGATCAAGTGGATATTGCGGTATCTCAAGCGCACTTATGATTATGCATTATGTTTTGGTAGAAATCATGCTTAGTTGCAAGGATTCAACAATTTAGATCTTGTCGAAGATCAAGAAAAATGCAGGTCTACTACTGGTTATGCTTTCATATTTGCCAAGGCTGCCATTAGTTGGGCCTTAAGGCTACAACATTGTGTTACACTTTCTTCTGCTGAAGCCGAATACTTGGCTCTTTCGAAAGGAGCAAGAGAGATGATTTGGTTGCAACACTAGTTCAACGATCTACATTGGTAACAAGATGATTATGTTTTATTTTGTGACAGTTAGAGTGCATTTTTTATGGCTCACAATTATTCCTCTTAGCAACACTCCAAACATATTGACAAGCATGCTCACTGTATTCGCTATGTAGTAGAAGAAGGGAAACTACAGGTTGTCAAAGATCAATCCAATAGACATGTTGACGAAGGTTTTTGCCAAGGAGAAGTTTGAATGTGCCAGGACTTCTCTTGGCCTTGTTAAAAAGAAGTAGTTCAACATGTAGAGTAGGGGAATGGGTGATCAACTGATGCATTTGTTGTCTTTGGGTGAGAGATTGTTGAGTATTTGAAGGCCAACAGTCATGGGTGTTTTCCCTCTACCTGTATTGTGTCTCTTTAGTGGATCATTTGTGATCTATAAATGCTGATGACATCTATTTGTAAACTCATTATATTTCATCAAATATAAATCCTCTGCTCTCAGTGTGGACGTAGCCACGATTTGTGGTAAACCACGATAAACATCTGTAGTTATGTATCTCGCTATTACGTACATTTCATTTGCATTCTTAATTAACTTACAAATATCAACTCACATCCTAATTTTTTTTTCCCCTCAAAATTCCGTATATAATTTTGATTCTATAAATGTAAGAGGTTAGGGTGTGGAGATATGAGTGCTCTTCTCCTATGTCAAATTTTATTCTCTTGCGAAAAAGGGTTGGTTTTCCCTCCACATACACATTTTTATTAAACGATCTTTCTTTAAATACACGTAAGCGACAAACAGGGATCAAAACAAAACCAGTTGAAATAACGTTTAAATTCCCGCCTTGCAGAAGAAAAGAGAGTGCGCAATTTTTTTTCTCCTAAAGGAGTGGGCGAAGTCTGGTGGTTATCATGAGAAGGAGTTTTGCTAATGGCAAAGGAGAGGATGGCGACTTCGTCGTTGTCGAGGATGAATATATAAACGCATTCCAGCGGTTCCTAATAAATCATCACCTAGAAGCATTGGAAGCCATTCTTGTCGCGGACGATGATACGCTTCATTACCCTCTAGAAGTCGAGTAAGCTTAGCTAAATTGTTCGCGAAATACGCTTTGATGCAAATTATTTATGGCATTATTCTTATTTATATTTTATCTTCCAGCTTTGCAGAGCTTCTGGAAGCAAGCCCTCCTTTGGCCAATCTCCTCTACACTCAGCCCGCCAGGTTCTTGCCCCTTTTTGATAGTGCAGCTCGTTTAGCTCAGGTTGTTGATCCTATCTTTATCAGTTCAGTTTTTTGGGCATTTGATGATAAATAAGTATTTGCTGAAACGTACTGAATTGCCTCCAGAGTGTGGTTCTTGAAGCGCACAAGCACATGGATAATATGGCCGTTAAGGATAATGTTCATGTTCGTCTTGACGTGAATGGCTCTGCTATGGACTGCCCAGGTAACGTGCTGCTGCTCTCTCTCTCTCTCTCTCTCTCTCTCCAATTTTATGCATTTCTTTATTTTTTTAGATTACAGTGTGTGATCCCTTTATCATTTTATTTTATATCTCTCTCTCCCCTCTAATTAATGCATTTCTTTATCTTTTTGGATTACAGTGTTTGATCCCTTTATCGTTTTATCTTATAGGTATTCAAAAGTTGAGATGTTTTTAAGTCACGACCAAGCAACATCCACCTTGGTCCACAGTAAACTAAAACTTGTCGATTACCTACACTTGGAATTCTCTTTACCAATTATCGTTGCCTTAAGTTTTAACCTACTTTGGTCATATTCCATTCTTACTCTCAGTTCTTTGACTAAGGCAACAAATACAGAAATTGATGTACCTGATACGAACAGCTGTTTCCTGTGCATTATTTGCGTTTGCCTTGAATTTCAATTAACTTGTCTCTACAGGAAGGCTTAATCCTAGGTGGTCTCTCTCTTTCTCCCCGCCGTACAGTAGTCCATCAGTAAATGTCAGAGAGAATGTGTAATTGCACTTAACTCCGACGATGATGATATTAATCTCTCTGTATTGTCCGCATAGCATGACCTACCCGACCAATCGTAGACTTCACTATAGTTTAGTATCCGTATTTAAGTTTTAATCATTAAATTCAAATTTGAAAATGATGAAGCAACTTTACACTATTTACAACAAATCTCCACACACAAAGGTAACTAGTCATCAACAGATTAACACCAAAAATGCATTGAAAACTCAACCAAATGTGATTAATTAAAATAATATTATTAATGCATCAGAAAGAGATCTAATCTAGCCCTTCAGCACCAGAGGCAAAACTAAAATGTAAATTGGACATTAAGTACAAGCACTGCATAAAATCAATAAAAACTAACGAAGCAATCAATACTGAAATTGCAATTGAGATGCTTATAAGTTTTATATAATGATTTTAATCTATTTTATTTATGCAACAAATGAAACAGTAATCACAGTCATTAAAACATCTACAACTGATCATGCAAAACTTGAAACAACAGCAACTAAATTACTACAACAAAATGTTGACAATTTCACTAGAATTTTCCTTGTATCATTGGCAAACTGCACTCACATGAAATGTGAATGCCATAACTTGAAGGAATGCTCTTGACCTCTGATATACCAGCTAAATACACAGCAGACAACAGCAAAAACATCGTTAAAAAATTTGAAAGCCAAACTACAAGGCCACTCTTGCTCACAAGCATACCACGTTGAGATAGCTGATCTATGATAACCTATGAAGCTTCGTTGCTTTCTCTGGATGAAAATGCCCCCTTGAATGAAAAATATTCTGTCTACTGATTCCTGTAACTTACAGGCTTTCGTCTACAAGCCACAATTCTCTATGGGTTTCCATCTGCAAAATGATATTTCAGAATATCAAGTTCATACAATGAATAGTTGTGTAGCAGAAATGATTAAAGATGATGAAATGTGAATTTGTGTGCAAATGAATATAGATCCCAACCAAATGCCTCTTTTATCAGTAAATTAAAATTATTTTTCGTTTTTTTCCCTCTGAAGAAGCCTTTGTCAAAATTTTGACCAGATTTGGACAATGAAGTCCCATATGAAAGTTGGCCCATGAGTTGTTACCAATAATTAATTGCCACCTAAACCTGGAAGTTACAAGCCTCTTCATAAGGCAATCCATACCCCATTATGGATTTCTATAAAATAACAAATATAGTTAATTTAATCCGAGCGCATTAATATTCGTAAAAGTATAACTATAGATTACCATGGGTCTGAGAAGTAAATACTAAATACTATATTAACTGTTTTATTGAATCCCGTCTTTGTCCATGGAAAATATTGGATGAGTATTTTGTCGCTGAAATTAAATTACTTAGCAACAGGACATAGTAGTTGGTTAAATTGATACTTTCATCTAAAACAGGGCCACTCAAATAAATCAAGTTTATGTCATTAGGATTCTCCTGTAAATATATTCTTCAAAATTTAAAATAAGTAAAACCCAAAAGCTTTATGCTACTTTACAGATTCATTGGTATTGTATAATTCACCTTATGTTTTTGCAGAAGTCTACAAGGAATTATCAAACAGTAGTTGAGATGTTCTATTTTTCTTTTCCCTTTGAATCCCAGAACAAATGTATGCTATCTGTTTATAGTTTTCTTTAGTTGATCCATCGTCTGATAACTTATTTCCAATTTCTTGAAACTCCTATACAGAGAGAAGCAAAACTGCTAGATTGCTTTTGTGAATTCAGAGTCAATTCTGCTACATGTCAGTCCTTATATAAGAGTTTCCAGAAGTTTACTAGCTGGAGTTGAGCTTTGCAAAATATTTCCAAGTTTCTAATATTATCTATATGTGTTTTGGAAATAGTTGGCAAGGGTCTCCAGAATTCTCTACTGTTTCTAGTACCTTTCTTGCCTATTCTAGTTTCCTTACACTCTTAATATTTATGTCAATGTTTTAATATCTCCTATCCTCCATCATCTTAAATGTCCTTTAAAAATTACACCAAAGATCTTATCATACACAAACCCTGCCAATCAGAAATCAGCAAGTACACATTTTCATTTCCTGGTGCAATGTAGCTTATTTAATAAAATTGAAAGTAGCTAACAATGTGCCTTATAAAACCTATTTTAAATATCGTAGTATATGAGATAAAATCAATAATCTTAAATTACTTTGCAGAGCAGTGTGTGTGGTGCGAGTTGCCGCACAATTATTTTTTAGGCTGGAAAGAAACACATAATCACTAAATGGACTTATACTAGCTTATCTGCCCATGGAAGCAGTTCTCTGCATCTTGAATGTCTCACTTCTTTATGTGGGTGCATCAGAAACTCATCCATCAATTGGACGTGTGAGAGTAAAGGATATGGGCAAACTTATTACACTTCAAGGAACAGTCATACGGTCTGGAGGAATAAAGATGCTTGAAGGAGAGCGAGAATATGAATGCACTAAATGTAAGCATAGGTATGGAATGTGAGCCTATTTTCAGAAAATTAGATACATACAGTAAGTAGGTTTTAGTTCTGATATTTTATGAATACAAGTTGACTTAAAAGTTAAAATTGAATATATGCTTTTTTTGTTTTGTTTTTAGAAGTCTGGAATCATGTTTTGGTGGTAAATTTGTTATCTATCACACACACACACGCACACACACACACGCGCGCACACACGCGCACACACACACACACACACACACACAATCCCAACGAACCCAAATGGAATTTTTTTGACTTAAAAGTTGAAATTGAATATATGCTTTTTTTGTTTTGTTTTTAGAAGTCTGGAATCATGTTTTGGTGGTAAATGAATGCTGTTGAATAAGATAGTTTGGGAAATTTGTTATGCGCACGCGCACACACACACACACACACACCCCCCCCCCCCCACCCACACACACACACACACAACCCGAACGAACCCAAATGGAATTTTTTTTTGACTTAAAAGTTGAAATTGAATATATGCTTTTTTTGTTTTGTTTTTAGAAGTTTGGAATCATGTTTTGGTGGTAAATGAATGCTGTTGAATAAGATAGTTTGGAAAATTTGTTATGCGCACGCGCACACACGTGCGTGCGCACGCACACACACACACACACTACTCCAACGAACCCAAATGGAATTTTTTTGACTTAAAAGTTGAAATTGAATATATGCTTTTTTGTTTTGTTTTTAGAAGTTTGGAATCATGTTTTGGTGGTAAATGAATGCTGCTGAATAAGATAGTTTGGAAAATTTGTTATGCGCACGCGCGCGTGTGCACACACACACAACCCCAACGAACCCAAATGGAATTTTTTTTGACTTAAAAGTTGAAATTGAATATATGCTTTTTTGTTTTGTTTTTAGAAGTCTGGAATCATGTTTTGGTGGTAAATGAATGCTGTTGAATAAGATAGTTTGGAAAATTTGTTATGCGCACGCACGCACGCATGCACGCACAGACACACAGACACACATAGACACACACACAGACACAGACACACACACACACACAACCCCAACGAACTCAAATGGAAATTTTTTTGACTTAAAAGTTGAAATTGAATATATGCTTTTTTTGTTTTGTTTTTAAAAGTCTAGAATCATGTTTTGGTGGTAAATGAATGCTGTTGAGTAAGATAGTTTGGGAAATTTGTTATGCGCACGTGCACACACGCGTGCGCGTGCGCGCACGCGCGCGCGCATACACACACACACACACACACACACACCCTACCCCAACGAACCCAAATGGAATTTTTTTTGACTTAAAAGTTGAAATTGAATATATGCTTTTTTTGTTTTGTTTTTAGAAGTTTGGAATCATGTTTTGGTGGTAAATGAATGCTGTTGAATAAGATAGTTTGGGAAATTAATTATGCACACGCATGCACGCACACACGCGCGCACACACACACACACACCCCCTACCCCAACGAACCCAAATGGAATTTTTTTTTGGCACAAACTCACGAACCCAAATTGGATTTTTTTTTTTTGCACAAATCCACAAACCCGATCTCAAATTTGAATTCGTCCCTAAACCTGAACCGACAACTTAGGGTCACTCCTACTTGAAGTTTACTTCAATAAAGTAGAGTCCTACTTGAACTCTTCTTCTTAAGTGACTACTTTAATTAGTTAGGTGGATAACATAGAGTCCTACTTGTACTCCACTTCCTCAAAGTAGAGACCTAAGTTGAACTCTACTTCTAAATTATGTTTACAAGCTACAATTATCAACACTCCCTCTTAGGAAGGTATTCAATACCACTCCAAGCTTGTCTAGAAAGAAAACAAACTTTCCCTTTGCCAAGGGTTTGGTGAATATGTTTGCAACATGTTCTTTGGTTGTAATGTGCTAAAGCTTAATTACTCCTTTCAAGACCTCATCTCTGAAGAGATTATATATGATCTCAATGTGTTTTGACCTATCATGAAACACTAGATTCTCTAAGAGTTTTATGGAGCTTTGATTGTCAAATTTAATCACTCTAGGCTCCAAATCCTGATCAAATAGACTTGTAAGCAACTTACGGAGTTAAATTGCTTCACAACTTGCCAGGCTGGCTGCCATGTACTCAACTTTAGTTGAACTCAGTGCTACTGAGGTTTGCTTCCTGCTGAACTAGGAAATCATGGTTGACCCTGAACTGGAGCAACACCCTAATGTACTATTCCGATCTGTATCACTCCCTGCCCAATCTGAATCGGAATACCCTTACAACTTCACCCCAATTCCACAAAGGTATTGCAAATCATACTTCACTGTGCCCTGCAAATATATGAGCACATGCTTTGCTGTGATCCAATGAACTGGCCTTGGCTCTACCTTATACTGACTCAAGGTGTTTACAGTAAAACAAATGTCTGGTCGAGTGTTGATGAGATAAATTAATCTGCCAATTAATTGGCTGTATTATCTGGAATTTGCCAATTCTAACTTTGAAGAATCAACCTTCTTCAAGTTGGTCACCATTGTAGTAGCCATTGATCCACTGTTCTCCATCTTAATGGTAAAGAGATGTGTATGTGAGACTGAGAAGTGTAAGATTTCTGCAAATTCTGATAAAATAATACTGATGAAATACCTTCTTCTTGCTGTTAATGGTCCTTAGAATATTCAGGACAGAATATTAATTGCCTTGGAGAATAATATATTATTCTGAAAATTGTTTTATATCCCTGCTATAAATTGCCCAAGGTAGATATGCTAGAAGTGCAGACTTGTATATTGAATGTGTGTCTTCTATCTGTTACAAGATTCAAGAATTGGTAAATTAACGGATTTTCGGATGATTGATTGATTAATAGAGGAACAAATGTGTTCCTTATAAAGAATTACAAGGACGTTGTTCCTTTCAGAAACAACATAGACTGAAGATGAAATTAGAAACAAAACTGAAGACAGGATAGGAAACATTCCTATCTGGACTGAAGACAAAAGAGACAAGATAGGAAACATTCCTGTCTAGACTGAAAGACAGACTATAGACAAGTAGTTGATCATTATAAAAAGTATTTAACTAAGGAGATAATATCAAAGATATTAAAGATATTATCTTAATACCCTCCCTTAATGGTCAACGTACGAATGTCAAAACATTCTGGGATAACTGAGACCCTCCATGGATCTACAGAATGCTGAAATCAAGAAGCTTTGCCGGCAAAGTGCTATGACTCAAAACAAATTGCAATTACAAAACTTCGTTTTTTGTGGAAAAAATGGTAAAACCCAGAATCTCACGCAACCTTGCATATTACAGACAACATGAAATGATTTTTAAGGAGAAAATCAACAAACCCAGAAAAACAAAATAGATTCAGAAGGTGAAAAATGCAGCTTTGCCTTGATCAGGAAGCTCGACAACTTGTGCTATTGTTTCATGCAGCTCCTTCAGATATTTCCAGATTTCTATAGTCGACTTGTTGGAAGGAATCTGTGGTAGGTGATCATCGATAACAGATAGCTTGAGAAGCATAACAACTTCTCGATTGCGATTATCAAACTTGTCTTGTTCTGCTTGGTTGGAGGTCGGATGAGTCTTTGTGCCTAGAACAAGCTCATCTAGGCGACGATATTCGAAGACAGTTATCATGCGTTGCTTCCAAGTGTTATAATTGCGGCCATTGAATCGTTGACTACCCTCCAACATCAAATTAGTCAAAGATGCCATTTCAAAGAATTCATGTACAAACTTCAAGACTGAAATTCAACATGCACGGATTTCAAGGCAAATTCCTAGCTGACTTAGAAAAAATCGATTGGTACCTAGAAGAACTGATACAAAACCTAGAAAGAATCTGAAGTCGGATTTCAAATTCGTAGGCTAAAAAATTGAGGCACGAAAAACAAGACACCCACAAAAATTTGATGAAGACCCATTTGAGATCTCGAAAAATCCCCCAAGAATATGTGATCAAAAATTTTTTATGACCCCAAAAATTAGGTTTTCGGTCAAAACTCTAGTTGGCGGCTTGGAAGGTCAAAGACAACCAACAAAAAAAGTGTTTGCAGCCCAAAAAAATGCAACCTGTGGTTGCAAAATGGAGTTTCAGAGACGTGAGCTGATTTGCAGACCAAAGAGTGCCACCAAGAAGCAGATTTGTCAAGAAAAAAATGCCATATTTGAGGCAAAACAAAAATGCGATTTGCAGACACATTGTTTACCGTATGGATTAATTAAGCAACGCACACAGAAAATCGATACGAACACCGAACAGCAAATAGCAGAACTTCTATTATTATTCGCATATGCCAACAGTACATTATGCTTCCATAGATAGATCTTCTCTCACAATGATAATGATCATTACAATGCTTCTCGAAGGGGTTATAAATACTTTTCGACGAACCTTCCCGAAGGTATCCGTCGGCCAAGTACATTATACCCGTTACAAACTGTTTTACCCGTCGGCTACATAACAATACTTCTACCGAAGGGACCCGTCGGCCAATGCACAACTTCTGCCGACGACATTATCCCTCCCAAAAAGAAAAGTCGTCCCCTGACGACTAGCAAAATTAGGAGACAACCCACAATCAAAAAGAAAGAAAAACTAGAGAGGAGGGTTCCCAGAAGGGTGCTGATGACGACGCAACTCATACACCTGGTCAGTCCGGATGCGCAGATCTGTCTGAATCTGTGAATTAACTTTTATGGCCTCCTTCAGTAGAAGTGCAGCATCCATCGCCTGTCTCCTGGCTAACTGTAACTCATGCTCTGCTGCATCTTTATCGCGGATAGCTGCGTCCTTCTCCTGTACCACTGCTGCCATATCCTTCAAGAGTTTTGCCCGTTCTGCTGCCCATGCTGCCTGCTTGTCGGCCAAATCAGTGGCTATCTTTTCTGTTGCCTCTTTTTCAATTGCTAGAGATCTCTGAGTTGCAATACTGTCTGTTGCCCTATCCGCCTCCGCGCGCTGCCGCACATAGTAAACTTCTTTGTACAGTCCCACGATCTCATGTGCCAACTTCATCATTGGAGTGTCACTCGGTCCCAACTCCGGCTCAGCGGCCCAATCTGCCAACATTTCTGGTGTCTCAACTGTCGGCGACCCTCTATCAACAAAGCAAGTTTGAAATCGCTTAGGACAAATCCCACGAATATATGCACGAATCAAATGCCACTCCCTTCGCCGAGTGAGAGCTTGAATCGCCACATCATGCCCTTTCTTTAATGCAGACTTCATAGTCCTGAGGTAGTCCCTGCACCTGTCCTCATCTGACCCGTAATCTTCCTTGGCGAAGTCCTCGACTGACCATTCGGGATCACTATTGTCCTCCTCATCAGCGGGAGCCATGCCCACATCCGGTGCTGCCTCCTCTGCTGTCGGCACACTCACGGCATGTGGCATTCCCTCCTCCTAAGACTGAGGCTCTGGTGCAGGTGCTACTCCTGAATAGCTGGGGGACTGAATGGACGGCCCACGCTTGTCAGGGACGAGTCGGAATTGCTGCCTCAGAAAAACACTGGCTCTATCCATGACCTCCGGTTGCGCTGGGTTCGTACACTCTTGTACTCCTTCGTCTGGTTCGTTGTCTACTGGAAGTGCCTGAGCTTCCGCTGACTGTGCTGTTGTAACCACTGCTGTTGGCTGACTTATGGCAGACTCCACGAGTGCTGCTACCGGAAGTGCTTCAGGAGCTGCAGAAGTCTCTCGGTCAACGGGTGCGGCCAAGTGGGCAAAGCCGACCGTAAATCTTACCCCCGGCCGGACAGGAGAAGGTCGTACCCCATGTTGCCATGGTGCGGCTAGTGTGACTGCTTGGTGGGATCCTCCAGTCATCAATATCGGTTGCCGAGTCTGCCCAAATCCTGGAATGTGAGCCACGTGTAAGCCTCGGGGTAACAACTCGGAAGTCATAGGCACCGTAGTACGCGAAAATAGCAAGGGGGTAGCCGTGACAATCTGAACCGCCTCATTATCCTCGCCCTCGCCCTCTTCTTCCTCTACACTATCCTGCTCAGAAGATGTCTCCTGTCGGTCGCTGTCAGTATCATCTGCCACGTCCAACCGGGGCCTCTTTTGACCTGCTGAACCCTTCTGCCCAGAGATTGTGTCCAAGTGCTTCCACTGCATGATAGGAGGTTCTCCTAGAGCCAGTGGTCCAGGCTGCGCCTCAATCTCCTCTGTTGGGATCACTCGTGCTACAGCATCCAAGAATAGACCAATGGCGTAATGAGGCATATAGAAAGTTTTGTGCTGGAGAGTCATGAATTCATGCATCCATTCAGCCAGCACAGACGCCCAATCATACACTTTGCCAGTCATTATGCCGTTCATCATGGACACCTGCGGAAATGTGATATCCGATGCCCTAGAGGATCCCGTGAGCCTGCTTTTGACTAAGTCCATCAGACACCGCCATGGCCCTTCCGAAATGTCGGTTTTCTTTAAACCCCTCCCCTTTGATGTCTCGGCTAATGCCACCTGTTCGGCTTCAGTCAAATCTCCACACACTAATTTGACTAAAAATAGTTTTCCATCCTTTGGAATTTTCTTCGGCTGAATTTTCCTGCCCTGCTGCCCTGGAATGCCAAAAACCCGTGTGAAATCTGCTGCTTTGAATGATACCACTAAGTTCCGTCCCAGATACTGAAATGTGCTTCTGCGAGAGGCTCTGCCATATGTTTCAATCATGGTACGTAGATACCCTTCATACTCTCTAATGCAAAAAACCGGCATTTGAATGGCCCATTTAACCTGTGCTCTTCTGATGCTTGCTTTGACTGGATGGTCATCAGAGGTTTCATGCCACCATTTTCGGCAATCCATTCCATTTAATCCCTCAAATTGTATATTCTGTGGTGTGACTTCAGCTGTTGCAGGTGCTATGGTCTTGCGCTTCTCCTTGCCACTGCTTGAGCCTTCATTCAAATTACCTGTACCTGCCATGCTTCTGTCTTCCACAAGTTTGGACTGTGCTAATTGTTTTTTCCATTGCCGTTTACCTGCAGACTCCATTAATTATTTTTATCTTTTTCTAACGGTCTCCCAAATCCAGTGCAGAATTCTTCCAAGTCCGTACGAAAGAGTTCTTTCAAAAATATGTATGGTAAATGACCACTCTTATCTAACAAAGCCGTACCTTTTGCTTAAAAAGACCTCAAGTCCGTACCAAAATTTCCTTCCTCAAATCCGTACAGTGGTTACATTTATTGCTCGCAGAATCCATACAGTATGTTGCAAAAACCCGTACATTGCCTATTCAAATCTGTATTGCTCAAGGCTCTAAGAAAATCCGTACATTGCGTTCAGTTCCCCTCTTCTTGAAATCTGTACACCACAAAAATGCATTCCTGGTGGAATCCGTACTGCCTGAAATAGTTTTTAAACAACCCGTACTGTAATGCCCCTTCAATTAGAAAACTCGTACGGCGATTACCACGAGCCCATACAACGCTTTATGGAACCGTACTCCACAAATCCGTACGGTGCATCCTATAAAAACCGTACTTCTCTTTAAGAAAATCCGTACGGCTTGGAAAGAACCGTGCGGTGCATGACTTAAAACCGTACGGTTGCATTACAAAAAAAACCGTACGGTGCTGGCATTACTAAAAATCGTACGGTGCCTCCATAAAACCGTACGGTGCTTACTTTTTGCTTTTTAAAATTTTTTTAAATTTATTTTTTATTTTTTATTTTTTATTATTGTTTATTCTAAAAACCCGTTACCGTTAGTCTGCAGTGACGGAGGGGTCTCCCGAAGGCTATATCCTGATGCAGAAGTCTTCCGGTCGTGATATATCTTCAACTTCGACCCATTGACCGCTTGCGGCACTTCATGTCCATCCAAAGTCCATAATTTGATTGCTCTGTTGTCCCCTACTTCCCGAATTTGGTACGGCCCGACCCACTTAACCTTGAACTTACCCGGTTTAATCTCATTCCGACCGTCGTACTTTAATACCCACTGGCCGGGCTGGAACTTGTTCAGCTTCAGGTGCTTATCGTGCCATGCCTTCCGCCTATTCTGTGTTACTTCAGTTGCCCACTGTGCTAATAATCGCTTCTCCTCTAACTTGTTCAGTTTATATAACCGTTCTCTTAAGCTTTCCATGTCGCCTAACTTGTTTTCTAGCGCTATCTGCAAGCTTGGTATCATAAGTTCCGCTGGTACTACGGCCTCCTGTCCATACATCAGTTGGAACGGCGTGTGTCCCGTTGTGACTTTGTATGCCGTGCGGTAAGCCCACAGAGCAGAAGGTAATTTCGCTTCCCAATCCTCCCCTTCGACGGCGCAGGATTTGTATATAATTGATACCAGGATTTTGTTGGTAGCTTCGGCCTGTCCGTTTGCCCTTGGGTAGTACAGACTTGACAGCGAATGGTAAATCTTGAATTCCGTGGTGAGCAGTCGGATTACATGGTTGACAAAATGGCCTCCTCTATCGCTTGTTAATTGTAAGGGAATGCCGTATCTAGTAATAATTTGCTCATAAATAAACTGCTCTGTACTCACCGCTGAGTTGTCCGGTAGTGCACGCGCCTCCACCCATTTAGTCAAATACTCTGTAGCAACCACAATGTATCGACATCTTTTGGTTCGGCTCGTCTTCAGGGGTCCTATGAAATCCAACCCCCATCGTTCAAAAAGCTCCTGAGCATGAGAAGGATTTAGAGGCATGAAATCTCTTTTCAAGGGTTTTCCAGCTCGTTGACATGTATCGCATGTAACAACCCATTCCCTGGCGTCATTGTATACTGTTGGCCACCATAACCCTGCTAGAAGTATTTTTCGTGCAGTTGTGTCCGGCCCCATGTGTCCTCCTGTCGGTCCTTCATGTGCTTCCTGCAGTACCCGTGGAATTTCTTCCTTCAGGATACAACGCCGCAGGATCTGATCGGGTCCCATTTTATACAACAATCCATTAATCAGTTAGAATGTTCCACTCCGTATCACCAACTTTCGTTTTTCATTCGGTGGCATGGTATTTGGAAACCGTCCCGTTGACAAGTATTTGCCAATGCTTGTATACCATTCTGGTAGTGCAGCAATCTGAAACAGCTGTGCATCAGGAAAGTCATCATTTACACCGTCGGCCGGTTCTCCTGTTTTAATACGTGATAAATGATCTGCGCTTACATGTTTCTTTCCTGGCCGTACGATAATCTTGAAAGTAAACTCCTGTAACAGGAGTAACCATCGGCTGATTCTTCCTTGGATGATTGGTTTGTTGATCATATACAATAGGGCCTGATGATCAACATAGAACACAAATGGAGTTGCCAACAAGTAATGTCGAAATTTCTGCACAGCATAGACCATCCCCATTGCTTCCCGTTCAGTTGTACTATAATTTTGTTCAGCTTTTGATAACAAACGGCTGGTGAAGTAGATCGGATGATCCAACCCGTGGCTTTTTGTCTGTGCGAGAGTTGCTCCAATCGCATAGTTTGATGCATCCACATGGACGTGAAATTCCTTCTGCCAATCAGGGTATGCTAAAATAGGTGCTGTAGCCAGACGTACCTTGAGTTCTTCGAATGCTTCATCCTGTGCAGTGTCCCATCGAAACGATTCTGTTTTGGAAGTTAACCTATCCAACGGATAGGCTATCTTTGCAAAATTCTTGATAAAACGCCTGTAATACCCTATATGACCAAGGAAAGATTTTACCTCTGTCACATTGGTGGACGGCTGCATCTCCAATATGACTCGTACTTTGTCCGGATCTGTCTTTAGTCCTTCCTTGCAAACTATGTGTCCGAGCAACCTTCCGTGTGGAACCATAAACCTGCATTTCTTCGGGTTGAGGGCCAAACGTGCACGGTGGCACCATTCCATACAGTCACCTAAGGCCGCCAGGTGTTTGTCCTCCGTACTGAATACTGACCAATCATCCAAAAATGCCTTGAAGTTGCCGACGGACATCTTGTCAAAGATGTGTAGTATAATCCGCTGAAATGTTGCAGGCGCATTGCACAGGCCGAACGACATCCGATTATAAGCATAGACTCCATCTTCCATGACGAAGGTCATCTTTAGTTTATCCTCTTCTGCAATTGAGATCTGATTGTAGCCGGAAAACCCATCCATAAATGAGTAGATCTCATGTCCCGCCACCTCCTCGAGAATGCTATCCGTGAATGGGATCGGGAACGGATCCTTGATGGTGACTGCATTCAAGCATCGGAAATCAACACATATTCGGATTTGAATGGAGTCCTTTTTCAGAGAGATCACGATCGGGGATACCCATTCACTGGTCTATACCTTGAAAATAATTCCAGCTTCTAGCATCCGATTGATTTCTTCCGTAACTCGGGCCGCATAATTTCTGTTCATTCTGTAGGGCCTTTTCCTTACGGGTATTGCTCCTTCGATCAATGGAATGCGGTGCACACATAATTCAGGTGGTACGCCCTTCAGGTCCTTGTACGTCCATGCAAAGACATCCTTATATTCTAAAAATATCTTGAAGGCTGCTGCCTTTAATACTGGGTCCCAATTATCCCCTACTAGTATGTTTCGTGGTTCTGCTTCATCTCCCAAATTCATGGTCTGCAACGCAACTTCATTATATGTGATGGGTTCTCCTTTGGTGAACTGATGTGCCGGGGTTACATCGAGTGCCGCATCCCCTTCCTTTATTTCAGTGAATTCCTTCGGGAATGCATCGGTATTGTTTTCTTCTATGGTCAGTACGTTGCAGGTTGGAAACAATTCATAATCCTCTATCTGCCAATGGTACAGACCATTTACCGAATCCAAATCGCCGTCTCCTTCCAGTCGTAGAACTCACTCCTGATCCGGTTCCATAATTTGCCCCTTTTCATCCTCTTCTCCTTCAGAATCTGACGAGAGGGCTTCGTCCCCGACCATCTGAGTGTGTAGATCAATGACATACTTCCGGCCTTTGCTTTTGAGTGATAAGGTATTTTTCTTCCAATCGTGCTTTGCTTTTGCTTGTATCAGCCACCCTCGACCCAAAATAGCATCGCACCCCTTCCGCTTGAGCGGAATCACAACGAAGTCCAACAGAAATGGTTGTGTTCCAATCGTCTCTGGTTGTGCTGTCAGGACTCCCAATGGTTTGATTCCATGTTGATCGACCGTTAGCAGTTGGAATGTAGGCGGCCATAATGTCGACCGTCCCAATTTTTTCCAAGTATCCTCTGGTAGTACATTGACACCGGATCCTCCGTCGACGATTGTCTCTATTAGCACAGTCCCGAGTATGCTCATTTCAACAACCGCCGGATAGTGTCCAGAGGAAAGAGCTAACAACATCGGATCTTCTGTACTTGTACCCCCCTGTTTGTTGTTGTCTTGTTCTATTGGTTGTTTAGCACTTGGGACTATATTTGTGAGGGCCGTACGGAGTTGAGGCATCGTGAGCAACAGATCATTTATTCTGACGGGTATCTCAGCTTGCAATATTTGCAGGATAATGTTCTGTTCTGCACAGTTCCTGACAGAGGTACTCGGTATGTCCTTCAGGTGTGCTGTTTCTGCCTGTGTTACTTTCTGGATCTTTGCCCTTGCTTCCTCCAGTCTCTTCTTTTCTTCCGCTGGGTCAGGGTATAGCTTCGCCTGTTTCCGAGTGATTGCCAAAACTTCTTCGTCGTCTGTTCCTACGGTAATCAAGTTTACGCCGGACTTCGGACACTTAGTATCATCATGATCTCCAGGTCCACACCATCGGCACAACAACTTTGGTGGGTTCGTCGTTGTGCACTCTCGGGCGAAGTGACCCCACAGATTGCATGCGCGGCATTGAACAATTGGCCGACCATTCGCATCGTACTGAATTCGACTTCTTCCCCCGTTGTTGTTGTTGCCACCATTGTTGTTATTGCTGTTGTTGTTGTTTGGACCGCGCCGGTTATTTCTATATCCGCTTGATGTGGCACCTTCCCCACTGGTGTTCCCGTTCCTCTTGACGGGGATGCCTCCTGTGACAGGAACACTTGCTACGGTGTCCTTGTTTTTAAATTGAAAGGGCACTCCTTTACCGAGTGTCCCAGGATCTGACAGATTTCACAAAATTGATCTTTCGGGCAGGATCCCTTCGTATGGCCTTCTTTCTTACATTTTGTGCACCATAGGTCACTGCCCTTAGTTTCCTTGTTCATGTTTTTGAATTCTTTCATCATTCGCATCATGTCCTTCTGGAGAGCACGGACTTTCTTGCTACTTCCCTCGTCATCGTCGCTGCTATCTTCTCCTGAAGGCTCATCGTCATCTGAATTCGACGAGCTGGTCTTCTTCTTCTTCGTTGTCTTCTGGTCACTTTCGAGGTTCATTGCTCGGTTGTAAGCTTCAATGTATGTCGATGGTGGCACGATCTTCATCTTCTTCTGCAGCTTCGGGTGAAGGCCTTCAATGAACCATCGTTTCTGTAACCCATCAGCTGGCTTATTCTCCATCTTACTGATTAAGTCCTTCAACCTCCTGGCAAAGACCCGTACAGTTTCATTCTTCTTTTGCTTGGTATTGAATATCTCTGCGACAATTTCATTGTCATCACGCAAAAGTTGAAATTCTGCGATGAACTCCTTCTTAATGTTATCCCAACTATTCAATTTTTGTGAATCAGCATCAGTAAACCAATCAATGGCAACACCCCGTAGGGTTGCGGGAAATTGTCGGACCCATTCGTTTGTATCTGTTATGCCATTCGCCCTCCAGATCGTTTCACATGTTTTACAATGGCGAATGGGATCAGCTGCTTCATCACCATCAAATTTAGGTAATTTTTTCTTCGGACTTGCCATTATTACTGTATGTCGAGGGTTTTGTTGTGTACTTGTGCTGTTTTGCACTCCCGCGCTGTTTTGAGCACCCGCGCTGTTCTGAACACCCGCGCTGTTCTGGACACCCGCGTTGTTTTGCACACCCGCGCTGTTTTCTGCTTCCACGCTGTTTTCAACACCCGCGCAGTTTTTTGCTTCCGCGCTGTTTGGTGAAGAAGAGGGTTTGTCAACCGTAGCTGTTCGTTCCAGAAGTATATCTCGGACGAAGAGGTCACTCCACGCTCGTGCTCCTTCTGCACTCCGAGCCGTGCGAGTCGATCTGCTTCCGTCAGGATTCTCTTCCCGTGGCGTATGTAGGTTCAGAAACTCCTCCCTCGCTTCTTCCACCAAATCAAGCTGTTGTCGAGTCTCCTTCAACAATCCTTCCGCACTCTTGCTTCCGTCGGAAATCTTCTGCAACCTCCTTCGACGTTCTATCTGCTGAACCAAAATTAAATTTTCCTGCACAATGCGTATGTCATCTTTTTCCTTTAGCTTACTCTTGTCTTTGTTCAATTGATTCGGCATTTAATTCATTTCCGCCTGCTTGCGTGCCAGATCCATCGAGCAACGACGCCAAATGTTTACTGTATGGATTAATTAAGCAACGCACATAGAAAATCGATACGAACACCGAACAGCAAATAGCAGAACTTCTATTATTATTCGCATATGCCAACAGTACATTATGCTTCCATAGATAGATCTCCTCTCACAATGATAATGATCATTACAATGCTTCCCGAAGGGGTTATAAATACTTTCCGACGAACCTTCCCGAAGGTATCCGTCGGCCAAGTACATTATACTCGTTACAAACTGTTTTACCCGTCAGCTACATAACAATACTTCTACCGAAAGGACCCGTCGGCCAATGCACAACTTCTGCCGATGACACATTTTGCAGATCTGCAAAAAAAAAAAAAGGCCCTTGTTCGGAGGTGTTTGTAGACGTGTGAGAGCTGGAAATTACTGTAGTCGTTTTTATTGTAGACCAAACACACAAGAAATTACTGACTTGCGATTTTCAAAAAAAACTCCCAAGAAAATATGCCATTTTTCCAAACGAATTTGCAGACCTTTGACTCTAAAACCCTAGCCGTGACTAGGTATTAGGAAGCAAGTATATGAAGAATAAATTCGAAAATAATGATTCAAAAATCTCAATTAAGAAATTATTATTTTCGAAAAATAATTCAACTATGCTTTGATACCATGTTACAAGATTCAAGAATTGGCAGATTAATGGATTTTCGGATGATTGATTGATTAACAAAGGAACAAATGTGTTCCTTATAAAGAATTACAAGGATGTTGTTTCTAAAAGAAACAACGTAGACTGAAGACAAAATTAGAAACAAAATTGAAGACAGGATAGGAAACATTCCTATCTAGACTGAAGGAAAAAGAGACATGATAGGAAACATTCCTATCTAGATTGAAAGACAGACTACAAACAAGTAGTTGACCATTATAGAAAGTATTTAACTAAGGAGATAATATCTTAATAAAGATATTAAACATATTATCTTAATACTATCCACATTCAAACCCCTTATTTATAGTCGAACAAAGGGGCATGTCATTCGAAGGGACATGGCCTTATCTAGGTCGACCCCTTACCAAAATAGATTCCCTTCAAAAATTGGTGCCCCTATTTGATGACTAATAGTTAGTAATTACCTAACTACAATTAGACAACTGAACATTAGTTTAATGTTCCCAAATAGATGCTGATGCATGTGAAGACATTAAATTATTTAAAGGCTAATTCAGTTTAGGGATATAACATGCTTAATCAGATCTTTTGATTTGAAGAAACTAATAAGTATATTGTTAGAGTTATTCAAGGATTAACATTCCCTCTTAACTTGATAATCATATTGAGAGATAACATATCTAGCCCATCAATTATGATGACTAAGCATAGATTGATACTCTATATCTATCTGAATCTTCTAAGCATGTGGTATCATTGGACACATGATACTTTCTCCATATTATTATACTTGTAATTGTTAGATTAGGTGAAAAACTAATCTCCCAAGAACACTGGCATGCATAACCCTGTCACATGGATGAAGCAAAGAACATAAGCAAAAAATAATTATGGAGGCCAAAAAGCCAGATCCATCTTATGGACATGCAAAGAGCAATATCTCCTATAATCCAATAAGTGAATGAATAAAATACAAAGAGGTGAATCCTTATAAAAGGAATCACAAAACCCTAACTAGGTTTGTGCATTATAATTAATATAAAACATTAATTATATGCACCTAAAAGCAAGCTTAAGAACTAGAGTAAGAAACCACTTAATTAACTAAATCAAGATGATCTAATTAATAAGTGAAACAAAATAATTACTCTAACACCCCCCTTTAAGTGAAGCTTGGGAAGAAGCTAACTTAGCAAAGCTATGAAAGCAGGAAAATGGGTCCCGACAACAAGGCTTGATCATGTACCCAATACAAGAAAAAGAACTAGATGAAAGAAACAAAGCCTCCAATCTAGGAAATGTCCCAAAGAAAGGAACAAGAAAGAGCATGAAGCATCTTTGAAGCATGAAGCTACAAACACTGTCAGAAGAAACTGCTGGAACCCCCACTGAAATAGTGCATGACTAGGTAGAGAAGACAAAGTTTGAAGAGCTGATCAATCGAAGAGGTGACCTCCAAAAGTAGGAATGAATGAGTGTCTATATAGTAGATGAACCATCTCACCGAAATGCATAGGTGCCTAGCCACTGCATCCGCTTAGTACATAGGAACAAAAATTGAATACGTAGATCACTCAACCGAACCAAGGAAGCAATAGAGCCAACAGGTGAACCCCCTCATAATGCTGAACAGGGAGAGGGGTGACAGGAACACTGAAATGCAATGCCAAAAACATCTGCAAGAAGAAGAATCAGGAACACCAACAGTGCAATAGAAGTACAAGCACAGGATAAAGGGCGGTGTCACCG
Organism: Cupressus sempervirens; assembly: GCA_028749045.1. Taxonomy (NCBI): domain Eukaryota; kingdom Viridiplantae; phylum Streptophyta; class Pinopsida; order Cupressales; family Cupressaceae; genus Cupressus; species Cupressus sempervirens. The sequence goes on from CM053792.1 coordinate 7,962,388, forward strand.
ACACATTGCATGGGCTAATGTCGTGGAAGAAAAATTCACTTGACAAAGGTGGATGAGCACAAAATGGCAAAACATCATGACCCCCCATGGCACTTTATAACTGAGTGCGAGTACAAACAAACACAAGGTGTACAAGATCCCAGATATGCAAAAGCAAGCACTTTATCTCAGTGTGTTTACAAAAAAAAGAATGCAACAGAATAGAAGCATACAATGCTCAGAAGTCAGAAAGAAGAGTGAGCCAAAAGAACAGAAGAAGAGATCCCAGGACCTGTAGAATCCAAGTAATCCACTAGAGTGCGAAAGTGCAAAACTCGGAGGAGAAAGAACTTGGAGCAGAATCTGGATAAAAGACCTCTGCAACTGAATAACTCACAGAACTAGCTTTCCAACGATATCTGGTGAGCCCAGAAAAGTGTTTGAATGAGCGAGATATGGCTCCTGGAAGGCAAAATAGAACATATGGCTTTGATTGCCAAAATAGGCAACCAGACTGCAACAAAAATAAAAAACACCTGTACCATCATCTCTGTCTTAGAACCAGCTTTTCGACGCATTTTTCGGATTGAAAAAATACGTCCGTATGCTCAAGTTACGGAAGAAAAACCGACAGGGCCTCTGAATGCAAGAAAAAATTATTTTTTTTAATAAAAAAAATAATAAAAAAAATTAAAAAACAAAAATCCCCCCCCACCGTCGGCGGAGCGGTGGCTGGGCGGCGGGAGAGAGGCGGGTTGCTGCGGGCCGCTGGGCGGTAACCGCAACGGTTCCGCTGCGGTTAACTAATCACGGCGGTAAAAAAAACTGCACTTTTATATTTTTTTGATTTTTGACGCCTCGTACTGCATGCAGGGGGTTATGCCCTGTCGAACAAAATTTTTTTGCCTCCCAGACCAACGGTGTCCAAAATGGACAAATTTTATATGGATTCTGGGGTTTTTGGGCCCTCTGAGCGCAACGGTGATGTCCGTTTGAGCCCAGAGTGACTAGAAAAAAGGTCACCCTTAAATCCACATAAAAAGCTTTTGAAACCCTTGAAAAATGCAGCTTCTGAAATGCTTCAACAAATCACGAATAGCGAGCAGCAAGCTTGCTCTGATACCATGTTAGATTAGGTGAAAAATTAATCTCCCAAGAACACCTGCATGCATAACCCTGTCACATGGATGAAGCAAAGAACAGAAGCAAAAAAAAATTATGTAGGCCAAAAAGCCAAATCCATCTTATGGACATTCAAAGAGCAATATCTCCTATAATCCAATAAGTGAATGAATAAAATACAAAGAGGTGAATCCTTATAAAAGGAATCACAAAATCCTAACTAGGTTTGTGCATTATAATTAATATAAAATATTAATTATATGCACCTAAAAGCAAGCTTAAGAACTAGAGTAATAAACCACTTAATTAACTAAATCAAGATGATCTAATTAATAAGTGAAACAAAATAATTACTCTAACAGTAATATGACTTATCACCTAGTCTTGTGATGACAGTATTGCATGGAATGCAATACACAGGATAAAATCTGGCAAGTGATTAGATTCTTCCTTTATCCAAGTTGTGATTCATAGGTACTGACAAGCCTATATCACAATATGATCCTGAGTTAAGATCTGCTAGTGCATAGGATAAAATCCGGAGAATGATTAAATTCTTCCTTTATCCAAGTTGTGACTCACAGGCAAAGAAATGTTTACATCACAATGTGATCTTGAACTCATCCAGATTTAATAGTAGTTTTATACTGGTCAGTACATTATTTTAGAGATTGTCATCTCTCATAATGTTTTTTATACAAGTGTTAATTATCTCAAAGATTGTCACGTCTTAGTTAATGAATACAAATGGTGAAGCCCATAACAGTCAATAGCCAGACAATAATAATTATAACACAAAATTATTTCATTAATAATTAAAGAATACAAATGTATTATAATTCAACCATACTAAGTCTTTTTCCCAAGTGATCTATCTTCACCCAAGAGAGAGGTTTGGTAAGAATATCTGCTCTCTGATTTTCAGTGCAAATGTTTTCTAATTTGACATTTTTTTTGTCTACTATATCTCTTACATAATGGTAAGGAGTTTCAATATGCTTGGATCGGTCATGGAAAAATGGATTCATAGAAAGCTTGATGGAACTTTGATTATCACAGTGAATGATAATGGGATTCATAGGTTGATTAAATGATCCCACGAGTAACTTTCTAAGCCAAATTGCTTCCTGAGAAGCCATTGCAACTGCAATGTATTCAGCTTCTTGTGGAACTTTGTGCTACTGATGACTACTTTCTGCATATCCACGATATCATTGCTAAGCCTAAACTGAAACAACATCCTGAAGTGCTTTTCCTATTATTAACACTTCCACCCCAATTTGAGTTTGTGAATCCATGTAAGTTTAAGTCAACTTTCTTATACTTAAAGCCCAAGGTTAAGAGTGCCTTGTAAGTATCTCATAATGTGTTTGACTACAACCAGGTGAATCTCCTTTGGCTCACACATGACTTAAGACATTAACAACATAGCAAATATCAGGTCTTGTATTTACCAAGTACATAAGAGACCCAATCATCTGTTTGTAAGGAGTAGAATCTATGAGGGGTGATTCTGCTGCTGCTTCCTTAAGTTTGTGTAGATTAGTCTCCATTGGAGAAGACATAGGTCAGCAGTTCCACATTCCAAATTTGTTGAAGATGTCTAATGTATACTTTCCTTGATTAAGTATGATGCTGTCAGAGTTTTGCCATACTTCCAGTCCTAGGAAGTAATGAAGGAGTCCTAAATTTTTTAAATATCAAATTCTTTGATTAGATCTTTCTTGCATTGATCTATAAGATGATCATCACCTGTTATTAGTAAATCATCAACATATAGTATCAAAATTATCATACCATCTTTATCCCGTTTATAATAGAGATTTGGATCAGCTTCATTTTTAGAGAATCCTAAACTGGTGAGATATGTATCAATTCTTTCATACCATGCCTCGCGAGCCTATTTAAGCCCATAGAGAGCTTTCTTGAGTCTGCAAACAAAGATTCTAGGATTATGAGTATCAAATCCTTCAGGTTGTTCCAAATATACCTCTTTTATAATCTTTCTAGTTAGAAGTGTTGTTTTCACATGCATCTGATGTACTTTCCATCCCTTCAATGCTGCAATAGCTAGGACTGCCAACTAGCAAAGGTTTCTTTATAATCAATTCCCTCCTTCTGAGAGAATCCTTTAGCTACGAATCTGGCTTTATATTTTTCAATGCTACCATCAGCAACATGATTGATTTTAAATATCCACTTAGAAGAAACAACAAATTTTCCCTTAGGCCTTGGAACAATTTTCCAAACATCATTCTTAATAATCGGTTGGTGTTCTTCTATCATAGCATCCTTCCAAGTTGTATGTTTAATAGCATCGGAAATATTAGTTGGCTTTGATTTAGATAAATTACTCAGGTTTGCAGCATAGCTAGAGAATCTTTTGGGTCTTTTGCTTTCTTTGAAGGTTCCTACTAGTGCAGAGAAGTCCTGTGCTTCTTCTATAGTTTTAAAGGCTCAAAGTCATCTTTTCTTAGGATTTTGAGTTTCCTCAAGATTGAGATTTTGAATTTCACCTTCAATTTCTTCAATGTTCTCCCTCTGAAACTTAGATTCATGATTTTCTTCAGAACTTGGTATATGAGAGGGATCTTCAAAACCTAGGGTTCTTTTGAATGCAAGATCTTCTTCAAAGATAACATCTCTACTAAGTTCAGTGTTCTTTTGACTAGGTATGTAAATTCTGTATGCTTTAGATATTTCACTATACACGATAAAAATACCTTTCCTCTCAAAGAGTTCTAACTTAGTTCTCTTCTCTTTTGGAACATGTATGTATACTGGGCACCCAAATATCCCAAGATGACTTATATTTGGTTTAACCTTAGAAAAGACTTCTTCAGGAGTTTTATCTCTAAGGTGGGAGTTAGGAGTAATGTTTTGAATATTGACAGCAATACATGAGGCTTCTGCCCAAAGATAATATTCTAAATTTTGATCAAGTATCATAGCTCTTGTTGCTTTTATAATTGTTCTATTCTTCCTTTTTGCTACCCATTTTACTGTGGGTTATAAGGAATGGTATACTCCCTCTTAATTCTTGCTTATTTACAAATTTTTTTAAACAAATTTGAAGTATATTCCCCTCCATTATCAGACCTAAGAGTTTCAATTTTGTGTCCTGATAAGTTTTTAGTTAAGGATTTAAATTCTTTAAATCTTTTAAGGATTTTTTCTAATTCTTTACATTTTAAGAAGTAAATCCATGCTTTCCTAGAGAAATCATCTATAAAAAGTATATAGTACCAGAATCCTCCAAGAGGAGGAGGAAACATAGGTCTACATAAATTTGAGTGGACTACTTCTAAAACATTGTTAGTTTTTTTAGTGCTATCTTGAAATGAACTTTTGGTGTTCTTACCTAGAGTGCATTCTTTGCATATGTTCGAATGATCCTTAATCAACTTAGGTAAACCAATAACCATCTTCTCCATAGTCGATGAAGCTTTGAAGTTTAGACGTCCTAACCTTCTATGCCACATTTCATTTATATCAGCAGCTTCATGAATTAAGGCTTGAATAGGTTGAATAGGTTTTATATTTAATTCATACAGGTATCCCTTTCTTTGACCAATTAACTTTGATTTATTAAATGAAGAGCTCTTAGACCAAGTCATTACTTTACCATCCATGAATGCAACCTTGTGTCCATCATCTTCAAGTGCTGTAATAGAGATTAGAGTCCTCTTGATTTCTGGTACATAGAGTACTACTTTGAGATGAAGAGAAATGCCTGACTTTAGTTTCAAAGTGCAGTTCCCAATTCTTTCAACAGGATGAGTGGAATTATCACCTATAGTAACTTCGTCATTAACTTCTTCTAATATTGAGTCTAGTACTTCTTTGTATCCTGTAATGTGTCGAGATGATCTACTATCAATTACCTAGGCTTTGCTTGATAATTCACTTGATAGTGCTGAATACAATACACGTTTCTCAGGATCATAATTTTCCTCTTTCTTAGTAACGTATGTACAGTTTACTTGTTGCTTTGAATTCTCAGGGCAATTAGATTTATAGTATCCAAATTTTTCTTATTTGAAGAATTTTTAATTTTGGATAATTCTCTCTTAGGTTTGCCATTTCTTTGATTACCCTTTTTCTTGAAGTGCTTCTTCTTACCTTTATAGGAATTTGTATTGAGAACATGAAATTCTTCATCTTCAGTTTTCAATTTCCTTCCTTTCTTGAGTTGCCTAGATTCTTTTTGAAGGCAATCTCCTTTAAGTCTATTGAAGTTTGGAAGTTTGTCTCTAGCACTTACTCCTTGTGAGAGTATATTTAATGAATCTGGTAATTTATCTATTGCCATTAATCTTAGTTCTTCATCATCAATTATGTACCCAATGCTTGTAAGTTCATCCCTTAAACTAGCCACCCTTAGGAAGTATGAATTCATAGATTCTCCCTTCCTTATTTTTATATGATTTAGTTGCCTTTTTAGTGAAAGGGTTCTAGTTGCATTATTAACCTCATAAGCATTTATTAATGCACTCATCATATTGAATCCTGTTGGATGTTTCATTAGCATAGGTACTATTTCATTTTTAACTCCATCTAATATGATTTTCATGGCTTTCCTGTTTCTTTTGATCCAGTTAGTTTTATAAGGATCAACACCAGGTTCCTTGGATTCCTTATCAACAAATTGTGTTACATCATTTTTTTCAAGAGCCATCATAATTCTAAATTTCCATGCAATGAAGTGATCTTTCCATCAAATCTATCTTCAGGTCTGATTGCATTACTCATTGTATGTAGAAGAATGAGGCTAGATATGTATTAAATCTGATTATCAATTTGCAGAGCCAAGGTTCGACTACCAAAGCTCTGATACCATGTAAGATTTCTGCAAATTCTGATAAAATAATACTGATGAAATACCTTCTTCTTGCTGCTAATGGTTCTTAGAATATTCAGGACAGAATATTAATTGCTTTGGAGAATAGTATATTATTCTGAAAATTGTTTTATAACCCTGCTATAGATCACCTAAGGTAGATATGCTATAAGTGCAGACTTGTATATTGAATGTGTGCCTTCTATCCACATTCAAACCTTTTATTTATAGTCTAACCAAGGGGCATGTCCTTAGAAGGGACATGACCTTGTCTAGGTTGGCCCCTTTGCAAAATAGATTACCCTTCAAAAATCGGCGCCCCTATTTGATGACTAATAGTTAGTAATTACCTAACTACAATTAGGCAACTGAACATTAGTTTAATGTTTCCAAATAGATGCCAATGCATATGAAAACATTAATTTATTTGAAGGCTAATTCAGTTTAGGGATATAACATGCTTAATCAGATCTTTTGATCTGAAGAAACTGATAAGTATATTATCAGAGTTATTCAAGGATTAACAAGAAGAATGGAGCTGATTATTCTAGGTAAACGAAATCCTAAGAAATTTTGGAACGAGCTGCAACAAAAGAGAAAACAAATTGAGATCAAAACAGAAAAGACCATGAGAAGCTTCTAAATAGTAAAAAAGATGTGTATGTGAGAATGAGAAGAATGGAGCTGATGACTCTAGGTAAACAAAATCCCAAGAAATTTTGGAAAGAGCTGCAACAAAAGAGAACAAATTGTGAACAATATCATGGGACCTCAATGGCTCGAATATGCAAGGAGATTATATGAGTGAGAGGAAGATAAACATAGACCTCCGGAAATCAAGAACACATTTTTTTGACAATGAAGACAGCTCACAAGGCATAAAAAGATTAGCCAAGGGAAAGGCTCAAGATGTTGATGGGCTGCAAGTTGAGCATCTAAAATGGTGCAGCGAAATCTTGACACCACATATATATTGCATCTTTAATAATGTAAATAATGAAGGGTTTCCTGAAAATTGGTCTGCTAGCATGGTGATTCCCCTTCACAAAAGTGGGGACATAAATTATCCATCAAACTATCACACTATTATGATTAATCCACTTCTGGGAAGCTCTTTGGTAGCATGGTCAAACATAAAATGAGCAAATGGGCTGAATCGGAAGGTAGAAGGGCTAAAGGATAGGCTGGTTTCTGACCAAAGCATTGCACTATTGATCATGGGGTTACTCTCCGATTCTTGGTTGAAAAAATATGGAATACAGTGTTGCAAACGTAAATGGCAGAATACTTGACTTATTAATTAGAGATCAAATGATCTATATATACAAAGAGGAGAGTCGAATAGAATAGAAACTTTCTATTCTAGACTACACCTAAATATTAGAAACATTCTAATATTTATAGAGATACAGTAAGATACAATAGTGAGCATTAAAAACAAACATAAAGATTATTCTAATACTCCTCCTTAATGCTCAATCTATTTACTACACCAATAGATCCCCTGAATTTAACAAACTTCTCAGGACCAAGGGGTTTTGTAAAATTATCTGCTGGTTGCTCTGAGGTAGGGACATAGAGTAACTGAATAGATCCATCTTCTACTAACTGTCAAATGTAATGGCAATGAAGCTCTATGTGCTTGGTTCGTTCCTGAAACACTAGGTTCTTGGCAAGTTTGAGTACTCCCTGATTGTTTGAAAACAAAGAAGTCGGAACTGCTTGAGGAATATGCATATCTGCAAGCATCTAATGGAGCCAAATTGCTTCACAAGCTGCCTTAACAGCTCCTCTATATTTTGCTCTTATACAGGAGAGTGCCCATGCCTGTTGCTTCTTTCTAGTCCAGTTAATTGCTGTAGATCTGATATTGAACACATAGCCAGAAGTAGATTTCTTATCATCAACTGAGCCGGCCCAATCGGAATCGGTGAATCCACTAATCTGAGGAGTAGCACTCCTTGTAATGTCCCCTCTTTAGTTCGACATGGCATTGATCATGGATTTGCCTATTCCAGACTCTCGTAGGCAAATGGTGTGGAAAGAGAGTCAATTCTGCGGATCAGATAATCACATCTTGCTCTTGAAGAAGTGTTAAGAGGTTATATTTTATCATTATGTGATATTGGGGCCCACATGTTATTATTTTAATTTGAGTTGCACTTTTTATTTTATAAAATTACTTTATTATAAAAAAGTGCATTATAATGAGAAATTATAAAGGATGTTTCTAGAAGTTCTAGCAACTTCTTAGAAAAGTGAATAAATAGAGGGCTGGGCCTCTCATTTGGACATGCTTGGATTGGAGAACTCTTCTACTTCTTCATTGTGAAGACATTTGTGGACTTTGGATCTGCAAATTATTCGATCTTTGGGAACGAATCACTCCCTTGGATTGGCGACTTTGAGGGTGTGAAATATCACCTGAATTGTTGCATAATTGGAGTTGGTATTCAGCCATCTCATTGGAGCTTATTGAGAATTCGTTGTTAGGGTTTGTTTTTGGTTGGAATAAGGATTTCAGATTTGCCCTATCATTGGAGAAGCATTTGACAAGAGTTTGAAGACAGAATAAGTGCATTTTCAGAATTGGCAAAGCAGGGTTCGGAACCACATAATTGCTCATATCTCCTCAACCCCTTGGAGTTATTTTTTATGGTTTTACAGGGTTACTACCTAACCCTAGGCGCCCATTTTCCTTGCATTTTGGGGGTCCCAAAACCCTAATATTATTTTATTTCAGTAGCCGTACAGGTACGGCCTGGTACGGCCCTGCTAGTTTGGGCAGCAGCAGCAAATTAAGGACAGTTTGGGGGTGCGGTTGGAGGTCTTCATCAACGATCTGCAGCAAAACGTAGTGTTCTTCCATAGTTCTTCAAACCAGGTTCTTGCATTCTGAAATATATGCCAATTTTTGGGTAAATTTGCTGTCATACAGTCATTGTAATAATCAGTCCAGAATTGGTAATAAAATAATTTCAGAATTTATTGCATTGTAATTGAAATATCGTTCAAAGGCTTTATATATATTGTAATTCTGCGATTATATTCTGAAAGTATCAAATCTGAAATTGCCATATTCTGAATATTGTTACTGTTATTATTCATTACATGCCAAGTGTTTGACAAAATTCCTAAGTTCAATTTGAGGGTTTCAATGGCCTTTATAGAGAGGGTCATTACACTCCTTGCGTAAAGAAGACCATAATCTGAAGTACCATGTACATAGCGCAACACACGTTTCATTGTAATCCAATGATCAGTTTTGGGGTTCGTCATGAACCTTGAGATGTAGCTGACTGCAAAACTGAGATTAGGTCTAGTAGTAGTAAGGTAGATAAGACTACCTACTAGTTGCCTGAAGAGTGTTTCATCTACAGGAGGAGAATCAAATTGTGCGGACAATTTCAGACCAGTCTCCATAGGAGTGGAGGCAGGTTTGCAATCCTACATTCAAAACCTGTTAAGCAAATTTCTAGCATACTTGGACCGAGACAAAAAAATACTATTGTCAGTCTGCCAAACCTCAATACCTAAACAATAATGAAGCAATTCGAGATCTGTCATATCAAAAGTTCTGCATAGATCTTGTTTGATTTTTGAAATCAAATGTTTTGAATTCCTAGTAATGATCAAATCATCCACATAGATAGCAAGAAAAAGAATATCATTACCAGAGTGTTTAATATACAGATTACTGTTTGACGGGCTATGTTGAAATCCCCTGAGCAACCAAGTACTGATCAATCTTTATGTACCAAGCCTAAGGGGCCTGTTTAAGACCATAGAGGGCCTTTTGGAGTCTACATACATTTGGTTCTAAACCGGCAACCTTGAAACCTGGGGGCTGTGTCATGTAGACTTTTTCTTGTAATTCACCATTGAGAAAAACACTCTTCACATCCATCTGATGAACTTTCCAACCATATTGAGCTGCAATGGCAAGAAGAAGGCGGATAGTGCTCATCTTGGCTGTCGGGGCAAAGTTCTCCTCATAGTCAATGCTTTCGCGCTGGGTGAATCCTCGAGCAACAAGTCTAGCTTTGTATTTGTCCAAGGTACTATCTGCATGGTACTTGACCTTATAGACCCATTTACAGCTAATGGGTTTCTTCCTAGGAGGGAGATCTGAAAGAACCCAGGTGTGATTCTTTTGAAGACTCTGAAGCTCAATATCCATTGCCTGTTCCCATTCTAGAATTCCCTTGGCCTCTGCATATGTCTGGGGCTCAGGGATATTGTGGATGTTGGCCATAAGAGCAACATTAACTATGTTGTGTTGAATGCTCTTATTTCTGGAGGTTTTACCCTTAATGAGTTCATCAGGATGAAGATCACTAATCGTTTGAGTCTACCATTTTGGCTGAAGAGTAAAGGAGCCAATATTAGATGCTGTCGGAATAGCTGGATGAGGAGCAGGAGCAGGAGCTGTATTATGTAGAGGTGGCTGAGGTGGTGTATCAGTAACATCAGATGACTCGTATAAAATAGAAGGGCCCAAGTCAGAGATTGCTAAAGACTGAATCTCAGAATGCGGCGAGGAGGTAGAGAGCTGAAATGATCCGAGTTCCTCATCAAACACAACATCACGATTGAAGATTAAATGATTAGTGTTTACATCAATCAGTCTGTAGGCTTTATGTGTGTGACTGTATCCTGTAAACATGAGTTTTTGGCTTTTGGAATCCAACTTAGCGTTTGGCATCAGGAATCCATACATATGCTAGAGAGCCAAAAAACTTTCAAATGGTTGATCCTAGGTTTGCGACCAGACCAGGTTTCCTTAGGAGTCTTATGGTTAACTTCAAGGGTGGGTGATCGGTTAAGAAGGTAGATAGCTGTGGATACTGCTTCTGCTCAATATTTTTTGGGAACATTTCTATGTTCTAGCATAACCCGAGCCATTTCTGTGATGGTACGGTTTTGACACTCTACAACATCGTTTTGCTGAGGGGTGTGAGGTGTGGTGAATTGACGTCTAATGCCAGGAGTAGTACAGAAGGTAGAGAAAGCAGAAGAACAGATTTCCCCCCCATTATCGGTCCTAAGAGTACGGATGGGGGAAGGGCTTTAAATTGCTGAAATACAAGAAAAGCATTTGATTTTTGCTTAAGAAAATATACCACATTTTGTGATTGAAATCATCAACAAAGAGTAAGAAGTACCTATTCCCAGTAACAGAAGGAGTATTCATAGGACCACATACATCAGTGTGAACCAGCTGGACTACTTTAGATGTTCACCATGATTCACCATTCTTAAATGGTGTCCAATGTTGCTTCCTTGCTTGGCAAGCTCTGCAAACGCGATGGTTCTAGGTCTGGATATTAGGTAGGCCATGGACTAAATTATCTCGAGCAAGTTGTGCTAGATATTGAATGTTCAGGTGATTGTATCGCTAATGCTAGAGGTTGCCGAGAGTGGATGATTTGGCGATGAAGGCACGCTCAAGGGAATCGCTTGAATCTACAAGACTATAAATACCATGATCCTCAAGATCGACAACAAGTGTAGTGCGAGAAGCACAATCAATAATTGAACACTTATTTCCACAGAAAACGACATCCAACTGAGGGGAGTGCTTCATAATTTGACTAACAAACAAAAGATTATGTTTCATGCCAGGAACATGACATACATTAAGGAACATGAGTCTTCTTCTTTCGGACTAAATCTGAACATTGCCCTTGTCGACAGTATTGTATTCTTCGCTGCCTCCAAAGATTATTGAGTTAGAATAAGGAGTGAATTCAACAAACCAATCACGCCTGTGAGTGAAATGTCGGGAGGCATTGAAATCTACGTACCAGGTAGAAGATTTCACATGATCTGCAGGTATGCTGGCCATAAAGGCATGGTAGATAGATTCTTTTTGCTCTGAGTGTTGGGCAGCATTGGCTTGCTTTTTAATTGAGTTTGATTTCTGATGCTGCTGACACAGATGCTCATAATATGTGAATATCTCAAATGGCACAAACTTCGAGGTAAAAAAATGAAAGACCCAGAAAAATTAGAGGACCTAGAAGAGAGCTCGAAAAACCTATAAATTATATATTGTCGAAATTTGGATTCGTTGGCTTAAAAATCGGTGCACAAAAATTGAGGCACCCAAAAAAATCTAACGACAACCCATTTGAGATCTCGAAAAACCCACCAAGAATATGTATTCAAAATATTTTTCCAACCCCAAAAATTAGGGTTTCGGCCAAAACCCTAGCAGGCGGATTGGAGAATCAATTTTGCAAAAAAATGGCAATTTCTTGAAAAGAAATGGCCGATTTTTTTCTCAGATTTTTGGCACAGAGCGAGATTTGCAAGTAGAGATTAGTTTGGCCTCTGAAATCCTCCAAAATCCGTTAAAAAAGACGTGTGAATGGGAGGCAAATCAACAACAAGAACAAACTCGCGTGCAGACGCGTTTGGCGATTTTCATCAACCCTAGTTTAGGAATTTTCTCCAGACCGAAAACCCAGGCAAAAACCGCGATTTCGTAGACGATTTACAGACCTGAATTTCAAATTTTGTAGACGATTTGCATAACCAGACGCAACAAAAGAAATCAGGATTTTTAGAGAGAAATTTTGAAAAAACAAAACAGATAATTTCAATAAAGAAATTATAATTTTTTTGGAAAAATTACTCTAGCTCTAATACCATGTTACAAACGTAAATGACAGAATACTTGACTTATTAATCAGAGATCAAATGATATATATATACAAAGAGGAGAGTCGAATAAAATAGAAACATTCTATTCTAGACTACACCCAAATATTACAAACATTCTAATATTTATAGAGATACGATAAGATACAATAGCGAGCATTAAAAAGAAACATAAAGATTATTCTAATATACAGAGGGTGCTTGGGCTTTTAATTGCTCTGTGGATTCCAAAAGGCTTTCGACACAGTACCATGTGACAAACTTTGGCTCATAATGGAAGAGCTGAAAATTCCTATTGAATTTAGAGCTGCAATACATATACTTTATGAGCAGGTCATGGCTAAAATCAGAATTATGGATGGGATGTTAGAGTGCTTTGGTAGCGATATAGGTGTCAAATAAGGATGTCCCCCTTCCCCAACCTTGTTTGGGTTATATATCAACAAGCTAGAAGAATGTTTAGACAAGAACAATGGGGATGGGGTTCAACTAGCTAATTACGTGATAAAGTTACTTCTATATGTAGATGACCTCATTTTAATTGCTAAAATTGCCGAGGGTTTGAAGGAACACTTGAATGCACTTATGCCTTTTGTCAGTTGGCTTTGATGTAAGTGAACACTAGCAAAACCGAAGTGATGATTTTTTCTTTGAAGGGAATAAGAAGCAACAAAACAATTTCCTTTTTGATGACAACCCATTGGAGATTGTGGAGGAGTACAAGTATCTTGGAACCGACTTCCATAAAAAACTCAGTTGGGAAACTTGTAGAGCAAAAAGAATTTAGGGAGGATATAAAGCATTATATTCTTTACAAAATAGATGTAGGAATGCAGAATTATGGGGCTATAAAACCAAAAAGATACTCTTCGGTTTGTTGGTTGCCCCGGTGATCCTATATCAATGTGAGATTTTGATGTAGAGAGCACAACAAAAGTGTGCTATATGGGCCTTTCATAAAACTTTGAAATTATAGGTATGGATTCACATTTATAATCTTTTCCAACTTTTCAAATGAATGCAAGAATGTTGCAACTTTTAAGAATGATTTCTCAATGAGGTAGAACTTAAAACCCTCAATCAGTCATTAATAACTTCCATAAATGAAAGAATTAAACCAATCCTTTCTGTGATATTAAATAACACTGAGTTAAAAACATTTTCTCCAAGTTATAGCCAAATTCAAGCAAGGAAACAAAAGTTATTGTAATTTCCTCAAAACTGTTCATATTATGACAGAATCTGACCAGTCTTCACAAAAACAGCCATAACTTCTTCCAAACGTAATGAAAATAATCCAAACGAAAACCAAATCAAAGCTAACTCATATACCTTTCTGAAAATATAATTTTCAAGTCTGTATCATTCCAAATGCGTTTGCATCAACCAAAACTTGGACTTTGACAAATTTGCAGTTGACTTGGCTCCAAGATCGCCAAATGTTTACCGTATGGATTAATTAAGCAACGCACACAGGAAATCGATAGAACACCGAACAACAGATAGCAGAACTTCTATTATTATTCGCATATGCCAACAGTACCTTATGCTTTTCTCATATGATATGATAATGATAAGATGAATACAATGCTTCCCGAAGGGGTTATAAATACTTTCCGACGAACCTTCCCGAAGGTATCCGTCGGCTAAGTACATTATACCCGTTTACAAATTGTTCACCGTCGGCTACATAACAAGAACTTTCCTGAAGGAACCCGTCGGCCGATACACAATTTCTACCGACGACATCATCCCCCCCAAAAAGAAAAGTCGTCTCCTGACGACTAGCAAAATTACGAGACAATCCATACTGAAGAATAGAAGAAATACTAGAGAGAAGGAGGGGTCCCAGAAGAGTGTTGTTGACGACGCAACTCATACACCTGGTCAGTCCGGATGCGCAGATCTGTCTGAATCTGTGAATTAACTTCGACGGCCTCCTTCAGGAGAAGCGCAACATCCATAGCTTGTCTCTTGGCCAACTGTAATTCATGCTCTGTTGCATCTTTATCCCGGAGAGCTGCGTCCTTCTCCTGTACCACTGCAGCCATATCCTTCAAGAGTTTTGCCCGCTCTGCTACCCATGCTGCCTGCTGGTCGGCCAAATCAGTGGCTAACTTTTCTCTGGCCTCTTTTTCAACTGCTAGGGATCTCTGAGCTGCAACACTGTCTGCGGCCCTATCCGCCTCCGCACGCTGCCGTGCATAGTAAACTTCTTTGTACAGTCCCACGATCTCATGTGCCAACTTCATCATTGGAGTGTTACTCGGTCCCAGCTCTGGTTCAGTGGCCCAGTCTGCCAACATCTCTGGTGTCTCAATGGTCGGCCAACCTCTATCTACAAAACAAGTTTGAAATCGTTCAGGACAAATCCTACGAATATACGTTCGAATCAAATGCCACTCCTTTCGTCGAGTGAGAGCCTGAATGGCCACATCATGCCCCTTCTTCAATGCAGACTTCATGGTCCTGAGGTAGTCCCTGCACCTGTCCTCATCCGACCCATAATCCTCCTTGGCGAAGTCCTCGAATGACCATTCGGAGTCACTATTGTCCTCCTTATCAGCGGGAGCCACGTCCACATCCGGTGCCACCTCCTCTGCTGTTGGTGCAATCACGGCATGTGGCGTTCCCTCCTCCTGAGTCTGGGGCTGTGGAATAGGTGTTACTTCAGAATAGCTGGGGGACTGAATGGATGGGCCACGCTTGTCAGGGACGAGTTGGAACTGTTGCCTCAGAAAAACACTGGCTCTATCCATAACCTCTGGCTGTGCTGGGTCCGTACACTCCTGTGCTCCTCCGTCTGATACGTTCTCTACTGGGGGTATCTGGGTTTCTGCTGACGGTGCTACTGTAACAACTGCTGCTGGCTGACTTAGGGCAGACGCCCCGGGTGGTGCTACCGGAAGAGCTTCAGGAGCTGACGAAGTCTCACGGTCCACGGGTGCGGCTAGGTGGGCGAAGTCGACCGCAAATCCTGCCCCTGGTCGGATAGGAGAAGGCTGTACCCCATGTTGCCATGGTACGGCTAGTGTAACTGCCTGGTGGGATTCTCCAGTCATCAATATCGATTGCCGAGTTTGTCCAAACCCTGGAATGTGAGCCATGTGCAGACCCCGAGGTGTCAATTCGGCAGTCATAGGGACTGTAGTACGCGGAAATAGCAAGGGAGTAGCCGTGACGATCTGAACCTCTTCATCATCCTCGCCCTCCCCTTCGTCTTCTTCCATACTGTCTTGCTCAGAAGATGTCTCCTGTCGGCCACTATCACTATCTCCTGCCCTGTCTACCCGTGGCCTCTTTTGACCTGCTGAACCCTTCTGCCCAGTGATTGTGTCCAAGTGCTTCCATTGCATGATAGGACGTTCTCTTGGAGCCAATGGTCCAGACTTCGCCTCTAACTCTTCTGATGGAATCACCCGTGCTATAGCATCCAAAAATAGACCAATGGCGTAATGAGGCATATAGAATGTCTTGTGCTGGAGAGTCATGAATTCATGCATCCGTTCAGCTAGCACAGACGCCCAATTATACACTTTTCCAGTCATTATGCCGTTCATCATAGATACTTGCGGAAATGTGATATCCGATGCCCTGGAGGATCCCGTAAGCCTGCTTTTAACCAAGTCCATTAAACACCGCCATGGCCCTTCCTGAATGTCAGTTTTCTTTAAACCCCTTCCCTTGGATGTCTCGGCTAATGCCGCCTGTTCTGCTTCAGTCAAATCCCCACAAACTAACCTGATTAAAAATAGCTTCCCATCCTTTGGAATTTTTTTCGGCTGAATCTTTCTGCCCTGCTGCCCTGGAATGCCAAAAACCCTGTGAAATCTGTTGCTTTGAATGATACCACTAAGTTCCGTCCCAGATACTGAAATGTGCTTCTGCGAGAGGTTCTGTCATATGTTTCAATCATGGTACGCAGATACCCTTCATAATCTCGAATGCAAAAAACAGGCATCTGAATGGCCCATTCCACCTGCGCTTTTCTGATGCTTGCTTTAACTGGATGGTCCTCAGGGGTTTCTTGCCACCATTTCCGGCAATCTGTTCCATTTAATCCCTCAAATTGTATGGTCTGTGGTGTGACTTCTGCTGCTGTAGGTGCTACCGGCTTACGCTTCTCCTTGTTGCTACTCGAACCCACATTCAAATTGCCTATACCTGCCATGCTCCTCCTGGCTTCCTCAAGTTTGGCCTGCGCTAATTGTTTTTTCCACTGCCGTTTACCTGCAGACTCCATTATCTCTTTTTAATGGTCTCCCCAAATCCGTACAGTGAGAAATTAGTCCGTACGGTGAAGAGTTCTTTCAAAAATATGTATGGAAAATCCCCATCCGTACACGCAGGAAGAGATTGAAATCCGCTCAAGGTAGAAGTTGGAAGAAGAATAAAATAAGAAGCCGTACCTCACAAATCCGTACCAAAGTTTCCCTCCTCAGGTCCGTATGGTGGTTGTTTTTATTACCCGCCTGTGAAAAATGCAGAATCCCTTCAGTTCCTCTCTTCCTGAAATCCGTACACCACAAGGGAAGTCCGTACGGTGAGAATTAAGGTGTTTTGTGAACCGTACTCCACTTAGGAAATCCGTACGGTCTCTTTAAAACCGTACCATTCCCCAACTTCCGTACTCAAAAACTGTACGGCACCTTTTAAACCTGTGTTCCCTTTCAGAAATCCGTACGATGCAAAATCGTACGGTGCCTTTAACCCGTAACAAAGCCGTACGGTCAGGTATCTTTCTTTTAAAAAACCGTACTCCCTTTAAGAAATTCGTACGGTGTAAAAAACCGTACGGTGTTTTTTAAAATTTTTTTTTTTTTTTTTTTAACTGCAAAAAAAAACAGTTAATTTTCCGTTCGACCGTCGTCAGCATCAGTCTGCAGTGACGGAGGGGTCTTGCGAAGGCCATTTCTTGATGCAGAAGTCTTCCGGTCGTAATAGATTTTCAACTTCGACCCATTCACCGCTTGAGGCACTTCATGTCCATCTAAAGTCCATAATTTGATTGCTCCATTGTCCCCTACTTCTCGAATTTGGTACGGCCCGACCCACTTAACCTTGAACTTACCCGATTTGATCTCATTTCGACCGTCGTACTTTAATACCCACTGTCCGGGCTGAAACTTGTTTAGCTTCAGGTGCTTATCGTGCCATGCCTTTCGCCTATTCTGTGTTACTTCAGTCGCCCACTGTGCCAATAATCGCTTTTCCTCTAACTTGTTCAGTTTATACAACCGCTCTCTTAAGCTTTCCATGTCGCCCAACTTGTTGTCTAGTGCTATCCGCAAGCTTGGTATCATAAATTCCGCTGGTACTACGGCCTCCTGTCCAAACATCAGTTGGAACGGCGTGTGTCCGGTTGTGACTTTGTATGCCGTGCGGTAAGCCCACAGAGCAGAAGGTAATTTCTCCTCCCAATCTTCCCCTTCGATGGCGCAGGATTTGTATATAATTGATACCAGGATTTTGTTGGTAGCTTCGGCTTGTCCGTTTGCCCTTGGGTAGTACGGACTTGACAGCGAATGGTAAATTTTGAACTCCGTGGTGAGCAGCCGGATCACATGGTTTACAAAATGTCCTCCTCTATCGCTGGTTAATTGTAATGGAATGCCGTACCTAGTAATAATCTGCTCATAAATAAACTGTGCTGTACTTACCGTCGAGTTGTCTGGTAGTGCACGCGCCTCCACCCATTTAGTCAAGTACTCCGTGGCAACCACAATGTAATGGCATCTTCTGGTTCGGCTGGTCTTCAGGGGTCCTATAAAGTCCAAACCCCATCGTTCAAAAAGTTCCTGAGCATGAGAAGGATTCAAAGGCATGAAATCTCTTTTCAAGGGTTTTCCAGCTCGCTGGCATGTATCGCATGCGACAACCCATTCCCTGGCGTCATTGTATACTGTTGGCCACCATAATCCTGCTAAAAGTATTTTTCGTGCAGTTGTGTCCGGCCCCATGTGTCCTCCTGCCGGTCCTTCGTGCGCTTCCTGCAGTATCCGTGCAATCTCCTCCTTCAGAACACAACGCCTTAGGATCTGATCGGGTCCCATTTTATACAACAATCCATTAATCAGCTGAAATGTTCCACTTCGGATCACCAACTTTCGTTTTTCATTAGGTGGCATGGTATTTGGAAACTGGCCTGTGGACAAGTATTCGCCGATGCTTGTATACCATTCTGGGAGTGCAGCGATCTGAAATAGCTGTGCGTCAGGGAAGTCATCATTTACACCGTCTGCCGGTTCCCCTGTTCTGATACGTGATAAATGATCTGCGTTTACATGTTTTCTTCCGGGTCGGACAATGATTTTGAAAGTAAACTCCTGCAACAGAAGTAGCCATCGGCTGATTCGGCCTTGAATGACTGGTTTGTTGATCATATACAATAGGGCCTGATGATCTACATAGAACACAAATGGAGTGGCCAGCAAGTAATGTCGGAATTTCTGTACAGCATAGACCATCCCCAAGGCTTCCCGTTCGGTGGTGCTATAATTTTGTTCAGCTTTTGATAGCAACCGACTGGCGAAATAGATCGGATGATCCAAGCCATGGCTTCCCGTCTGTGCGAGGGTTGCTCCAATTGCATAGTTTGATGCATCTACATGCACGTGAAACTCCTTCTTCCAATCTGGATATATTAAGATAGGTGCTGTAGCCAGCCGTACCTTAAGTCCCTCAAAGGCTTCCTCCTGCTGCTTGTCCCATCGGAACGATTCTGTCTTGCAAGTTAATCTATCCAATGGATATGCTATTTTGGCAAAATTTTTGATGAACCGTCTGTAATACCCTATATGTCCAAGGAAAGATTTTACCTCTGTCACATTGGTGGACGGTTGCATCTCCAATATGACCCGTACTTTGTCCGGATCTGTCTTTAGTCCCTCCTTACAGACGATGTGTCCGAGTAACCTTCCGTGCGGGACCATAAATCGGCACTTTTTCGGGTTCAGGGCCAAACGTGCACGACGACACCTTTCCATACATTCGCCCAGGGCTGCCAGATGTTTATCCTCCGTACTGAATACGGACCAGTCATCCAGGAACGCCTCAAAGTTTCCGACGGACATCTTGTTAAAAATGTGTAGTATGATCCGTTGAAATGTAGCAGGCGCATTGCATAGGCTGAACGGCATCCGATTGTAGGCATAGACTCCATCTTCTACGACAAATGTCGTCTTCAGTTTATCCTCTTCTGCGATTGAGATTTGATTGTAGCCGGAAAAACCATCCATAAATGAGTAGATCTCCTGTCCTGCTACCTCCTCCAGAATGCTATCCGTGAATGGGATCGGGAATGGATCCTTGATGGTGACCGCATTGAGACATCGGAAATCAACACATATGCGTATCTGAATGGAGTCCTTCTTTAGGGAGATCACGATCGGAGAGACCCATTCGCTGGTTTGTACTTTGAAAATAATTCCAGCTTCTAACATCCGATTGATTTCTTCCGTAACTCGGGTCGCATAATTTTTGTTCATTCTGTAGGGCCTTTTCCGTACGGGTATTGCTCCTTCGATCAATGGAATGCGGTGCACACATAATTCGGGTGGTACGCCCTTCAGGTCCTTGTATGTCCATGCAAAGACATCCTTATATTCTAAAAATATTTTGAAGGCCGCTGCTTTTAGTACTGGGTCCCAATTGTCCCCTACTAATATGGTCCGTGGTTCAGCTTCATCTCCCAAATTCATGGTCTGCAACACGACTTCATTATACTTGATGGGTTCTCCTTCAGTGAACTGATGTGCCGGGGTCACATCGAGTGACGCATCTCCTTCCTTTATTTCAGTAAATTCTTTTGGGAAGGCATTGATCTTGTTTTCTTCTATTGTTAGTATATTGCAGGTTGGAAACAATTCATAATCCTCTATCTGCCAATGGTACAGACCATTTACTGAATCCAAATCGTCGTCTCCTTCCAGCCGTAAAACTCCCTCCTGATCTGGTTCCATACTTTGCCCTTTTTCATCCTCTTCCCCCTCGGAATCTGACGAAGGGCCTTCTTCCCCGACCATTTGAGTGTGCAAATCAATGACATACTTTCGGCCTTTGCTTTCCAATGATAAAGTATTTTTCTTCCAATCGTGCTTTGCTTTTGCTTGTATCAGCCATCCCCGACCCAAAATGGCGTCGTACCCCTTCCGCTTGAGAGGAATCACAACGAAGTCCAATAAGAATGGTTGTGTTCCGATTGTCACTGGTTGCGCTGTGAGTATGCCCAAGGGCTTGATTTCGTGTTGATCGGCTGTTAACAGCTGGAAGGTAGGTGGCCATAATGTCGGCCGTCCTAACTTTTTCCAAGTATCCTCTGGTAACACATTGACACCGGATCCTCCGTCGATGATCGTGTCTGTTAGCATCGTCCCGAGAAGGCCCATTTCCACAACGGCTGGATAGCGTCCAGATGAAAGGGTCAACAACATCGGATCTTCTGCAGTGCTACCCACCTGTTTGTCATTGGCTTGCTCTACAGGTTGCTTAACACTCAGAGCTATATTTGCGAGAGCCGTACGGAGTTGAGGCATCATGAGCAATAGATCATTTATCTTGATAGGTATCTCCGTATGCAATATTTGCCGTACAATGTTCTGTTCTGCACAATTCCGTACGAAAGTACTTGGCGTGTCCTTCAGGTGTGTCGTTTCTGCCTGTGTTGCTTTCTGGATTTCTGCCCTTGCTTCCTCCAGTCTCCTCTTTTCTTGTGCTGGGTCAGGATAAAGCTTCGCTTGCTTCCGAGTGATGGCCAGAACTTCTTCCTCGTCTGTTCCTACAGTAATCAGATTTACTCCGGACTTTGGGCACTTGGTATCATCATGATCACCAGGTCCACACCAGCGGCATAGCAACTTCGGTGTATTTGGTGTTGTGCACTCCCGGGCGAAGTGACCCCACAGATTGCATGCGCGGCATTGAACAATTGGCCGACCATTTGCATCGTACTGAATGCGACTCCTTCCTCCATTGTTGTTGTTGCCACTATTGTTGTTAGTGCTGTTGTTGTTTGGACCGCGCCGGTTGTTTCTATATCCGCCTGATGTGGCACCTTCCGTACTGGTGTTCCCGTTCCCCCCGGACGGAGAGGCCTCCTGTGTCAGGAACACTTGTTGCGGTGTTCTTGTTTTCAAATTGAAAGGGCATTCCTTTATTGAGTGTCCCATAATCTGGCAGATCTCGCAAAATTGCTCTTTCGGGCAGGATCCCTTCGTATGGCCTTCTTTCTTACATTTCGTGCACCATAAGTCATTGCCCTTAGGTTCCTTGTTCATGTTCTTGAATTCCTTCATCATCCGAAGCATGTCTTTCTGAAGGGCACGAACCTTCTTGTTGCTTCCTTCGTCATCGCTGCTATCATTTCCGGAGGATGCATCGTCATCTGAATCGGACGAGCTGGTCTTCTTCTTCTTCTTTGTCTTTTGGTCACTTTCGAGGTTCATTGCTCGGTTGTAAGCTTCATTGTATGTGGATGGCGGCACGATCTTCATCTTCTTCCGCAGCTTCGGGTGAAGGCCTTCAATGAACCATCGTTTTTGTAACCCGTCAGCTGGCTTATTCTCCATCTTACTGATTAAGTCCTTCAACCTCCTGGCAAAGACTCGTACAGTTTCATTCTTCTTTTGCTTGGTATTGAATATCTCAGCGACAATTTCATTGTCATCATGCAAAAGTTGAAATTCTGCGATGAACTCCTTCTTAATGTTATCCCAACTATTCAATTTCTGTGGATCGGCATCAGTAAACCAATCAATGGCAACACCCCGTAGGGTTGCGGGAAATTGTCGGATCCATTCATTTGTATCTGTTATGCCATTCGCCCTCCAGATCGTTTCACATGTTTTACAATGTCGAATGGGATCAGCTGCTTCATCACCATCAAATTTAGGCAATTTTTCCTTCGGACCGGCCATTATTACTGTATGTTGAAGGTTTTGTTGTGTACCTGCGCTGTTTTTCACTCCCGCGCTGTTTTGAGCACCCGCGTTGTTCTGAACACCCGCGCTGTTCTGTACACCCGCGCTGTTTTGCACACCCGCGCTGTTTTCTGCTTTCGCGCTGTTTTCAACACCCGCGCTGTTTTCTGCTTCCGTGTTGTTTTCAACACCCGCGCTGTTTTCTGCTTCCGCGCTGTTTTCAACACCCGCGCTGTTTTGCACACCCGCGCTATTTTCTGCTTCCGCGCTGTTTTCAACACCCGCGCTGTTTTCTGCTTCCGCGCTGTTTTCAACACCCGCGCTGTTTTCTGCTTCCGCGCTGTTTGGTGAAGAAGAGGGTTTGTCAATCGTAGCTGTCCGTTCCGGAAGTATATCTCGGACGAAGAGGTCACTCCACGCTCGTGCTCCTTCTGCACTCCGAGCCGTGCGAGTCGATCTGCTTCCGTTAGGATTCTCTTCCCGTTGCGTATGCAGGTTTAGAAACTCCTCCCTCGCTTCTTCCACCAAATCAAGCCGTTGTCGAGTCTCTTTCAACAATCCTTCCGCACTCTTGCTTCCGTCGGAAATCTTCTGAAACCTCCTTCGACGCTCTATCTGCTGAGCCAAAATTAAATTTTCCTGCACAACGCGTATGTCATCTTTTTCCTTTAGCTTACTCTTGTCTTTGTTCAACTGATTCGGCATTTAATTCATCTCCGCCTGCCTGCGTGCCAGATCCATCGGGCAACGGCGCCAAATGTTTACCGTATGGATTAATTAAGCAACGCACACAGGAAATCGATAGAACACCGAACAACAGATAGCAGAACTTCTATTATTATTCGCATATGCCAACAGTACCTTATGCTTTTCTCATATGATATGATAATGATAAGATGAATACAATGCTTCCCGAAGGGGTTATAAATACTTTCCGACGAACCTTCCCGAAGGTATCCGTCGGCTAAGTACATTATACCCGTTTACAAACTGTTCACCGTCGGCTACATAACAAGAACTTTCCCGAAGGAACCCGTCGGCCGATACACAATTTCTACCGACGACAGATGAAAGCGTCAAAAGGGAGAGACTGAAAGTCTGACAACAATATGGAAGCTTAAATGTGCAAGTGATCTTGTCTTGTTGTTGCATACAGTGATCATATTGCTATGTCTGCTATAATCCTTAAATATATGCAGTGAAATGTAAGATAACATCGCTTGTGGTGATAGGAATGCTGTCTCAGATATGATCTTTCAATTATCGCTATCTCAGATAGGAAGTTATAAACTTACAACATATCTGATGCTTTGTCTGATGTATCCGGTTCTTCCTTGATTGATATTGCTATAATTGAACACCTGAAATCGCTGCTTCTTTGATCATTGATCATATGTTTCACTCCATTCTTATCCCAGAAATCAATTGCATTTGGCTGCATAGACAGCAACAGTAAGTTTTTGACACCACATCTCATGATACTTCAGTTGATCTCAATATTTATTCATGTCTTTGTAGATATGTATACCCTTGACAGGAATCAGATAAAAGAGTTTCTTCTTGGATGACCTGTTTATTTCTTGGTTGCACAATTTACAGTAGGTGGATTATGGTGGCGAAAGTGGATATTTATGGTGGCGTGAAAGTATTATTAATTGGTTTTGCTATTTCCTCATCCAAATGGTCATATCAACTTCTGATAAAGATGTATGGTTGTCATATCAGCTTCTATTGGCTTCATATGTTTGTGAACATTATTGTTGCAGAATAATTATATTCGTTTCTTATTTTTGCCTTTATCTTAATCGATGAGCATGAAGCTGGGAAGGCTTATTAAAAAATACCTCCTGATACATGAAACCCTGCGAACTGCAAGCTTTTGAGCCAGGCTAAGGTAATATTATTTGCTGTTTGATGGGGGCATCACATTAAAGTTCTTAATAGTTAGGTTGTGATTCCTGATGCATTTTTGTTTTGGGGGTAAATTTTTGTTTTGTATGAGAAATAACAAGAAACATGAACTATTTCTTCGATCAAGGAATATGTTTTTCAAGATTTGGAAAATATGTGTGATGATTCTTCAAACAATAGGCTTGGTTGTTTAGTCTAGAAGCAAGAGGCTTCTCTGTGTGTGACTCTTTTGTTTAAAAAAACTCTATACTTGCAGAATAAAGATCCAAGGTTGGCAAACCCTATTTCTGCTAAATATATATTTAAGTACTTTGTAACATTACAGCAGTGTTTCATATCATCTTTGATACCTTACCCTTTGGTTGAAACTTGATACAATCCATAATATTTACAATTCTTTTTAAATTTCTATATCGAGGCGTGAAAGAGGAATCTGTCTATTATTGACACACTATTCTCCATTTCGTGAGAGAATTTTAGTGTAACTTGGTAAAAATGGTATTTAAGAATGAGATCTTTCTGTAGCCTGTTATAAATGGACTCTTGTTTTTAACCTAATATCTGTCTTTCTTCACATTACACCAGGTTTAAGGTTTTTCCAGAGCTGGAGACGGGAAGTACTGTCAAGCAGCCAATGTCATGTCCCTCACAGGTTTGGATTTTCAAAACTTGATTTGTAGGACGTGTATCTTCTTTCACATTTTTTTCCAACTGTTTCCCTATAAATGTAACTTGCTTTGCTTTGTGAATTGTTATTCTGACTTAAGCTGGGCAGGAGTTATCATCTTACCATACAAATACGGCAGTGGGAGATTGTGAAAAATGTTTTAGGCTCTTGAATGCAAGGGCATGGCTATAAAGAGAAGTTATAATGTTTTGTATTATTGGCTCATATAATAATTCCTATTTCCATTAGATGAAAATGATAGTTTAGTGCTAAGTCACAAGGTTCAAATTCCAATTCACATTTGACAACAATGAAATTTAGATAAGTTCGGCAAGGCAAAAATTTGAAAAAAAAAAACCAACATTAAATTTGCCATTTTTAAAAACGAAATACGTAACAAATTGATAAATTTAAAACAATATTAACTAAAGTTTGAATAAATTTTAAAATATTGTAATTTGAATATTTAAAAAATAAAATTTTAATTTTAATATACAAATAAAGAATCTATTGAAATCAATATATTAAATAATAGATGTCATCTCAATCTTGGATTTCTTTTCTAAATCCAAGATCAACAAAAAGGATCCTATCTCTTCAAAAAAATCAAGGCAAGATAAAGACAATCAAGAAGATATCAAGGCATCCAAGGAAAAATTCCAATAAGAACTAAGTTAGAATTAAGGATGAGGAAAATTCATGAAGCTGAAGCAATTCGGGAATATATGGGGCATCACAATCAGTGAAAAGACTCGAAGATGTTTGAGTATCAAGAGATGACTCTCCTCTATGATGACATGATAAAGATTTCAAGATACACATGCTAGGATAGCACCCAGTCATCTTCAACCAACTGATGGATTTTATTTTGACATGTCTAGGTACATCGAATTTGACTCATTCACAAGTGTGCATGTGAAAACATTTAATGTATTATCACAATGAATTTTCTCATTGGCTCATCCATGAAAGGATATGTATTTTCAAATTAATGTAACTTTCTCATTCAATGGCATTGAATGATTGCAAACAGTGGTTGTAACTTACCCTAATTAGGGCTTCCTAGAATTATCTTGGCCGCTGACTTCAAATAATTGTGGGCCCTTCATTGTAATGGAGAGGTTTATAAAAGGAATGATGTTCTCATTTGTAAGGAGTTTTTCACTAGATAGGAGCAAGTGCGGCAATATTAGGAGGAAATTAGAAATTCAAATTGTTGCCAAGATTATGTTGAAGTTAATCTAAAATTTTCATTGAAGATATAGTGGATCCTTGTGTATTGCTTCTACATTTGCATGATTTCTACTTCTTAAGTTTTAGTTGAAGATTATTGATTATAATGGAGAAATGTGGAGACGGGTTGAATTCCTTGGTTCATACCATTTGTAGTTTGTTGATTGTGAATTGTAGTGTATGGTTAGTTTGGGCCTTGCTCAAGCACATTTTCAATTGTGGATGTTCATGGATGTTTATTTAAGTTACAATTATATTGAGTATATAGATGAATGTTTACAATATGAAAATCCTTCGTTATATTTGGAAATTGCATCATATTTTGTGTAGTTATCTCCGCATGAAGAAACAAGTTTGGTTTAAGGAATTCTGATATCTAAGCATCATCTATTGTTATCATTTGTCCTCACATGTAGGAGTAGATTAGATTCTCTAAACCCTTACCTTTTTATCTTTATTTGAAGTCAACTTAGGTTAATTCAATTTTTGGCTACTTTAAGTGAAAACAATTGATAAAGTCCAATAAGGACAGTATAAGTTACTTGTGATTACTAGCAAATTCATTAGCAATAAATCACATCATATACATGAAGTTGTATCCAACATAAAGTTGCAAGTATGCATTGTAAACCTTGGGGTTGCTTCATTTGATCACACACTTGTTCCATTGTTTAGCATTTGAAGTTTCCTTGTTTAAGTGAGGATAAGATACTTAGTATTTTATTATGAATGTTGGAGTGGTCACAAAGCCTCACATCAATAGGAATTTGACATGTCAATGTAAGGAGCTCCTTTTAATTGAGCATGCTGATCAGACCTCAGTAAAGAGGAACATGACAACATTTAAATCACCAATAACAAGGTTTGAAGAATTTCATGTCCACAACTAAATGGAGGATTAAGTATATACTCACAAGAGCGAGCATGTTCATTCAAGTTTGTTGTTTGGATGATATAATTAATGGTGGGATCGACCATTGGAAAGCTTTTTTCCTACAATTTGGCGTGCATACTTTGGGACATGATCACAGAGTTCTTGTGCTTGAAGCAAACACCCCTTTACATGACTTAACACATTATCAGTCTTTTCCTTGGTGCCACTTATGCTCAGGCGCCCTTCAATAAGTAGGGTAATTTATAGCTACTTGATTGACTTGATGTTTCCCAGTGGATCAAGTTCTATTGAGCGAACTTGGGAGTCTAATACATAGGTGAAGACGCAATACAATCTTGATGTAATTGAACCAAAGAGGCAACACAATTGCGATACAATTGAACTAACTTCTTCCTTGACTAATATTAGAAAGGAAGTAACACTCTTAGCAGAGGCATTTTTGGCAAAAGATGCAGAGGAAGCCATAATTGTTAATTATACTAAAACTCTATGGCCACTTGCCATGGAGTCATCATCTCTAGTCATACTATCGCCTTTGATTGCACTTACACATTCGTCAAAAGACATTATTTAGCTTGAGGATAACAACCATTTGTTAGAAATGTTAGGGGTATTATCAAATGCCCCTCAAGTAGAGTGACTGAGAATACTTTTGGAGACTGTTGAGAAACAAGATAATGCTTAGATACAGAAGACAGTGGTTTTTACTTTAGTTGACTCTCAACAAATTGTGCATTTATAGTCATAACTTGTTCAATTGTCGTCGGCAAATATTGTGTAGCTGACAGGCTGATGTCGTCGGTAATTGTTGTTGGTATTGCTGTTTTCCCCTCTTTTATTGTTTTTGTACCCACTCGAAGTGGCACCATCATTGCTGATGTTTCTGCTCGCTCTTGACACAGAAGCCTCATGTATCAGGAGTACCTGTTGAGGCTCTAATGTTTTCATATTGAAGGGGCATTCTTTTAAGGAATGTCCCATAATTTGGCAAATCTCACAGAATTGGTTCTTCGGACAGGATCCTTTCGTGTGACCTTCTGTCTTACATTCTGTGCACCATAGCTCATTTCCCTTTGTCTCTTTCTGCATATTCTTAAATTCCTTCATCATTCAGAGCATATCCTTCTGGAGAGCTTAGACCTTCTTGCTGCCCTTTTCGTCATCACTGCTATCTTCTTTTGAAGACGCGTCATCTAAGTTGGATGAGCTACTTTTCTTCTTCTTTTTTGTTTTGTATTCACTTTCTAAGTTCATCGCCCGATTGTATGCTTCGGTGTATGATAATGGCGGCACAATCTTCATTTTCTTCCTAAACTTTGAGCGTAGTCTTTCAATGAACCATCTCTTTTGCAGCCCATCTGCCGGCTTACTTTCCATTTTATTTATTAATTCTTTTAGTTTCCTGGCACATACACGGATTGTTTCATTTTTCCCTTGCTTTGTGTCGTATATTTTTGCTATGATCTCATTGTCGTCGCACAACAATTGAAATTCGGTGATAAACTCCGTTTTAACTCCCATCCAATTAGTTAATTTTTGGGGATTCGCGTTGGCAAACCAATCAATTGCTACACCTTTTAAGGTTGTCGAAAATTGTTGGACCCATTCATTTTTGTCAGTTATGCCATTTACTGTTCGAATTGTTTTGCATGTCTTACAGTGTCAGATTGGATCGACCGTTTCATCACCATCAAACTTTGGCAATTTTTCCTTTGGTCTAGCCATTACTATTCGAGTTGGAGGTACTTGTGTACTCGCGTTGTTTTGCACACCTGTGCTGTTCTAAACACCCGCACTGTTTCGGACAATTGTCTTATTTCCAACAACTGTGTTACTTGGTGAAAAAGGGTTTTCCTCAAGTCCTTCCAGAAGTGTATCATGGACGAAGAGTTCACTCCACGCTCGTGCTCCCTTGGCACTCCGAGCCGCACGAGTTGATTCCCTTCCATCTGGATTCTCTTCCCTCGGCGTATACAAGTTCAAAAATTCCTTCCTTGTTTCTTCCACCAAATTCAACCGCTATGGAGTCTCTTCCAACAATTCCTCGGTGCTTTGGTGTCTGTCGACAATTTGCTGAAACTTCCGTCTGTGCTTGGCTTGTGTGAAAATTAAAATTTCTTGTGCTGTGCGTATTCCATCTTTTCCCTTTATCTTATTTCTATCCTTGTTAAGCTGATTCGGCATTAGTCTTCATTCCTCTACCTTCAGCTACCTAACAATTACCTTCCTGAAGGGGCCTGTCGGCTACATAACAATTACCGATGACATCAACCTATCGGCTACACAATATTTGCCGATGACATCAGCTATTGTAGAGCCAACACCTACTAGTGAGACATTTGAGCCATCAGAAAAGCAATCTCTTATTGTAGTTCCATAAGCACCTCAGAAGGCTACATAGTTTCTAGCCCCACTCGCAGGAGGAGTCGTCATTAGGTGTGGTTGGGATCATTCAAGAGTTGGGAAAATCAAATCCTTGTGATCCTATGACACAATACAATGTGGCATTAGAGCATTGGATTCCATGGCTTATTTTATGGACATTGCTTGGGATCTTGATATAGCTGATGATCATTTAGTAGCACATTAAGTGGAGTGAATTATCCTATTGATGTTGGTGAAGTGTGAGGGATATTTCTTTAGATGTTTTATCTCTTGATAGTGGCTAGGAGTAACGACACTCAAGAGCATACACAAGTTGCTATACTAGATGAGACAATATTGAGAGAGATAGGCAGTTAGTAGAGGAGAATGAATCAATAGAGAGCACCACCCAAGTTGGAAACAGAAAATGACAATTAGTAGAGAGGGACAACAAGTTTTTGGAGAAAGAATAAGGGCTCGAGAAGGCAAAGAAGCATTTGATGGAGGTTGCTTACATAGCGAAGGCAACCCAAGAGTGAGATTTGGTGGCCAACCAATGTGTTTAGTGACTTAAACAATACTCCCTGACGTCCTTTATACATCCAGGTATGCCTTCTTTCCCTCCCACCTCTTTGTAAATTTCTCTTTTGTTCTACAGTCTCCACCTTTGAGTTTTGTTCACAAGAACATCTCTCTCATGTGAATGAATGGAATGTTTAGTATTGATTGTATCTAGGTGATGTTCACAAGGGTTAAGCATTAGGTCTAAATGGGAGGGGTTACCCATCCTAGTATGATTCCAACTCAAGTGTGTTAACCCTGGAGTTTCCTCCAAGGTAAAGCTTACTTAGCTTGCTACCCCATTTGTAAAACCTTCAACATTGTCGTGCCTAATGAATTGCTCATTATAGAACCCCTTTATCTCATCAATTGATAATGAGTTTTCACAAGTCAAATTGTGATATTTCTATTAGGATTCAATTGTGTAGTTTTTGAGTCAAACTCCTTGACCCATGCTTCATAGGTAGTGGCTTAGATGAAAAAATCTCTCATGAAAATGAATGGATCACTCTGCAGCCATTGCATCTAGGTGATGCTCACAAAGGTGAAGCATCAGGCCTTTGTGGGAGGTCACTCATCCTGGTACGACTCCAACTCAATCACACTTACCTACAAAGTTTCCTTCAAGGTTAAGTCTACTTAGCTTGTTACCCCATTTAGAAAACCATTAACAAGTGTTGTGCCTTATGGGCCACTCGTTGTAGAGCTCCTTTAGCTCCTCAATTGATAAGTAGGAGTTTCCAAAACAAGTCAAATTTTGATATGGCTATTAGGATTCAACTGTGTAGCTTTTGGGTCAAACTCATTGACCCATGCTTCACGAGTAGTGGTTAACAATAACTCATTGCATCTAGGTGATGCTCACAAGGGCGAAGCATCTGGCCTTCTTGGGACGTCATCCATCCTAGAACGACTCCAACTCAAGCATTCTTAACCATGAAGTTTCCTCCAAGGTTAAGCCCTCTTAGCTTGCTATCCCATTTGCAAAACCTTCAGCAAGTGTTGTGCCTTATGCAAGACTCATTAGATAACCTCTTTAGCTCATCAATTGATAAGTAGGAGTTCTCACAACAAGTTAAATTGTGATATTGAAAACTACACAGTTGAAACATGATAGCTATATTACAATTTGACTTGCTACCGAAACTCCTACTTATCAATTGATGAGCTAAACGGACTCTATGATGTGTGGTTCATAAGGCTCAACACTTGCTGAAGACTTTGTAAATGGGGTAGCAAGCTAAGGGGGCTAAACCTTGGAGGAAACTTTGTGGTTATGCACACTAGGGTTGGAGTCGTAATGGGATGAGTGACTTCTCGGGAAGGCTCGATGCTTCACCCTTTTGAGCATCACCTAGATGCAACGAGTGTGAAGTGCTCTATTCATTCTCATGAGAGACGTGTTCTTGTGAAGCACTACCTATAAAGCATATGACAATGAGTCTGAACAGAAAACTACATAGTTGATTCCTGATGGCAATATCACTATCTTGTTATTGCTCAATTTGAGGATGTATTGTATTACTATTTTCCATTCCGAAACTATGTTTGAGTTATATCTTTTGGTAGAGTTTTCTGAATATTTTCATTCCTGAGTTATTATATTACTTCAAGTTTTATCACAGTGAAACAAATATTCTGCACATCTGTCTTCTCAAAAAGCACATCAAAACAGAAAAGAAACAAGGCCATATGTTACAAAGTATAATGGTGTCTATGCAAATAAGCATTATTGTTGACCTTTGTGAGTGATTACAAATACCAATGCAGCCTTCAAGGGTTTCATATGACGTTCAAATGATTTCGCCAAATA
Organism: Cupressus sempervirens; assembly: GCA_028749045.1. Taxonomy (NCBI): domain Eukaryota; kingdom Viridiplantae; phylum Streptophyta; class Pinopsida; order Cupressales; family Cupressaceae; genus Cupressus; species Cupressus sempervirens. The sequence goes on from CM053792.1 coordinate 7,994,356, forward strand.
CTTTTTTGCAAATATTTTGCGCAAAGCAAACCTCACTTTGTCTGTTAGTATTTATTTACTAGCTAGGGTCTCATTAGTAATTATTAATTGACAATCCTTTTGTCCGCCACCTTTGATATTTTTCTATTCATGACTTTCTTTGATATTCAAACTCCATAAATCTCAGGAACACTTGCAATTTGTGCTACTCGTGACATTCTCTCATTGTCTTCCTCCTTAAACCTGATCAATAGCTTTGGCACGATTATTAGTATTAGGAAAGAAATAAAGATACAAGGATTGACAGTTACAACAACCTTTTCAAGATCTACAAGAACTTTACAGCGACCTTATTAATGACCTACAACTACTGGATGTAATTATTACTTACAGGTATATGCCTAACATTACTATATGATAATTCTAATATAGTGCATAGAATAGTCACACATTTTGAGAAGATTGTTTTGTTATGACTTTGGTTGGCATGCAGTTGCTGTAGGTTTTAGTATTCAGAAAATATTTTGCTTTAAAATGTCATTCAATAAACTATACATTCTTTACAAACGAGGAGTAGCTTTGTTGAGATGTTTTTATTTTCTTTTGCTTTCTTCACATGGTAGTCATAAGTATGTTGATTCCTTTTCGTACTATATGATATTCATGTTATAATATATGGTGTTCTTTGATTTGATAGAGAGTAAACAGGTGTCAAGGAGCTAACTTCAAGTATATAGAGGATAGCAAAATTTGTCACGACTATCAAGAAATCAAAATCCAAGAAAATATGCAATCCCTTGGTGTTGGTTCTGTACCTCGTTCTATTCCTGTCATTTTGAAGGATGACCTTGTTGATTATGTCAAAGCTGGTGGTAAATTCGACAACTCGGGATACATATCAAATTGATCTTTAAAGTTTTGAATGAGTACACGTTCCTTTGAAGTTTAATGCAATTTGGATGCCAATTCATGCTGGTCTTTATTATTACATAATCTTGAAATATATGAAGAATAGTAGTGAGTATTATAAGCATTGGTTGTTCTCATCTTTGTGAATAACAAATTTAGCATTTTGTTTACTCAACATTTCCTTTGAAGTTTAATACAATGTGGATGCCCATTCATATCTGTCATCATAATTCCCATAATCTCAATATATATGAAGTATAATAGTGAATATTATAAGCATTGCTTGTTCTCAATTTTGTGAATGACAAATTTAGCATTTTGGTAACTCAACATTTAAAAATCATTACCTTGCTTTGCTTATTAATAGAATAACAATTTTTTTGTTGTTAGTTTAGTTACTGTATATGTACATTTTGAATGGATGCATATGCTGACAATTGAATCCAAATATTATAGTTATTTTGAATGTATGCCTAATGTTGGTGCTTAAATCTTTGTCAGTAATCTCATTCTCTATTGTCTAGATCTTAAGCAGACAGATGTTAGTTCCAATAATTGGTCCCTTTGCCATTTACTTTTTGAATCTTGACTTTTTTTTATTGAAACTTTAAAAAACATTTACATAGAGTAAGTGAACTGCCATTCATATAATTTTGATGGCCTGATATGTATTTAATGTCTACTTATGATGGTAATACTGATGGCTCTTAATATCATCTACAAAGGACAAACCAATCAACAAGGTCTGGAAAGGACAAAATCATGTTCATGACAAAATTAGGCTGATTTTAGCTGGCTAGCAGAAGAATGTGGTTGAATAGTTGCCATGGAGAAGGAGATCGGGAGGGAGTCTTGCGATTGGACGGAGGATCAACAGATGACGACTTGGATTCGGTCAACGGTCTCTACCATTGGCAAATAGAGGATTACAAACTATTTCAGAGTTGCAATATACTGACGATTGAGGAAGGTCTGGGGGGGGGGGTGAATTTCGGAAGTAGTTTACGGAGGTAAACGAAGTGGATGCACCATTGGATGTTACACCCGCCCATGCATTTAGTGAAGGGGAGACAATCAAGTATAATGAAGCTACACTACAAGCAATGAATTTGGGGGATGAAGCAGCATCGAAGAACATTCTGGTAGGAGATAATTGGGATCCGGTACTAAAAGCGACAGCATTCAAGATATTCTTGGAATATAATGATGTATTTGCATGGACATACAAGGACTTGAAGGGTGTACCGCCGGAGTTGTGTGTGCATTGCATTCCACTAATCAAAGGAGCGGTACCTGTACGCAAGCGACCTTACAGAATAAACAAGAACTATGTGGCACGGGTCACGGAGGAAATTAATAGAATGTTGGAGGCCGGAATTATTTTCAAGGTGTAGACAAGTGAATGGGTGTCGCCTATAGTTATCTCACTGAAGAAAGACACCACCCAGATCTGAATATGCGTGGATTTCTGATCTCTAAATGCAGTCACGGTCAAACAAACAGCATTCTGGAGGAGGTCGCCGGACATGAAATTTACTCATTTATGGATGGTTTTTCCGGATACAATCAAATTTCAATCGCAGAGTAAGATAAGCTGAAGACGACATTTGTCGTAGAAGATGGGGTGTACGCCTATAATCAGATGCCGTTTGGTCTGTGCAATGCCTCGGCAACCTTCCAGCGGATTATATTGCACATCTTTGACAAGATGTCCGTGGAAAACTTCAAAGCGTTCCATTGGTCGGTATTCAGTGCGGAAGACAGACACTTGGTAGCACTCAGTGAATTTATGGAGAGATGTCGCAGGGCGTGGCTGGCGTTGAACCCCAAGAAGTGCAGATTCATGGTTCCACAAGGAAGATTGCTCGAACACATTGTCTGTAAGGAAGGATTGAAGACTGACCCAGTGAAAGTGAGAGTCATTCTGGAAATGCAACCATCTACTATTTGATGAACGTAAAGTCTTTTCTCGGACATATAGGCTATTACACGAGATTTATCAAAAAATTTGCCAAGGTGTCATACTCGCTGGACAGGTTAACTTGTAAAGGAGAATCATTTAGATGGGACAAGGAACAGGATGAGGCGTTTGAAGGGTTGAAAGTACGAATGGCTACTGCACCCATCTTAGCATATCCAGACTGGAATAAGGAGTTTCATGTGCATGTTGACGCCTCGAATTATGCGATCGGAGCAACCCTGGCGCAGACGAGTAGCCACGGGTTAGATCATCCAACATATTTTGCCAGTCGATTACTATCACAAGCGGAGCAGAACTATAGTACGACTGAACGGGAAGCACTAGGAATGGTCTACGCCATGCAAAAGTTCTATCATTACTTGCTCACCACCATGTTCGTATTCTATGTTGATCACTAGGCCCTATTGTACATGATTAATAAATCAATCATTCAAGGGAGAATCAACAGATGGCTACTTCTGTTGCAGGAGTTTACTTTCAAAATCATCGTTTAGCCGGGGAAGAAACATGTCAGCGCCGACCACCTGTTGCGAATCAAAACAGGGGAACCGACAGAGGGAGTGAATGATGACTTTCTTGATGCACAGCTGTTTCAGATTGCAGTATTGTCGGACTAGTACAGGAGTATTGGAGAATACCTGTCAACATGATAGTTTCCTAGTGAGATGCCAACAAATGAAAGGCGCAAGTTGACAATTAGGAGCCATACTTTTCAGTTGATCAATGGATTGCTCCACAAAATGGGACCGGATCGTATTCTTTGGCGGTGTGTGTTAGAAGAGGAGATACCACAGGTGTTAAAAGAAGCACATGAGGGTCTTGTGGGAGGACACATGGGACCCGACACCACTGTGCGGAAGATATTGCTCGTAGGACTCTGGTGGTCGACGGTGTACAACGATGCGTGGGAATGGGTTGTCGGATGTGACACTTGCCAATGGGCGGAGAAGCCGCTCAAGCGAGATTTCATGCCACTTAACCCTTCTCATGCGCAGGAACTCTTTGAGCAGTGGGGATTGGATTTCATTGGACCCCTGAAGGTGAGCAAGGCTAGGTGGTGCCGGTACATCATTGTCGCAACGGAGTACCTGACCAAGTGGGTGGAGGCACGCGCATTACCAGATAACTCGGCCGTGAGCACAGCGAAGTTTATTTGAGTAGATCATTACCAGGTATGGAATTTCGTTACAATTTACAAGTGATACGGGTGGAGATTTTGTTAATCATGTCATTCGACTGCTCACCACCCAATTCAAGATTTGTCATTTACTGTCGAGCTCATACTACCCGAGAGCGAATGGACAGGATGAGGCTACAAATAAAATCCTAGTATCAATCATCTACAAATCCTACGTGGTTGAAGGTGCAGATTGGGAGGAAAACTTACTCGCCGCTCTTTGGGCTTATCGTATAGCGTATAAGGTGACGACAGGGCACACGCCATTCCAATTAATGTTTGGACAGGAGGCAGTAGTACTAGCGGAATTCATAATTCCTAGTCTGCGAATAGCACTAGAGAATAAGCTAGGAGACATTGAAAGCTTAAGGGAGCGGCTGCATAATTTGACTAAGCTTGAGGAGAAGCGGTTGTTGGCGCAGTGGGCGGCGGAAGTGACACAAAACAAACGCAAGGTCTGGCATGATAAGCATCTAAAACTAAGCAGATTTCAGTCGGGCAACTGGTACTGAAGTATGATGGGTGGAATGAGATCAGGCTAGGGAAGCTCAAAGTTAGATGGGTTGGACCATACCAGATCTGAGAAGTCGGTGACAATGGAGCGATCAAATTGTCAACCTTGGACGGGGAAGAGGTACCTCGGGCAGTTAACAGGTCCAAATTGAAAACATACCGCACCAGAAAGATTTCATCACCGTCGCTGTTGAATTCGTCGCAGAATGGTCCGAGGACTCCCTTGTTGTTGTTGCAAAACGACGATGCCTCGAGGCAAAATTATTTATTTAAAAAAAAAAGAGTGAACAAAAAAAGAAAAAAAGAAAAAAAAAAGGTCCGCTGCCTACTGTTCGCGGAAGATTGCTCCGTGGGCATCTGTCTGCGGGAAAACTGTCCTTGGGAAGCTGTCCGTGGGTGTCTTCTTGCGGAGTTGTCCGCGGGTCTTTTTCTTTAGCGTTAATACCCAAAAGTCTTCCGACAAAATGGCGCTCTTCCAGAGTAGTCCTCGATTTTGCCAGGAGATTGCCTTGAATACCTGGCCAAAAATCTCCAGTCTGTCTCCACGTAGCGCTCCACCTTGTTATTTTCACAGGAAGGATCGCCTGTTCTCTGCATGTTACACTTTTTGCGGGCACTCGACTGTTACTTGTCTGTTATCTCCTGCAGGGACCCTTCTTGTCCGCAGGGTCTTCCTTTTCCTACGGAGTTTCTGCACTTATCTTGCAGACGATTTCAACAAGCCCTTGTTAGTGCCATTTGGTGAAGGGGCAAGGCGGGAGCAACAAAAAAACCTCATTGGAGATTGCTTTCCTTGATGCTGCCTTGACTTTTCTATCATTCTTTTCGAAATCACACGATAAACCAGACTTCAATCTCAGCGAATTTGTTAAGCAAATCGATGAACTTCTTGCTCATTATGATGCTCAGCTGCAACATAGGAATCCAATCCGAGAGAAGTTGGGTGAGTTCCCGTTTGCATCCGATGCTTCTAGTTTAGCAGATCAGGGGTCTACAAATGTGAAACTGATTGCCAATCAGGTTTCTTCGAGTGTGAGTGCGTGTTTGAGCTGGAGATTTGAGGCTTGAGTGAGTAACAATTTTGTTAATTGTGCTGCACCCATGATGTTAATCCCATCAATCTGCGGATAATCCGAGTTTTGCATCGGCAAAGAGGCAATAGCAGGCAACAGTGAGGAAGAGAGTCCTCTAATGAAATTGCTCACAATAGCTTTACCCATGAATGGAAGAGGGTTTACATGATTTCCGCATGAACTTTTGTGTTCTTCGCAGACCCTGCGCACGTGTTGCTTTGATTGTTTGAAATCTGTTGTTATTTTCGGTGGAGGTATCTCCAAAGTAATGCTTGTTGGTGTATTGCCGGAGGAGACATTTCAGCCAAAAATTACTTAAATTTCTCATTTGCGGAGGTCAGATTCAAGATTTCTCCCGCAGTTATCTGCGGCCTTATTTTTCCGCGGGAAAGGTGTATTTGGTTACAGCATATTCTTCTACCTCATCCGCGGGGTGAGAATTTTTTGTAATGGACGGAGGAAACTTATATAAGGAAAAAGACACTGTTTTTGCATGGAATCAGCAGGCAAACGGAAGTAGTGGAAGAGTCAGTTGGCAGCAAATATGGAAAAGAACGCAAGGGTTTTGGCATCTGGGATCCGAGTTGCAGGTCCGTCGGGTTTCAGCAGCAAGAAACAGAAGGTCAAGGAGGAACTCACTCATCTCACCGTCCAGTTCGAGGGCGTTAATGGCAGCGAATGTCGGAAGTGGTGGCAGGAGACCCTGGGGGCAGACCAGATTAAGCAGATTCTGATATGGGCACAGGTGCATTGGGCCATCCAGCTTCCAATCTTCTCCATCCGGTTATTCGAATCAGTTTTGCGCACTATGATAAAGACATATAGTCGGCACAGCAGAACAAGTACATTTATGTACAAAAAGCATCAGATGACGGTGTCCTTTAACCCAAGGGATTTTACTAGGGTTTTTGGCATCCTTGGCCCCGGTGGTAAGAAGGTAGAAATTAAGAACCGCAAGCTCTCTCAGGAAAGGAAGGAACATTGGATACAGCTAGTGGGCCGCGATCTTTCACCCGAGGAGATGGATTCAGTGGTGGTTAAGGGGTCGAAATGCAGAGGGCTCCGTAGGGATTTCATTCGGGAGGGTCATTGGAGGTTCATTATGGATGTGATCAAGAGTAGGTTGACAGGTGTGACTCGGGCTTTAGATATTGCATTGCCGCAAGTTGTATTCATGAATGGCATCATGTAGAGTATGGTGTATGATTGGGCTTCGGTCTTTGCCGATAGGATGGAGGAATTCATGACGCTTCAGTACCGCACATTCTTTATGCCATATCATGCGATTGGCTTGTTTCTGGAGGCAGCGGTTAATCAGATACCCATGGATGATTTCGAAGTGCCACCTCGAGGGAAGTGGGCACAGGGAGAACCCTCGATATTTTATTGGAGACATCTGGACACAGGTGGGACAGCCACGGGATAGAAAAAGGTATTTTGGGGATTGCAGGCAGCGCACAGGGACACTGACAGCGGACGGGAGGAGACTTGAGAAAGCACTGGGGCGGAGTATGAGAAAGAGAGTACTTCCGCAGAGGTTAGTAGCGAACCAACAGATAGTGAGCCCACATTTTTCACCCTGCCGCAGTTGTCAACTTCGGTGCACTTGTCCGCTCCCACGTCACACATTCCCCCTTTTGGTCAACGTCATGCACCGGTTGTGATGACCCCACCGACAGTAGTAGATGTCCCTCGGGCAGTAGTAGAGCGCATCCCACCAGCGACAGCTGTCGTTACATTAGCAACCCCTCCAAGAGAGACTTTTTTTGCGACCATAGCAGATGTTCCAGTGGAGCCAGCCTTGTAGAGTGTCAAATTACCAACACAGGAGCTTGAGCCACAGGTTCGCTTGGAGGTGATTGATTATGATGCAGTCATCACCGTTTCGTCTTCCTTGTTAGCATCCGCCGAGCCAGTACAGTCAGCTCACCCAGCACAGCAGGAGGAGGGCATGAAGTCCGCACAGTTAGAGCAGCTGGAGGTGATGGATAGAGCCAACGCCTTTTTGAGACAGCAGTTCCGACTTATCCCTGCCGAGGTTGGTCTGTCTAGTCCCTTGCACACCTAGGAGTATCAGCTATCATACCAGATCCTTAGGAGGTGGGGGTGCCACAGGCCGAGGTTGCGCCGAGAATAGAGGAGACCGCACCAGATGTGAGCATGGTCTCCGCAGATGAGGAACATAATAGTGATGCTGAATGGTCATTGGAGGGCTTTGCAAAGGAGGATTATCGGTCGGATGAGGACAGGTGCAGAAACAACCTTAAGGCTATGAAGGTTGCACTAAAGAAGGGACACGATGTGGCATTGCAGGCTATGACTCGGCGGAGGGAGTGGCATTTGGTTCGAGCTTACATCAGAGGCATCTATTCGCAGTGGTTTCGGTCATGTTTTGAGGAGAGAGGTTGGTCAACAGTTGAGACACTCGAGATGTTGGTAGACTGGGCCACCGAGCCAGAGATTGGACCGAGTAACACTTCGTTGATGAAGTTGGCATATGAGATCGTGGGACTATATAAGGAGGCTTATTATGCTCGTAGGCGCGCGGAGGCAGACAGGGCAGTCGACAGGATTGCGGCCGAGAGATCTCTGTCGGTCGAGAGGGAGGTTCGCGAGAAGTTAGCAACAGATTTGGCCACTCAGCAGGCAGCTTGGGCAGCATTACCACAGGATAAGGATGCGGCTGTGTGGGATAAAAATGCAGTAGAACAGGAGTTGTAGGTTGCAAGGAAGTAGGCTATGGATGCGACACTTCTCCTGAAGGAGGCTGTTGAGGTTAATTCATAGATACAGAAGGATTTGAACATTCGAACGGAGCAGGTCTATGAGTTGCGTCGGCAATAGCATTCCTTCGGGGCACCACCCTCTCTCTAGTGTTTCTTTGTTTTACTGTATGTGGCTGTCCCCTATTTTGTTAGTTGTCAGGAGACGACTTTTCTTTTTGAGGGGGATGATGTAGTCGGCAGATTTTGTACATTGTAGCCGACGACGTCGGTAACCAGTTTGTAGCAGACAAATTTTCTAGCCGATGGGTAGATTAGGATTGTTTTGTAGCCGACAGACCTCTTTTGGAAGGTTCGGCGAAAAGTATTTATACACCCTCTTGGGTCATTGTAAAGCATCTTATCACCAGTTATGTAATCTGTTGGCATATGCGAATAATCTAAGGAGTTTTGCTGTTCATTGTTTGTGTGCATTTCTTAATTCACCTATTTGGTAAACATTTGTAGTTTGGATTTCTTTACATTGTTGGATTCTTTATACACATTTTTAAATTTGTCCCAAATGTCCTTGGCAGATTTATAGTGCATGACTTTTGAGAATATTGAGTCGACGAGATTGCATAAAATTGCACATTTTGCTTTGGCATTGTTTTCACATTTTCTCTTTCTGGCTGTATCTCTTGGTGGGTTTTGTGGTGGTGTATAACCATCTACAACTGATTGCCAGACATCAAAACCATCAACCGTCAGATAAGTTTCCATTTTTATACTCCAATAGGCATAGTTCGTCCCATCAAACATTGGCATTTTGTTTTTAGATTTCACCCATCGTGCTCTTTTAGATCTACCTTCAAGTAGTTAGGCTTTATAGAAAGAACCAACTTTGATACCAATTGAAGAGCACATGAATATACTGGGGGAGGGTGGGGTGAATTATATATTAACAACTTTTGCCATTTTAAAACTTTTATCCAATTAATTACTTTAAATGCTGAATTCAACAATTATGCACATGAACACAATGACACAAAGATTTACGTGGAAAGCCAATGTGGGAAAAAACCACGACAATAAATGCTTTTATATAAACTTTGTTCTTTTACATTGTATTGTGGGCTTCGGCCTACTAGAGGCTCCAACCTCTATGTCTATGAGCACTGACTCATTGGAAACTCCAACTCCCACGCTTCACAGACTTCGACTTACTGGGAGCACAAACTCTCACTGCTTGTCTTCATGAGCACTGACTCACTACACACAAATTGCTCCTCTTCCACCTTGGCAATGTTGCCAACCCTACTGATGATGGCTGATAGGCCAACACTGGGGCAAATAATAACAAAACAATTAGCAATTTTATGATGAAGTTCGGCTGGTCTATACATGTCAATCCGAGAGCGTAAGTTTGCGAAAGTTGTTAGATGAGGGATTATGAATGCAGCCACAACACGCAAAATTGAATCTATGGAAAACTAAAGAAATCCGAGTGATAGGAACTGTGACTTCCTGGCGACAGGAACAATAGAAACAAAAATAAGCATTAAAGACAATACCAACACCAGACATGTAACTAATCTAATATAATAGTTTACTAATATAAATCTGCTATTGCTATATTGATTTATCTCTTAATATCATAGCAAATTCAGAATCTGCTGGTTATTATGTGATAGTCCATCTTACCTAGCTGTGATATTAATTAGATTGCAAGTGTATTAATATGAACTAACTATTATTTTGAAATAAAATAGTATTCTATGGCAACTCAAGCACACCAAACTTAAGATACAGAATTCACTTAGCAAACAATCCAAAATAACTCGCAATATTAACAACCTCACCGAACATTCTAAGAGCGGGCCCTTTCTCTGGTCTGCAAGGTGAGTTGAAGAAGCTTTGATGTTCTACGTTGGATTAATCAACAAAACTTTTTATTTCATTCCCAGATTTTACAAAGGGAGAATAATACATGTTAATATGCATTGGGCTGCTTATATACACACAGCAGATAACAACTTATATAAAAATAGGGTGTTTGTTTTAGACCTGCGGCCAACAAACTACAATACCCATGTAAACCTTGATTTGCTGGCTGCATAATATAGCAAACGTTTTTATAACAGCAAAAACAACAGTTTATATATTCTGGATATTTGTTGCATAGTATTGAAGGCATCCACGTGAAGAGGAGAGGAAATGACAGTTTTGTTCCTTACCATGAATGAAGTCCTTCATCTTGTTTCAGTCACCGTACAAATAATACCAGAAATTGGATATGTGCCAAGAATAGTCAATGGTTTGTTATCATTCCAGCAAGAAGTATTGTCTTCGTCCAATATGATTCTGAAATGAGTTAGAAGAATCTGACCATGTGAGACTATGCAACTATTAGCAGCAATATGGAGTAATATTTGATCAGGTTTTTTTTTCTGGTTCATTCATACACTATCCTCCTTGACGTCTTCTTGCTGTATACAATCTTTTAGCTCAAATCTGCGGTGGAGAGAACCATGGTTTTTTTAGTTGATAAATATGCAACACGGGTTTCTTAACATCTTCACTTAAATCTCCTTGCTGTCATCTCCATGTATTATGTATGGTGGATAATATTTGCAGCAAATGTGTCTATTTCATAGTTGACGGAGCTTTGTAGTGATGAAAGAGCTACAGGATGATGCATAGCAAGTGACAAGAAGAACCATAACATATTATCAACATGCTAGATAAAGATATATCAACTTATAATTCACATACTTTATCTAATAACTAAATTAAATATCACTTACATATATTAGATCATATGCAACATAGAAAGAGAAAATGGAATATTAAAATAGATATTGAAATGAACTTGAAGGCTTATCTGAAGGGTAAAATATGGCATAATCTAGGACATAAATTGCTCTCATCAATGGCCACTTTCTTAGCATGACTTATTTTCTCTAATCTGATATTTATATCTGCTTCAAATCTACACTCGTATCTCAAAAATATCTTTATTAAAGGAGCAGTAATTTTTCTTAATATTTTGTCTCACACTTTCCTTAATATAGATATGCCTGAATTACAAATCTGAATATCTTATTCACTTATTGTTAATATTTTGATATAAATATTTCTTTATTACTTCACACCTTTTTACTGCTCTTCCATTCACCTCCTATGCTTCTTTTTACTTCAGATACTCTGCCCTTTTTCACTGTTCCTGTCCACTCTCCTCGTATCTATTTTACTTTTTGCAAGTAAATGAATCTTTATATCTTTCAAATAGAAGTCATGTCTCTTGACAAAAGAGATGTCTCATATATTTATTTTAATTTGTAAATAATAACAATCATGGCCTTTTAAGCCACTAAGACTCAACACCAATACTCATAGCTCTTAAGAATGTAACATTTAATAATTAAATGTTTGGTGTTCATCAAATAATATGTAATGATTCTATCCTTGTGTCGTGTTTTACTTTTGCTAAGAACACTGCTCCTCTTGATGAATTCTGATAGTATTTATAATGTGTCTTTTGGAAGTTTATTCTGGTGTCGCACACTATGATTATTGATCCATGAAGCATTATCCTAGGCGGCTCCTTTGTTGGTTGATTTGTCATTTAATATTCTTATTTCATTGTATGTCAAAAACACACACTATTTGATCGCTCCACAAATGATGTGGATTCTAATTCAAGCACGCCTTTTAGATTTAGTCATAAATATTCATTGCGGTTTGTACTATCACTGAAGCCATATCTGATTTAATTGATTTTGACCACTTCTTAGGTTTGTTGCCTTAATATTTCTTTTCCTGTCAATTTAGAAATATGAATGTATCGAATTCAAATCTATGCATATTAAGCGCTTTGACTCTAGATGTTCCCTTCGATGGATGCTGACCTATGACATATTATGTATTGTAATCTTCATATTATTAGCAAGTTTGACTGCGTTCAAAATTCCCATCTGCCAGTGTCTTGTCTTAGGTTTTCAAAGAAAATGAGAGCACCTCACCATCATCGAGTTTGATGTGGATTCCCCTATTTGACTTTTATCAATGTTGGTTCAATTTATCGTTTGATGCCATAGATCTCTTGACACCATCTGTATATGAATTTGACTATTAAAGCTATCAGAAGTATTGCTTAACATCGCTGCGTGCTGACATGTATTCATTTTGGTTGTGCGTAAGTCCAAGCATCGTTTTTTGCACTCTCATTTGTGATTTTTTTCGTTTGTGATTTGTGGGTGTACGGGCTCTTGTTTTATCTTCATATTTGAACTGGTTAATATTATTGTTGAATAGTATCCTCCACCATTTCTGACTTCATATAATATGTTTCTTGCCATTGACTCATTGCGGTGCCATTTAATTTTCATGATCACTGTTTTATATCCCAGTTTGATGCCCATTATTGCCGCTTAATCTTAAAATCCTTACGCTATATACCGAGTTTTTTTTTGTAACTTCCTTCGAGACTTGTCAACATTCTAATCTTTATTTGCTATATGTGAAGATGGAATATAGCAGCTGTTTGTATACTATGATTTCCTTAATATTGGATGTTGTATCATCTTGAATCTTCAGTGCCGACTCTCCATATAGTTTCACTTAATCAAGGTTCTAGCAGTTGATTGCTAAATATTATCAAACCAATTCTTAACAATAGATTTCCATGTCTTGTGTTGTTACTTGTGTGCGTATATCACCGATAAGGCTCATATTCATTTTACACCTCCGCAATCAAATACAACCACTTGGAGTGATCTAGAAATTGCAAATAAAGCTTCCTTGTCTGCTTGCACAGTACTGAAATAATATGCAAATAATATATTGTTGAATGATTTGTCATATGTGTTGGTAAACAGATTGTTCTTTTTTATTTAACTCTTGGGTGCCCAAATTTTATGAACAATATCTGGTTACAACAGTTGGAAAGTTGCTTCTAAGAAGACTAACTTTTCTTTGAATTATTAGGTACAGCTCGCTATTGCAAGTTTGCAATGAATATTGTTTGTTCCTAAATCTAAAAAAAGGTATGTTCTTAACCCGAGAACAGGAGAGGTAAACTGAGCGAAACCTATACAGGATCTAACTTAGGCAAGAAAAGATTTCAGAAGATAAATTAAGTTTATGAACTCACACATCTTATGAACTCATAAGACTTAAAGATTCAATATTGCATAACAACTAATGCTAATTGATTCAGCGAGAAACTAAATACGGAGAAAGAAAGATTAAAGGATCTCAGATAACAATACTTATAATATTCAGTTCGCTGCCTCAAAACAGGGGAATGAAGCTTTGTTCGTTCCTTGTTTTATTTCAGATAAAAGAGAAAACAAACAATTAACAACAAACAGAATGGAATAGAAAATAATTGTCACAAAAATACCATTCAATTGACTCTGCAACATCAAGTATTTGACACCAAAATTCGCCGACCTTTTATTAATCTTTCATTCCAATACATATAGGACTCCGAGATGACCGTTACAAAAGAAGTTTAATTGGTTCATCTTCTCAAAAGTGACAAATGGCAAGGAGCTAGTTTGTCGATTACAATGATTACATCAAAATATGGAAAGGCGCGGAATATGAATCACTTAGCCTTCTTTCCCTTTTCTACTTGTGTCCTATAGGCCTTAGCGGCTACAATGATTGGAATTTATTCTTCATGCCTATGAACATGTACATTAGTATATCTCAAGAGCCATATAGAATGCTCTCTGGCCAAATCCTTGACAACACTCAAACGATCTTGTATTTCCTCCAAGGCCACGTGTACACAGCCACCAAGTTTCTAGAGTTCGGAAATTCTATTCTAGTGACCGAAAGATATAACCGTCAGATTATCTGTGTAATTGGAGAAGTTTGATTGCATGATGGCTACTCCAATTATTCCCTTTCCTTGTCCACTAGTCTGCGAATCTGTATGCAGACCTCTCAGGAGTTCGTAATCTCTGTCTTGATCCTTCTTCGCTTTAGCCTCGGTTTCCTTAAGCCCTTCTTCCGCTGCTAAGATCATTTCGGACTTGAACTGCATGCTCTGAAGCCATTCAAATAAAGGCTCATCTCCTTCAGGCAGTATCTTTGCTTCTACAGCCTCCTTAATCTTCATATGAATGATTATCTTCAGTAGAGAGACACAATCTTCACTCTTTTCTCTCCACTGCCAAAGTGGCTCTATTTGATGAAATGTTATCCTTCTCTGTTTCCAGCCTCAATATACAATTGCTAATTTGCTCTATAATGGAGAGTCCCTCCAACTTGAGTTTCCTGCTCCACTCTCTACCGATCTGTCCAAAATGTTTGTCTTCTTGGAGTTGAGAGATGAGTGCTTGAACATTTGCAGCAGTGGGATCTTTAGTAATAGGCATTCCAGAGATGCTTACCAACAGGGTGACCAATTGCCTGATGAAGCCATTCAGTGCTTGTATTTCTGCCTTCATTCGGACTTTTGACAACTTAAGGCTCTTCAATTGTCCTTCAATCACTTCATTTGTCGACTTCCATAAGCCAACTTTGGTATCGTGTCTGGCTTCCCCAAGATCCACTGAATGTAGGGTAAATCATAAGTAGATATATCCTAAATTCTTCCCTCTTTGGTGGGTTTTGCTATCTCCATGGTTAGGTTCCCTGTTTCGGGATCTTGTCCGAGAATAGACGAAGTCTTTTGCTTCTTAACCTTACTCAGTGCTGATCCGGAGCGGATAGCAAGAGATAAGGTATCCTTGTTGGGACTTCTTCATCTTTTCTTTTTCTCTTCCTGTCTAGAGTATCCTTCAACTAGGAATCTATGCTTATCACTTTGGAGGCCGTTCCAAGGGAATCTATGCTAAACATCTTTCTCTTGATCAGAGTGATTGCTTTCGTGGTCGAAGAGAAGGGATTCTTTGGGGCTTGTGAAATGAGCTTCGAAGAATCTTGGCCTTTCTTTGCCTCCGAAGTCTTCTTTGTTACCTGATCAGATTTAGTGGATTCGTTGTCAGTACTTCCTTCATCTCCTAAATCTACTACCTGCAATTGAGGACTACTCGTCTCGAGAAGTGCAGCACTTGCAGATGGAACTGGGCTACTATGAGGTGAGGGGGCTAGAGTAGTCGCAGTATCTTTAGGATCTTCTGCTTTCTTCTTCTCGGCTTCTGTTAGAGTTCCAACCATTGAGAGGGAGCCATCATGACAAGTTTTAGCCAAAGGAATATTTTTGTCGGGAGGTTGATCACCTCCGCCTGATGCTTGAGCCGGTCCGTGAGTGATAGCCAAGGTTACACTTGATGTGCCACCTTGAGAGGAGGAAGCCGCTGCTGCTATTGGAGAAGCTTGAGTGGTTGTGCTTTTACTTTGACTCCTTCTGGCTGTTGTCCATTCGACCCACTTCCTAGTACTTATAATAATGTGGGCCATCATGATCTCTAGCTCTTCTTTAGCATCTTCATAAGGTTCTGAGCTGATAGGAGTATTTCTTAGCTTTGTTAGATAGGTGTTACTGTACATATTCTGTCCATCTTCTACTCCTTCAACATTGATATTAACTTTACATATCCTCACTTGATCTACTGTAAGTCTGACAAATGCACGATCACAACTCTCGAACTCATCCTTGCAATCGGCCCAGTAATCTTCAATGGTGGTGATGTGTTTGATCACACTTCTAATTTGCAACACCTCGCTTGCATATCCATTTGGATCAAACATAGGTCTTAAGACCTCATACATCTCCAATTTATATTTCAATTCAAACACCTGTAGCATGTTCTTAGAATGAGACTCACAACTGAAAGCTCCCACCTTTATAGGAAACTCATGCCCTTTCTTCTTTAAACTCCCGCTCAACACGTTCACTTGGATTGCTTGCCACACAATCTCGATCAACACGATCATATCACTAGGATACCTCGACAACTTCAAGGGAAAGCCATCAAAAGCTGCAAGACACAAATATGAAAAGGATGAGAACTGGATGAAATAACTCCCAAATTGGCTAATGGTTGCCATGGCTTCAGGGCTGAATCTCCTCTCTGGACATCCCTGTAGCTCCTTGCAAATTCTCATGGTGAATGCATTGTTAACTCTTATATACTCTGCATAGCTATTTTCCAATTGTAAACATGGGTAGAATTCATAAGACTTCACATCATCAGGAAAATTTTTCACCCTTGGGAGGCTTGGCAATAATTGTAAAGATAAGATAAAATAAGAGAATAATATTAATGTCCACGAAAAACCAACAGGGCTTATGGGACTGAGCATACAAACAGAAGAGCCAGCCAAAGCAAAAGCACCAAACGGTGACAGAGAAGAAACAAAAGTCATAAACAAAACAAGAAAGAAGACAAGGTAAGGACTAAGGGTCCTTCCTTGTCACAAAGAAATCAGCAATAGAGGGGTAAACTGGTGCACGATCCATAGTCTTAGAATGCCGTGTAGAACCTCTGTAGGACTGTCACTGCTTGGAGAGAGTGGTGCAGTGTCTAATCGATTTGGAATGAGAAGTGCTGGAAGGCCTTTTCAAACCCCGTAGAGGAGATAAGGGAGAGAAAAAGGCAGTAATGAGCTGGTTTGAAGTACGCCACTGAGGTATAGAAGACTGTAGAGTAGTCTCTCGAAGATGGGTGGCCTCCTGAAGATAAAGTGCAAGACACCGCTTATCATTATAGCAGAAGAATATCAAGAGAGAAGAACAGTCTCTGAAAAGGCAATAAATTCTGCCTTTGATCTCACAGTAAAGAGGGCATTGAAAAATGAAGTGGATCTCAGTCTCAACCTTTGCCAAGGTACACAACTAACATATCCGATCCGCTTGATCCATATGGTGATCGGTTCGAGCCCTGAGCCGGTGAGAGCAAACCCTAAATGAGCCTAAAGAAAACTGTAAGGTATGATTCCACCGCTGATGGAGATAAGCAGGGAGAACAATAATACCATCCTGAATCACAAGAAAATGCTCAGCATAGAAGGCCATCCTAGGTCATAGACCTCCCAGGGGATTACTCCAGGTAGTGGTAATGTATTGTCTGTAAATATCCTTTCTGACATGCTCATTCAACTCTTGACGTGAGGCGAGAAAATGAGCAGGAGCATCAATTGAGAATTGGTAAGGAGGAAGACAATCTATCTCAATACCAATCGAACCCAACAGAGAGGTGGTCGGTGCGTACGAGCAACAAGATGTAGTAGAGGTGTCAGATCTCATAATCTCAACAGAAGAACAGTATGCCAGATGAGAGCATCTGTGCCGATCAACATCCGACTCCATAAAACCACGAAGCCGATGAAGAAACCAAATCAAGTCGAAAATGGCAGCAAGTTTGAGAGTATGAACTCCAAACTCAGCCAATACAATGTTGTGATGGGTGAGTTTGTGGCATCTTATGATACGCTATAGCATCGATGTTTGTACCCTCTTTATATAAGCTCAATCAGAAGCAATAAGAGAAGGCCCTTAAATCATTGAGCCATAGAGAACTGTCGGACGAACCAAGGAGTCCAAAAGGGACAACTTGGACGAGATATCCTGGAAGTGATGTCTGAAACACTCTCTCTAGAAGAGCCAGGGAACCCATGCCGTTACTAACTCTGGACTGAATAACTAGTCTCAAGCTAAAGCGCGACCTCAAGAACTTCACATCGAGATACATATAAGTGGAAGTAATCTCAACCTCCTAACCCTGAAAGAAGAAATGAAGATGAGAGGTCTTTAAACAGTTAAAGACCATAACTCGGGTCTTACACAAGTTGACCACAAGTTGCCGCTGATTACAAAAAGAGGCCAGACTATCAAGGAATCTCTGTAAGCTGTCAGGAGAAGAGGCCAAGAGAGCCACATCATCGGCAAAAAGGAGAATGGAGATCAAAACTTGATGCAAATAGCAACCATCTACCGGTTGAGAGGAGTTCACAAAGAAATCTTCCAACTCATCAATATACAAGCCAAACAGTGTAGGAGAAAGAGAACAGCCTTGCTTCACCCCAATGGTGCTATGAATTGAAACAGAAAAGCCCTCTGGAGTCCTGAGCCTACCAATTACCCTCTTATAAAGCCTCATAATAACAGTCTGTAACAAATCTGAGATCCCAATCTCATGAAGTCTCTAAAATAAGGCTAACTTGGGAACATATTCGAAAGCTTTACGGAAGTCCACAAAACAACAATAGACCCTAACATGTAAATGAGGAAGGAGGACATGTAAAATGCATTGTAGAATTTTACAATAGTAAGAGCATTGGACAAAATCTTGCTTACCTTGTGAGCCCAATCAATATATTGGGTATCAGAGTAGATGACTTGCACCAAAGAGAAATATTGCTCAACATAGTTTAAAGCTTCAACCTCACCTTTCAATCTGTGTAAGAGGACCATGATGTTGACAATCTCAAGTTTGAGATTACTCCCAAACAGAGTTTTAGGAACCTTACTATTGGCGCTATTTACTGTATGGGTAAATAGATTTAATGCATACAGACAATGAAACAAGAACATGTAACAACAATACTCTTTTTATTATTCACACATGCCAAAGACATTACATTATGCTTATGATGATGATTACAACAATGATCCAAAGTTGCACATATACCATCCTGAAGAACCTTCTCGAAGGGGCCCGTCGGCTACATAACAAGAACCTTCCCGAAGGGGCTTGTCGGTTACATAACAATTACTAACGACATCAACCCGTCGGCTACTCAATATTTACCGACGACATCATCCCCCCAAAGGAAAAAAGTTGTCTCCGGACGACAATTACAAAATATCCGAGACAAATTAACAAAATGGAATACATTAACTGACTAACTACAACAATATAGATTTGTTTTTGTCACACCACTTTCACATTCGTCCCATGCCTGCACCAAACTGGTCTCCAAACCATGTTGCATCTGTAGCTTCTGCTAACGCAATACTATCTCCTTAATCAAGTTGACCTTGATAGCCACAAGTGCTGCTTTCTCTGTTTCGAACTCCTGGGTACCCTGAGCCAAGTATCGCTGTACTGCCTTCAATTGGATGATCAGCTCCAGCCACCAAGACAACTTCATGTCCAACACCTACTCCAAGTGCCTCAAAGCATATCACCCCTACCGAAAGGCTTGCTTTGTTGTTGTCTTCGCCTTTGGTATACAACCACCCTATGCTTGCAGTAGCTGCAGGTCTCATTAATTGGTCACACTTCCCACGATTGATAATTGCACCGACTGGGGGTCTGGGGGGCATCGCCCCCAATGGGGTCGAGGGGCAGCACTCCTGCCGCCAAGACCAAATGAGCACTCTCAAACTCACACAAAACTCCATGAAACACACCATTTTTGTGATTTTCTTCCGATTCCATACTTTTTCAGCCAACCGCTTACGTTTTACTACCTTTTATGTCTTTCCTTTCCCTTCGGTATCATACATTACTCATTTTGAACTGTTTCAATTTGTCGTCGTTTTTTAATTTATAGAAAACTTCCTATCACCCTTCTTTTGTGTTTGTACAGTGGTCTCCCTCTGTTATGTTACAACCTCGCTGCCAATGTACAGCTACACAATGGATTGCTTCTGCCATAGCTGTACCGTCTTCTTGCTACCATACGACCTCCCTACTCTGACTCTTACTACCGTACGGTATGGTTCTCTAGCTACTGATGTCCGTACGAGTAAATCGTATGGTCTTTCTCCTTCGCCGTATAGTCGCCCAAGTTCCAAGCAATCTGGTTGTAATGGTGCTCTTACCTTTTCTGCAACTTTCCTAGCCCTGGCCGTACGGTGTGTCCTGGTTTATTCCCCTATGCTTCAAGTCCATACGACATACCCTGCATTAGATGGTCGTACGGCATACCCTCCTTTCTGTTTTCCTTAAGCCGTACTCGTACGACTGTCGTATGGTGTAATTTTTAGACATGGCTTCCCCTTCATTTGTTTGTCATACTGTCGTATGGTACTTCTCATGTCCGTACACTAGGCATTTACATGGCCGTATGGTGGTGGCTTCTTGTCTATACGGTGCCTTCAATCCGTACGGTAGCCTCTTCTGGTCATCCGTATGGTTACCTTGTTTGATCGTACAGTGTTGCCTGGCATTGTGTATCTCCCTTTGTGGCCATACGGTTTTGTTCATGTACCGTATGGTGATGTTGTAATCCTGTCTGTACGGTACCATGTAGTACCCTAGCTGGTTCGTACAATCTTTTCCTAAATCCGTATGGTTGCTTTGTCTAGGCCGTACAGTACTTCCTTGCCTGCTTCTAGAAGGCCGTATGGTGCACCTCCAAGTCTATTTTTGCAATTTTCCAACCGTACGGTGTATTCTTCTCTTTTTTGCATGGGTCAAAGTTCTCTCTTCTCCCACCAGTATGTTTTTTGGTTCAATATCATCTCCGAGGTTCATGGTTTGTACTGTGGCTTATTCATATTTTATCGGCTTATCTTCATTGAACGTATGGGCTGGTGTTTCATCCACTTGCACTTCTTTAGTTCACTATATTCCTCCAAGAACTCGTTTCTTCCTTTTTCTTCTTCAACGCCCAACATGTTGCAACTCGGAAAGAGTTCGTAATCCTCCATTTGCCAGTGAAATAGTCCGTTCACCGAATCTAGGTCATCCTCATTCAACCCTCCTTCCAGTC
This sequence comes from Cupressus sempervirens, assembly GCA_028749045.1. Lineage (NCBI taxonomy): Eukaryota > Viridiplantae > Streptophyta > Pinopsida > Cupressales > Cupressaceae > Cupressus > Cupressus sempervirens. The sequence continues at coordinate 8,015,314 of CM053792.1, forward strand.
TCAATACTTCCTTTTCATCAGGTTCTATTCTCTTCTTCCCCTCGTCATCCCCTCCATCTTCGCCTTCAGAATTCGACGACGCTGCCTCCTCGCCTACCATTTGTGTGTGCAGGTCAATTATGAATCTTTTGCCTCCGCAATCCATTGATAGGGTATTCTTCTTCTAGTTATGCTTAACCGTTGGTTTTACGAGCCATCCTCGGCCCAAAATGGCGTCATATCCTCTCCTCTTCAGTGGGATGACGACGAAATCCAGTCGGAACGACTATGTTCCAATAGTGACTGGTTGTGTCATCAGGATTCCCAACAATTTGATCCTATGTTGGTCTGCCATGAGCAACTGGAATGTAGGTGACCACAACGTCGGCTATTCCAACTTCTTTCAGATATCTTCTGGTAACACATTCACGCCTGACCCTCCGTCCACAATTGTGTCTGTCAGAATAGTTCCCAAAATTCCCATCTCGACGATCGTCGGATGTTGTCCTGATGTGAGGGCTAGCAGCATTGGGTCCTCTGCACTTGCTCCACTTTCCTTCTCCCTTCCATGTTCTCTTGGTGGTTTGGTAGTTGGAGCAATATTTGTGAGTGCCGATCAAAGTTGAGGCATTGTGAGCAGCAGATCATTTATTTTGACTAGTACTTCAGTTTGTAATATCTGCCGTATGATGTTCTGCTTTGCGTAGTTCCTTGTTGAGGTATCGGTAATGTCCTTCAATTGTGATTTCTTTGCCTACGTTGCTTTATCAATTTCTACCCGCACTGCTTCCAATCTCTTCTTTTTTTTCGTCTGGTCGGGGTACAATTTTGTTTGTTTTCGAGTGATTGCCAAGACTTTTTTGTTCGTGCCGATGCTGATCAAATTCACTCCCGATTTCGGGCACTTGGCATCTTCATGATCTCCAGGACCGCACCATTTGCATAAGAACTTTGGTGCGTTCGTTGATGTACAGTTTCGGGCAAAGTGGCCCCACAAATTGTATGCTCGACATTGAACCATCGGGCGGCCGTTTGCATTGTATTGAATTCGTCTGTGGCTCCCATTATTATTGTTGGTATTGGTGTTCTGCCCTCTTCTATTGTTTCTATACCCACCCGAAGTGGCACCATCACTGCTGGTGTTTCTGCCCCCTCCTGACGCAAAAGCCTCTTATGTCAGGAGCATTTGTTGAGGTCCTCTCGTTTTCATATTGAAGGGGTATTCTTTTATGGAATGTCCCATAATGTGGCAGATCTCACAGAACTGGTTCTTTGGACAGGATTTCTTTGTGTGACGTTCTGTCTTGCATTTGGTGCACCATAGCTCATTTCCCTTTGTTTTTCTGCATATTTTTAAATTCCTTCATCATTCGGATCATATCCTTTTAGAGAGCTCGGACCATCTTGCTGCCCTTTTTGTCATCACTGCTATCTTCTTCCGCAGATGCGTCATCTGAGTCAGATGAGCCACTTTTCTTCTTTTAAATTTTTTTTTGTTCACTCTCTAAGTCCATCGCTTGATTGTATGCTTCGGTGTATGATGATGGTGGCACAATCTTCATTTTCTTCCTTAACTCCGAACGTAGTCCCTTAATGAACCATTGCTTTTTCAGCCCATCTGCCAACTTACTTTCCATTTTATTTATTAATTGTTTGAGCTTTCTAGCATATACACAGATTGTTTCATTTTTCCCTTGCTTTGTGGTGTAGATTTCTGCTACGATTTCATTGTCGTCGCTGAGCAATTGAAACTCAGTGATAAACTCCTTTTTAACGTCCGCCCATGTAGTTAATTTTTGGGTATCCGTCTCAGCAAACCAATCTACTACTACACCCCTTAGGGTTGCTAGAAATTGTTGCACCCATTCATTTGTGTTAGTTGCGCCATTTGTTGTCCAAATTGTTTCGCATGTCTTATAGTGTTTGATTGGATCGACCGTTCCATCACCATCAAACTTTGGCAATTTCTCCTTTGGTCTTGCGATTGTTACTTGATTTTGTGTATGAGCGTTGTTCAGTACTGCTCCACCGGTGGTGTTCAGCATTGCAACACCGGCGTTGTTCTGTGCTCTGACACCGATGCTTTGTCGGACAGTCGTCTTATCAATAGCTGCATTCTTTGGTGAAGAAGGTTTGTCATTAAGCGAAGTTGTCCGTTCCAAAAGTTTATCACGGACGAAGAGTTCACTCTACGCTCGTGCTCCCTCGGCACTCCGATTCGTGCGAGTTAATTCCCTTCCACTTGGATTCTCTTCCCTCGGCGTATATAGGTTTAAAAATTCCTCCCTTGCTTCTTCCACCAAATCCAACCACTGTCCAGTTTCTTCCAACAATTCCTCGGTGCTTCGGTGTCCGTCGACAATCTGCTGAAACCTCTGTCTGCACTCGGCCTATTGTGCCAAATTTTTTTTCCTTGTGCGGTGCGTATTCCATCTTTTCCTTTTATCTTATTTCTATCGTTGTTAAGCTGATTTTGCATTAGTCTTCATTCCTTTGCCCTCGTTCCAAGTCCAAGGGGCAACGACACCAAATGTTTATCGTATGGGTAAGTAGATTTAATGCATACAAACAATGAAACAAGAACATATAACAATAATACTCCTTTTATTATTTGTACATGCCAAAGACATTACATTATGCTTATGATGAATATTACAACAATGATCCAAAGTTGCACATATACCACCCGAAGAACTTTCTCGAAGGGGCCCATCCGCTACATAACAATTACCGATGACATCAACTCGTCGGCTACTCACTATTAACCGACGACAGGCGCTTCGTAGTTTTTGAAACCATGATTGCATGATCTCTTTTCTCTAAATCATCTTCTTTGTGGAGAATTCGGAAATGGCTCCTTCAAATGTCAAATCTGAAAATTCTTCCCGTTCCGGAACTTGAAGGTAATTCACCACAGTTTACCTATTAATGGAGATCAACACTGTGTCATCTGGCAATACAATTTGTCTGGTGTTCGGGTTGTAATAATTTATGCATTCATAGATAAATTCCGGAGCTTGGACTGCAACAGGAAAACCAGTTGCTTCAACAAGCCTGCATCTTCAGAGCTTCTCAGTGTTGGGATGGATTGGCTCTGATCTCAATCTCTTCTGAAAATCTTGCATATCATAGAAATAGAGAGAAGTATCCATGAAATTCTACAGTGAAGACTTAATTGCGTTCAACCTGTCGAAACTTGCAAATCTAGTTTCCATCTGTTTGAGAATGAATTTTTGAATCTAGAAAAGGAAAAGAATAGCAAATGCAATGATACCGGCTTTTTGAAAAAGTTAAGCAAATTAATAGAATAGTAGTTCAAGAAAGAGCGGTAGTTTTTGTAACTGTTCATGTTTCCATCTATATAGGAGTTGCATTTCATCTATTGATCTTCAGAATTCGCGCCACATGAATGAATTGAAGGAGAGATCCATTGGAATGGTAAACGCATGGTTTTAACGGATATCTTGGTGTCTTTTCACTGTTTCGTTGGCCCAACGGTAACTTTCTATCTTCCCATACTTTCCCGTTTCCCTTTAAGTTTCAGGGGGTTACAAATAGAGTACTCCGTGAGAAAATTTCCACTGAGTTGAATTTTTCTTAATAACTCTTTCCTGCAATAGTTAAAAATACTTCTATCATCGTCTTGAGAAGTTTTGTGCACAAATTGTAGGTCCAATCCGCTTATAAACTTGATTTTCAATAAAATCTGAAAAATTGTTTATTTTACTTTTACTTTACCTTTTACTTTACCTTTACTTTACTTTACCTTTTGACTATTGTTTATTTTAGGTTCGAAGATGTCCAAAAGGAGTGCAAAAATTCATTAGGGACCCACCTTTTGTTTCCTTTCCTTCAAAATTCCCTTTCGCGAAAAACTGACTTCATGTAGAATTTAGTTTCAAGTTTTCCGCTTGGAATGATTATAAGAGTTGTGACGAATCGTAAACATTCCCTGAGGTAGATAATCGTAAAGGAACATGAATTTTCCATAGGATGCTTTATTATTTTCTTATTTTGATCCAATTGCATCATTTGGCACTTTTCGCAAGAAATCGCCTTCAAGGGTTGAAAACCTGTAATGTCCCCATTTTTGAGGTAATTTGATTTAATTAATTAAATTAATTAAGTTGTCCAAAATAATGAATATTTTATGAGGATGACTAATTAATTATTTTAATTAAATAAATAAGTGGTATTAAGTTAATTATTTATAAAGTTATCAAATAAATAAATATTAAAAAGGTAACTTTATATTTAAATAATTTAATAAAGTGACTTGAATTATAAAATATTTTATAAAGTCACTTAATAAATAAAATAAAATAATGTTCTAAAAGTTTCTGGAGAAAGTGGAGAAAAAAGAATAAATAGGCATCCTGGGCTTCATTCTCACCAAGGCAGATTGGATGTTGATGATTGATGATTTCTTATTGAGAATTTGTGGAGCCAAGTGGTCTGCAGATAATCAATTTGTCTAGGAGCGAAAACTCCCATTGATAGCAATTTTGAGGTTGTGAAATATCACTTGAATTATTGCAATTGTGGGAAGGATATTTTAGTCCTTTCACTTGTGCTTAATTGGTGGCCAAGGGCCAAGTTCTTTTGCTGGTTTGGAGTTTCAATTGGAGCCATTAATTGGAGAAGCTTGAGCTTCCATTGATGAAGCTTGGAGTTGGAGATTTCATTATAGTCTGATATCGGTCTGATTTTATTACAGTCAATTGCGGCCAGCATATAGGAGATTCGATTTGGCATAAAGGAGGAACATATTCATTTAATTTTGCATGGGACAGTGTGGAAATGATGATTCTTTGCAGGGTATATTGTTAGCTCCTCATTTGGCAGTAAATTCAAAAAATTCTTCTTGATTCCAGGTCATAAAGGGCAGATTGGATAGGGAAAGTCTGATAATTCAAACATCAGAAAATTACAGTCATAATGGAGGCCACGATTTGCTTGTAACTCCCTCAACTTGGTTCGATTCTGTCTTCTACCTTGGGCGCACTTCATAAGAGGGTTAGAAGATGAAGTTGGATGCATTTGGAGGGCATAGAAGCTGCGAATTATTTTATAGAAATTAATTTATATCAGAACAGGGGCGGCTGGGTCTGAGGATTGTTTTGGTATCAAGAGGTCATTATCATTCAAGATATTGCTTGCTAATTCATCACAGCTTCAAATCAACTTCATGTTCCAGGTTCATTTTGATTTATGCAAGCTTAATGATAATTTAGATGCATTTCATGGTAGCTGCTGTAGGTGAACATTTGTATCAGATCTGTTTGTAATTATTATATGAGTTGTAAGCCAAGAGTCTTGGCATTGGCATTGACATCATTGTTAGAAGATTGCATTCTCAATACCATATCAATAGTTGGAAGTTATCACTTGTTGTTTTGAGCATTGAATGTTAAATCTGAGGATGTATGTCAACTGTTTGATATAATGACTATAAGCTGTAGCTGCACATTTAGGTCATGATACTACATCTATTGTATTTCAAAATACAAAAAGAAATTTGCATTGCATCTAGGACCTTGTCTAAACATCATAGGACTCCTTTGGAAATAGTAAATACCCTGGATATCATTGGGAAAACATTTATGCACTCAGACTAGCAAGTTATAGGGTTGCACATGATTTGTTTGACAAAATTACAAGCAGCAAATTAGGGCAAATTGTGGTCAGTTTGAGCAAGGCTCAGTACAAAACCCACCGAGGAGAAGACAAAGTGCGGATTTCAGCAAGCTTTTGTTCTTATTTGAGAAAATGACAGGCTGCAAATAGATATAACTCCATATATAATCGTTGCATGAGCAACATGAATCTCCATTATAATAGGCACTAAGCTACTTGCACAATCCGTCCACATAAAGGAAAAACCACCTGGCTATGAAATGCAGAGAAGAGGAAAATAAAAAATCTGATGAAGACTCTTTCCACCTAAGGGGGCTTAGACCTAGTCTTGAACACACCTAGGAAATTACTAAGACACATGAAATCACTTTTACTACTTGGGTACAGGATGAAAAATGGGGAAACAATATGTATACTTCTTCTTCAAACCGTATAATAACATCTTTGACTATGTTGGCTCAGTGATATTAGTCGTATCTTGCATAAAGATGATGTCAATGTAATATCCAACCTTCTTCATAATTTCTATTTATGAAGTAGTGACTCATTTTTCATATTTGCTTTTATATATTGCTTTACACATTGATTGTCTTCACTGGTTTCATTCATATTACAATCCAAGGTTCATACTTATTTATATGCATGTTAATAACTTGCTTTATAATTGCCATCAATGACAAACAGGATTATTTTTATAACTTTGTTCATCCTTTGACATTAATGACAATACTTCCATCATTACATCCCCCACTATTCTTGGTTGATGCCATAGAGTATATTGATGGTTGGGTAACCTTTTTCAATTACCAACAAACTTTTGAAAATATAACGACCACTAAAATCAATTTGTCCCATTAGAGCAAGTTTTGCATGAAAGCTGCTTGACAACTTTTATCTTGCAACTTTTGCAATTTGATCAAAACTTGGACAATTGATCCTAAATGAACTAAAAAATGACACTTGGTCTTCATAGACCTTATTCCAAACTACATCACGACTTCGCATAAAAAACAATACTTACACTACTCCTCAATGACATTATGTTGACAATATGAGCAACTTTGTCAATTTTGCACATCATTGCATTGCAAGGATTAAATGAGCCAACCTAAAAGTCCATTAACAAGAAATCGTCTAATAAGACGTTATTATATCTGTTGGTAAACAGTTTGTTCTTTTTAATTATAACTCTTAAAGCCCAAACTTGGAACAATATCTGGTTACGAACAATTGAAAAGCCACTTATGGATGAATTGGTAGGTACAGCTCCCTAGAATTGATTTGCAATGAATTATGTTTTTCTCCTAAACTAATTCGGGGTATGTTCTTGACATGAGAATAGAAGAGGCAGAACCAAGCTAGACCTAAATAGAATCTAACTCAGGCAAATAAAAATTTCTGAATATCTAAACAAGTTTATGAATCAACACATCTTATGAATTCACAAAGCTTAACTGAGTAATAACTAGTACGGAACTAAGTTAGAGCTAGGTTAATATGAATCTGAACTGCGATTAACAAACAAAGAGTGTTGAAGGGATCTCTCTTTGAACGAACAATGACACTACTTATCACATTCATTTGTTGTTTTTAAACAAGGGAATGAAACTTTGTTCTTTCCTTTCTTCTATTGAAACAAAAGAGAAAACATAAGACTAAATCTAACAGAACTGGAACAGAAAATAATTGATATAAAATACCATTCAATTGTCTCTGCAACATAAAGTATTTTACACCAAAAATTCGCTGAACTTTTATTAATCTTTCAATCTCATACATATACAATTTCTAGATGACCGTTACAATGGAAGTTCAATCAATTCATCTTTTCAAGATTGACAAATGGCAAGGTGCCAATTTGTCACATTTCAATAATTACAAAAGAAAACAAAAGAAAAGGCAGAATGTGAATCACTTCGACTTTTTCCCCTTTTCTGCTTTTGCTCTGTAGGCTTTGGCGGCAACTATGATTGGGATGAGCTCATCATGCCTAGGCACGTGGATATTGTATACCTTAAGAGCCATTTGGAATTTTTTTGGCTAATTTCTTTACAATATTTAGTTGATTTGGTAGTTCCTCTGTGGCCACATGTATGCATCCGCTAAGTGCTTGGAGTTCAACAACCGTGTTTTGACTACGAGAAGATATATCAGACAAACTATCCAGAAATTTGGAAAAGTTCTCCTTCATGACATTGATCCCAATAAGTGCTTTTCCTTCGCCACTAGTTTGGAAATTTGTATGTAGTCCCTTCGTAAGTTCAAATCCTTTGTCTTGTGTCTTTTTCACTTTATCCTCTATTTTTTTAAGCCCTTTCTCTGCGGACTGGATCATCTTAGTCTTAAACTGCATGCTTTGAAGCCACTCGAATAGAGGTTCGTCTCCCTTTGGCAAGATTTTTGCTTCAATTGCTTCCTTGGCCTTCATCTGGATGATTTTCTGCAAAAGGAAGATGCAATCAACACACTTCACCCTTTCTCCAGCCAGAGTATTGCTATTTGATATGATGTTATCTTTTTTTGTTTCCAACCTTAAGAGAACATTACCAATCTGCTCTACAATAGTGGCTCCTTCTGATGTGAGCTTTTCAATCCATTCTTTACCAATCTGACCAAAATGCTTATCTTCTTGGAGTGGAGAGATGAGGACCTGAACTTCAACAGCAGTAGGATTTTTGGTCACTGGTACTCCAGAGATGGCTGCCAATGGAGTGACTAGCTATTTGATCAACTTATTCAATTCTTCTATTTCAGCCTTCATTTTGGTCTTGGACAACTTTAGACTTTCCAATTGCCCCTCAATCACCTCGTTGGTTGATTTCCACAAGCCAACTTTGTTGTCATGCCTAGCTTCTCCAAGATCCACAGAGTGCAGAGTAAAATCATCGACAGTCATGTCCTCAATCCTTCCTCCTTTGTTGGGCTTGGTGATCTCCATTGGCAGGTGACTTGTTTCTGGATCTTGCCCAAGTATGGACAAGGTTTTCTGCTTCTTTACTCTTGTCAATGTAGATCCAGAGCGGATTGCAAGAGATACAGTATCTTTAGTAGACGTGCTCTCATCTTTCCTGTTCCTTTTTCTCTCCAGAGTATCTTCCAACTAGGAGTCAGTACATATCACCTTGGAGGTCATCTCGAGTGATTCTATACTAAACATCTTCCTCTTAGCTGGAGTGGTTATCACTGCAGCCGAAGAGAAAGGATTCTTTAGATCTCGGTATATGAGCTTAGAAGAACTCTGACCTTTATCTACTTTTGGATTTTTCTTTGCTACTTCATCCGACTCAATAGACTCACTACTACTGCTCTTTCCATCCCCTAAGTCTACTATTTGTATTGAAGAGCCACTTGGTTGCAGAATTGTAGCACTTGCTGGCAGAACAAGACTATGATGAGGAGAGGGAACTGGAGTAGTATGGGGAAAAGGAATTGGAGAAACATGAGGTGATGGAATTGGTGTGACATGGGGGGATGGAATTGAGGCGGCTGTGCTATCTTTTGGCTCCTCCATCTTCTTTTCTTCAGCACTAGTCTAGGTTCCAATGATTGGGAGGGAACCATCATGATAGGTCTTGGCTAAGGGGACATTCTTGTCCGGAGGTTGATCACCTTCACCTGAAGCTTGAGCTGGCCCTTGAGTGGCAGCTATTGTTATGCTTGGTGTAGCACTTTGAGATGAGGAAGTTGTTGCGGCTGTTGGAGAAGCTTGAGTCACTGCACCTTTGCTCCGACTCCTCTTGGTTGTCCATTCAACACATTTCTTCGTTCTCTTGATGATCCTGGCCATCATGATATCAAAATTCTTCTCAACATTTGCATAAGGCTCTTAACTGATAGGAATCCCCCTTAACTTAGTTAAATATGTATTACTATACATATTTTGGCCATCGTCTTCCAAGCCTTCTACATCAAAGTTGATACCATATGTTTTAATTTGCTCCACTGTGAGCCTAGCGAAAGCACAATCTTTGCTTTCAAGCTCATCTCTACAATCCGCCCAGTAGTCTTCGACAATGGTAACATGTTTGATCACGCTCCCAATCTGCAAAAAATCTCTTGCATACCCATTCGGGTCGAACATAGGTCTCATGACCTCATATGCCTCCAATTGATATTTAGTCTCAAATGCTTTGAGCATATTTTTTGCATCAGAGCAAGACTCACAACTGTAAGCTCCAACCTTCATACGGAATTCATACCCTTTCTTCTTCAGGCTTGCACTCAGCACGTTCGCCTGGATTGCTTGCTTCACGATCTCTATTAGCATGATCATATCGCTCGGATACCTAGACAACTTCAAAGGAAATCCATCGAAAGCTGCAAGATGCAAATATGAGAAGGATGAGAATTGGATAAAATAGCTACCAAACTGACTAATAGCTGCCATTGCCTCTGGGCTGAACCTCCTCTCTGGGCATCCTTGGAGTTCCCTGCAAATTCTCATCGTATATGCGTCATTAACCTTGACATATTCTGCATAACTGTTTTGTAATTGTAAACATGGATAGAACTCATAGCTTTTCACATCGTCAGGAAAGTTCTTTATTCTGGGAAGGCCTGACCACAATTGTAGAGAAGCTAGCATATAAATCAGAAAAGAAGACATGTAAGAGGTGTTGTAAAACTTTGCGGCGTTAACGGCTCTGAACAGATGCTCACTTACCTCATAGGCCCAATCAACATACTGTGTATTTGAACAGAGAATTTGTACCAGAAAGAAATTCTATTCAACAAAATTAAGTGCTTCTACCTCACCTTTCAATCTGTGCAAGAGAACCAGAATGTGTACGATCTCAGGCTTGAGATCAGTGCCGAATAGAGTTTAGGGAACTTTACTCTTGGCGCTCTGCGGTTTTTGAAACCAAGATCGCATAATTTCTTTTCTCCACATCATTTTCTTCAAGGAGAACTCAGACATTGCTCCTCCTACTGTCAACTCAGAAAACTCTTGCCGTTTGGAACTTGGAGGCAATTTACTATAGTTTGCCTATCAATAGAGATTAGAACTGTATGATCAGGCAACATAATTTGTCTGGTATCCGGGTTCTAGTGATTTATGCATTCAACAATCAATTCTAGGGAGTTGTACCTACCAATTCAGAGAAAAGCCAATTCATCTATAGGTGGCTTTTCAACTGTTTGTAACCAGATATTGTTCCAAGTTTGGGCTTTAAGAGTTATAATTAAAAAGAACAAATTTGTTTACCAACAATATCCAATATGACTTAAAATACAAAAAATCAACATTGGACCATATTAATTAAATGAAGTTAGGTGCTCTTGCGCCACTTTTGCTAGCAGTGCCTCACCCCCTGCTTTTACTAAATCTCCTCCCACAAGTACCTCTTGCTTAATTTGTGTTTTCCCATCACGTCATATCAATACTATTGCCTCATCAAATGGTGGGTCTGGTAGTGCAACCAATGATGGCGTCAACACCTCCTTTGTTGTTACTTCCACTTTTGCATTTTGTTTTGTTGTTAGCAAACATGAGACCTTTCCTCGCTATGCCATGGAAGATAGTTGGGTCAGTGTCTAAATCGAAAATGTGGCAAGCTGAAATTCTATTATTGATATGATAGGTAGAGTTGCAACAATGCCTTTCTTTCTAATCGATCTGCTCTATGTTGCCTTCTTCACTTCCGACTGTCAAGGTGAATTTAGCGGCTATCACAAATTTAATATATCCTAATGTTGTATGCTTCCTTCTCGCTTCCAGTACTAGAAGACTCCTATTAGCACACTTCTAGCATGGATTTTTTTTCTAAGTGGTTGGTCACCTCCTGCTAGCATGTCCAAATGTATTAAAAAAAAGCTAGCAGGGATGGTTTTAGTCGACTGAGTGGCTTGTGGTAGATCCTCCATTCCTTTAGGGGTACTGGAACTCATATTGCATCCAAAAAATTGCCAGTGGCATGGTGCGCGATATAAAATTATTTGTGCTACAATGAGAGAAATTGCAAATTTTGTTAGATAGTGCAGAGTCTGTGGACACCTAGTTGTACACTTTTTCTGTGTCTATTCTTGCCAATAGATTAATTTTCCATACCACAATGTTTGATGCATGGCTTTTGCCACTTTTTATTACATCTAAGATGCACTTCTTGGCAAGTGTAGAGAAAAAGATCTTCTTCACTGTGTGCCTACTACTATTGTGCTAGATGCTATTCCATTCTTTATTTGACAGACCATTTTGGCATACCAACTATATTGGATTCTTTTTCTGATTGGTTGTCTTTCTTGTTGGTTTTTTTGGTATTGTCGATCCCTTGATGATACCTAAGTACTCGTGTAAACTTTGATAGCTGAAAAAAATTGCAAGAGGGCGATGGTCACAATAGGGAATAATGGTTTAGTGTACAAGACAATCATAAGATACTAACATTTCTTTGAGCACTTGTTCAAACTCTTTGATATTGAATACAAGCATTTGTATTGCTTTAACCACTTTTGCATGCCTAAGAACTTTCTTCATCTCATAATTATCATTTGTTTCGTTTCATCAAGTGTGACATTCTAGGCCTATTTATCCTTCCCAAGTGAGAGAATCTACTTTTATTTTTGTTAGGGAAAGTTACTAATTCACGTATGGCTGCATTGGTGCCAACATGTGGTGACGTGTTGTCACTGACGGTCATAGTAATGGCAATGGAGGCATCACCCTTACAAAGTAGAGGAAAGGGAAGTGACACTGCCCCTAGAAGTATTTCTTTCATTAGAGGCTAATCAAGAATAGCTCGAATCTTCTCTTGATGAACTTGAACTCCATATTTACTGGCAACATGCCCCAGGTACAATATTTCTGTTATAACAAATTCACACTTGGATTGCTTGACGAACAAAGACTGCTCCTCCATGATCCTTAGGAATTCATTTAGATGCTTCAGGTGCTCCTCCCATGTCCTGCTATAAATAAGAAGATCATCAAAAAATACCAGTAAGTACTTACGCAATTGTTTGTTGAAGATGTGATTCATGCATGATTGGAATGTAGCAGGTGCATTTGTTAATCCGAACGACATGACCAGAAACTCATAATGCCTGTCGTGACAAGGAAAGGCCGTCTTTTCCACGTCTTCGTCCCTCATGCGGATCTGATGGTATCCATAACAGAGATCTATTTTCGAAAAATAAACTGCGCCATGTAATTCATCCAGCAACTCATTTATCCATGGAATGAGATATCTATTCTTTATTGTTTTTTTGTTCAACGCATGGTAGTCCACACACATGTGCATTGTCCTATCCTTCTTTTTGACCAAAACCACTAATGACGCGAAGGGTTGGAACTAGGACGGATCCATCCTTTTTCTAGTAGTTCTTGAATCGTCTTTTTGATCTCGTCTTTGAATTTCTTAGGATGGCAGTAAGGTGTGGTTATGATCGGCTTGGCTCCTGCTTCCAACTCAATAGTGTGTTTTAATCCTTGATGAGGCAGTATGCCAGGAGGAATGTCTATAAAAAAATTATCATGTTTACTTAAAATATTTTGGAGATCATCATCCTAGGGAGGTGTCTGTTGTTCTTTTATAGGTTTTGCCGAAACAAAACAATGTGCAACCCAAGCACATCATTATGTCGAAAAATTGCCTCCATCTGATGTGCAAAAACTCCCTTTGGACCCTTATTTGCCATGTCGTGGAGAACAACCTTCTTCCATCGACAACAGAAGTGAAATCCATCTGTTTGAAGGTCTGAGTATATTCATCAAGTGTATCCATCCACTGTATGTCCAAAATAACCTCCATGTCATCAAGGTCCACTTTGAAGAAATCCTCGGTCACTGTGTGATTCACCATTGTGATACTTAACTGAGGAACAAGGTGTGTGCAGGGCAGAAGAGTCCCTCCGGCAACCTTGATCTAAAATCCTACGTGCTTCTTTGTAGGTCTCTTCGCTTCACTGGAGATGAGTTTATGAAGTTTAGAGTGGCTTTGCTGTTGAGCATCGCCAAAACCCTTTGTCCTTGAAGGGTTCTCTGTACACAAAGAATTGTGCATCTAGGGGTACTAGCTAGAGTGATAGTTACCCCGCAATGTACCAATGCTACAATCCTTTCCATGTGGTTCAAACTAACAATGTTGGTGTCGTTGTGATGTTGGTTATCTTCGGTGGGTATTTCTTCGTGTTCACCCTCATCATCGAACATAACCTCAATGTAATGGATCTTCCCTTTTTTGAGGCATTTGCGGCTCGGTTCCCAAGGTCCCTTGTAATTGAAACATAGTTTTTTCCTTCGGAGCTCTTGTCTGGTGGCCTTGTCCAACGATGACTTCTTTGGGGGAGGTTTATTATCTTTGTCCCTTGGAAACACTGACAGTTTGGAATGTGAGTAACTTTGCGAGGACAATGTCGATGATGATGCCATACTCTGTGCCTTCTTAATGGCCTCCAACAGGGTGGTAGGATCGAACCCCTTTACCCAACCTTTCAATGGTTTTGTTAGTTTGTCCATGAAGAGAACTACCTGTCTTCTTTTAGAAATATTTGTGACCAAAATAGAGAGTTTCTGAAATTCCACAATGTACTGGTCGACTGATCCAGTTTGTCTCAGCTGTGCCAAATCTTTGAAGTTGAGTTTCGGATCTTTACCATCAAATCGATCTATCAATCTCTTAGTGAATTGTGCATAAGTATTTATTTGGTCATGCTCTAGTGTGATGGTGTCGTGATGCCAACATTAATGCGAAACTTCATCCAAGTACAATGCCACATTTAATTGCTTCTTCTTCTGGCATGGGATTAAGCTGGAAGTATATATCAGCCTTCATTACCCACGCTTGCGCAAATATGGATCCGGATCTGTCAAAAGGAGACAAATTTATTTTTCTCAACTTCCTTCTGAGATCATCATTAAAATATACTCTGTTTCCAACCCCCGAATATCTAATTCTCAGATTTGCATAATCTTTGTAGGATATATCTTCCTCACAATTCGCATTTTTCCAATCTTCCCTCAGCTGTTCTTGCATTTATTCAAATGCTGATTGTTTCCCTTCGTGTGGTGGAAAAGATGGCATGGAAGGTCGAGAGCATGCTGGATGAGGGTTTGCTTTACTTGATACTGAGTCCGTGCTGTGTCCATTTTGTTCACTAGATATTTTATTGTTTACCAACTTCTTGAGAGTTTCTTCCATGAGTCGTTGAGTATCATTGATCTGTGCTTGATTCCTTGCAAGATCCCTCAGTAGTGCCACGAGTTCAGTGGTTGTGGGATCTAGTTCGACAACCATTCTATCAATGGAATGGGTTCTTCTTTTCTTCTGGCTATAAACTCTCATTCATTGTCCATAGGCTGGTAGAATCGAAGCCCTTATACCCCTGTAATGTTTTCGGTGTCCCACGACTCCTCTAAATTGATGTTCTTCCATCTACTACAGGAAAATTCACATGATGGCATAATTGCAAGGGTTGTACGATGAGCTGAATGGTGGTATGAACCAGAGAAAATGGTGTATGGAAACCAACGAAATAGTTGCAGAATGATATATAGTACGGTGGAGGAAGAGGACGGAGATCCATACAGAAGTATGGGCTGGCTGTACAGTGCGTAGGAATGGCCATACGATGTCTTGAAATGGTCATATGATTAGCAAGGTGTGTTGTATGGATGATGTAGGGAGGCCGTATGGATGGGGGATGGGAGGTTGTATGGTGTAAGATGAAAGAGGTACAACAACAATGTCGTGCGATGGAGACACAAGGAGGATGGTGGTGCAGTAGGCCAGGTGGTCGTACGACAAAGTTTTCTTCAGGCCGTACGGTGGAATTTACAGGCTGTATGGTACAAGGATGTGTAGTACGGTATGTTGGAAGAGGAAAATCGTTAGTAAGTACTTGAGTCAGAAACGATACAACCACAATTAATCTCAGTCATACATGAGCACAACAAATTTAGATGAACTCCAGACAATAATAGAGATTTGAATATGAATAATCCTTCAATTAATGTTTGCCAAAAGATGGTGCTCGGATTTGCCAGGTCCGAGCTAAGCAATACAGGCGACGGAATAGGGTGAGGGTTGAATCCCACTGAAATTGGAAATAATCGAGTAAGGAAGATTTTTCACTTCTGAAATGGCGGAGAGCAGAGAATCCCCAACAGGAATTTGTAGTATGGAGAAAATAATCCAAAATGCATACCTAAAGACTACCTACAAGCTTTGCTTAAATACTTGTTGGGAAAATTTTTCGAGGGTTTACAAAGATAGCCCATTAACAATAGCCCATTATATCAATCGGCCCATTAACAATAGTTTGATAAATGATTTATTTTATAATGGGAACATTACAACATGTACACCAGAACTTATGGTTTTGTTACTAATAGAGTCTATATTTTTTCGGAAATACTTTTGTGATATGAACATCACTAGGATCTGGTGAAAATTAAACAAAAAAGGCACAAGAGAAATAAGTCTCACTACTAACTCAACCTAAATTCTGAATTATACTTGAAATAATATTTTGGACAATGTAGTGTTTTGCAAAGTTTTGTTAATAATAAATAGTAATTTTGTTTATGTTATTTATAATAATTGTAATGGTTTTTATGATGAACTGTATTTGAGGGTCCTAAAATTGGTGTTACCCATACATATGCTATTATTTGTTTTAATATATATATCCCTTTCTTAGTAAGTTAGTTTGTAGGTGTTGCGTGCACTTGACTACATTTCTTACCAAAGTGGCCTTGGATGAGATGCATGTTGATTTTCTCCAGTGTTGTTTGAATTTTTAGCATCTTTTTGGCAATTTCATAAATACCTTTTTTTTAATGTGCTGTGTGTTTCTTTTTTTTGTTGTTTGATTTATTTCATTTTTTTGTTTTAGATGACATTATTGTGACAGGTCTTCTTTTTGCAAAGTGGCGTCCTGTTTCAAAAGATGTTCGATGTGACCTTGATCTATTTCTTCTTGCTAATTATATAAGGTGAATTTCCTGACCTAATTTTCCTTCATTTTGTTTTCACTTAATAATGTCATATGAAGTGTGTCATTTGGCTGTAGCTGTTCTAATAGTGATGAAAAAATGAAGATGTACTTTTTTAACTTACATTGACATTGTATTTAGACGTATGTCCCTTTTAATGTTGTTATTAGTACAAGATTATTGACTGTGATCTCCAGCATTATTTATAACGAGTTTTGATGTTTGTAGTGAAAGGATGCAAATCTATTATGATTCAAATAACAGCAGTGTTACAACATTTGAATTGTATGGATGATTGGTCTATGGATAACTTTTTCTTGTGTTAATGCCCTTTTACTACTGTGGGTGCATGTATAGCTTCCCTTTTGTCTTGCGCAGATAGACAGTTAACCCATAAATGTGGGAAACTCCATATTGGCCTATTGAGGGCCTGAGAATTTACCCAAATTGGAGCTCTGGTTGAGGATTCTAGTGGAAAACATGTAGATGTAATTTTGTTTCTGGATTCGATTGTGTGTGTCTTTGTAGCATCAACATTTTGGATCACACTCTGTGATCCTTTCTATCCTTCTCTCTTATCCTGATGATGGATCACAGAATGTGATCCGAAATGTTGATGCTACAAAAACACACACAATCGAAACTAGAAACAAAATTACATTACAAATGGATTGTGGAAATTTGATATTATTAAATAAGCACGTGGATGCTTGTTTTTCTGTGAAATCTGCATCCTAATCAACACTGAACTTCATATAATGTTGTTTGCTCAATATCCTAGAAATTCTATAATATTTTGCTTTTTAAATCAAACAAATTGCACCCGAATTGTTGAAGGGGCAATGGCACTTTTTTAAAATTTCAACTTAGTTGAAGCCCAAACTTTGAGAACTGTTTTGGCGATTGAAATCATGTGCATGCGAGCACAAAGCAAAAACTTCATATATCCAATTTTCCAGTCATTCCATTGTAGTTGGATGACATTTGTTGTTTCTTTTAGGGGATATATAAAAATGCAAATTTAATTTTTTTAATGTTTTATTTTCTGTTTCCAGAATGGTGGCTTTTGCAAGTTTAGCATTTTTGGGAGTTTCTAGGTTAACTATAAAATGTTTTTGCCCTAAAAAATGTTGTTTCATATTGTGCTTCGGTGCACTTAATTCTCCAATTGAGAGGCCCATATCTTGTGATATTAGATGCTCTACTAAATTTGTGTGTCACAATGTGGCCATCCTTAATCTCATATATTTTATGCTAGATGTTTTGCATATATTGACTAAGTTTTTGCTTTTTTAAATGCTAGTAAGTGTTTGGGCATTTTAGTTATGTTGTCTGGTTTTCAGGAGAACCAATGAGCTCAAGTCCGCAGTTGACATCTCAGAGGAAGCTATTAAACAATTTGAGAGATTTTGGATGCATTTTAAAGACAATCCATTGAAGGGTATGAATAGGATTATGCTATGATTATCAATGATTAATTTTTTTTTAATTTGAAGTTTTTTTAAAAAAAGTTACGTAAGCGCTACCATTATGCGGATAGCTCCCTATGTTAACTTCAAAGATTAATATGCACTATGAAAAGTCATACATCCAAGCCCAAACCAGCCCTATACATCCAAGCTCCTACAGAAATACTCCATCTTGAAACACAAAAACAACAGCTTCAAGAGCAATACACACATAACAGCTAAGAGAACCAAACCCTAGACATTGAACTTCCTACCAAAATAGCCTATTCTCTTGCACAAAAACAGAAACTTCAAAGCTTGTTTGGACAGAAAAGTAGATCCATCAGCAAACAACATGTTATGGAGCTTCCCAAAATCATTCATCCTTGCACTCTTTTGGAATTCTGTCCAGACTGCTACCATTGGGCATCAACTTTTTTGCCATCTTCTCTGGTTTTAGCCCCTTCCTCTTCCTCTCCAGCCTCCAAAACATTTGCATCAAAATAGTATACTAGTGGTTGTCTCAGAATCCCCAACTCAATTTCCTATATCTGATCAATAATCTTGAGCCAGAACAGCTCAGCAACTAAATCATTACCCACAAGAAATTCAATTTCATGAGACCCCCATGTCCGAAGCATGGGATAGAAGAAGGCTGAAAAAATGGAATTGTCATGCACACGGTCATTACCGGGCAGATGCACTGCTTCCAGCACCATCACGAGGAAAAATTCTCTTTAGTAGATAAGGCTTTGGGTGATTTTTTATTTATTTATTAATTTGCAGATATTTCCAATCACTGGTTCAGTGTGGGCGCCGGTAGGAATAAATCAGACAGAAAATCTCCAGTCTTGCCCATAATATAGAAGAATTTCAGGATGCATTGCTTTTACAATCAACCCACAAGGGAAATATGGGATAATGGTAATGGTGTAATGATTTTATCTTATTACAAGAAAAGGAGAAATATATCAAGTATCCAACTTCCACACCTCTTTTTGAACTATAATACCAATAAGTACCTTATTAAACTTCGTCACCTTCCAAGAATCCATCTGAAATTCTGCCTTGATTTCATAATTTGAAGTGTATTTTCGAGTTGTGGAAACAGAATGCAATAAATCATAAAATATTAAAGGGAAATAAGAAGTGGTCATGTGATGAGGAGTATAAACTTATATGACGTCTAGTTAGGGCACTAATCATTACAGTTTAGAGAACAAAACCAGTGCATTTTAATAGTGTCTTAATCTCTTAAAATGTGTAATAGATGGAGATCTTTATATTCTGAGGCAGGAAAGAATACTGATATTCATTGTCTTCAACTGTCAACTTTTGACTGGTCTACCAAACATTTTATAGCACTGCATTATTCTCAATACAACATTTAGTGGTAACAATTACATAAGATAAGTTAATTATTAAATTGTCACTGCTTTTAATACGTTATTTGTATTTTGAGTAGAAACATTTAATGACAAACACAGAATAAAAAATTTAGATTAATTTCCATGAATTATTGAATAATAAAGGGGATTTGGAAATGCTATGGACTATAGACGTTTAAGTACAAGAATACTAGGACTGGACAAACTCAAGGAGTTGATAAAGCAACCATAAGATTAAATATATACACATCAATTGAGGGTTTGGATCAATGTCTAAAGTACTAGGGTGAAAAGATCCCAAGGAGCTAGGAAATAAAATATTAAATACTATTAATAATTAGGAGTGAATCTGAAATAGGTAAGCTCTAGATGGAAATAGCTCTGCAAGGGCTCTCATTTAAACATCGAGACATTAAAGATCATAGCTTGAACACAATAATGAAAATCAATATTATCACATGCCTAATTTAAAGCATTTTGCTGAAGAAGGATGGGCACCAACAATGTCAACTACCATAAGTAAGGCCACCATAGGATCTCATAACTGGTATTGTAACTGTCAGCCACTGCAAGCCGTAACATATGATATGATATTATCCATAGGAAAGATTCCAAGCTGCAGGGTCTACAGGAGAAAGTAGAGAACTTCCCTAAATTCTCTTTTAGCACTCACAGATGATAGTGTCTACAGGTACCAAGGAAACTGGTAACTTATGTGATTTATTTGCACTAGGTATCCAAATTGCAATTTATCAGCACAATTTATATTGTAGAATTGAGCTACAAGGGATGGTTTTATATTTGTATATAATGTTAATTTCAGATTATTCAAAGTTCAAACATTTAACATACACACCAATAATCAATATAAATAATGTTAAGGCAAATTAGAAAATAAAACAATCTATAGGAAGATAACAGTTTATTGTGAAGAATGTAACCATGTAAATTGAAAATTCAAACTAAATTGTACTAAGAAACATGAGTTTAATTACACTGCGTAGTTGCAATTCATCAGCCCTAATTTTATGGTAAAAATAAGCTACAAGTTATGGCTTTATATTTGCTACAATGTTAATTTCATGTTATTCAAACATACTCAGCAACAAGGGATGTGAATAACATGAAGACAAATCAAAATGTAAAACAAGCTAGTGGAATGCAAGAGATTACTGTGAAAAATGAAGTATTTCATAGGATGTGCTCATTTCCCAAATGGGAAATGCCAATGGTTTTGGGAGGTGGTTATATATACTCAGGGGATGTCCCCCTCTTGTTTCATCATATCCACTGCTAGCTATCCAAACAGTTCATTAAAATGTAGACATCGTGCTATCCATTAAGCCCAAAATGCTCAGTAAACAATTTATTTAAATCTAATAAAATCAGTTGTCCAATCATATTTTACCAAAAATATTGCTTTTAATAGCTGATCAAGGTTTCATGGGGATGGGGGTACTTAGGGTATGGATACGGGTACAGGTATTGGTGCGTGTATTTTTCAAAATAGGGGATGGAGGTAGTTGGGCATATCAAACTTTTTTGTAACATAATCTAATATTTATATAAAATCTGAAATTATGAGTCATGATAATGGTTTGTCAAAACAAGAACAATGATGAAGTTTGCAAATGTAATGTATTATTTTTACTTTCAGATTTGCAATATGTTTTTAATAATGATATATGATAAATGTCTAGATGCATTAGAGAGAAGGATGACTTTAAACATGAACAAGAAGATCACAAATATACAACAATGACATATTGCAAATGTTAAACTTCTAACTTGAATAGTGATAAAGTTTACTGTTAATCAATATTGTATCAAAGTTTCAAAGTGATCATGTATTGAATTAAGCTTGATCAACAACAAGCAGATGCACACACAAAAAAAAAACAGAAATCTTAATCAAGGTCCTTAGCTGCGATGCTCTCTATTGAGTACCCGGTACTTGGGGTACAAAAGTACGTGTCTCAGGGGTGTGGGTATATTACGATGATAGATAATCGTCTATTATTAGTTAGTGGTAATCTATTTGTAAACTATTGTAAATATTAGAATGTTTCTAATATTTTTCTTGCTTTAGTTAGCTGTAGTTTTTTTATTCTTTACGATCGTTTCCTAAGGAAACATCGTTCCATTCTTTTGAATATAACATAGTTACATCGCCCTGCGAGATGGGGGGATGTCAGGACGGGGGGACAGGGAGGCCTTGATTTGGGGATGGTGGCGAGGGATGGGGTGGCAGCAGGGGGAGTAGGGGTGTATATACTATACATATGGTACTTAAAATGCTAGTTATTAAAAGATGTACTACAATTACACAATATAAGATATAAAGATGTGTAAAACTTAAACATTGAACATTGAATTGAAGTTTTGAACTAGAACATCATGATTCATGATTAAATGACAAACAATAAACATTGAACATCAACAAATGAAAGTGTCAAATTATATAATTTTAAATTTATAATATATGTCAGTTTTTAAAAGACAGATATAGAAATGCAAATGTGAATAAAAATAAAGAATAGAAGGCTTTTGAACAAAGGAGGAAGGAATGGGCCCACATCCCATATTAACAAAAATAGAAACAAAAAAAATTAAAATAATGCCTTATTATTTTAATTTTTTAATGTCCCCCATCTTGCTGCGGCAGGAGACGTCTCAACGTCCCCCCTCGCACCCCTCGCACCCCTCGCGTCCCCCCACGCCCACAGGGGACACAAAGATGTGTTGCTGTCTTCGGCAGGGGTTACGCTCTGAGTGGCGCTGCTCGAAACATCGAGACGCTGCCCTCTCGTCCTGGGTGCTCCCCTGTCTTCGAGACGACCCGGTTTGGGGGGGGATCCGTTCGGTGTTACACTGGTATATAATGACCTCTCGGTCTCTGTTAATAACAAACAAGTATTTACTAATTACTTCGTAATATGGTATTAGAGCCAATACTTCAAATTCTTTCGAAAAAATTATAATTTCTTTCAAATTTATTTGCTCAAATTTTTGAATTTATTTATGAGATTTTCTTCTCAACCTGACCAGGGTTTTCGTTTTTGTGAGAAATTCATAGCTAACTCTTGGATTTTTGGCTAGGATTTTTGAGACCAATCAAGGGCGATTTTCCTACAAATCGCATCTAATATCTTGTGGGAACTAGCGATTTCTTTGCTATATCTCTCTACAAATCACATGTCATTGTTTGGGTCTTGTTCTTGCGTCGCATTTGATGTTTTGCAAGCTCTACCTTTGCACGTGTCTGCAATTTTTCGCTCGATTTTTATGCAAATCACAACATCATTCAAACTTCCGCGTGTCCTCACAAAGTGATGTTTTTTGTGCTAAAATCCTTCACATCCAATGTTACCTTTGCAATTCGTGTGATCTCTCAGCCAGCGACAAAACTTTTCAATGGAAAATTGAGTGTTTACTACTTGTTATTGCCATTTTTCTTTGCATTTTTTCCTCCATGGCTGCCGACTTGCTTTTTTGTTCGAAACCCTAGTTTTTTTACTTCAATATTTTTCGATTATAGATTCTGTGTGGGGTTTTCAAGAGCTCAACTGGGTTGTCGTCAAATTTTTATGGGTGCTTTGATTTTTGTGCTTCAATTTTTGAGCCAGCAGATCCAGAAACTGACCTCATTTTTTTTTTGGGTTTTTCAAGCTCTCTTCTGAGTCATCCTTCAAATTTTCTGTCTTTTGTTTTTTAGCCTCGAAAATGTGCGTTAATAGATTTTCACATTTTTTATTAAAAAATTTGCCATGGCATCTTTGACAAACATTTTGCTCGAGCACAACTACAAATTCAATGGTCGAAATTATGGCACTTGGAAGTAGTGGACCATAGCAATTTTTGAATATCATAATATCAATCAAACTGTTGTAAGTGTTACGAAGCGTCTGACTGCACCTAGTACTGATTAGGATATATGGGATCTAAATAATCGAGAGGCGGTGATGCTTCTCAAATTATCCGTGATTGATGATCAACTCTCTCAGATTCCATCCGCCAAGACAACTACTTAGATCTGGACACACCTCAAAGGTCTTGATGAAACTTCTAGCAAAAGTAGAGCTTTCTTTTTGAAGAACACTTTGTTTTCTATTATAATGGATGGGCAAACCTCACTCCAGGCACATCTGAATAGGATTTAGGAAATTCATGATCAGTTGCTTGCCATCAGTTGCAAGATGGAGGAAGAGGATATTGTGGTTATCACTATTTGGAGTTTACCAAAGTCTTATGAGCATTTTATCGAGATTCTCAACATTACATCTTCGGGTGTTGATTTGAAGTTCACTGATCTCTACACACTTCTGCTTCAGCAAGATCAATGGAAACAATAGTTCAGTAGTAGTTCTTGCTCCACCTCCATAGAGCAAGCCTTTGTTGCTAAATCCTTTTAGAAGGATAAGGGCAAGTTTCAGTAGTCGTCTCAGCAGAAGTCTTTTGCTCCAGCTTCAGACGGCTCTCGGAAGAACATTCAATGCAACTATTGTCACCAGTTTGGTCACATGAAGGTTAAATGTCGAAAATGCTTAGTTGCCCAATCTAAGCAATTAGGTTCGCAGCCCAAAGCGAATAGTGCAGAGCACACGAAGTAGATGGAATTTGCCTTTTACACCTTCATGGCTAAATGACTTGCAACTCATGTCAAGTCGTCTGCCTGGTACATTGATTTAGGTGCCTCTTGTCACTTCACTCACCGCAAACACTGGTTTATTGATTACTAGCCTTATTCCGATTCCGTTATTTTTGGTGGTGGAGAATACTACACTGTTGTCGACAAAGGCAACATTTAGATCCGATCTGCTGAGAGGAATCTCATTTTCCTTGATCTGTACTATGTTCCAGGGATGAAACTAAATCTACTCTCAGTCAGTTAGTTACTGCTACATTCTCCATACTTGGATGTCACCTTCAAATCACATCAATGTACAATCACTGATCGAGCAATTTAGTCTACTATTGTAGTGGCTCTTGAGGATCATGGTCTTCTAAGACTTACTGATTATGGTGATTCTTAGGACTTAGCTATGGCTACTCAGTGATCTTCTTTTAGCACGCTTTGGTATCAATGATATGGACACTTAAATGTACATTATCGCTCTCAGCTTGCTTAGGATGAGCTTGTCCTTGGATTGCTAGAGATTCAGACTTAGTAGCTTGAAGTTTGTGATGCATGCCAGACTGGGAAGCAACATTGCACACCTTTTGCCAGTGGCTATTTTGTAATGATCTCACCTAAACTGATGAGAAATTGCAGACTTGTGTTGATGACATGTCGTCAAACGGTTGGTATGTAAATACTCTCTGAACTATGCAAGTCACTAGGAACTCCAAACTATACTGTTTGAGCATGTTTGTTATACTAGTTCTTGATGACACTTTGTAAGCTAGGATGACATGATTCTAGTGTTCTAATTTGTAATGTCCCTTTTTTGGGACATTTATAGTCAATTAAATAATTAAATTTTAAGTTGTTAAGTTATATTAAATTTAAAGACAACCTCATTTAATTGTTTCAATATTTATTAAAATAGCTTAATGGAGCTAACTGAAAAATTAATAAGTTCTTTTAGTTTCAAAAAGACAAAATAAAGAGATAGAGAAAAGGAATATGAAAAGACAACCAGAGGGGAAAAATGAAGAGTCACAACATTGTCTTTAAAAGAACATTGAGAGGCTCATTCTCATGATGCTTTGTTTTATGCTTTGTTTTATGTTTTGGTTTCTCTTGGAGAATTTTGGGAAGCTTTGGCTTTTAACAGGTTTGAGGACGGAAACCCTCGAGCTTTGAGGCAGTGGACAGAAACCCATTCTCTGTTGCAAATATCACTCAAGTGTCTCACTTTGTGTGTCAAATTCATATTTACATAATCCGACTATGATTGTTGTGGCTACGATTGGATACTTTGTCGTTGCTCTACTGAAGATCTAAATGCAATATACATATTTCATTTCAGGATCTCTGTTTGAGTTTGATGTTTATGATTTTCAGTATAAATTATTGGATTCATTGAAATTAGTTGCATGAAAATTATTGTCGAAATTTTTGGGAAACATTTTGGTTGAAAAATTTGAGAAATAACCTAGGGGTTTATTTCATAATTGTGTAAGTGTTAATGTTTTTTATCGTTAGATTATTGCTGTCAATGAGTGAGATGTGTTTAACGAGGTACGTCCTACACTAGCTCGACTTAAATCTTTTTTATGAGGTTTGCATACTTTATTAAAATTCAAATTTTGGCCAAAAAATTATGATGGAAAATCTTGTTAATTACATATCTCACTCTTGTGCATTAACTGTTGTGCTGGTGCATGTTGGAAAATCCTTTGGGAAACAACAAATGTAAATCTGGACTCTTGAACAGTTGAACTCTATACCAAATACTCAGCTGCAAAATATTGTGGCTGCTTGATACTGTTATCTAGTTACCTACAATCTTTTACTCTTGTAGTTGCTATTGGTAATACAAATATGGATTCATTTCGCAATGGGAACTTACCATATAAACTTAGGGCAAAATGTAAACTTTTCAAATAAATGATGTAGTTTGATTGATGGTTTTTGTAGGCCATTTTACCTTAGATGTAATTACGTAGGTTTTCTTGAGATATTTGTCAGAATGGGTTTTTGGGTCAATTGAAGCCCATGTACTAACTTGAGTTGAGCGGTTGGGGCTTGTGTGCAATGCTGCATAGGCTATTGTGTAATGTCCTTGTTTTTGGCAAGTCTACACAGTTGTTGGAGTTAGCTCATCATAGCGACTCTCGTGAGTTGACAGGGTGTTTTGGGGGTCACAGTTGTAGACTTACTATTTTTAGTAAGTCTATTTTTGGCAGTGCAGTGGGTGGCTTTGGTAGTTGGTCGTCAACTGCAGTAAATAAGGTTAATAATTGTATGAGCTCTTATTTATTCAATAATTATTAAGTTGCATTATTATAATGATATTTATATTATTATGATAATGACAGTAAGAGATATTTCCAAAAAGTATGTTGAAAAGTTTCAAGTGTTGAGTTCTTTTGGAAAACTTTCACAATTTCTAAAGTGAAGTTTTTTAGGAAACTCTTGTTAACGAAAGATTATAAATGAGAGCTCATTTCATTGGGAAAAGCATGCTTGAAAATTAATTTGCTTTTGTTGCCTTTGTGGCTTTCATGAGTTCTGAAGTTTTGTGCCCTTGCTGATGTATAAGGGTTTGGAGTTTTGAAATTGTGCATTGATCTTACAACTAAGGTATTGTGGATCAATCTCTCAAGTTTGCATCTTCCATTTCTGTCATTACTATTGCTTGGAAGAAAGTGTGTGAAATTCTGAGACGTAATTTGATTCAATGCTGATGTAAATTTAATTGAATTGAATTAACTTTCCATCTGTTTTTGGATTCTCCAAACTGTGGTAACTGTCTATTGGAGAATTAGTGATCAAAAGTCTGAAACTGTGTTGCTGGATGACTAACACCATTGATTAAATCAGTTTTGGAAACGCTTGGAAAACAATCCTGTAAATTGAAATTTTGTTTTGAGGGTTCGAATTGGGCAAATAGAGACCGTCGTTTGCATCTAGTGGCAGCGTGTGAGCTTCAACATTGTGTGAGACCTTGTATCTATTGAAATAACTTAGATCATATCTGCAAATGTCCTATTATTACCTTTGTAATTGATGTTTTTCCAATGCAGATTTGGATCTAATATATGTATAATATGAGAGGAGGAGACATGTCTCTTCAAGAGACATGTCTCTATAGTTAATCACCATTAGTTTATAAATAACTATATGCATAACTCATCTTATATATATAATATTAATATATTAACCATATATGTAATATAATAAAATATTATTATATTATTATATAATAATATATAATGCAAAATATATATAATACATATTATATTACATATATCATATATATATTATATATATAAGATATATAATGCATAATATATATAATATATATTATATTAGATATATAATATATATTATATATATAAGAATCACCAATAGCAATTTATTTGAAAAACATAAATATAGATAAACAATCAATGTTTTACTTCTACTGACGCTAAAACATTAACACTCCCTCTTTAGCAAGGGAGAAGTAAAACATCATTAGATTATAATCAGAATCATTATGTAATCAACAGATTCAACACTAAACATTAAAATCTCTTAGCAACATAAAGTATTTCCTATGATCTCTACTTGCACTTAAGCAATGTCTAGAGATGTCCATGACACATTTGCAGTTCATGATCTCTACTTGCACTTGAGCAATGTCTAGAGATGTTCATGACACACTCATGATCTCTACTTGCACTTAAGCAATGTCTAGAGATACCCATAACACATTCATGATCTCTACTTGTACTTAAGCAATGTCTAGAGATGTTCATGATACACATGATACACATATGATCTCTACTTGCACTTAAGCAATGTCTAGAGATACCCATAAGACATTCATGATCTCTACTTGCACTTAAGCAAAGTCTAGAGATGTTCATGATAACAGGCCTATCATTTGTAAGATCGTCACTTTTACAAAGATTACCTTTTGTTTGTTTGTTATCATGATGTCCGGCAGATTTCAGCCCAAAGAACGATGATAATAGGCCTATCATATGTAGGATTGTCACCTTACAATGATTACCTTCTAGTTATATATGCTAATGAAAGATCGCCACCTTTCATTATATATCTAAAACAACAATTATAACTAGATATAGATTGAAATCAACATATCAAGTTCTGAACCATAGTTCCAAGAATCACGGCGATTCATGCGATTCACGTGATTCGGCGATTCGATTCAAGCCAAACGATTTTTTGTGAATCGGTGAATCGAATAAGCGATAAAGGGTTTATGAAATAAGTTATTCACTAAATTTCAAGGGTTTTTTAAATTTTCCGATTCATGGCCAATTCGATTCCGATTCATGGCCGATTCACGATTTGATTCGGCCTTGCCGATTCCGATCCGATTCCGATTCTTGTTACTTTGTTCTGAACTATTTTGATTTAACATTTCCCTTTAGAACTTCTCATATAGAAGATATCATCCATCAGGGATTGCACCTCAAAATTTCTCCCTCTAAATATTGATCTTGGGATGTCAGGTCCTCTTGTTGCTTCCTCAGAAACTCTCTTTTCCCAAGGATGCTTGACAAACTCATCATTCCCTCATGATATACATAGGAGTAGGCCCATCAACATCATGCGGTCACCTACATGGATTTCTAGACTCCCTCTGAGTATCAATCTTCTAAGCTCCAACATTGCCTTTAGAGAAGTGTCATACTCCCTCTTAATGTAGAAGGATCTCATAATTTCAATCATCAAAGATACTTGCATCAAGAGCCACACTTTATCCATCTTGATCATTAGGGTCTTCGGAGGGTCTTTGGAGCTATTGTCATTAGATTGAGTTTGCACAATATTGGTAGCATACGTAAAGTACCAACCTTCTTTTCCTGTAAGAATATCCTCAAACACAAAGGAAAAGATCAAGGCAAATAACCCTTATAGTATGCATAGAATTACCAATAAGAGAGAGACTACAATAAGCAAGTAGATATAATAATAAATACTGATCTGCACAATAATGTTTTTGATACAAGTTGCTCCAATGGAGGTCCATCAGAATATCATCTCCATATAAACATTTTTTCAAATAGTGGGAATGAAACATTGGTTATAATTCCCCCCACAATATAAAATTCCCACTTACTCCATTTTATAATCACTGACTTTTTACACAAATCTCTTCATACTTTATTCCTCAACTGTCTACGTGTACCATCTATGTGTATTTGTATTGCTGATAGAGAATTTATATGTCTATTTCTACTAAGTAGAAAGTTTGAATTTAGAAACGAATCATATCCTTATATGTATATTTAATAAATTTGATTCTTATTAATCACTGATGTATTGATATTTGAAGACCCTTATTTTCCAAAATAGAAGTATTGGAATCGTTGTTATGAAGTAATATGAATATTTCTTAACTTATTATGGTTACTCATGGGGCCGGTTTTGCCTGAGGAATATTTCTGAGCTTTCTTTACTGGGCTTGCCTTTTACCTCTTATAATTTGACGATACGCAATCAAATATTGTTGTTGCTTTGTTTGACAACTCAGGCCAATCCCTATTTCCTTAGCCTTTTTTTTTTTTTTGATACCCATCCTGTTGTGAGGTTTTCACACCGTTGCCTCAAAAATTTGGGGACCCCCCTTTTTTTTAATCGCCTCGGCAAATTTTTGGATTGCCCAAAATTTTTGAGTTTTGAAAATTTTACGCCTTGGCACCTTCAAGACAAATGTGGGGAGGCTTAGCTTATTTTCACTCAGTTTCAACTTGATTTTCCAGAGCCACTAATTTCATCCTTAGGCCGAACAAAATTTTAACTAGCAATATTTGACAGGATAAAATTGTAAATTTGTACTTAGATGTTTTCTTTTGAAAATCTGGAAATAAATGCGTAAATTTAAAAAATCTTTCCTAAGAAATTTTTTTGCTAGACTTAAGTTATGGAAAATCTCAAATTTTTCTTTGGTAAAATTTTTAATTTTGTTGAAATGGGGTTAAATTGCAAAAAATCGATTTTTGGTTCTAGATGCAATTTTATTTTATTTTTATTGGCATAGCAAAATCGATTTAGAGAGAAGTTGCAAAAAATTGGCTTTAATTGGATTAATTTGCCTTGAAAACTTTTTTAGTTTTTAATGAATTTGGTAATTTAATATTGAAAAAATGGCTTTTGGTTAGCCAAAATCCAAATTTAATGACGTATTAATTACTATACCCTCATTAAATGGAAATATTTAACACCCTCAAGGCATTATTTAATTTCTTTTTGCAATTTGTAATTAATTGGCAAATTTAAAATGAAAATTTCTTTTTGGCAAGATTAAATTTTGAGCTAAGTATTTAATCATGGGCCATAACTTGGATTTAATTTTTGTTTTTTCTCTCCTCTAGGACCAAGTCGGCCAGCTTAGAGGAAAAAGAAATTGGGTATAAAGGAGACCTCTCTCTCATTTCTTTTTCACAATTCATTTCTTCCTCTCCTTTGTTGAGCGAATTTCCTTGAGGAGCAGATTTTTTGGTGCTTGGTGATTTTGTGGAAGGCAGTTTTCTTGCATTTGTTGGGCGATTTTGCTTGCATTTGGCCATTTTCAGGCCTTGGCGATTTTCTTTGAGGGCAGATTTTTGCAGAGTTTAATGATTTGTTCTCCTTTTGTGGGCTGCATTTTGTGCCCTAGGTGATATTTTTGGGCAAATTGAGGACTTCCATGCTTGGGTGAATTAAGACAAGGGCAGAACTTTCCACTCTTGGCATTTTCTTGAGGCAGATCTGATTTTGTGACATGGACAATTCATGGTGAAGGTCTGATTTTTCCCTATTTAGGACTGCATTTTTTATATCATACTTGGCGATTTTGTTGGGAGAAGGGATGCATATGAAAGTTTGATTTTTGTTTGATTGAGCAAGTATTGGATAGTTTTAGAGGTTTAAATTTCTAATTTGCAAAGGAATTTGGAGTTCTTGAGGTCTTGTCCTAGGTTCCGAAAAGTCGCTCTAGGATTATTGGTGAAGGAGAATTTTCATCATCTAGAGTTGGAAGGGGTCCTTAAGCTGACATCCTTTTTTCGTTCTAGTCTAAGGATTGCTCCTCTTGGTTCTTCTTGCCTTCTGGTCCACCACTCTACCATCCCGTAATAGGGCGACGAGCATGGAGAATGTTAGTGCAAGTAAGAATCCCAAGCGGGCAAACACTAAGAAAAACAAAGAGGATATGATTCCCAAAACTCCCTGCTTCTCGAAAATGAAGAGAATAACTGACACCAATATCGGTACAGTGGACATGATACGGATGACGGACAGACTAAAGGAAGGACAATCTCCCTTGGCAAAAAGGATATACAAGAGCAGAATTGTACATGCGGCGGCTTTTCCCCTCACATTGCCTTGTTTGGAATTGATTGTGGAATGTGCATCTAGATTTGATCTAAATAGTAAGTCCATCATTTTTGATGACAGGAAGAGAGTGTTGGCCAGCATTGGCAAACAAGCAATCGAGGAAACATTCAACATTCCTCAGTACAAGGGCATGGTGGTTGTGATGATGGACCAAGCAACTAAATCATTTCAAGATAACCAAGAGGCCTATTACACACATCTAAAGCAGAATTGGATATGCGAGGGAAAGAAAGGAGTTAATTGATCATCGAGGCTCACAATGGCAGATTTCAAACCAGAATATGGTGATCTCTTTGTTCTGCTCAGTCGGATCATGGGCGTAGCTCAAGGGATGCAATTTGAAAATTGGATGTACTTCTTTATTGATGAGATTGAGAAAGGGAAAAGAAGCTTTGATTGGGCTAAGATCATAAGCGAGAACTTAGAATT
Source organism: Cupressus sempervirens (assembly GCA_028749045.1). Lineage (NCBI taxonomy): Eukaryota > Viridiplantae > Streptophyta > Pinopsida > Cupressales > Cupressaceae > Cupressus > Cupressus sempervirens. The sequence continues at coordinate 8,047,129 of CM053792.1, forward strand.
GCAACTCAGAACCGTGCAAAACTAAAGGCAATTCTACACGGGCTCCTATCTGTTCTACCTAATTGCTAGATTGTACAAGAGTCTGGGACTTAAGGTCTTAGGACAAGTTGGTAGTGGACCGGTACAATATTTGGTACATGAATGCTATACGCAGCTCCATTTGCACAACAACAAGGATTACAAGATATTTTGTGATGCCTTCGCTATGAAGACAGTAAGGGTACTACAAGGGACACCTGCTAAGAGACTTTCACCAGAAGCAGAAGCAAGAATTAAAAAGTATGGGAGTTGGTTCATCCAATTTCCACAGTTTACATACATTAGAGTGGCAGGACGTACAGTTTGTCCCAAGAGGCTTCCAAGGTACACACCTGACAAGGTAGTTTTGTTAGAATTGGCTAGGCAACTTGACCACTATGATAGAATAATGAGAAACGAAGGGAAAACAAGAATTTCGTTTTTAATCGTAATTGGCAATGATAGTTGCCCAAATCGAGCCTCCTCTGAAGGCGCAAAGAAGGAATTGGAACGGTATCATCTAGGATGGTACAAAGCAAGGCAAGGATTTGATCCTAATGGTCTTATCAAGGTATCTCGTGCAAATAAATTCAAGCATGTTCCCACCATAGAAGACTTTTTGGCCAACACCAAAGATGACTTTCATGTGAGAAAGCTAGCTTTCTCAAGGCTGTTGGTGAACATGATAAGGGCTATTAGATGGAGAGGCCTCGATATTTCGGATCAATTGGAGGATGATGGAAATGTGTTGAGAGAAGACTATGATACAGTAGAAGGAACAGAATTGAATCCAGTGGATTGGGATGACCATCAGGATCCTTCCTTGGAAGCAGTCACAAGGGCAGTGAATTTACATACCGAGTTGTGGTCTAATGAAGGACTAAGGAAGCTACAAAGACAAAGGATTCCCCTTACCTATAAGATGATGAAGCCAAAAGAGAGGCAAGAAGAATCAGTCGGACAAAGGAATGAAGTAAATAGCCAGCAACAGGAAATGATTAGAAATAGCAAGAAGAAAGTTTTGGAGGTAGAGAAGGGCAAAGAACATCTAGAGCCTCTAGCCAAGAGACAGCATGCAATGCCATCAAGAGAGAGTATAATTGAGGCTAGAATTCAAGAGGTCAATTCAAATGATAAAGGGGCCGCGGTGGAGGTGAGCTCTGATTCGGAATCAAGTGGCTATAGCGAAAGCACCGAGTACTCCCCTCTCTCGGAGAACCAGCAAGGAAATGATATGGAAGAAACTAGTAGAGAAGAAGATGGACCAATCGACATCGAGGCAATAAGTCAAGAACTCGAGGCCGTTGGTGATGCTTTGTTAGTTGAACCAAATCCAGGTTGGGGAGATGCACTGCACCACTATGGTTAAGACAAATGCTTATGCCAAGAGGTGAGGTGGTAACGATCCATACAATTGAGGACATCCAAGGGTTAATGGAAAAGGGTGATAGCGAGAACCAAAAACAAATGGCAAGAACGGTGGGAAGGGTAATCAGGAGTGACAATGATGGTCATCGAAAGGTTCAGATTGCTATTCCAACAGTCAACAAGGCAGTGAATGAGATTGTGGCCCAAGAATATGAGATAGTGGAACATAACTTGGAAAGGAATATAGATGATATGGAGTGTGAGGAGGTCCAGGAAGGTATAGCATCAATCAGAGAAAGGTTAAGGAAGCAAATGAAAGGATAGTAAAGTTGGAGGCCGAGAACAAATATTGGAGAGATAGCCAGCCCATCCAACAGCTGCACTAGGCAGCCCTTCCTCAAGGCAACGGGAGCAATTTAGGAGAGATACTAGCTTAGCTACACGAAGTCAGGGATTGGATCCATGATACAATCCAAGATGGGCGAAATTTCTTGCCTTCCTTCATCTCGACATTCCAGTCATTAGTGGCCATTAGAGACAAGTTTAGATTATCTGAAGAAGAGTGGAAAGGTTTCCTTCCCATGAGAGATTTGGCTATTCCTAGGCTACAGGCGTTCATTGGGCTACCAGAGGCATATTTGCAAAGGGCCAGGTTGGTTGATGAGGGAGGATTGAGTATAGTTGATGTCGTCGGTAGAAATTGTGTATCAGGCGACGGGTCCCTTCGGAAAGGTTCTTGTTATGTAGACGACGGGTCCCTTCGGAAAGGTTTTTGTTATGTAGCGACATGTTGTATGTGGCCGAGGACTCCTTGGGGAAAGTTCTTCGGAAAGTATTTATAACCCCTTCGGGAAGCATTGTATTCATCTTATCATTCAAGCATAATGTAATGTCTTTGGCATATGCGAATAAAATAAAGAGTTCTGCTATTCATATCTATTGTCTGTGCGTTGATTTCTTTACTTAGTACGGAAAACATTTGGACTTGGTACGCAGGCAGGCGAATATGAATTAAATGCCAAATCAGTTGAACAAAGATAAGAATAAGCTGAAGGAAAAGGATGACATACGCATTGCGCAGGAAAATTTAATTCTGGCTCAGCAGACAGAGCGTCGAAAGAGATTCCAGAAGATTGCCGATGGAAACAAGAGCACGGAAGGATTGTTGAAGGAGACTTGACAATGACTTGATTTGGTGGAAGAAGCGAGTGAGGAGTTTTTGAACCTGCATACACCACGGGAAGAGAATCTTGATGGAAGGAGATCGACTCGCACGGCTTGAAGTGTCGAGGGAGCACGACCGTGGAGTGACCTCTTCGTTCGAGATATACTTTCGGAATGGACAGCTTCGGTGGATGAAACCTCTTCACCAAACAACGCGGAAGTCGAAAACAGTGCAAGTGTTGAAAATAGCGCGGAAGCCGAGAACAACGCGAGTGTTGCAAATAGCACGAGTGTAGAAAACAGTGCAAAAGTCGAAAACAACACGGGTGTTGAAAACTGCGCGGAAGTTGAAAACAGCGCAGGTGTGCAAAACAATGCGGGTGTACAAAACAACGCAGGTGTGCAAAACAGCGTAGGTGTGATACAAAACAACGCGGATATTCAGAACAGCGTAGGAGTGCAAAACAACGCGGGAGTGCAAAACATCGTAGGTACACAACAAAACCCCCAACATACAGTGATAATGGCAGGTCCGAAAGAAAAGTTGCCTAAATTTGATGGTGATGAGGCAGCTGATCCCATTTGACATTGTAAAACATGTGAAACGATCTGGAGAGCGAATGGCATAACAGATGCGAACGAATGGGTCTGACAGTTTCCAGCCACCTTACGGGGAGTTGCGATTGATTGGTTTACTGACATAGATCCGCAGAAATTAAACACTTGGGATAACATTAAGGAGTTTTGTGCAGAATTTCAAATATTGTGCGATGATAATGAGATCGTGAATGAGATATTCAATACCAAGCAGAAGAAGAATGAAACAGTACGGGTCTTCGCCAGGAGGTTGAAGGACTTAATTAGTAAAATGGAGAATAAGCCGACAGATGGGCTTCAGAAAAGATGGTTCATTGAAGGCTTTCACTCGAAGCTGCGGAAAAAGATGAAGATCGTGCCACCATCGACATATACTGAAGCATACAATCGGGCATTGAACCTCGAAAGTGAACAGAAGACAAAGAAGAAGAAGAAGACCAGCTCATCCGATTTAGATGACAATGAGCCTTCATGAGAAGATAGCAGTGACGATGAAGGCAACAGCAAGAAAGTTCGTTCTCTTCAGAAGGACATGCTTTGGATGATGAAAGAGTTCAAAAACATGAACAAGGAGACTAAGGGCAATGACCTATGGTGTATAGAGTTCAAGAAAGAAGGCCATACGAAGGGATCTTGCCCAAAAGATCAATTTTGTGAGATTTACTAGATTATGGGACACTCGGTAAAGGAATGCCCTTTCAATTTGAAAACAAGAACATCGACGCAAGTGTTCTTACTCAGGAGGCATCCCCATCAAGAGGGAACAGGAACACGAGTACGGAAGGTGCCACATCGGGAGGATATAGAAACAATTAGTGCGGTCAAAACAACAACAATAATGGCAGGATTCGAATCCAATACGATGCCAATGGCCAGCCGATAGTTCAATGCCACGCATGCAACTTGTGGGGTCACTTTGCCCGAGAGTGCACAACGGCCAACACATCGAAGTTGCTATGCCGATGGTGTGTGCCTGGCGATCACAAGAATGCTAAGTGCTCGAAGTCTAGAGTAAACTTGATTACTGTCGGGAGGGACGAGGAAGAAGTTCTGGCAATTACTCGGAAACAGGCGAAGCTCTACCCTTATCCAACAGAGGAAAAGAAGAGACTGGAGGAAGCCCGTGCAAAGAGAGCAACACAGGTAGAAATGACACACCTGAAGGACACGCCAGGTACCTATGTACGGAACGCGCAAAACAGAACATTGTACGACAAATATTGCAAGCCGAGGTACCCGTCAGGATAAATGATTTGTTGCTCACTATGCCTCAGCTCCGATCGGCACTCACAAACATCATTTCTGTTACTAAACTACCAGGAGAACATGGAAAGGAGCAGGAAAGTGGAGCAAGTACAACGGACAAAAAGGAGAAGGAAAGTAGCGCAAGTACAGAAGATCCGATGCTGTTAGCTCTTTCATTTGGACGCTATTCGGCGGTTGTTGAAATGGGCATTCTCAGGACTGTGCTAACGGACACGATCGTGGACGGAGGATCTGGTGTCAATGTGCTGCCAAAGGATACTTGGAAAAAGTTGGGACAGCTGACATTGTGGCCACCTACCTTCCAGTTGTTAACAGCCGATCAACATGGAATCAAGCCATTGGGAATACTCATAGCGAAACCAGTAACGATTGGAACACAACCCTTCCTGTTGGACTTCGTCGTGATTCCCTTGAGGCAGAAACGATGCGATGCTATTCTGGGTCAGGGGTGGTTGATACAAGCCAAGGCAAAACACGATTGGAAGAGAAATACTTTATCACTTCAAAGCAAAGGCCGGAAGTATGTCATCGATCTACACACTTAGATGGTTGGAGACGAAGCTCTATCGTCGGATTCTGAAGGAGAAGAGGATGAGAGGAGGCAGAGTATGGAACCCGATCAAGAGGGAGTCCTACGAGTGGAAGGAGATGACGATTTGGATTCAGTAAACGGTCTTTACCATTGGCAGATAAAGGACTACAAACTCTTTCCGAGTTGTAATATGTTAAGGATTGACGAAGGTAAGAAAGAAGAAGGAAATGAATGTTCGAAGGAACATGGAGAAGCCGAAGGAGGAAATGAATGTTCGAAACAACACAAAGAATCCGAAGAAAGAAACACAGGTATGACTGAAGTTGAAGGAAAGAACATAAGATACGAACTCAAAAGGAGGAAAGATTCCACTATACGACCGCACAGGAAGAAAGTATTACGTCGAACCACAGATATAGCAGAGAGGTCCTAGCAGCAAGGAATACACATCATACGGTCCGCACAGGAAGCAAAGCGGAAGGGTTTAATAAAAGTTGCAGCAGTACGGAGTGGAAGTGTTATTGACAGCTAGAAGGGGTAGCTGACGGAGTCCATGGTAGCAAGCTTCGGGAACAAACTGGGCGATATGGAGATGACACAGAACAAGCATAGCAAGTTTCAACTCAAACAGTGGGTTTTGAAGTACGACGATCGGAATGAGATCAAACCAGGCAAGTTCAAAATTAAATGGGTTGGGCCGTACTAGATTCGAGAAGTGGGCAATAACGGAGCCATAAAACAATGGATGCTAGACGGAAAGGAAGTATTTGATGTAGTGAATAGGTCAAAGTTGAATGTCTGCTGTGAAAGAAGTAACGCACTTCCGTGGACGAACAACTGAGAGAAGAAGACTGTAAGTGCTGTATATATGTAAATATTGTACATAGTTGTTCAAAAAGAGAAAAAAAATTAAAAAAAAAAATTAAAAAAAAAGCACCGTACGGATTTTTTGACCTGCTCACCGTACGGTTTTTTGAGGCAGTGTACGGGTTTTTGAGGCTGCATATTATAAAGTCACTGAACTTTTGGAGGTTGCATATTATAAAGCATATTATAGAGTCTGAAAGCGTATACCGTTGATTGCCGTATGGAAGTTGGGAGCCATTTTAGTCATCATACGGATTTTTAACTTGCTCACTATATGGTTTTTGGAGGTTGCATCCTGTAAAGTCAAGTTTGGAGCATTGTACGGATTTTATAATCCCCTCACTGTACGGATTTTATAGTCTGAAAGCGTACGGATTATTCACCTGCTCACCGTACAGATTTTATGAAGACTTGGAGCGCACAAATTTTTTAAATCTTATAAACTAGGAGTCTCAGTACGGAATTTCTGGAGGGGTTGGAAGTGTACGGATTTTTAGCTATTTTAACCATGCACCATACGGACTTTATTGAAATTATCATATAGTATCTCTGTACGGATTTTTGAGGAAAGCCATTGGCACTATACGGGTTTTGGCCGTACGAAGTACGAAATTTGGAGGAAGTTGGAAGTAAAGATAGCGTACAGAAATTGTAGTTTGGAATGTAATGTACGGATTTTTAAATGAGTGGCCAGAACATGAGTTTTAGCAAGCAGAGTACGACTTCTTTCATGTAGTCATAGTACGGATTTTCACAGAGTTGAGGATGAAGGATATTGCTACAGTACGGATTTCAATGGATAAGCTCCCTGTGTGCTTCAATATGAATTTGCAAATTTAAAGCTTCCAGTTGCGTACGGTTTTTGCATAATGTGACGAATTGATTCTATAGGTTTTGGTGCACGGCTTCTGCATGTTATTACATTTAGATTTTGAATGGCATTCCAGGTTATTGCATAAGGAATTGGCGTAACATGGCAGAGGGTGGCAGGAGGTTTTCTATATAACTAAAAAAAAAAAATGTCGACAAATCAAGCATGCTTAGAATGAGTAACGGAGGATACAAGGGGAAGCATCAACAATTGCCAGAAGGACCCTGTGAGGGCGCAAACAGCGTGGCAAAGTCAGCAAAACTCAAGGTGAAGCACTCACTTTGTCCTCCTATGGAAGAAGTTAACAAAAGGCTAGCTAAGTTCATTGCCTTAGCTAAGAAAATGAAAGAAAAGGGAAGATTTATATTAGAAGATCATTTGATGTAAGCCCAAGTGGCGAATTTCCCCTTTCTTCTAGAATAGGTCAAGTGTCTATTTCTGATTGGCCACCATTTTGGTGCCTTCTCATTGGTTGCCACTTTTTGCACTTTTTTCATTGGTCCATTGATGAGGTGGCAGCTTCTCATTGGCCGATGGGTTGGCAACCCTAATTAGGGTTTTGAGGATCCAATTTGGATCGTTGATCTTGTTTTGATCTCCACCGTTCGTTGTATTTTTGGCCCTTATAAAAGGCCATTTACTCTCATTTGTAAAGTGTTGGAGAAATTGTTGCGAAGATAATACCAAAATTGGTCTCTTTTTCATTATTGCAATTTGCATGTTGATTAAGAACATTGGGTATTATTGCATGTTTTCTACTTCCACATAGTTAGATTTTCTTTCAAGTTGTTTTAAGTTGGTTGCATTTGAAGTTGTTTAAGTGAAGTTAATGTAGATGGATAGTTGTATGGTAGCATTGGTAAATGTTTGATAGGGATCAATACTAGGCCACTAGCATCCTAGCGGTTGGTTGGGAAGCTTTGTGTGGTAAACTAGTTTATTGTTCCTTTGAATCATTGCACTTGTGGAAGTGAGGCCGTTGGTCAACTCTCATTAGGTTCGATCCCCGTCCGTTTGCTAACCTTCCATTCATAGGAGTAAGAGTAGAATAGTGAGTAGTTGTGTAGTCGAAGCTTAGAGAGGGAAGTTAGAAGGAGTAGGTCAAGCATTAGAACACATCCATTCACCTTCCACGACTATCGCTTTCCCATCAACATCACCATTGGCAGACACATCCTCCATCATCACTACCATTAACATTATCTGCCTCTGCACATTTCACAAACTGAGCCACCATCACCTTCATCCCACCAAAGTCCAAGTCATCCTTAACAATAGCGTAAGGCCGCCTACGTGATTACCAACAAATCACATTGATAAAACTGAGCGAGTATCCAACTGTGTAAGGAACATTGGAGTTATACTCATGTCTCATGAGCATTAACTTTTCAAGAGAGGAGTTGCATGTTTGATATCCCATATCGAATATTCAAATCCTAATATGTTATGTAAGTGATACAAAACTCGCATCAACACATCCTAAAAATAAAAAAACATTGTCTTCATCATATACTCTGTTCAATGTTCCTTCCTTGCGTAAGGGATGACCATTCATATTCTTCCAATATTATCCTTTCGCTCATGCAAAATTGAATTCAAACAATCATCTGTACAGACTGCTAGGCACATAACCATCTTCGATCAAAACCATTTCCGATGGTCTCTGTATGTTGAATTGATATTATTTTCCTCTATCGTGACTAATGTTGCGCGAATCTCAATACCAAATGTTGTCGGGGTCTGTGTTCTACCACTACCACTATTCATTTTCTTCAAACTCGAAAGACTTATTATTAAATCATAGGTGCTACTTCAAATTATCGGATTGAGGTGGAAATAGGTCACTGTCCATTTTCTCATGGGATTGTGTAGGGTTGCAGACTTGGAGATGCCCAAATAGATGACTAGATGCCAAGCATGCACCAAGAATTCCTATTGCTTCTATTACGTCTGCTACGTGGCACTTCAGTTTAAAGTCTTTGATGTGGAGAGTAAGATGTGGCGTCCTTGTCACAACTTCGCCCCACAGTACTTTAACCGTATGTTTGGGACTATTCACTCCTTCCAATTCTCATGACACTTCATATTGTAGTCAACTTGTATGCTTCCCCTTTTGTCTTTGAGTTTGTGTCCAAATTCCTTTGTTCGCGTGCATTGGTAAAAACTCCCTCCGCCAAATCTATCCATCGGTCTTGGCTGTGTGTCCATATGTGTGATATCTAATCAACCGCCTCCTCTTTCTTCCTACGCTCTGTCTGATTTTCATTTTGCATTTGATATTCCTACTTTCTCCCTTATACCTCTTAGCTGCTCAAAATCAAAAGTATTTTGTTCGATGCCTTAAAAGCTGTCGACTTTTTCGTCTATTCAGTACTTCCAGGTATTGGCTTCCTATATATGTACCGCGATCCTGATTATCCCATAGGAATTGCTTCTATGCTTGACCCTTGTTCATTCAAAACTTTGTGGTGCTTGGCAGTGATTATCTTCTCAACCTTGACTGCCAGGAACTTGACTTTGCGTTCTTCTTCTTGTTGGAATGAATTCTCAGTGCGAGCTCAGTCAAGCTATTATAATATTAAAATAATATTCTGTCTTGCTTTGTTATTTTTCTTCTCAAATGGTTACTTAAGGTTGCCCAAAAATTATAAGTTCTGTCATTTTCTCTCTTTTTTTACCAGTTTGGCTTTGATACCATGTTGAAATAACCTAGATTGTATCTGCAAATGTACTCTTATTACCCTTGTAATCGATGATTTCCAAGTGCAGATTTGGATCTCATATATGTATAATATGGGAGGAAGAGACATGTCTCTATAGTTAATCACCATTAGTTTATAAATAACTATATGCATAACTCATCTTATATATATAATATTAATATATTAACCATATATGTAATATAATAAAATATTATTATATTATTATATAATAATATATAATGCAAAATATATATAATACATATTATATTACATAAGTCATATATATATTATATATATAAGATATATAATGCATAATATATATAATATATATTATATTACATATATAATATATATTTTATATATAAGAATCACCAATAACAATTTATCTGAAAACCATAAATACAGATAAATAATCAATGTTTTACTTCTACTGACACTAAAACATTAACAGTATCAAGACTGGATGTGATTTCCCAAGGCTGGAGTGAATTATTTGTGACCTGCGATTATGTAATTTAGAGGTTGCAGTTGTTTGGAAGTCAGCGATTCAATCAATTAAGTCTGCCGTTGAGTATTGGGGTCCAGGCACATCAAAGTGAGCCATCAACACTGCAAATTGTGCTGTAATAAGGGAGTTGTGACCAGCGTTTGGGGTTAGAAGGGTATGCAAATATCTACATGCCTGAATTTCATTCAACTCCATACCAATAATTGGGGACGACAATCATTTGGAGCAGTTTCCTTGCATTGTTAATCTACAGAAAACATACCAGGTTCTTCTTTATCATTTGTAATTTTGCTATGCAAGGGTAGAGTAGTTTGTTGCAACTGGAACTGCTATCAAATAATTGTAATTGCACTAGAAATGAGTTTGATGAAATAAGTGCAAAATAAACTTCAATAAGCATTTAATTTGACTGCAGTTAGAATTTTAATTGCAATCTAATAAACAGTTTATTCTGAAAACTTTCAATATTTAATTATATCTGATCTGCTAGCATATTTTGGTAAGAAATTCACTGCAATATGTTTGACCCAAATGCAAACCAAATGATTGGTGTGAAATTGGCGTGAGCGGAGAGATTCAAGGTATGGCCTGAACAGGGTTATTACATATTGCCTAGTGTCAAATGCTTCTATTTGTAGTTTAATGGAAAAGATATTACGAGTTACCAATAACTGTTGCTTCCGTGTATGCTGAAGTGAAAAAGCTGTTTGAATGTTGCACATGATGGAAAAGAAAGAGCTTTGGCACCACTTGCAAGGAATATGCAAATGCAAATGAAGGTCATGCAGAATATAGTAGACAATAATAGATCCACATATTGCAACAAGGAAAATAAATTCACAAACATAATAGAGATAACGGGCAAGAGAACTATTTTGTACCAATGTTCGGTGCAAGCTTTGAAGGGGAAATCCTTTAAACGAGCAGCAGCTCCAAATACAAGATTCCTCAAGATGACACTTTCTTGCCTTGGACACCTCCATAATTAGCACTCAAATAAAGACAATAATTTCTTCTCGATACACGTGGGATAAATTCTTCTATTCTAATTAGCTCATTGGATCACTTTAAAAAATATACATCCAAACCTTTATTTATTTTACCCCAATGCCTACATTGGAAGGTGTTTCTTACACAATCTTTGACACATCATTTATACTTCTATACCATTTTTTGTGTAACATATTTAGAATGAAATTTCTTGGACCATATGTTTTAATCCAGCATTTATCTGAATTTGAGAGGAGAGGACCTGCTGCTTTTATTATGTTTAACAACTATATTTCATGTTTCTCTATGGTTTCAAACTAATTGCATTCAATCTTTGTTTGCAGGAAGAAATATAATTTTACAGGGCATTTGTCCACAAGTGTATGGACTATTTACGGTAAAGCTTGCAGGTAAAATGTTTGTGATGCCAATGTGTCTTTTTTTCGTGGAGCTAATAGCTATCAATTATATTTGGATATCTACTCATTTCAATTTGTAAATAGGATAACTATAATCTGGAAGCAATGCCAATGCTACTAGGCAGCCAATTGGTAGATCTTAAGCTTGAGCTTTTTTACTGTGTCTTTACTTTCCTTTAATACTATCATGGAAAACGGTCTTATATCCAGCTTTTATAACTTTAATTACTGCTTTCATCCTTGTAATATATTTTTTCCTAATTAAGATGTGTAGATTTTGTAAACATCATTTTCCTATATATAAATAAGATTTTTATCTCTTACAAAAAATAATGTGTCATGACAATATTCTCAGTTGTCTGTATATAAATCTGATTACGAGTGTACTCTACCTTATCATGTAAGGTTTAATTTTACCTTGGATTTTTTGTTTTGTCTCGTGTTTTTGGTGGATATAAATTTTTTGTTCTTATGCGCTTGTTTAACCATGGGCAATGATTAAAATCATTCTCGTCTCCCAACCATAGATGATAAACAGTTTTCATCTCCCCAGAGCACTGCTCTTCTAAATAATACAGATTTATTATTCGATCTGCAGTTGTGTGTATGTTCCATTCCAAGAGAAAATGTTCCACTCTTCCTTTATACCTGTCGGTGGTGCTCCTTCACCAAGGGCGCCACTCTTCCAAGTTGCCCCCAATAATTGTATTATTATATTATCACAAATTTATATTATCAATATAGCATATTATGACAATGATTATATTATCACAGTAATATAACCCAAGCGGACGAGGAACTTGAGTTGTCGACTGATGAGGAATCCAACTCGCGTTGACGATTTATAAGGTGTTTAATCATTATATTATCACAATAATTATGTTATCTATGTCAGCTTGAAGGAATCCGACGTATTAACATTAACATTACCTCTTAGCTAGGAATCCTTCTCGATATCTGAGTTACATAGTAAAATCCACCATGGCTATTGCCAAAGGGTGGGTTCATCATGGCTACTCGCATGAATAGGAATGCAAATGAACACAAGTGCTCATCACAGAATCACTCAACATAATGTCACCATCTTATCATGACGTTCACCGTGGCTACTCCCATAGGGTGAATAAGGACAATGGCTAAGTCATGGAGTCTATCACATGACATCCACTATAGCTACTCCAAGAGGGTGGATCCACCATGGCTACTCCTAGAGAGTTGAACAAGCCCTTTTACCTCAAACTTTTCCCTAACTGAGAAGATTGCATTAACAAAGGCTTACATGTCAAACTTCCCTTTTAGAGAGAAGAATGCATTAACAAGGGTTTGCACCTCAAACTTCTCTCTCACAAAGAAGAATGCATTATTTTACATCTCTCAAAGTCATTGATGCTGAGACCCCCTCTCAACAAGGACTTCATTCTCCACAATTCCAAGCCTGTCTTGAAAATGCACAAACTTTACTGTTGCAAGGGGTTTGGTGAGAATGTCAACCATCTGATCATCAATGCTAATATACCTCAATTGAATAGTGTTCCTTTGCACCATATCTCTAATATAGTTATAACCATATCTCTAATATAGTTATATTTGATCTCCTCATGCATTGATTTTATCATGAGGTACAAGGTTGGAATCTGCATAACTCTTGGTGATCCTAAACTCACCAAATATCCACTATTTAGAAATATCATGACCTAGGTGTCCACATAAAGACCTTCTAGCCAACATACATGAGACTCCATCCAATGAATCATAGTCCTCTGACTGCTACAATTTCCTAAACAGGAAATCAATCATCATATCTCACTAATGCCACTTTCATCTTATTAAAGAAGTGGATAATTCATTGTCCAAATAGAAGTATATCTGATAACTAAAGGAACCATCTTGACATGGTCCACTCCCTCTAAACCATATGACCCAGATCCTTGGATGTTGATTGAAGCTCCTCTAGCTGATCCCTTTGACACAGAAGCATACTCTCAAATGATCCCAATCATGAAAGATATCTTGCTTCAAGAATGTAGTCAGGTCTGAATTGTCTCCAATGACTTAGCAGAGTTAGAAGATTCGACCCAACTAGAAATAGAAGAACGTATACTCCTTTAAACTCCCATACTATGCTGTCTTTTATCCCAGGATCCTTTGGCAGATTTCTACACCTCCTCAGAGAATAACCATTGTGGCTACACCCTCTGCCTCTGCTTTTTCTTGAGGTGAGTAAGTTATGGTCAATGGTTTGAGCACCATTAGGTCTTTTATATTTGAAACCCTGTTTCTTCTTGATGCGTTTGATTTTGCAAGCTCAAATTTGATAAATTCCTCAATCTAGTGAGTGTCTTCGTTATCATTGAAAATAAAGGCAGATACAAAAACCAACAGGGTGTTGAATAAGTGTTGCAAAATATGCACAGACAGATAATATGTGATGCCAAAACCACAGCAATTGAAAATCTTAATAATTTTTCCATTACAGAAACTCACCAACTTGGGGAATATAAAGATCGCAGAACTCGAATCCACAAGATCCAAAACATGTTATCTCTATGGCACCAGCTTCCCTCAAACTGATATGAAGGTAAACTTCTGCTATGTGAGCCAGCAAAATGCCTTCTTGCTTTCGTGTTGAAAATGTTTCCAACAATCATCTGATTCTTTCTTGAATTTATGACTCATGTTACTGCCAATGGTTGCACTAGGATCCTTGTCCAAAATCCAAGTCAGTTTGGGGCAGAAAGTGGAAGTTGAGGCCTGGGCGGCTCATTGACAGAGATTTTTCTGCCTTTTGTAAAGAGTTCTAAGAAGAACTCTGGTTGGGTTGGGGATTCTACAAGGCACTCTATCGATTAGTTCCTACTGTTTGCATAAAGTTTGAAATACATACTATTCCCTAGCATTATCCATTCATTGAGCTTGGACTGTCTTTTGTCATGATAATTAGCAGCAAATGTGTATACTCAATGGCTTACCAGAACAAATCTAAACTCTGGATCCTCAAACTTCATAAATTATCTTTCCCTACAATACCTCTGCCAAGCATAGTCTTTGAATGAACTATACCAGTTGTCACTGCCTCATACTATTCCAAATGCCACTGGTGAACACCCATGAAAGAATAGAGGTTTACAGGGAATCAGATGCAAGGAACTCCAGAGGCATGACAAATGATGAAGAACTCTGAGAATTGATTTTCTCTATCTGTTGTTCAAGACTAGTAGAGCATAAATTCTAAGGATATATCCTGAGCCAAAAAACAATCTGTTCCAAGACACATTACCACGGGCTTAAGAATATCTCATTTATTATTTCCTTCAGACTCCTAAGTCCTTGTTTAATCATGCCACTACATAATTAAGAAGGAATCACGGTCCAAAATATGTCGCGTGAGCACAAATAGCTGCATATGACAATGGAAGTACACCGTTGGTTTCAGACTCTGTTGTTTACCTTCCTTGTAAACTACAAAAATACTGACAGCAATACCAATTAATTCTAATCCACCCACAGTCATAGAAAAACTGGATTCTCAATTACTTTTATAGGTGAATCATTCAAGTTGTTGAAACTTTCTTTCCAACAACCAATGCACAGGCTCAATGGCTCAGGGATGAAGGATTCATGACAACAACAGAAATCTTTTGTTGGACTGAAGGATACCGCATTATCTCGACGATCACCATATCCAGATGTCCTGTGTTGTTTGATGAGGAAATTCCAAATACACTCACAGTTGTAGCTTACTCAGAGAGTTCAAGTGTTGTCCAATGAAATATTTGTCCAATAATATATTGGGCACCAAGTGTCATTATTCCATGTTGCTCCTAATGGCAATACAATTGCCTATTCAATGAAGTTGAAGCCTAAGTAAAATTCTTGAGAACTCTTGTCTCAACTTTAGAATGCTGCAAGTATTGAAATATTTGATATGGTCATGAATAGATTTGTGATGGACAATTTACAGATGCAACCCTTCCATATGATTAAATCAAGTCCTGTTTTTTTTATTAGACCTTGTAACATTTATGAGTCCCTATTTTATTTTCTCATTTTTGACACTGCACACAAATTTTTCGCTTCTAATCATCTGGTCTCTTCACAATATACACAAGAAGTTGTTCATTAATGGTCTTTGTCTACGAACCTATAGGAGAGTCTGCATAGCCAAATTTTGGGGTCCAACTATAATCACTTTCTCGAATATTTTAATTACGTTTTCTCATTTAACAACAAGATTTAGTTTTATTAGTTACCAAGCATTAGAGAATCATTTATAGCCTTCAACGATATTATCTTTTTCCACCACAAGATATTAACTTGCTTGAGCCTATCAAATACCCACAATTCTTAATGCCCGCTTAGACATTGCCCAGGCTGCAGTGACGCCAGACACCAAGCAGTCTTGCAGACACTGAAGATGCGGCAGAGTAGACAATGAGCACTTACAGTAGAAGCATTGCCACAAACATTGGCAGCCCGTGCTTCTAACGTCCACTGTAAAAACACTAACCTAGCCCAAACCGTTATATTGATGCACAAACTGATATTTTGTATGTTTGGATGATTTTCTGATTTATAATAAAATATATTCCACTGTAAAGAACCAAGCTGGCTACAAATCTGCACTTTTTATCGTTTTGCAATTCTTTCAACTTTCTCTAATTTATGTATGTATTATTCCTTTCTAAATATAAATCAACAACTCCAAGTAATTTAAAATGGACAAAATAGATAATCCAACTGAAATTGAAGATATACTTTGCACTATGTTTTTGACAAACATTTATCAGCATAACTATTAATTCATTGGCACCTGATTTTAATTTGCTGAACATTGGCTGGCATCACCACATGAAACTATCACCTTTCAATGTGCCAATTCGATCCCAATATGCAAGGTGCAGCTGATGAAACCGGTTACACTATGTAAATGCAGTTCACCAACTTCAAACTGGCCCACTAGCAACAGAATTCACCCAGCCAGATGTTACACGTGTTACCAGGCTAGCCGCGGCTTCCAATCTGCCCTGCAATTTTCTCAAAAAGCATTTGTAGATGGCTCAGAGATAGTCATACAGCCTTAAGAAGAATGCAAATGAAGTTTGGATGCCCAAAGTCCCCTGCTGGAAGCTAAGGGTAGTCCTCACGCCTATTTCAATCACAATTACTGCAGTCTCTAGGTGGTAAAAGACTCAAACGAATTCTATCTCAAATCAGACAACATACATCGATTCAATTCTCCAAGATATAGTAAGAGAGTAGGAGAATTTGTACATTTGCTATACCTTAGCAATATATTACAATACTTCTCAGAACAATTCTCAGAAAACTTCTCAGAAACCCTCAGTTGGATAATCAATAAGAAATATATTTTGAAGATTATTCTCCTTAGCTATAAGAATACAGTAGGAGAATGTTGGCCAATTGTATACTTCAGCACAACTGCCAAGAACTTCTCAAACGAGACTTTATACTTCAGCAAGGTCTCACAAGTCAGAAATCAGAAAAAAGCCACAAAGGAACAAACATAAAATATATATTCAAGCATGCTTTTCCCAATGAAATGAGCTCTCATTTATAAACTTTCATTGGCCAAAGTTTCCTAAAACACTCCACTTTAAAAATTGTGGAAGTTTCCAAAAGAACTCAACACTAGAAACTTTCCAACACATTTTTTAGAAATGTCACTTAATGTCATTATTATAATAATATAACCATTATTATAATAGTGCAACTTAATAATTAAAGAATAAATAAGAGCTCATGCAAGTATTAACTTTATTTACTGCAAGTGATGACTAACTGTTGAAGCCACCTATTGCACTGCCAAAAATAGACCTACTAAAAATAGCAAATTCAAAGCTGGGACCCCCAAAACACTCTGTTAGCTCACGAGGGTCGCTATGATTAGGTAACTCCATCAACTGCACAGACTTGCCAAAAACGGTGACATTACAGTCCTCCCTTCTTGAAATTGCTTGTCGTCAAGCAATCCGACATCATACAATAACCTCCACTGTGATCCTATAAGAAGCAAGTGATGTCCCTATCCTCACTGAACCAACAAAATGTCAATACAATCAATAAAACCAATAACATGATGTGCAATATAACACCAAGGACTTGTGCCAAAGTGTCACCTGTATTCAGATCTATAGAAGGTCATAGTATGTCCTCTGAACTAACCCAATCATTTCACCAATCATCGGACTTAGGTACAAACAATCTCTGCATAACATACGAATCCTGCACAAATTTGAAGTTGTATGGACTCCCCATAAAATATACCTCAGTACATTCCTCACTAGAATCTTGATCATCTCTAGTAACCCTTGTAAAAGATGAAGCCACAAGAGAACTAGGTGCAGTATGTGGTTCTCTGTTGCTCTCAACAAATGCACTCGCCTCCATTGTATCCACAATGCCCACGTCCTCATCAGAATCAAAAAATATAGAAACACCACCAATTGCCACTATAGGAAACATAATTGTATATGTAGATGGTGTAAATTGAGCCCAACTTCACTTAGGTGAGTGATCATTGCCAACCTCAAAATCAATAACATGCGTACTATCAACTGCACAAACTTGAACATCTAATATACTACTGCTAACTGCCTTACTAGATGGCTCATTTATCATAGAAGTAGGTGTAGATATATCATTGCATACGCTTACTCCCATTACCATTGCATCCCTAGGTGAAGAAGTACGCTCTCTGCGCATATAATATTTATGTGGAATGAATCTTGTATCATCATCCATAATGACAGTAACCAAATCACAAAAACAATTTGAAAATTTTCAAAGTCAACACCAAATAAAATAATAACTCAGCCCAATTCTTGCAAGCTGGCAGGAAACCGCTCTGATACCATTGTAAAAACTCCAACCTGGCCCAAATTGTTATATTGATGCACAAACTGATATTTTGTATGTTTGGATGATTTTCTGATTTTTAATAAATTATATTCCACTGTAAAGAACCAAGTTGGCTACAAATCTGCACTTTTTATTGTTTTGCAATTCTTTCAACATTCTCTAATTTTTGTATGTATTATTCCTTTGTAAATATAAATCAACAACTCCCAAGTAATTTAAAATGGACAAAATAGATAATCCAACTGAAATTGAAGATATACTTTGCACTATGTTTTTGACAAACATTTATCAGAATAACAATTAATTTATTGTCACCTAATTTTAATTTGCTGAACATTAGTCGGCATCACCACATGAAACTATCATCCTTCAATGTGCCAATTTGATCCCAATATGGAAGCTGCAGCTGATGAAACTGGTTACACTATGTAAATGTAGGTCACCAACTTCAAATTGGCCCACTAGTAACAAAGTTCACCCAGCCAGATGTTACATGTGTTTCCAGGCTAGTCATGACCCCTCAAATTCCCAAAAGCAGCTTCCAATCTGCCTTGCGATTTTCTCAAGAAGCAAATCATAGATGGCTTAGAGATAGTCATCCAACCTTAAGATGAATGCAAATGAAGTTTGGATGCCCAAAGGTCCCTGCTGGAAGCTAACGATAGTCCTCACACCTATTTCGATCACAATTATTGTAGTCTCTAGGTGGTAAAAGATTCAAACGAATTCTATCTCAAATCAGACAACCTCCATCAATTCAATTCTCCAAGATGCAGTAAGAGACAATAGGAGAATTTGTACATCTGCTATACCTCAGCAACATATTACATTACTTCTCTGAACAATTCTCAGAAAACTTCTCAGAAACCCTCAGCCGGATAATCAATAAGAAATATATTTTGAAGATTATTCTCCTTAGCTATAGGAATATAGTAGGAGAATGTTGGTCAATTGTATACTTGAGCACAATTGCCAAGAACTTCTTGGATGAGACCCTTATACTTCAACAAGGGCTCACAAGTCAGAAATCAGGAAAAAACCACAAAGGCACAAAAAACAAATATATATTGTAGCGTGCTTTTTTCCAATGAAATTGTGGAAGTTTCCTAAAAAACTCCACTTCAGAAATTGTGGAAGTTTTCCAAAAGAACGCAACACTAGAAACTTTACAACACACTTTTCAGAAATATTATTTAATGTCATTATTATAATAATATAAACATTATTATAATAATGCAACTTAATAATTTATGAGTAAATAAAAGATCATACAATTATTAACTTTATTGACTGCAGGTGAGGACCAATTGTTGAAGCCACCCACTGCACTGCCAAAAATAGACCTACTAAAAATAGTAAATCCACAACTGGGACCCCCAAAACGCCCTGTTAGCTCAGGAGGGTCGCTATGATGAGCTAACTCCATCAACTGCACAAACTTGCCAAAAATGGGGACATTACATCCGCATTGCCAGTCATCTGGTCAAAGCAGTCTTGCAGACATTGAAGATGCAATAGAGTAGACAATGAGCACTCATAGCACAAGATTTGCCACAAATATTGGCAGGCCGTGCTTCTAACCTCTGCATTGCTAGACATCCGGTCAAAGCCTGAGCTGCCTCTTCTACTCAATCTTGCTCATCCAGCTGCAATGTCCCAACATCTGGTCTTATAGAGTTTGGGACATATTTAATTTCCAGTTGTCTTGTTCTTTTGATATGATATAATTTTTCACTTGGAGACAATGATTCCTTGAATTAGAAGATCAGTGATGTACTCTATTATGATTATTTATATATTTGATTCTAATAAATTCTGAGATCGATAGTTGTTTGTTGTTAATCTTGACCAACGATTATTTACTTGCTCTGAAAGTGCCATATTACTCTCGTTGTCTATCCTCCCTTCTTTTATCATCTAATTCCTAAATCTGATCTATTTGTTTGTAATAATAATTTCCTTAGTGTTTATGGCTTGAAAGATTCCCAAATCTGGTGTTATAATGCTCTTAGCAGCAGTTCATACCCAGCAGTGTATTTTGTCTCTAATCCACTTCTAGTGAAATACAAGATTGACAATAAATAACAGTAGCAACAACAACAAATGTAGAGATTCCAATAAATCAAAGACCTTGGTATAAAATTGTAATTGGCAACTTCTGATTTAGAGTCTATTTTTCAACGCATGTGATTTGAGCTTCTTTTCTTTTCTCATCTGTCTACTACCATTGTATAGAATTTCTTATTCCATGGTTTTGTGGTCTAGCTTATGATGCACCTTTTGTATCATGAGTATCGATTTATATATCATAACTTATCAAGTCTGATGTCCATGCGATTATTTCTTGCAATCAGTTATGCTTTGTCTAATGGATACGTATGTGCTTGTGATCTGTTATATCCTGTCTGATGTTGTTCAGTGTGTGCTAATAATCAATTTGCCATGTTTGTTCCATCTGTATTGAATGCTTTTTGCTTATGAACAGTTGTCTGTTTACTCATTGCTGTACCATTTTCTCTATTATGTGTCTCTTCTCTGAACCCTATGATGTTGCTGGTAGTACTGTGTCTGATCTGTTCGCTGATGCTGATTGGGTGCTAACGTGTTGAGATAAACCTCTATAATTCCGCTCCTGGTTTCTATTGATATAATGTCAATGATGATCTGTTAATCAATGTCATTCTTTTTTTCCCTTATACTCGCTGGTGAATTGCTGAAGATGATGATGGCAGATATATGATACAGAAACCTGTGGATGAATACTTCCTTCTCCATATCCTGACTGTGTTCTTCTCTGCTTACCCTAGACTAGATGATATTTCCTTGTAATGACTAGGGTGGATAGTTTCTCCCGATAGCGATGCCATTGTTTTCCAAAGTGGATAATCCTCTATCTAGATTCTACACCGATTAAATATGCCACTCCTTCTCCATCAAGTATCCTCTACTCTTTGCTGTAGATGATATGTACTCGATATATTTCTCTGAATCTTCCCCCTTCGATCTCCGACTATCCATGTGGTGCTTGTAGTAGACAATCTTCTTTTATCTTTCTTTCTTTTTAAAAAAAATATTGCCTCTTTTGATTCTGATTATATCTTCTGCTGTGTCTGGTGTCCACATAGTCTTCCATCTGTTTTCCCAATATCACTTTTATTGAGATCATTTGTAGAAGACTTGGTAATATGCAAGAGTTCCTCTAGTTTAGTCATCAATCTTTCCTTGCCAGTTGATTATTCAACCTGTCTTGTAATAGTTGTATATATATTTTATGCCTTGATTTGCAGGTCTTTGTGATTTTTCAAGTCTAAGTCTTCCTCCGTCTGTTCTCAGTTCTCCCTTCTCTCGTCAAACACCTTCTTGCAAGGTTCGTTGTGTTTCTTGTGTGTTGTGGAATGTTGGTTCCGCCAAAATTGTAGCAGAATACAACACCGGTTGTTTGATCCTCCTTACTCTGTCTTTTCCAATTCTCCCTCTTCTTCCCGCCGCGCCGCGCCCCCCCCCCCCCCCCAAATATTCCGCCATTCTCTCCACTCCTTAGTACTTGTATTAGATGGAAGAGGTACGACCTTTCATCCCTTAAATTGTATGTTAACTATGTGACTATTTATATTTATCATTTAGATATGTATCATTATTGATATATTTTATAATATATTTATATTGTAGATTTTCAAAGTAATGATATTTATAATAATGATGGTATTTGAAATATTATGTAATGCATTATATATTATTTATTTATATATAATTTTATCATATATAATTTCATTATAATATTAGTTTTAACCATTTATTTATTATACTTATTATTTACTTTATTTGTAGATATACATTTTCTTATTATTTAATTATTTAATTTTATATATAATTCTTATAATTTTTAAATTCAATCTCGGAAATGGGGACATTACACCAGTGCAGGTTAGGAGTAGTACCACATACACATTGGCCATTCTGCCTACTCCTGCAGATCGGTTATGCTTGCCAAGTGCTGAATTCTAGGCCCATTCATGCTCTGATACTATGTGTTGATCATGCTCGTTCAACCATGAGCAATGATTCAGATCATTGTTGCCCTCCTAACCATAAATGATAAATGGTTATTGTCTCCTAAGTATCACTCTTCTAAATATTGCAGATTTATTATTCGAGCTGCAGTTGTGTGTATGCTCCATGCCATGAGAGGAAGATCTAATCTTCCTCTATACCTATAAGGCTATAGGTGGTGCTGCTTCACCAAGGGATGCTACGCTCCAATAATTATATTGTTATAATTATAATATCAATATAATTATATTATTAATATTAATATTATATTTATCGATATAATTATATTATCACAATAATTATGTTTTCTATGTTAGCCTGAAGGAATCCGACATTGCTACAATACATTATCAAAAATAATATAAAAATTTATAGAAACCTACTAAACCTCTAAACAGAGAGATAAGCAGAGATTATGTAAACCTTATCGACTGAAGAAATTAACAGTGTAGCAGAGAGTTGCAAAATAGAAGCAGGAATACATAATTGAAAGGAGTTTGAATCTGGCAGCTAACCATAAAACCAACTCAAGAATAGAGCCATTTCTGCAAAACATAACGTGAAGAGGATATCATTCCTTTAGTGATGTCTTTAGAAGTGCAAATGTGCTTGCCATTGGTTGGTGGGGAGGACTGATATCAGCACTTCAAGTGAGCCTCTATAATTGCAACTTATTTTGCTTATTTTAGAATATCAGTGATGGATTGAGCCTGCAACCTTCTTAAATTAGAAATTGACATAGTTTGGTGGCTTTTTGAAGTTGATAATCTGTTAAATCCGTTTGTGAATCAGGAATGTTTCCTTTCAGTTTATCTGAGCACAATCACTCGTGTACTGTTTTAGTTTTAGTTGTAGATATGCTGTACACTAGCTATCTGCAGAGTATAATGATTTGAACAGTGTTTCACTTGCTGGAAGAAGTGATTTTAGATTTGTATTATTGCAGTCATGTTGACTTTGGTTGGAGGCGTGCAACATGCAGATGCTTCTGGAACAAAGGTTCGGGGAGAGTCCCATTTGTTGTTGGTGGGGGATCCAGGTTTGGTTATATTGAAAAGTTATTTTCTTTGCTTTCCTTTTTATACATTAATGTCAAACTTTTGTTTCGATTGCTTTTTATAATGCATTATGTTTTCTGGATATCACAGCTCATTAGAACATCCATACAAAATCATACACTGCTGCAATACATAAATATTAAATGGTCTGATAGAAATGTGTACGTGTATTGGAGTAGTTAAACTGTAAACAGAGGCCTGTTTGGCCCAAAAAATGCTCATTTCTGATTCTTTGATGTATTGTGTTTTATTTAGCTCATGTTCTTTAGACACAGAGAAGGATGTAACTAGTACTTGCCAAAGAATAACAGGTTGAACTTGTACCCATACAATTTGTTTTCTGTATCAAGTCAAATGCAATCTTATTTATGGTCTTTTTGTGCAGAATGAACCTTGTTTCAATTTCATAGATGTTTCTGTCCTCCTCTGCAATTCTTCATAGGATTGATAATAGAGCTTTCAAAAGCATTTTGTCAAGGTAAGAGAGTGGTGTTCATATGCTGAAAATATTCTGGAATGTTGACAGAATATTGAAGGTGGTCTACAATTGAGTACAGATAGCACCATTTAATATTATTTAGAAATGAAGTTCTTAGAGCTGTGAAGAAGGCAATCTTTGCCTAGTTAAAATATGCAACAGATATATTGTGAGGGGTACTGCAGGGGGAATAAAATAAGTTTTACAAAGTGAAAAGCAAAATTTGCTAAGAAAGACAGATCCTCAAATAAAAAAAGTATAATACAAGAAAATATTTACGTTGCATGCCATCAAAAACAAAAGTTGACATCCAGTATGAGCTTCCACGTGGCAATGGTGGCCTTTAAATAAGGAGAAGGGATCAATTTCAAAGACTAAAATCTGCACATGAATGTCTAGACTCTATGTCTTCCTTATGGTATGACTGATATTTTTTGAAAGAGGTTCACAATCAGTTAAGTAGATTGGTGTTCTCAATTTCAAGATAAAAGAAGCACATACAGCTGCACACTCAACAAAGCAAGATTGCATTTCAAATTGAAGGATGATTTTGTATTGTCAGGTGTGAATTGGATGAAGAACAAGCAAAATCAGATTTCCAGAATTAGAAATTACATGCATGAACATGTTACATGATTGTAGGAATGTGTATTCTTAGACAAAAGTTTGTGAATGCATTGTGAGGTGCATGTTGTAGTTGGTAGTAATAATTATTAACAACATTGTAATTGGTAGTGTAATGGCAGTTTTTTTCCAAGTAGTGTTAGCCCCACTTGCCCGATTTATCATTGATGTCAAAAGGATACTTATTGCTTTGCAACCTGCAACATTTATTCATGTGTCTGAAAATTCACGACACCAACCTACAATGTCAAGTTCTGTCTGAGATCATGGGACACACAAATTTATTATCAGCTATTGGCAGGTTTGAAAAAATAGTGGTGATTGTAGAGAATAAAAGTTCCCTTGTTTGCAAAGAAGAATTAAAATTCAACTTCAAATGGTACAAACAATCTACATGGCATGAAAGAAAAGGAATATATGTTCACCATAACATGATTGCTTAAGGAAAAACAGGGCGTTGGACATGACAATCTTCAAAGGAGATTAAAAAATGGAGATGACAATAAATAATGATAATAAAAAACTTTATAAGATGGATAAGATAAGATAAGAAAAAATTATTAATGTCCAACTAGAGACCAACAAGGGTCTAAGGGATTAGGATCTACAAAAGGGCAAAACGCCAGCAAGGGGAGCGCCAAAAAGTGTTTGCAGAAGGAGCATGAAAGCAAAAGAACATAACAAGGAAATAACTAAATACTCCTTGTAGACGAGGAGCAGTCCAAAACAGAAGGGAACAATCTAGGACGAGGACGTGTCCTGGAAAATTGCCTCTGGGACTTGCTGGAAGTAGGACCACACTGTTGAGTGTGCCCTCTATGAGGCCTCTTAGATCTGGTGTGACTCGAAATAGGGAAGAGAGATCACATCGTCTCTTGAGGAGACACCGATGTGAAGGAGGTCATAAGATGCCTAGGAGTCTATCTCGATGGGAATTGAAGTTGTAGATTGTGATCACGAAGCCACAAGGTCTCCTAGAGATAAAGTGCAAGACACCTTTGGTCAGTGTAATTGAAGGATGAAGAAAAGGAGTTGGGCTTCTTGAAGAAACAATAGTACCTCAACCTGATCTCATAGTAGATGGGGCAGCGAAAAGCAAAACAGGTCTCATTCTCCACCTTCCCAATGGGGCAATGGCGGCAGTTCGTATCCCCTCTACCGACCTAGTGGTCATTTTGGAGATGTAGCTAGCGATAATCCACTCCAAAAGATCCCAAGGAGATGCAAAGGGCATGAGTCCAGTGACGAGTGAGGTACCAAAGGTGCATAATGACCCTTTCCTAGATATCAAGGAAATGCTTAGCATAGAAGGCCATCTTTAGGCGGAACCCCCCTAGAGGGTTACTCTAGATCGTGATAATATATTGGTTGTAGATGTCAAGTTTGATGAGCTCATTGAGTTCTTGCTGAGGGAAAAGGAGGTGAGTGGGGTCATCTACAGAGAAGTCAAAGGGGGGAAGGCGATCCATCGCAATACCAATCGAACCAAGAAGGGCAGATGCTTAGGCGAACCATTATCGAGACCTACCATCAGGATCAAGTCCTGCAATCACTTCGGAAGAACAGTAGGCTAGGTAAGAATATCTGTGATAACCCTCAATAGAGTCAATGAAACTTCGAAGCTGGTGGAGAAACCAAACCAAATAAAAATGGTTTTAATCTAAAAGGATGAGCCCCGCACCTTGCCAAAACGATAGTATGGGGTGTGGACCGATGAAATTTGATAATGCACCAAAGAAAAAGAGTTTGGACTCTCTCAACTAAAACCCAACCAGACTCCAAGAGGGAGTGACCCCACACATTAGAGCCATAGAGGACAGTCGGCTTGACCAAAGAGTCCATAAGGGACATTTTGGTCATGGTACCTTGGAAGTGGTGACAAAAACACTGTCTCTCAAGCATGGCAAGGGAGACAACCTCCCTACTAACTCGGGGCTGCATGGTTGGTCTTAGGCTGAAATGAGGTCCGGAGAACTTAACCCCTAGGTAAGTCTATGAACACCTGATCTTGATCCATTGCCCTGGAAGTGAAAATGGAGATGAGATGTCCTCAAATAATTGAAGACCTTAACTCGCGTCTTGCCCAAGTTCACAACTAATTGTCGTGAGTCACAAAAAGAGGCTAACCCATCTAGAAGCTGCTGTGGAAAGTAAATATAATTCTGCTTCCCACAAACATATTTAGCAATGTATAGAAAAGACGAAATGACTTAGACATCTGCTAGACACATGGTTGATAATTTCCAGCAGAAAAGACAAACACATAAAAGGCAATTATTTTTTCCTTACGTGTGGAAGAAATAAGGTCTGCATTGTGTCTTACAAAACCTCTTGTTTTCTGCGATAATATGTTCCTTGTGGAAATTTTAGAAGGCAGCTTAAATTACCTATTTGAGGAAAATCAGTTGAGCAGAACTGCAGAGTTGATTAGCAAAATCCATAGTTTCAGAGAAGATCTAATCGACAGATTACAGCTGGTTAGGTTTCCAGACTCTTTTCCAAGTGTGTGCTCTAGTTTGTGGGTCTCATAGTCTACTTTGGCCTTGTGGATGTTGTTAAAATCTTTCATTAATTGTTTTATTTGACTGGTCAGGGAATCAAGTCAGAAGTTGTGGCAGTTCCAGAATACGTGGAAATGAGAGAGAAATTTATTGAACAATGTCAACTAAATTAATTTATTCTTACATTATGTCTTGCTATCTGATTATATATTTCCTTTTTACTCCTCACTTTTCTTTTATATAAATATGTATATCAGATAAAACATCTGAATATATATTTTCTCTCATTTATCTTCACACTCACTTCTTATTCTCATTCATATACCATACTTTTAACTCTTGAATATATATATTTATACATCAGACTAAAATCTAAATATAGAATTATTTATCTTTATGCACTATTTACTTCTCTTCTACTTTCCAATCATTGACTTTACATATTCTTTTTATTCCAGTTCCACACACTCTTCAACATCATTTAAAACTTCTATATATATGTCGGAGGTGTCACTTTTTAAATAAATGTGCCATTTCAAATGAGTTGCAATTTGTAATAACCCCAACCAGTTCTAACTTCGTATAACACCAAATTCTTCTTTGATTTAGTTGTTTGACGTTTCGTCAAACACTTTGCAAGCAAGCTCTGATACCACTGTAATAACCCCAACAGGTTATAACTTGAACAAATACCAAATTCTTTACTAATTCAGTTATTTAACATTTCGTCAAACAGTTTGCAAGCAAGCTTTGGTACCACTGTAATATCCCTTGTCAATTTGAACCTCAACTTTTTGATTTGTAGGTCAAGGAAAATAGTCAAACACTTCCAATACAATCTCTATGCTTGCTGTTTCTGAGTTTCAGACTGATTATGCTTTCTTGAAATGATATCAAAGGGAATCCAAAAGCCTGTAATTGATTACAACTATATCTACGAAAAGAACTAAATGCATATGCAATTCTCTTTTGGCTTTTCAAATGCATGTAGATGAATTCTAAATGAAAAATGTGCACTTACAGCCAATTGGTATTTTGTCTAACACTTGGCATGCATGCTATTATGTCAATCATGGAAGATATAAATATGCACATTACATCAAATATAAGACTTGCAACTTATCACTCCTTTAGTGAGATGTTTTCTAATTTAGTGCTTAACATAATATTCCAAGGTCTTGGCTTTGCAACCTCTAAAAAAACTGAGTAGAAATGACATTATAAATCCAATATAAAATGTGCATTTACAGCTACTTATGACAGCCACCTTTACAAAGCCAAATGACCAATTTAAATGATGCAAATTGATTGTAGAACTTAATATACAAATCGGTCAATGAAGGAGACGAAATTGCAATCATAATCAAGCCAAATACTATAGCGTGGGTATTGTTCATGACATTGTTCACATCATTGTTCACAACACTGTAGCAGCCAACAATAAATGTATTCTCCAATTTAAGCACAAATAGAACTCTAGAATGAAGCTCTCCTGAATGTCAAATTCAGTAGATATTTCACCACCTCAAATGATTGCAACACTGAAGAATTGACGCTCTCCAATGGCTAATTGAAATCAGAAACTCTTAGTTTCTTCTCTCAAGTTTATATCAAATGCAATTGACAATAATTGGATACCTAACAATGAAGCTCTCTCCTCTATTTATTCTTTTCCTTCATCCTTCTGAAAGGAAATAAAATATTATTTAATTGCACTCTTTAGAAGCTTCCACCTTTCCAATACAATAATTAGTTGTACTTCTATAAAATGCACTCTCTAGAAGCTTCCCTCTTTCCAATACAATAATTACTTGTGCTTCTAGAAAATTAAATTAATTAAATATAAAGTTACCTTTAGATTTATTTATTTAAATTTATTTCTCTTTATTTCTTCAATTAGCCTTCAGAGAATGAAAAGCATTGAGGGTCTAAAAGATAGGGAAGATTACACAATTCTTAACAAATCTTATAATTTGAAAGCAGTCTTTCATAGATTATTTAATTTATATCTAAACACTCCTTTAATACTTATGGTCTTTCGTGAAATGTAATTCCAACTTTACGATATCCAAATTAATTGCTCCTCTTGTAAATTCTATCACACAAACTTTTCATTACAGCTTTATTTCTTTATAACTCTAGATTGATATTATTGGCTTTATGTAATATGTAATGACCCCATCTACTACGTCGACTTAGAAAGAATATGAGGTTCTCTAGAAGTCAAATTAATCATATTTAAATCAGTCTTGTAAGTATCATTGCAAAACTCTATTAGTAATTCTAGATCACATCCATATTCCCCATATATTAGATCACATAATGGATGGTAGATTTACCACTGCTCGAGTTTGGACACGATCTATGTGGAGTTCTTTTACCCCAACATGAGCAATTTACTCCTCCCCCTATGCATATTCCCTATCCATTACGTAATAGATACAATGGTTCTTATAGACTTATCCATCATTTACTAATAGTATTTGTTATTATTAAGAGCCCACCCATGGTCTAACGCTGAATTGGGGTGCCCTCCATATAGGAGGTCTTAAGTTCAACTCTCGCTAATATATATGTGGCCTGGCCCACTTTGTCTAAAAAAAAATAGTAGTTGTTATTATAATAGACTCTTTACGAAACAACAAACTATAATCGCATTAGAAGATAAATCATGTAACATCTTACTTAAGTTTCATTTACTTGACACCATTTCCATTGCTTTTTTTGACTACGGATGTTCTTCAGGTTCGTCTTCTGTATATCAACTTCATACGTTTATGGTTGTGTATGATTCGTCCTTTGTTTCTTATCGCTTGATTCTTTGAAGAATTTTTAATGTCTTTTAATATCTTCTTCGTAAATCATTTGGTTTCTATCCCCATATTGTATGTGTTGTCAAAATTCCATTGCTATTGATCACAAAGCTTTTGTAGTGATATCGTTGACTGTTTTTGAACTGATGATTTGCAACTATACTAGCTGCAAATAGTGTCAAACTTCAGTGAATGCATTTAGGTTATCATGAAGACCGTTTACCGTACGGGTAAAATAAATCAATGCATACAGATAGTGGAAATATGAATAGCAGAACTCTTTAGATTATTCGCATATGCCAGAACATTACATTATGCTTCATAAGATAAGATGAATGATGATTTACAATGATCCCAGACGGGATATAAATACTAACCGCCGAACCTTCTCGAAGGAGTTCGTCGGCCACAAACATTATGTCCGCTACAAACTATTTACCTGTCGGCTACAAAATCTTTACCGACGAGGTCGGCGACAGAATACAAAAACACCGACAACAATCAAGTCGGCTAACATTATTCGCCCAAAATGAAAAGTTGTCTCCTGACGACTAACAAAATTAGGAGACAACCCACAGACAACAAAAGAAATACTAAAGAGGAGGAGGAGGCGTCCTAGAAGAGTGCTGCTGGCGACGCCACTCATACACCTGCTCTGTCCTGATGCGCAGATCTGTCTGAATTTGAGAATTCACCTCCATGGCCTCCTTTAGTAGAAGGGCGGCATCCATAGCCTGTCTCCTGGCTAACTGCAACTCGTGCTCAGCGGCATCTTTATCCTATACAGCTACTTCGGCATCTCGGATAGCCGCGTCCTTACCCTGCACAACTGTTGCCATATCCCTCGCTAGTGCTGCCCACTCCGTTGCCCAAGCTGCCTACTGGTCGTCCAAATTGGCGGCTAACTTTTCTCTTGGTTCCTTCTCAACCGCCAGAGATCTCTTAGTTGCAACACTGTTCGCCTCCGCGTGTTGCCGAGCATAGTAAACCTCCTAGTACAATCCCACAATCTCATGTGCCAGCCTCATCATTGGAGTGTCACTCGGTCCCAACTTCGGCTCAGTGGCCCAATCTGCCAACATTTTCTGGTGTCTCATCCGTTGGCCAACCTCTGTCCACGAAACAAGTTTGAAATCGTTGAGGACAAACCCCACGAATATACCCTCGAATCAAATGCCACTCCCTCCGCCGAGTCATAGCTTGAATTGCCACATTGTGTCCCTTCCTCAACGCAGACTTCATAGTCTTGAGGTAGTCCCTGCACCTGTCCTCATTTGACCCGTAATTCTCCTTGGCGAAGCCCTCCAATGACGATTCCGCATCACTATTTTCCTCCTCATTAGCGGGAGCCATGCCCACATCCGGTGCCGCCTCCTCTGCTGTCGACGCAACCACGGCCTATGGCATTCCCTCCTCTTGAGGTTGAGGCTCTGGTACTGCAGGTGATGCACCTGAATGCTTGGGAGACTGAATGGATGGACCTCGCTTGGTAGGAGTGAGTCAAAACTGCTGCCTCAAAAACATACTAGCTCTATCCATCACCTCCGGTTGCTCTGACAGCACGACCTCCTTGTTCTCCTCCTCCTGTATTGGTTGGGCTGACTCGGCCTCTCCTAATAAAGATGACGAAACAGTGACAACTGCATCGCAATCCATCACTTCTAAACAAATCTCAGGCTTAGGCTCCGACGCTGGCAACTGTGCTCTCTGTGAGACTGCCACTGTAACGACATATGCTTGTGCAACTTGCTCTGTTGGTACAATTGGAAGCACCTCCGCTACAGCCGTCGGCAATATATCGATGACTATTCGCGGGACATCTGTCACTGTCCGTGGGAGAACCTCTGTCGCTGTTTGTGGGACCATCTCCGTCACTGCTCGTGGGACAACCTCGGCCACCGTCGGAGGGTTCATCACGACCGGGGCATGGCGCTGGCCAAATTGGGGAATGACTAATGTGCAGGTGGTCAAGTGCGCCGAAGTTGACAGCTGAGGGGGGTAAAGAATGTGGACCCACTACCTGGTGCCTCACCGCCAACTTCTGTCGAAGTCCTCTCCTCCTCTTCCACGGACTCAGCCTCGTCATTCTCTGAAGTGTCCTTCCGTCCGCTATCTGTATCTCCAGAAGCGTCCAGTCCTCGGAATACTCTCTTCTGGCCCCCTACCGTTCCCCCTGTGTCCAAGTGGTGCCAATAGAATATGGGAGGCTCCTCGTCTGCCAACTTGCCCTTTGGAGGAGCCTCAAAATCATCCAGTGGTATCTGGCTAGCTGCAGCATCCAAGAACAGCCCAATGGCATGGTGCGGCATAAAAAATGTTCGGTGCTGAAGGGTTGTGAATTCCTCCATCTTGTCGGCAAGGACTGAGGCCCAATCATATACCATACCCTGCATGATGCCATTCATGAATACCACCTGCGGCAACGCTATATTTGAGGCTCTAGTGGCACCTGTCAACCTGCTCTTGATGACGTCCATAATGCACCTCCAGTGACCCTCTCGAATAAAGTCCTAGCGAAGCCCTCTGCTCTTAGACCCTTGAACCACTCCGTCCCTCTCCACGAGTGTGAGATCCCGGCATAATAGATATATCCAATGCTCCTTCCGTTCCCATGAGAGTTTGTGGTTCTTGATTTCCACTTTCTTACCATTGAGGCCAGGAACTCATTTTTAATGTTATTCCAACTGTCCAGTTTCTGCGGATCTGTACTAGTAAACCAGTCAATTACTACTCCTCGTAGGGTGGCCGGAAATTGTCTCATCCAGTCGCCTTCGTCAGTTATCCCATTTGCCCTCTAGATTGTTTCACATGTTTTGCAGTGTCGAATGGGATCGGCCGTACCATCGCCATCGAACTTCGGCAGTTTCTCTTTTGGTCCTGCCATCACGATTGGTTTCTGTAAACAGGCATTGCTCGGTCCTGCAACACTGGTGTTCTTCACTCCCACACCGGCGGTCTGCACTCCCACATCGGCGGACTGGTCACATCGGTGGATTGCACTCCCACATCGGCGGTCTGCACTCCCACACCGGCGGACTGCACTTCCACACCGACGGATTGTTCTCCCAAATCGTCAGACTCAATAGCTGTGAACCTTGGGGAAGAAGGGTGTTTTGAAGTTGTCCCCTGCGGAAGTATATCCCGAACGAAGAGTTCACTCCACGCTCTTGCTTTGTCGGCACTTCAAGCCGTGCGAGTCGATGCTCTTCCGTTTGGATTCTCTTCCCTCGGCGAACACAAATTCAAAAACTCCTGCCGTGCTTTTTCCACCAATTCCACCCGTTGCTGAGTTTCCTCCAACAATCTTTCGGTGCTTCGGTTTCTGTCGGCAATCGTCTGAAATTTTTGTCGGCGTTCGGCTTGCTGTGCCAGAATTAAATTCTCTTGCGCAGTACGGATTCCATCTTTTCCCTTAGCCTTATTTCGATCCTTGTTAAGCTGATTTGGCATTAATCTTCATTCCTCCCACCTTCCAGGTTCATAGGGCAATGATGCCAAATGTTTACCGTACGGGTAAAATAAATCAATGCATATAGACAATGGAAATATGAACAGCAGAACTCTTTAGATTATTCGCATATGCCAGAACATTACATTATGCTTCATAAGATAAGATGAATGATGATTTACAATGATTTCAGACGGGATATAAATACTAACTGCTGAACCTTCTCGAAGCAGTCTGTCGGCCACAAACATTATGTCCGCTACAAACTATTTACCCGTCGGCTACAAAATCTTTACCGATGATGTCGGCGACAGAATACAAAAACACCGACGACAATCAAGTCGGCTGACAAAGACCCTCCTTACTGTTGAGTAATTGGTCTTTTGTAGTCAATTGTTGCACTGTTATCAATATGGCATCGATATATATCTTCATAAATCACTCTCCTCTAAATATTATATGATCTCGATGTAGTCTTCCAACCAATGTCTTCGTACTTACCAGATTAGCTTAGCAAGTAAGCAAACATATCCCGATCTAGTTTTATCTTTTCTTTTCAAGCTTTACTTATAACTTCTTTCCTAATGTTTTTGTTTACAATGGAAAATTATTCCTTTTATCCATTCCATATTATGTCATATTTATAAGAGATATGAATCTTGTTGTTCATGTGATCATTATAGCTTATTTGGAGATTTTACTGCCTTTTCAGAGATTGTTCTTCTCTTTCGATGTTCTTTAGCTATATTAATCAGTGGTGTCTTGCACTTTATCTTCAGGAGGCCACCCACCTTCATGAGATTATCCTGTAGTCTTTTATACCTCAGGGGCATGCTTTAGATCAGCTGATTACTGCCTTTTCGTCTCCCTTGTCTCCTCCACGAGGTTTGAAAAGGCCTTCAAGTACTTCTCATTCCAGATCAGTTAGACACTGCACTAGTCTCTTTAGGCAGCGACAATCCTACAACGGTTATACACGGCATTCTAAGACTATGTATCGTTCACAGGTTTACCCCTCTATTACTGATTCTTTTGTGACAAGGAAGGAACCTTACTTCCATACCTTGTCTTCTCTTTTGTTTTCTTTCTTTCTTTTGTTTCTTCTCGGTCACTGTTTGGCGCTTCTGCTTTGAGCGACTCTTCTGTTTGTATGCTCAGTCCCATAAACCTTGTTGGTTTCTTGTGGATATTAATATCATTATCTTATCTTATCTTATTACCATTTTCATCATTGGGAAGTCGATTTGTTAAAACGATAACTTTCTATTCTCAAACAGTTTGATTGTGTAGATCGCAGATTCCTCTTAGAGCATATAGAACCATTGTTAAGGCTATTAATACATTGCCCTTTTAATAGGCATGATCGGTGGTCTTTTTAGGGTGACTCTAAGTTAGCATAAACACTAACTATTAGTTATGTTTGCTGTTATTTTAAACTCCTAGGCACCGATTATGAGGAGTCTTTGTGGCCGACCTAGATAGGGTCATGTCCCTTTAAGGGACATGCCCTTTGGGTATTATATATATGGAGGGTATTGTTGTAGTTAAAGGACACACAAAAGTTACAAGTCTGCTCCTTTAAGAAACTCTGCCTCAAATCAATTCTTGCTGTGATAAATACATTTTTAGAAAAGTCAATTAATATTATCATCTCCTTTTAGGGTCTAACAATAAAGAAGATTAGAATAACAAGTCATAGAAGGTTTAATCTCAGATCTGATATTCAGAATTTGTAAAATATTTACATGGTATCAGAGCTCTGGTAGTCAAACCTACACTTTGCAAATTAAATAATCAGACTTGATATATATCTAGCATCATTCTCCTATCTTCAATGGCATACACAATTAGACACGAGGATAGGTTTGATGGGAAAGAACACTTTGATGCTTGGAAATTCAGAATCATGATGATTCTTGAAGAAAATAATGTAAAACAATTTGTTGATTCCGCATCTAGACAACCTATTGTTGAACCTCATAAATCTATTTGGTGTAAAGGAAATAGGAAAGCCATTCAGATCATATTAGATGTAGTGAAAAATGATATAGTACCCATGTTAACGAAACATCAAACAACATTTAATATGATGAATGCATTAAATGCATATGAGGTTAATAGTGCAACTAGAGTTCTTGCACTAAAAACACAACTAAATCAAAAGAATGACAAACCTAAGAAAGATCTATCCAAAATAAAATGCTTTAGATGCGAAAAGTTTGGCAACAACAGATCTAATTTTCCTTACAATTCTAAACAGCAAGTGAACTGTACAAACATTACAAGGGAAAAAGATAACTATGATCTTGAGAATTGTGTATTGTATTTGGCACTATCAAATAAAGCATTTCAAGTAAAGCATTGGTGATTGATAGTGGATCATCTCGACATATTACTGGATACAAAGAAGTACTAGTCTATATCAGAAAAGGTTAGTGGCGAAGTCACCATCGGTGATAATTCAGCACATTCCGTCAAAGGAATTGAAAATTGTACCTTGAAACTGAAGTCAGGTAGTTTTCTACTTCTCAAAGGAGTACTCTATGTACCAGGAATAAAAGAGAATCTAATCTCGGTTACAACACTTGAAGATGATGGACATAATGTTGCATTCATGGACGGTTAAGTCATAACTTGGGCTAAGAACTCCACAATTAAGAAAGCAAAATTGATTGGTTAAAGAAAAGGGTATTTGTATGAATTAAATTTAGAACCTAGTCGACTTATTCAAGCCTTAATTCATGAAGTTACGGATATAAATGAAATATGGCACAGAAGGTTAGGACATCTAAATTTTAAAACTTTATCAACCATTGAGAAGATGGTTATTGGTTTACTTAAATTGAATAAATATCACTCAAGCATATGCAAAGGATGCGCTCTGGGTAAGAACACCAAAAGTTCATTTGATGATAGCACTAGAAAAACTAACAATGTTTTGGAATTAATCCACTTAGATTTATGTGGACCTATGTCTGTTCCTTCTCTTGGAGGATTCTGGTACTATATACTTTTTATAGATGACTTCTCTAGGTAAACTTGGATTTACTTTTTAAAATGCAAAGAATCAAAAGAAATCCTAAAGAGATTTAAAGAATTTAAAACCTTAGTTGAAAACTTATTAGAACATAAAATTAAAACTCTTAGAACTAATAATGGAGGGGAATACACCTCAGATTTGTTTAAAAGGTTTTGTAAAGAAACAAAAATTTAGAGGGAGTATACTGTTCCTTATAACTCGCAACAAAATGGGGTAGTAGAAAGGAAGAACAGAACAATTATAGAAGCTGCAAGAGCTATGATATTTTATTTAGCATTTCTGAAGAAGATTTAGCATTCAAAAGAGCCCTAAGTTCTGAAGAACCCTCTCCTCTACCTAGTTCTTAAAGAAATACTGAAACTTAGTCTCAAAGGGAGAACATTGAAGAAATTGAAAATGAAATTCAAAATCTTAATCTTGAAAAAACTCAAAATTCTTAGAAAAGACCACTTTGGGCCATTAAGATAGTAGAGGAAGCACAAGACTTTGCTACACCATCTAGAACAATAAGAGAAAGCAAAAGACCCAAAAGGTTTTCTAGTTATACAACAAACATGAATGATTTGTCTAAATCAGAACCAACTAATGTTTCAGATGCTATTAAACAAACAGCTTGGAAATGTGCTATGACAAAAGGATACCAATCTTTTATGAAGAATGATGTTTGGGAAATTGTTCCTAGACCTGAAAGAAAATTTGTTGTCTCTTCCAAGTGGATATTTAAAATAAAGCATGTTGCTGACGGTAGCATTGAAAAATATGAAGCCAGACTTGTAGCCAGGGGATTCTCTCAGAAAGATGGGATTGATTATGAAGAAATCTTTGCTCCTGTTGCCAGATACACCTCTATAAGAGCAGTCCTAGCTATTGCAAGATCGAAGGGATGGAATGTAAATCAAATGGATGTAAAAACAACATTCTTGAATGGAAAGATTACAGAAGAGGTATATTTGGAGCAATTTGAAGGTTTTGAAACTCATGATCCTAATGTTTTTGTTTGCAGGCTCAAGAAAGCTCTTTATGAGCTTAAATAGGCTCCAAGGGCTTGGTATGAAAGAATTGACAAGTATCTCACCAGCTTAGGATTCTCCAAAAATAAAGCCGATCCAAATCAATATTATAAAAGGGATAAAGATGATATGGTAATTTTGATATTGTGTGTTGATAATTTATTAATAACAAGTGATCATCATCTCATAGATCAATTCAAGAAAGATGTAATTAGAGAATTCAAGATGAAACACTTGGGAGTCCTACATTACTTCTTGGGACTGGAAGTCCGCTAGAATTTTGACAGCATTATACTTAATCAAGGGAAGTATACATTAGATATTTTGTAGATATTTGAAATGTGGAATTGCAAGTGTATGTCTTCTCCAATGGAAACTAATCTGTATAAAATTAAAGAAGTAGTAGCAGAATCACTTTCCATAGATTATACTCTCTACAGAGAGATGATTGGGTCCCTTATGTACTTGGTAAATACAAGACCTGATATATGCTATGTTGTTAATGCGTTAGTCAATTTATGTGTGAGCCCAAGGAGATTCACCTAGTTGCAGTCAAACACATTATGAGATACTTACAAGGCACTCTTAACCTTGGGCTCAAATATGAGAAAGTTGACTTGGATTTACATGGATTCACTGACTTAGATTGGGGTTGAATTGTTAAGGATAGAAAAATTACTTTAGGATGTTGTTTTAGTTTAGGATCAGCAATGATATTTTGGATATGAAGAAAACAGTTTTCAGTAGCACAAAGTTCCATAGAAGCCGAATACGTTGCAGTAGCGGTGGCCTCTTGGTAAGAAGTTTTGCTTAGAAAGTTACTTGTGGGATTATTTGCTCAAGCCATGAATCCTACGATTATTCATTGTGATAATCAGTGTTCCATCAAGCTTTCGGTGAATCCAGTTTTCCACGACAAGTCCAAGTATATCAAAATTCCCTACCATTATGTAAGAGATATGGTAGACAGGAATACTGTAAAATTAGAATTGATTTGCACTGCAGATCAGACAACAATATTCTCAACAAACCTCTCTCTAGAGTGAAGATAGATCACTTTAGGAAAAGACTTCGTATAGTTGAATTGTAATTCATTTGTATTCTTTAAATTATTAATAAAATAATTTTTTTGTCAGGCACTGACTGTTATGGGCTCCACCATTTGTATTCATTATTTTAGAGGTGATGGTCTCTGAGATAATGAACACTTGTATGAATGACATTATGAGAGATGATGATCTCTTAGATAATGTGCTAATCAATAGAGTTCTACTGTAAGATCTAGATGAGTTCAAGATCACATTGTGAAGTGGACATTACTATGTCTATAAATCACAATTTGGATAAAGGAAGAATTTTATTATTCTCCAGAGTTTATCTTGTGTTCTGGTAGGTCTTAACTTAGGATCACGTTGTGATATAGGAATCCCAGTACCTATGAGTTACAACTTGGATAAATGTTGAATTTAGTTATTCTCTAGATTTATGCTGCATATTGTATTCTTTGCAATACTGTTATCACTAGTATCAGTGATATGTCATCTCATAGGTTTAGTAACATGACATTGTCTCATGTGTTCAGTAATACCACATGCTAAGAAGAAGATTCAGATAGATATAGAGTATCATTCTATGCTTATTCATCTTAATTGATGATGCTAGATATGTTATCTCTTAGTATGATTATCAAGTTAAGAGGGAGTGTTAAAACTATAACTTTCGATTTTCATACAGTTTGATTGTGTAGATTGCACATTCCGCT
Organism: Cupressus sempervirens; assembly: GCA_028749045.1. Classification (NCBI taxonomy): domain Eukaryota; kingdom Viridiplantae; phylum Streptophyta; class Pinopsida; order Cupressales; family Cupressaceae; genus Cupressus; species Cupressus sempervirens. The sequence continues at coordinate 8,086,094 of CM053792.1, forward strand.
TAGAGCATATAGAACCATTGTTAAGGCTATTAATACATTGCCCTTTTAATAGGCATGATCGGCGGTCTTTTTAGGGTGACTCTAGGTTAGCATAAACACTAACTATTAGTTATGTTTCCTGTTAATTTAAACTCCTAGGCGTCGATTATGAGGAGTCTTTGTGAGCCAACCTAGATTGGGTCATGTCCCTCTATGGGACATGCTCTTTGGGTATTATATATATGCAGGGTATTGTTGTAGTTAAAGTACACACAAAAATTACAAGTCTGCTCCTTTAAGCAACTCTGCCTCCAATCTATTCTTGCTGTGATAAATACATTTTTAGAAAAGTCAATTAATATTATCATCTCCTTTCAAGGTCTGACAATAAAGAAGATCAGAACAACAAGTCTAAGAAGGTTTTATTTCAGATATGATTTTTCGGAATTTGTAAAATATTTACACGATTGAATGATATATTTATTTGTTTTGACATTGATTATACTTGTAATAACTAATTCTTGAATGTCTATGACATCAAGGCCAATATTTTCATGAATAGTATTGACATTTCAGTTTGTAAATTGGGAATCAGAAAATTGATTAACATGCTCACATACATTGGGATACAGAGAGAACATTTGCGGATCCTATTTAAGTTTTTTTAGATTAAGGTTATTTATCAGTCCCATCAGTTCAAATTTTAAAAGTGAATAAGTTAATCATTATTCTATTATACACTGAAGGATTTAATACTCTTGAAGGTTAGACAATTGAGTTTGTGGGTTGAATTATTCTTACATTGTATCAATAGAAATATGGGTTTCTTGATTGAGTAGGTGCTCATTTTGGTAAGAGTTGGTCCTCTAAGATAAGGGGTTGATGCGCCTTAAGGTTGGCTCCCTTAAACATCGTAACTGAACTCAAATTTGTGAGATTGGATTAGGACAGTAGATCCTAGAAGCATTCCTCACTGTGGTTTTCTCCATCGTTTGGTTTTCGCATCATATTCTTATTCTTTGATCTCTTGCTTTTTGGTGCTTTATCTTGGTACACAGTGAGAAGTAATCGATTAAAGGATTACATTGAATTAATCTTATGTTTTATTTACTTCTATTTTGCACCCTCTCTTAGGAGTGAATCTGTGTTCTAAAAGTAGTTGCTGAAAGTTGGTAATCTTAACCAACCGCTAGGTACTATATATCATAGTTCCCAGGCTCAAACTCGACAAGGCTAACTTGACTCATAAGTCGGCAATGACTCGCCAGAGATTCGACAAAGTGAAAAAAACCCTTGATATTTAGAGATTTTTAAGGATTTAAGCTTGTTTCATGTACCCATTATTGAATAAAGCTTAAAGGCAACAATATCATCAAATAGAAGCTAATTTGATCAGAGACGTAAATATAGACTGATTAATAGATTGACAGATAGTTGATATTGTCAAACACAACATAGGCATTTCATGCCAACTACATCACCCCCCACACTCTTGAAAAAAGAAGAAAAACTCATCTTCTAGACAACAAGTATACATTAAGTAATATCCATGAAGACTAATGATAGGAGTGTAGATAATAGTTCGTTCTATGCAAACTCAAAGTTGTAATGTATTTCAAAAATAATATGGAGGTTTTGTGGCAACACTCTTAGCGAGGTCAAGGGGCAATGCCCTTTTGCAGGTTTGGGGGTAGTGCCCAAAGTGCGGCCAATGGGTAATGCCTCTTAGTGAGGGTTTATGGGCAAGGACCCCAATGGGGGCAAGAGGTAACACCTTGAGAACTACATAAAACTCGATAGCGTGCATTATTTTCTTGAATTTTAAGATGCCAAAACTAGGTGTAAAAAAGCCAATGGAACCTAGAGACTCACACCTTCTCTAAAACCTCAAAGTATCGGTCCCTAGGATGTCTCCACACTAGGTGTTTGGAGTACCTAAGTATCCCCACTTGTGCCAATTCGCAACCGCGTTGCTACCAGGATGCATACTTGAATTTCTATATGAATTTTGATTTTTGAATGTCACTATTGGGTATATCACTATATGTTATGTTACTATGTTAAATGTTCAATTGTTTTGCTTTGTATTACAAATTCGCTATGTTCAAGTATTTCAATTTGGTATGTTAGACTGAAACATAATTTCATGATTGCCCCCCACAACTATCCCCCAGTTGTCCCTTTGCCCTCCCGAAATTTAGGTCCTGTGTCCCCTTGTCTGGGAAACTCATCCTGACTTCTTGTTGTCTCGATGTACCCCATCACTAGTGTTACATTGGAAAAAAACGGAAAATTGTAATTTCTAGACATGACTTGTGCATTTAAAATTGAATTATTTGAAGGAGAAATAAGTCAAAAAAAGTTTTTTTAAAAATGTTTATGTTATATTAATGTGGATCGAGTTAGGGATTGTAAACTTGGCGAGGGTCAGATTGTCCAAGCCTTTAAGTCATGAGTTAGGGTCACCCACCAAGAAAGGCTTGACTGCCAACTCAAGATACCTGCCTGGTTCTTCGGGAGTCATTGAATCACACTACTATATCTGTATTTCACTATAGTCTCAAATAGTAGACTTGATTGATTTTATACATTACATTTCAAAATAATTAGTAAATGAGACATCTTTTTAGCCGTACTATGTTTTTAGAATTTATTCTATTGCATCATTGTTTGGTATGATTTTGTTAATGTTTAATCCGCACAATTAACCCAGTTCCCTTCTAGAGTAAATGTTTTGGCATTATTGACATTTTGAGTTGTAGACACCAATGACGATAAGTTGTATGGCAGTGTAATGAACCGACCAATCAAACAACCAGACATATTCGAAGAAGAGAAAGATATAGGTAAAGAGGATTCGATGTAAGATCTTGTATATCAAGGGGAAGCATCAACTAATCAGTACACCTAAAGAGAAGCCTTCTTGTGATAAGTGACTCATGTAGAAGTTGACAATCTACGAACTATTCTATAACTAAAACAAAACTATCTTGAAAGAAAACTACCCTATTGGCTACTAAATCCTTCATTCTCTATCTAATTGCTAGCTGGGGCACCGGAGTTGATAGGTTGTTCTTGATCAGCAATAGGGTCAACAAGTGATTCTTTCCATTCTTTATATGTAGCCGCGAATTTGATTAATTGCTTGTGCAACACTCCTATGTGTTCTAGTTTGATTAGTAGAGTCGTCGAAAATATGTTAGTGAACATATTTGTCCTTCAAAAGTGAATATACAAATTGTCTCCAAATGCCCCAAAATGAAGGACAAAGAATAGTAATAGTTGGATAGATTATCATTGCATTGATGATCCTCTGAATTGAAAGGTACAGTTCCCTCCTAGATGATATTCAGTGAGTCAAATAACTTGATATGTCTTTAACCTAAAGACACTAAAGTGTACTAATATCCACCAATAATTAAATGATGAATGTGGTTATTAGACTTACAAATTGAACAAGGAGAGGAAGCCCAACAAACAACCCCAAGAGCACTTATTAAACCTTTTACATTACAGAGGAAATGAAAGGGATTAATTATCTTATTCTGCAAACTATGAGTATGTAAACCTACTGATTTACAGACACATGTACTTGACATGATAATACGAAATTGTATTTAAAATATAGAAGAAGTGACCACATGACCAATTTAATCCCGAGAAATAAATGTTTAGACCTCTAGATCTGATATATAAAAATTCTTCTTAATTTCAAACACAACAAAATAACCCCCATATCATTTTGCCCATGCCATCAAAATCAAGTTGCAGGAAATAAAATAATTTCCCCTTTCTCTTTGTTACAATCAATACAAAAAATATGTATTTCTTCCCTCCTGTAGCCTCATGATCGTCGGAGAAGGAAAAAAAAACTGTGACTGTTGTTGCTTTGTTACATCTTGAGCACCACAATATCTTTCTAGCCACAGAAGAAACAGTAATGGAGGACAATATTAAATCTCAGGAATCGAATTCACAATACCTCAAACTTTTATTGATTTCTTCCAAGCAATAGGAATACAAAATTGGAAGATTCAAAACTCCAGACCCTTATACATCAACAAGGGCAATAAAAATCAGAACCTCAGAAATGTCACGAAGACAACAAAAACATATAAGATAATTGGATGCCCTCCTCATGAATTGGGCTCATATTTATAACCCCCATGGGTACAAAGTTTTCCAAATGCAACTTTACTTAAGAAACTTCATCAACGCACCATCATTTTATAACATTATTATAATAATGTGCTATTTTAATAATGAAACTTCAATAAATAATGAATAAATATGAACCTATGCAATAACTAGCCTCGTTTGATGCAAGTGGCGACCAACTGCCAGTGCCACCATCTACACTGCCAAATATGACAACTGCTTGAATTTGACTTACTAAAATTAGTAAATCCACATCTTAGACCCCCATATCACATTGTCAGCTCACGAGGGCCACTATAATGAACTTACTCAATCCACTGCACGAGCCCGTAAAAAATGGGGACATCACATATAGGATGGCAGTGACACAATAAACTACTCTAGAGGCATAACAATTATCAGTACAGGGACACTAATATGTTGTTTCTTCGTAATTTTGAGAACTAATAGCTGTACCTAAGCCATTTTCTATCTAAATATTATTTTGTTATCCAGCCTAAAGTTAAAAGATCATATATTGCAATGCTTTTGACTCTGAAGAGTTATTTTAGAGTTACTGTCTCCTTGGCAATGATAATTATGGTAGTAATGAGAATGATTAAGTGATGTTTATGTAGCTAATTTGTTTGCACCGATGATAAATATATATATAATATCTCTTTATTTAAAAAATAAAAGGAAGTATTTAAGAATGCATACAACTATATGAGGCTACTTTTAGGATTCGTTCCAAACTTTTTGTTGTCTCTAAACATTTCCTAGTTCCCAGTTTCAAAATACATACAGAAGACTTTAATTGATATATTCTTGTAATTGTTGCAGGTACAGGGAAGTCCCAGTTTTTAAAGTTTGCTTCAAAGCTTAGTCATCGTTCTGTAATAACCACTGGGCTAGGGAGCACTAGTGCAGGTCTCACGGTAACTGCAGTCAAGGATGGAGGTATGCTCACACACACGCACATGCACACCCTCGCACACACACACACATGCACACACACTTGCACCCGCACACATTGTGCACACACACACGCACGCACATGCACATGCACACACATGCACACACATGCACGCACACACACACGCACGCACATGCACATGCACACGCACGCACGCACACGCACATCCACACACACACGCATACACACACCCGCACACACTTGCACATGCACACACATGTACACACACATGCACACGCACGCATGCACACACACTCACACACACACACCCACACACACGCATGCACATACACCCATACACACAAGTGTGCACGCACGCACACACACGCACACATGCACGCACACATGCACATGCGCACACACAAGCACACATGCACACACACACACACAAGCTTTCATGTTTAAATATTGGACTTGAAGAACAACTTTGCATTGTTATGCGAGTAGTTCTAATAAAAGGTAAATGAATAAAACTCTAATAAATAAACCTAATTTGTCTTTATTTCGACTTCAATTGGAAAACCAATATGTATGTTACCTGCTACCTACATAGGGGTCAAGAATTTTGTATCGAGGGTGAGTAACATGAACACACATTGTTACCTGCTAGCTACATAGGGCTCAAAATTTTTTCATTGAGGGTGAGTAATATGAACAGATATTGTTTGTTTCTATTTAGTTTGTTATGCATGTGTTCTCAACACCATATATTGGATTTTGGATTTGAGTAATGGGAACAATACAACCTTGGGTTCTTGGAGCAATATTCTAATTTTATTCATCGTCTCCTGCCTACGATGAATTAAAGAGATATATGTCTATTGAATATCTAATCCTGGTTCAGTATTTGCTCATTCATTTTCCTTGCATCATCACTAGATTAATATAATTCATAAATTATACAAGTAAACTTATTGCTTAGTTGATTTGTGGATTGGTCTTGCATCAACTGCCAGTGTTGGCAAGGTAACTGCATGAATTGATGGTCTATAATGTTGTGGGAAAGGTTAATTTCGTGGTTGGAGTGATTTTTTTGATTTGACCAATTTGAATATGGCAATTTGCTTCATTTTATCATCTTGATATTTTTGATTGCATAACAGATGAGAGCTGTTTTGGAGATTTCAGATTTTTGAGACCCTTGATCCATGTGGGAATCAATGCAAATTCTTCCTTTGTTGTTACATATAACCTTGTTTCGTTTATGTTTGTTTGCTTCCTGTGTGAATGTGTTTAGGATATGCAGAATACTTGTTTGACAATGATAATACTTGTAGTAATGAAATAATTTAGATAATAACAATATTTGGTATATTCTATAAACTGATATGGGTCAGAGTTGGAATGACAATATATTATCAAAATATTTCAAAATACAGTACAAGCATACCCGTTAAATCTGGAAAAACATACATTGGAGTTGGAACTAAAATCTGCAAACTGGCATCTGAAGAATTGGACCCTACCTTTCAAATTCACCTCTAAAGGCCAGGATCTGGATTTCTTTGAATGTGCAGGCTCTAGCCACCTCCAAATAGTACCAAACTACCTTAAAATTCCTGTCAACCTCCTCTCCAAGCGCTTCCACCTCTACAGGGCCAAACAGCCAACATGTACAGGTACGTCTAGCCCCAAACAGCTCCAAAAATCTGTAATAAACTAAACAATCCTACTGTGCCAAACTTAATAATCTCTGTAGCTCTGAAATGTAAAGAAGACTGAATCTTAGCACCACTGAAGTGCCAAAATAATTCCTGATCTGAAACTACCAAAAGATCTTCCAGATTGGGTCTTTCACCAACGTATAAGATGTTCCTTGCAAGGAGTTTTGTCCTCACCAAGCTTCAAGATGAACAAGCTCAACCAGCAAGAAAAACATCCATATATGAAATCCAAGCATAATGGAATAAGCTCTCCAACTATCACACCCAACTTTTGTCCCTTTTTAAATATTATTTAATATCCCTTATATCTCTTTTAGTGGGTTCCCAAGCCCATAAAGTTCATTTATCTATTGTTTAACACTTAAACCTATTTCAAAATTTAACTTTTGGACACCATATAATCAATTTAAAATAAACAATAAAGTTGATAATATTTTAACTTTATTATTTTTATTATTTTAAGTAAAGCTTTGGACTATATTAAAAACATGGATATCTATACCAATAGCATCAATTGACACATCTAAAAATAGTAGCATTGACAATTGATTTAGACAATAGTATGGGAAAAACCATCCAAATTCATTCTAGAAAAGGATGTTATACACACCTCAATTGCCTTATCTCCATCAAACACTTGTCACTATTGAATCAATTGTCATCATGAATCCTCTAAACATAAATTATTAGCCTAGGAGAACTTGTTGAATGGGTTAATATTCCATCAAGTTGAAGTTCTAAAGAAGGGACGTTACAGTTTTCCCTTTCTAAAGTTGCTTGTTCTCTAGCAATTCCAACTTGGATGCTGTAAAATCTGCTCGTTATCACATGTATCCTTGATGAGTATGTTCTTTCATTTGACTGAGCATTTGTTGATGACTCTCTTTAGAAAAGTACACACCATGTAGTTTGTAATGACATCTATAATCAAAATTAACTTCCCCACTATCCAATGGTGGCAATTTTGATTAGGGAGCCATATTATATCGAAGTGGCTTATTGAGTTTGTCAACATGAAACACATTATGCACTTTGCAACTAGCTAGTAATTTAAGCTCATATGCAACCTCTCCAACTCTCTTGAAGATTTTGAAGGGACCATAGAACCTGGGCTTTAGCTTCTCTATTCCACTCATCTTGAGAAGTGACTATCTAAATGAATGGAGCCTCAAATATACCATGTCATCCACCTCAAGACTATGCTCTATCCAGTACTAGTCAACACATGATTTCTCTTTTCATAATCGTAACATTTGCTTTCATAATAATTTATGATTTCATAATATCTTGGCTTTTCTGCAACAAATGTCTTGCCTTACGCAACATGCTCTCCCAAAAGAGAAAATCAATGAAGTTAGGTTCCTCATTTGCATACAACGCCACAAATGGCGACCCATGCTCTCTATTGTCTTGAGATATAGTTTGTGAGATACCCTTCCACCCATTTGTTTGCTATCTTTGTCTACCCATTTTCTGCAGGTGGTGGCTATTGCTAAGATTATGTTTAGTCCCACATAATTTGAAAGCTCCTTACAAAAGAGGCATAGGAAAATGGTGTCCTTCTTACTTAGCATGCTCTTGGGCATCCAATGCAATTTTAAAATCTCTTTGTAAAATAAATCAGCTACCTATGTTATTGTGTGTCTTAGAAATAACAAGGAAATGTGCAGATTTGGCTAACATGTTTAGTGTTGTAATGTCCCCATTTTTGAGTTGTCATAGCTTTGATGGATTCAATCTATTATTGGGTCCTTGTAGGCTGATACCGGTGTTAGAGGACCTTGTTGTGGAGTTATTAGGCTCTCCAATGGTCTATGGCGTTTAGCTTGGTTTCAAGGGACTTGCTATTTATAGTAAGTTAATATTTGGTTTCGATGAGCTCAAATGAGTTAGAGGAGTTGAGTGATGCTTTCAGTTTTTATTTTTGGCTTTGGTTTGGGTTCCAAGAATCTTGGAGGGAGCATCTATTTTTAAGAAGTCACCTCATTGGGTTCATTCACTGTCTTTCTTCATCATAATCATTGTTGTCTAGTCAGATTTTGATTTTGATGCTTCTTCAATCAAGTTTGCAAGACGAGTGAATTATAATTATTATTCAGCTAAATATGTTGAGTTTGCTATTTTTGCTTGTATTGTACAGTGGCCACCTTAGTGTCATAGCTTGTTGGAATTGGGTTAAAAAGTTTTAAATCTTGAGCACAAGAAATAATGCCCTTGTTTATCAGAATAACATGGTTTGGTTGAAAAGACCATTTTTTCGAGCCTCAGGAAATTAATAAATTATATTATGTGCCTAAGTATAAAGAAAAAACTTTTAAGCGAAAAGTGCGTAGTTGAAGCTAGGTTGCACACTTGAGATTAAAAATATGGATCCCACTATTAGAATTGAGCATCCAATTGTCTATTTGCTTTTGATTATCTCTTGTGACAGTTTCTGAATTGTGAGTTTCCATCTATTACTGATGTATATGGATTGGGTAAGAGATTGAGACTTCTCTACTGTTTCACACTGTGGATGAAAAGTTGATTGTTTTCTGTGAGTTTGTTAGCATCTTCCTTTACCGTGTTGACTAAGGCTGGGAAGAAGTTATTGAGCTGGTAATTTGTGGTGAATTTAATTGCTAGCAAAGAGGTTCAAATTCTGCACATAGATATCTACATTCAGCGTTTGGTGGCAAGGACATTGCTTTGCAGCATGGGAATTGAAACTACTTCTGGAAAGTGTCATTACAATCTGCAAAAAATCAGTTGCCTAAGTCTGCAATTTGGGCGATTCCATTCTGATATTGTAGATGCCAAACCTTAGGCATCATTTGCTGAAACCATGCCACTGTTTGACATTACTGGGTGTGCATAGCATGGGCCATTCAAGACAAACCACAGGGAGTATTTTGGGCCCGCAAGGCAACATTGTGTCTGCTGCTGTGACTGTTTTGTTGTGAGGTTTTCACACCATCGCCCCAAAACTTTGGGGACCCCCTTTTTCTTTGGTTGCCTTGGCAAATTTTTTTAAATCCAAAAATTTTGATTCGATTTTTTTTTGTTGAAAACTTTAAGTTTTGGACACCTTCAGGCCAAAAGGGAGAGGGTTAAGGGAGAGGGTTAGATCTATTTTTACCCGGTTTGAAATTGATTTTCCAGAACGACCAATTTCATCCTTAGGCTGAACAAATTTCAAAGAGTAACACTTGGTAGGGTAAAATTGTAAATTTTGTACTTAGACAGGTTTTTTTGAAAATTTGGACATAATTGTGTAAATTTGGATAATTTTCAAAAAATAAACTTTTGTTAGATTTAAGTTGTTTGAAAAATCTTGAATTTCTTCCATGAGAAAATTAATTTTGTGATGATGAAATCAAATAAGAAAATCGATTTTAGACTCTAGAGAAATGATTTATTTTTGTTAAAAAGAAAGTAAAATGGCTTAGTAAAATCGATTTGGATTAAATTGCAAAAACTAGCTTTAAATGGATTAAATTTGCTTTGAAGATTTTAGAGTCTTTAATGAAATTAGTAATTTAATATTGAAAAAATGGCTTTTGGCAAGCCAAAATCCGATTTTTAATGATATATTAATTACTAAATCATCATTAAATGGAAAGATTTAACATCTCCAAAGCATTATTTACTTTATTTTTTTCGATCTTGGTGTAACCGGCAATTTGAAAAAGTAAATTTCATCTTGACAAAATTGATTTTGGGCTGAGCATTTAATTGGGGGCTAGATTTGTGCTCTAATTAATATTTTTTTTGCTCTTAGGGTCTCAGTCGGCCAGCTAAAAGAGGAAAGCAAATGGGGTATAAGAGGAAGTCTTTTCCCTTTATCTCTTCATTCCTCATTCTTCCTCTTCATGGTATTTGACGATTTTTGACTTGGAGCAGATTTCTTCTCCCTTGAGCGATTTTGCAAGAGCAGATTGGCATTTTCCTTGGACGATTTTTCAGCTAGGACAGATTGGCATTGTGTCTGTGATTTTTAAAGATAACTTGGAGCTGCTTCCCATGCTTGGCGATTTCTTTCTAGAGCAGACCTCTCATGATCTAAGTCTGATTTTCTTCCGGATTTAGCAATTCTTGTTAAGAACATCCTCCATATTTGGTGAGTTGTTTAAAGGACATAAGTTCTCACTTTTGGGCAATTTTTAAAGGCAGATTTTCATGGTGTTTGGCGATTCTTCCTTTTAGGCAATTCAGATCAGACTTCCCATTCTTGGCGATTTGTTTTGGCAAAAGAAGACATTTTCAGAATTGCAAAGTTGGAGGGCAGATTTGTTATTATTCAAGTCTAATTTTATATTTGCTAGAGGGTTGCAATTTTTCTTGCTTGCCCTAGCTGATTTTTGAGGTCTGATCTTACATCTTTTAGAGGCTGCAATTCCTCCCAAGGTTGGATGATTTTTGGTTGAAGAAGAAAACAAAGAGTAAAGTTTGATTTGTAGCACGTGCATGGACAATTTCAAGTGGGCCAAATTCTGATTTTTGTAGCTAGGGCATCAAGATTTGCAAGGGATTTGAAATTCTTAAGTTTGATCCTAAATTCCAAAAAAAGACTCGACCATTGGTAAAGGTAAGTTCAAATCATTTGGAGTTGAAAGGGGTCATTAAGTGGATTTCTCTCTTTCGTTTTTGTCTAGTTTTGTTTCCTTTGGTTATTCTTGCATTCATCATCCACCACTTCATCATCCCATCTTAGGTTGAAGATTGGAGATTGATAAGGGTAGAATCCATGATAGGACATTTGAAGAGGCAGAAATAAGCTAGACCACCCTAGGTTGAAGTTGGGAAACACAAGTGTAGTCCATCCTAAGGTAACGGCGAGGTAGAAATAAGTGTTAGTCCCACCTCAGGTTAAAGATTGGAGATTGATAAGTGTAGTGATAGGACTTGGCGAGTCAAAAATAAGTGTAGAATCTATCGATACAAAGAAGATTGGAGATCGATAAGGGTAGTCCATATCACTTAGAACGAAGGGGCAGAAATAAGTGTTTAGGATGGTAGATGTTAGTGTAAGCAAGAAACCTAAGGGAACAAATATTAAGAAAGACAAAGAGGATATGATGCCCAAAACAACTTTCTTCTCGAAAATGAGGCGAATAACCAATACCAATGTCGATATAGTAAATATGATATAGATAAAGGACACACTAAAGGAAGGACAATCCCTCTTGGCAAAGAAGATATAGAGGAGCGGAATTGTACATGCAACAACTTTTCCTTCTACATTGTTTTGTCCAGAATTGGTTATGGAATGTGCATCCAGGTTTGATCTAATCAGTAAATCCATCATTTTGGATGAAGGGAAGAGGGTGTTGGCCAACATTGGCAGACAAGCAATTGAAGAAGCATTTAACATTCCCCAGTTCAAGAGCATGACAATGGTGATGATGGATCAGGCAGCCAAATCATTTCAGGATAACCAAGAAGCTTATTTCACACATCTAAAACAGGATTTACTACACGAGCTAAAGAAAGGAGTAACCAGATCATCAAGGCTAACAATGGCAGATTTCAAATCAGAATATGGCGATCTCATTGTGCTTTTTAGCCGGATCGTGGGCCTAGCTCAAGGTATGCAATTCGAAAATTGGATGTACTTCTTTATTGATGAAATTGAGAAAGGAAAACGAAGATTTGATTGGGCTAGGATCATAAGCGAGAATCTAGAGTTGCAACTTAGAACCGCACAAAACCAAAAGCAATTCTACATGGGATCCTATCTGTTTTACCTAATTGCTAGATTGTATAAAAGTCCAGGACTTAAGGCCTTAGGAGAAATTGGCAGTGGGCTGGGGCAATATTTGGTGCATGAATGCTATCCATAGCTTCATTTGCACAACAACAAAAATTACGAAATGTTTTGTGACACCTTTTCCATGAAGACAGTAAGGGTATTACAAGGGACACCTACTAGGAGACTCTCATTGGAAGAAAAAACAAAGATAAAGAAGTATGGAAGTGGGTTCATCCAATTTCCGCAATTCACATACATTAGAGTAGTAGGAAGCACAGTTTGTCCCAAGAGACTTCCAAGGTACCCAGCCGACAAGGTACTTTTGATGGAATTGGCTAGGCAACTTGAGCATTATGACAGAATAATGAGACTCGAAGCTAAGACAGGGATTACTTTCTCATTCGGAATTGACAATGATAGTTGCCCCAATCGGGTCGCCTTTGTAGCTATGGAGAAGGAATTGGAATGGTATCATCTGGGATGCTACAAAGCAAGGCAAGGATTCGATTCTAATGATCTTATCAAGGTATCTCATGGAAATGCTTTTAAACATGTTCCCACTATTGAAGACTTTTGGGCCAATGCGAAGGATGACTTTCATGTGAGAAAGCTAGCTTTCTCAAGGTTGTCGGTGAACATGATGAGTGATATCAAATTGAGAGGTTTTGATATTCCCAATCAACTGGAAGATGATGGTAATGTGTTGAGAGAAGATTATGATACAGTAGAAGGAACAAAGTTGAATCTAGTAGATTGGGATGATCATTAGGATCCTTCCTTGGAGGCAGTAACATGAGTAGTTGATTTGCATACCGAGTCGCGGTATAGCGAAAAGTTAAGGAAGCTGCAAAGTCAAAGGATTCCCCTTACTTATGAGAAGATGAAGCCAAAATAGGGTCCAACAGAATCAGTCGGACAGAAGGGTGAAGGAAGTAGCCGGCAACAGGAAACGGTTAGAAGCAAGAAAAGAGCTTTGGAGGTTGAGAAGAGCAAAGAGCATTGGAAACCTCTAGCTAAGAGATAGCATGTGACACCGTCAAGGGAAAGTATAATTGAGGCTGGAAGACAAGAGGTTAATTCAAGTGATAAAACGACCATGGTAGAGGTGAGCTCTGATTCAGAATCAAGTGGTTACAGTGAGAGGACTGAGTACTCTCCTCTCTCAAAAAACCAACAAGAAGACGGCATGGCAGTTACTAGTGAAGAAAGAGATGGGCTGATTGATATTGAGGCAATAAGTTAGACACTCGAGGCCGTTGGTGATGCTTTCTTAGTCGAACCAACTCCAGATTTGGGGAGATGCACCACACCACCATGGTTAAGGAAAATGCTTATGCCAAGAGGCGAGGTAGTAACTGCCCAAACAGTCAAAGACATCCAAGGACTAATGGAAAAGGGTGATAGTGAGAACAAAAAATAAATGGCAAAAACGGTGGCAGAGGTAATTAGGAGCGATAATGATGGTCACCAAAAGGTTCAAATTGCTATACCAACAATCAACAAGGCATTGGATGAGATTGCGGCCCAAGAATATGAGATAGTGGAGCATAATTTGGGAAGAAACACAGATGATATGGAATGTGAGGAAATCCAGGAAGGTATAGCTTCAATCAAAGAAAGGTTGAGGAAGGCAAATGAAAGGATTGTAAAGTTGGAGGCCGAGAACAAATATTGGAGAGATTGCTAGCCTATCTAATAGTTGCACTAGGAAGCCCTTTCTCAAGATAGCGGGAGCAACCTAGAAGAAATATCAACTCAACTACATGAAGTCAGGGATTGGATCCATGATACAATCCAAGATGGTCGAAATTTTTTGCCTTGATCTCGACATTTTGATCATTAGTGACTATTAGAAACAAATTTAGAGTATTTGAAGAGGAGTGGAAGGATTTCCTTGTAGTCAAGGATTTAGCTATTCCCAGGCTACAGGCATTCATTGGGCTACCGGAGGCATATTTGGAAAGGGCCAAGTTGGTTGATGAAAGAGGATTGAGTACGGTTGAGTCTTGGTTTGTTGCCTTGACTACCAGATTGAGAACACTCGAAGAGATACAGAATACAGTTGCACAACATAGCCCAAGCATCAACACTTCCATTTCAACCATGATGAGCGATGTTGGGGTGCCATTTGATTTTGAAAACATCAGAGATGAGACAAGACTTGGATGAAGATTGGATGAGTTAGGAAAGATTGCTATCAAGAAGAAACATTTGGGCGCCCTTTCCTCTCTCAATGGCTTTATCGGATATGTAAAAGAGTATGAGAAGGACCATGAGAAGACACTATGGGCATCAAGCAACATGATGAAATCGGTTGATCTCAAGATAAAGCATACACCTTGCCCTCCCGTGGAGAAAGTCAACGAAAGGCTAGCTAGGTTCATTGCCTTAGCTAAAAGAACGAAAGAAAAAGGTAGATTTATATTAGAAGATCATTTGATGTAAGCCCAAGTGGCAATTTCTCTTTCTTCTAAGCTAGGACAAGTGTCTAATTCTGATTGGCCACCATTTTGGTGCCTTCTCATTGGTTGCTACTTTTCCACCTTTTTCATTGGTCCATTGACGAGGTGGCATCTTCTCATTGGCCGATAGGGTGGCAACCCTAATTAGGGTTTCTAGGATTCAATCTGGATCATCGGTTTTGCCTCTTTATCTCTACCATTAGTTGTACATTTTGGCCTCTATATAAGGCCATTTGCTCTCATTTGTAATGGTCGGAGAAAATTGTTGCATAAGATAATGCCAAAATTGCCTCTCTTTATCATTGTTGTGACTTGCATATGTAACTCATGTCTCCTAGGCATCATGGCAAAAGGAGCCTCCCAACTTGTTACTTTATTTTAATAATCTGAAGTAATATTATTATTATATATTTATTCTAAGCAACTTAGGAAATATAAAATATTTCTTGAATTATTTATAAAATCCGAATCTGTAGTCAAAATTGAATTGTCAAGTATAAGACTATGATCTCTGATGCTGTTTGAGTTCCACAGGGTAATTAACAATTCCTTAAAAAAATAGGAACTCCTCCTAAACAATAGAAATTCCTCCTACACAATAGGAACTCCTCCTAAAAAATAGGAACCCCACTCCAAACACTAGAAATTGCTTAAGAGGATCTTGCTCTTCTCCGTGGTCCCTTGGGTGTCCATCCAGTTAACTGGCAGCTCTCTCTAAAAAATATAATGGAAACAAAGATTTTTTATTTGAGGACCACTTTGTTGCTCACTATATAACCTTTTAGACTCTTTTCATGACTGATTTGATAACTGACAAAATAATTTCTTGTTTTTAATCTTTTTTTGAGGAAATCTCCGAAACCAAAACTTGCTTCTAGAAGTAGAAGCATCCAGGTCTCTAGCCTTCTTGATGTCATCCTGCAAGGTAGGTGGATTGTTTACCTTTATCCAAACTCTAAGAGGGTATGTCAACCTATCCATGAAAAGAACTGTACACCTCCTCTTTGAAATATATGCTACTAACATTCTAAGTCTTCAAAAGCAGCCACATAGGTGTCTATAAAATCCCATTGTTTTAGTTGAGCTAACTCCATGAAATGCATTTCTGGTTCTTTCTTATCAAATCTACTAATAAGCCTCTCCATGGTTTCTTTGTAATGCTCCCAATTTTAATGTAATAATTAAATTAAATTAATTATTTAAGTGGTCCTAGAATTTAAATAATATAATGAAAGGACCTTTCATTAGTTACTTTAATTAATTAATATGGGGCCCAAGTTAATATTTATATTTGTGATTTTGGTTGATTTAGTATATGTCAGACCCACTTTTATTTTGTTTCTGTAGGTAGGTGTAGCTGTCAACTATCTTTGTACAATCTCGGAAAGGTTTTCCCCGATGGGTATTTAAGCACGGCTTGTAGGTAGTTGTCGGGATGCGATTGGGATTATTTTCTTTGTATTGCGAATTCCTATTGGAGTTCTGGATTGTTTGCCATTTCGGAAGTGAAAGATCTTCCTTACTTGGCTCTCACAGTTTTGGTGGGATTCAACCCTCACCCTATTCTGTCACTTGTAATACTTTGCTCGGATCTGGCAAATTGGAGCACCATCTTGTGGAAAATATTAATTGAAGGTTATATATGTTTAGTTTCCATTCTTGTTTGCTTTTATTTGATGAATTCGAGTCTATAAGTTTATGATTGCATGACCGAGCATTCCCCCTCCATCCGTACACCATCTATTTCCTACAACATGAAGTGCATTTTTCCATATTGCATCTTTACCCTATTGTATGGCTAGTTCCCGTATGGATGACTTTGCCTTCATTCCACACCCCACCTCATCCTGTTTCCTTTGCATTCGGACTACCTGGTATACAAGTATGAACATAGCCGTCAGCCATCGACCCGTACTCCATCCTCCCATCGTACGGACTTCAGAGCATCACCTACGAGCATTCTCCCAACACCATACGACCTGCCTGTGCATACTGTACAACCTCCTTTTACCATTCGTACGGCCACACCTAGATATTGTACAACTAGCTTCCCTACCCTTGCATACCGTATGACCTCCCTTGTGCCATCCGTACGACTAGCTCCAAGATACCATATGGTCGGCTCCATTGTACTGTGACCAACTCAATAGTTATGTGCGGCCAACTGCAATACCATCGTACGACCCACTGTAATATCCTTGTAATTTCACTAAAAGATGTTGATTTACTAAGCAAGCATTTTAACAAACTGTTGAGAAACACATTACTGCTGTAAATTAATGATATCCCTATATTGTCGGTTAATGATTGTTTTAATAACAACAAGATGGCCACTTAGAAAATTGATTCAATGATTTCAATAACTCACATTAATGGTGCATTAGTATATATAGCAAATTTCAATATATATAGCAAATTTCAACACTTACGAGTTGTGGACAGTAAGCAGATATTATGTTTTCCAAATATTGAGAGCATGAACGTATTAGGGAAATACATTATACATATGTGGCTGCTAAGAAATGCACATTGTTAGCCTACAGATTCGGTTTTCACCTGGAGAGTGCCAACAACTGAAGGAGAGTGTGACCTTGCAATTGCCGTGTGAGGTCTTTGTCAGACTTTCTGGAAGCTCTCCGTAGTCATTGTCAATCCTCTTATTGTAGTCTTTTCACTGAATTCTGCCTTTTATCTTTGCCTTGAAGGAATCCCATGTGGGTGTGTTCACTGTGGGTTTAGTTTAGGATGTCAACTACTAATTCCAACTCCCACGTTAAAGCTGCTGTTGATTAATTCTTGGAGTAGCCGACTAAAGCACGAACCTGTAATAATGGAGAGTTAAACTCACACTAAGACTCACCTCTTCTTCCTCGGCTATGGAGTGACTGTCCTTCCTGCCTGTCGCCTAAGCATAGTCCGCTAGTTGTTAAATCGTACCTGCTAATAAATTGACTTCAATCTTCTGTTCTTCCTCCTGCTGTTTAAGCTTTAACTTCCGATAAATCTCCAATGTATCAACTTCGAACTTCAGTTGTACAAGTGCAAGTGAGTTACTACTCCACCTTAGATGATTGGCAATCACGTTAATCTTGCAATGTACTCCTATTAATATCTCTGCCCTACCTAACTGAAATGGAGCTACTCTACCAACTATACCAAACTAAGAATACCAGTATGCCATTAATGCCCAGTTTTGTCAAATCTTCTGAATGTGCTCGTACCTTATGATATTTGAATATGTTACTTGCCGTGGAGTCCAATAGACTAAAAATACATACATCAATTCAACTTTTATTTTTGAAAAAACAACATGAGTGCTAGGTTTGTGTCTAGTCTCATCACTTTCTTTAAGGGGTTTCATCCTTAGGAAAAATTTCATTCACATTTAGGAAACCTTTCAGATTTGTAGTTTCGTGGAGTTAATCCCAAGGCAAAAAGATTTCATAAATAACCTCGAAGTGTGGGGAGATAGAATCATCTTAGCAATGTGGGATAAAAGAGTATTTCGTCTTTTAGTCACTTAAGTCATTTTGTCTTAAAGTGACTTTAATAATAACGTACTTTATATTTCAATCCAATAAAATAAAGTGACCAATACCTTAGGATTTTGCATTTAAATCTCCTCAATTGAAACCCAAACTTCTATAACTGGCTGACATCCTAAATCATATGTCGTTAGCCTGTCCGAATGGAAAGATAGACCAACTAGGTGCCATTAAGGCCAGCTCGGAGAAGGGGACATTACACCCAGTCAAACACTTCTTGCAGTCCGTACCTCCAGTCACTTTAGGGGAACAAAATTAGGTCATAGAGGAAACATGTCTTCCTCTGGGGAGAGGATTAGAACATTACATTCTTTATAAGAGATGATTCGTTCTTGACCCATGGTGATCATCCCATTATGCCACCGCTTGTGTGCAATGCCATCCAGGTGTATTGCAGGAACGCGATTGTGTAATGATCTCTACTTGAATTAATGAGATAATGTATGCTATGATTGGCGGAAATTTTGTCAAATGGTTGTCACACAAACCAATCCCTTAAACTTAAGTTAATATTGTATCAATGCTATAATGTTCTATCGAATTTAATGCTATGAAATGGATATATCAACCGAAGTCACCGAAAATTCCAATAAATATAGAATCAGATTTGAACACATAGAATGGCACTAATTTATTTCATTTATGATATTAGGCCAATGATTCTATACTGGTAACAGAATTTCCAGTTCCTTACACAGATTAAAAAATATGCAAACCAAAATGCGGAAGGAATGAAATAATAAAAAACCCGTGATATCTGATGTGAACCGGTATGGAGTTTTGGTTAGGCAATGAGAACACACCCAAATTGCCCCTCCAAACGTTCAACCTAGTTGCTGTCTACCGTGGTGCTCCTTGCATTAGGCTAGTTGTATGTGACTCTTCATTGTATCTCCTAGATTCCTTGCGACTATAGTCTTGCAATTGTCGTGACCAGTGAATGGAGAATTCGGCTACGTCAACACTGCGCAAACCCGTGAGTCACTACTCCAACTTAGATGATTGGCATTCACGTTGTCCCTGCAACGTACTCCTGTAATATCTTTGCCCTGCCCGACTGGTATGGAGTTATTCCGCCAACTATACCAATCTGAAAATACCAGTATGCCATTAATACCTAGTCTTGTCAAATCTTTTGAACGTAATATCAGAATGATCTTGTAATATCAGAATTTGTTACTTGCCATGGAGTCCAACAAACTGAAAATACGTGCAACAATTCAACCTTTATCTCTGAAAAAGCAGCATGAGTACTTGGTTTGCATCTAACCTCATCAGTTTCCTTATGGGGTTTTGTCCTAGAAAATTCCAATCACATTTAAGCAACCTTTTGGATTTTGTAGAAAATATCAAATATTCGTTGTGTCAATCCCAAGGCAAAAGCTTTTTTAAATAACCTCTAAGTGTGGGGAGATACAAACATCTTAGCAATGTGGGATAAAAGACTATTTCGTCTTTTAGTCACTTAAGTCATTTTGTTTGAAAGTGACTTTAAATAATAAAGTACTTTATATTGCAATTCAATAAAATAAAGTGACTAAAATTTTAGGATTTCCCATTTAAATCCTCTCAACTGAAACCCAAATCCTGTGACTGGCAGGCATCCTAAATGACATGCTGTTAGCCTCTCCGGATCGAAAGATAGACCAACTAGGCGCCATTAAAGTTAGTGTGGAGAAGGGGACATTACAGATTGCATTTTCCTCTGGCACAATGATAAAATACACCCTTGTTTGTTTGTTTGTTTTTTGTTTGAATGTGTTTATAGAAGAGAGATATGTGGAAGATTTGTTTGACAATAATTATACCTACAGCAATGAAATAACTTGAAAATACTGATATTCAATAAACCACAGAAACAGATGTAGCTCAAACTTATTTTCAGAGTATGGATTGCAGTATATAATAAAAATAAATTCTGGACTATATCTGGATATCAATATTAATTGCAGCCATTGACATACCTAAAAATATTAATATAGACAATTGACCCGGTGCTCAAAACTAACTTACCAAAATGGGAGTTATGCATGACTCAACCATGTGAGCTCCATGAAACACCTGCTACTGTTCGATTAATTGCTATCATGCGTCCCCTATTCAATACTTATTAGCCCAAGAGAATCTACTGTCAGGCTAATAGTCCAAGTTCATGTTCTTAGAATGGAGACATTACATTGTTTAATTGAGGTTTGATGCTGATGAATTGCTAATTTCCCTATTATTTAAAACTTTTAGGCTTTAGCTGTGTTGGTTTAAATTTCATAAACCACTCAAGTGGCAAACCTTGACCAAATGTTGCAGATGTCAGATGTGGCCATTTGGTTTTTGCATGTATGGAAATCCTTAAATACTAAATAAAATTACAAAACGGTTTGATCCAATTGAATAGTATATTGTTTTAACAGTTTTAAAGTGAGCTACCATTGTTTGTAATCTTAGTATATTGATATGTGTTGGACAAAGTCTTTTGGTATAACCTTGGTATATTTTTGTGTGATGTTTGAGCAAGCTATCTCATTATCTAAAATATTATCGGTTGGCATGGCTGATAGAGAAATGGTCAGCCTACATAACAACATTTTTTGCAATATTTAATTGATTCGCTGATCAAGAAAACACTGGCGTGATTGTTATGAGCTCAAGAATAATGCTGATAATAAATTATTAAATCAAAAAGTAATATAGTAACCATATGCCCCTATGAATATATTAGGGGCAATATGAAACTGGTCTTCTGCTCAAATTTTATTAAATTTCTAGAATATATCGAAAAGTTTTCCGTCATCTCTTAAAAGCATAAATTTAAAGTAGGGCATTGCAAGCAAAACAAATTAAATATTTTCATTTCTACCAAGGAGAGCCAGGGATTCAAACTTTGTAAAAATGTGGATGATACATGGCTCCATACATTTCTCTCCTTTTTAGTGGGATCCAATCTTTTCTCAAAATTTTACATGCAAAAATTAATATTAATGATTTCATTTAATTTATTTTCAATGATGTTTGCCTAAAATTAAGTAGTAAAATATAATATCCAAGGGGTCACCAGCTTCACAAATTGCTACTTAAAACATTGGACAATAGTTAGTCAAAATAAGCTAAGCAGTGACATGGGGACTAGCAGATGAAAAGATGTCTATTAAGCTAATTTACCGGATTCTCTCCTGGACCTAGGAATTTTTGGTTCAATTCTCTCAAAAGTCTCATCCTTTGCAAATTTTGTCAAAAGTCTACTGCAGACAGTGAATTTCACTGGGATTTCTGTGAGAGGAACCTTGAGAGAGTATAGACAACTTTTGGGCGACTTTGGTTTTGTAATGTCCCTATTTTTGTCGGCATCGGAATTTGAAAGATTAGCCTTTTATTGAGATCCTTGTACGCTAATTATTGTGAATAGAGGGTGTTCTGTGGCAGTGGCTTGGCTTGTGAGGGTCTTGTCATCTCCACAATTCAGTAAGCTACCGGTTGGACTTTGTTTGGCTAAGATTGGACTTCGTTTGGGCTTAGTTTTGTGTACTTACTATTTGTGGTAAGTTGGGTGTTGATTGAGATAAACCCTTTCTATTTTTGGAAAGTGCATTTGGTCACATGGAGAAATAATAGGTATGACTCCTATTTCAAACGACATATTTAAATGATGAGTATTTTGGAAATTATTATATTTTTAGTGGCTAAACTATTAGTAAATAATTAAATGACTTATTATAAAGTTATAATTTAACTTAATAATTTCACTTAAGTTGAAGGTTGAGTTATTATTGAAAAGAGTCTTTTATTAATTAGTTAAGCCAAGTCAAATGAAAGAATCTAATGGAAGCTTCTAATTAAAGTTGTGTGGTGACGCTTCTTGAATGAAGTTACATTTTGGCAATAAAAGGGCATATGGAGGTTTTAAATACAAGCCATTTGTTGAGAAAAGCATAATTGGATATATAGTTTCTTTCGTTGCCTTTGTGGTTTTTTATGAGGTCTTGAATTTTGATGCCCTTGCTGAGGTATAAGGGTTTTTAAGATGAGAAGTGATTTCATTCCACTCCTGAAGTATAGTGGACTTGATATTTGCTAGATATCTCGCTTATTGTTCATACTGTGGCTAGGAAGACTTTGGTTTCTGTTGGAGAATTAATTTGGTACTGCTACAAATTGGGTCTTCTGATTGAGAAATCTGTTTGTGCATGCCAATCATCTTTGCTGCTAGGTGCAGTTTCAATCAGCAAATTGGAGAGAAAGAATGTTATGTTGCTGAATGTTTGCCATTGCATTTTTTGAGAAATTCTATCAGCTTATTAGGGCGCCTGGCCTTTGATTTGTGAGCATCTGAAGTGCTAATTTCTGGGTGGTATTTAAAATCCTAACATGGGTTTGATGTATTGCCTAGTTGGGCAATCATTTCACATATATTGCACACCAATTTTGGCACTTCATTTGCTGTTACCAAGGGTGCCAGGTATCTTTGTTCTGGCATGTGTTTGCTGCATCTTTGTACTTGAGCATCAATGCTTACTGCTGCTGGGTGTATATATTTGGCATTATGTTTCTACAATTTCTGGGCAGTGTTGAGTGGGAATGGTTCTGCAAATTGGGCATCATCTCCGATATTAACAAACTTCCTCCTTTATGTAAGTTTGATGAATTGTTGCAGCGTATTATGTAAATGAATAAACTTAGAATTTGTTGTGAGCCAGTTATTATTTTAGAATTATATATCAAAGTTGATGTTTATTTTAGCATTCATCCATCTATCCATTATATCTAGTGTATGCATCTATCCATCTTGACTTCATACGCTTTAAAGTGTCATGTCCCCATTTTGGAGGCAATTTGATTTAATTAATTTAATTAATTAGGTTGTCCAAAATAATGAATATTTTATGAGGATGACTAATTAATTATTTTTAATTAAATAAATAAGTGGTATTAAGTTAATTACTTATAAAGTTATCAAATAAATAAATATTAAAAGGTAACTTTATATTTAATTAATTTAATAAAGTGACCTGAATTATAAAATATTTTTTATAAAGTCACTTAATAGATAAAATAAAATAATGTTCTAGAAGTTTCTAGAGAAAGTGGAGAAAAAGAATAAATAGGCACCCCGGGCTTCATTCTAATCATTCAGTTGTTTATTTCTCTCTTGACATCAAATTGTGATTCAGTCAGATAGTCTATTGTGGAACCAAGTGGTTTGAAATAGTCAGTTGATCTTTGAGAACGAAAACTCCCTTGGATTAGCATAACTGAGGAAGTGAAATATCTTTTGAAGGGTTGCACATTTGGAGGTGATACTTCAGTCACTTCAGCTAGGGCATCATTGGGCCTAAGGCCGTTTTCAGCATTTCAAAAGGCAATTTTAGCAGGGCCGAAATTATTGGAGGTCATTTCTAGCAGGTCTGAAATTATAGGAAGCCATTTTAAAGCAGAACCAAAAAAGTAGGTGGAAAAAGTAGTCCGAAAAAAGCAGGCCGAAAAAGCAGAACCGAAAAAGTAGGCCGGAAAAGCAATCCGAAAAAGCAAACGGAAAAAAACAAATCCGGAAAAAGCAAGTGGAAAAAGAAGATCGGAAAAAAAGCAAGCAAAAGGGGCAGCATTGAAGGAAAATATTACAGCCATCCACAATCAGGTTCGTCACTTCTCATTTGGCATATTTTTTGAGAAATGTAGGTTTTCAGCTGAGTACAAAATATAGCTTCAGTGCATCATTATTTCACCTTGTACTTGTCTTTGTTTGCCATTTGGCATTATTGGTATCAAAGGAAGGCTAGGATTTTGCAATTGAAAGAGCATTGTAATTTTTAGACTATTTATATTGCAAATCTAGAGTTTGATGATCAGCTTATTAGTTTGCATGCCAATTGTTTGACAAAATGTCAATTGGCTGTAAGTTCTCTTTTTGTCATAAATAATGTTATAATTTTGCATACTAAGTGTTTATATTAATGACACTTGGTTGTAAGTGCATTAATACCATCTTAGGTTGCATCCAAAGTATTTGTCATAATCACTAGTTTCTGTAGCTGCATATTGCAAGTATTTAAGTCTCATATTTGTATTGAATAGTGTCAAAATTAGTTGCACATTCATATTAGGTCATTGTTTAGACAATTTGGAGTTTTTTTTGTAAGCATTCTCTTTGATGCAAATCGAAACAAGAGTCTTTGCAGCAATCTAAAAAGTTATATCAGTCATATGACCCCTTGTATGCAAAGTGTTTGACAAAATTCTTCGAGCCTTCAATTAGCATTTTAAGGTCGGAATTGAGCAGGATTATTATAGTGGTATCAGAGCTTGCTTGCAAAGTGTTTGACGAAATGTCAAACAATTGAAGTATAAAGATTTTTGGTGTTTGAAGAAGTTATAACCTATTGGAGTTATTACATAAAGATTAAGGTTGTTAGCCAAGTGTTCGACAAAATGCCAAATTACTGATTAATGAAGGAAATTGATGTGGTTTAAGTATAACCAAGTCGGGGTTATTACAGGAGGTAAAGTGATTTAATTTAATCTCCCTTACTGTTATTGTCTGTGGCTGAGAGGATTATTATTGTGGAGGACATTACATTTCTGGGGTTTCAGAATTCTGAGATTTACTATCTGATTATTGACATTTGCTTTCAGTGTTGTTGGAGAGTTTAAAGTCTGAATTGTTATTCCAATTCACTACTGAAGTATAGTGAATTGTGTCTAGTTTTTTTTCATCTGAGTTTTTTGTCTACCTCAAACTGTGTTCATTGTGGCTAAGGAGCGATAATTCTCCAATGGAATTGGTAATTTATTACTTGTGTTTTACCCTTCACAGTTAGCTGCACAACTGGCGACTCCTTTACTGTTCTGCCTGTGTCTGGGAGATTAATTGGTGAGTGAAAATTCTAGAAATGGATTGCACTGTATTTCTGCCTGTTGGTGCAATTTATCTACTGCATGATTGGTGAGCATTATTAATTTACATTTTTACAATGTCCAGTCACTGATTCTTGCATCACAAATCTATGCATACTTGAGCGATTGAAATTTCTCATAGCTGGATGCTAGTTCACAAATCTGGGTGGCTGCGTTTGGTGTGTCAAATCTACACAAGGGCTGGTTTTTGCTATGTATTGGAACAGAACAATAGGGCGTTTCAGCCTGCAATTAATGCTAGCTTTGGCATCTACACCTCTGCCCATTGGAAACGCCAATATCATGCGTCATTACCCAGTCTCAGCAAGTTCGAGTGTGGACAAATATGATCTGTTCAGGCATAAGAACTTCAGGTTTCTTAATTCATTGGAATTTCAGTTTGTTCCTTCAGTAGTTTTGGTGGCAACAAACATTATCATTTGAGCATTCAATTGTGAGATTTATATTTTGCTAAATTGCAAGACAGTTCTGATAATTTTATGGTGGGAGTTATAGTATTTAAATTACAATATCTCATTTCATGACAGATTTGCTAAAAGCCTAAAACCAATATGATTTGGTAATAGACTTTCTTCGCTGTTAGTTTTACTTGCATAATCAAAGACTTGAATAGTTGCAGATTTAAAAAAATCATAACTAATTGCTAGCCAACTGTTTGACAAAATGTCAAACTTCTTATTAGTTAAGGTAATTGATATGTCAAGGTTTATTTGTTGAACTATAGCCAGCTGGGAGTTTTTATAGTGGTATTAGAGCTTGCTTGCAAAGTGTTTGAGGAAATGTCAAACAATTGAATTATAGAAGAATTTGTTGTTTGACAAAGTTATAACCAGTTGGGGTTATTACAGGTTTCCAGTAGAGGAACCTAGACAAAATTTTGGAGAATTTTGAGAGAATCTGGTCAAAATATACCTTTTGTTTACTTTTTCAATTTTATTTCTTTCCAAATTATATTCAAGTTACTAATCATATTTAATTTGAAATCAATGCTACTTTCTTGAGAAGAGGAATCGAGATGTATAAAAGTGCCACGCATCTTTTATGAAATGTATGTGATATCATAATTCGTGCATATAGCCTAACATGTATAGAAAACTATGGATTGAACAAAATCTAAAGAGATCTTTACGATGGATAATTCTAGATCCAAAGCCCACTTTCTTGGTTTCATCCAATCTGATCCAACGCTGCTTTCTTTAAATCATCCACTATGATAGTTAATTTGTGAAGTTTACAATGTGGTAAAAATCACAACCTTGGGCTTAAATGAGCCTATTGCATTGCTTTTTGTGCTTCTAATTTTCAGCAGCAAAATGATGATGATTTACTTGATGATTTTTGATGATATTTGATGAATGATGGCTGATTATTAATGTTGACATTATTGTTTTTGAACTGAAACATTAATATGGTGGCGTATTTTGCTATGTTGCTAAAATTTTATCATAGTGGTGTATGAGAACTTATTTGATGCTGCATCTATGTAGAAACATATATATAAACCACATATTCTCATATGGATGAACCCAAAACGAATCTGAACCCAACCCAGAAAAAATTGAATGAATCAGTATCCGAATCCAAATCGGCAACTTAGCTATTAAGAGTTAAATGTTTTATTCATTTATTTTAGATTAGTAGTCAATCTACTAGAATAATAATTATTCTTTTCCTGTTTGATTTTTTTCATGTATTTTGTACCTTATTCCATTCTCAATGAACAAATTTCAAAACAGATTGGTTATATATTCATGCGTTCTTCTGCAAATTGACAATCTGATATTTGGTGATGTGAGATTTTGCAGCTGAATGGATGCTAGAGGCAGGAGCACTTGTTTTAGCTGATGGTGGCCTTTGTTGCATTGATGAATTTGATAGGTATGCGTAAGAAAAAGTTATTTTTCTTTGGATAAGTTGATAATTATTCTCCACCCT
The DNA here is from genome assembly GCA_028749045.1 of Cupressus sempervirens. Lineage (NCBI taxonomy): Eukaryota > Viridiplantae > Streptophyta > Pinopsida > Cupressales > Cupressaceae > Cupressus > Cupressus sempervirens. The sequence continues at coordinate 8,113,426 of CM053792.1, forward strand.
CTTTGGTATGTGTTTGGTCTAGTTCTTCCTGTGTTTCTCAACTTGTTATTTTTTTGTTGCTCTATTTTTGCATCTGACTATATATTTGTTTTGCTTGATTCCTTCTTAATGAGTTGGAAGCATCTTTCAAGCTCTTCTTTAGTCCAATAGGCTAGGAACTTGTAATGTTCCCTTTGGATCATTAGAAAATATTGAAGTCTTATTTCATGCAATATTAAATTGACTTTGAGACTTGGGCTCAAAATATTAAAAGGGTCGATTTAATGTTATATTGAGGACAAAGGGGACAAGGAGGAACAAGACGAAATGCTTTGTAGAAGTTGAAGGGCCACTAGGGAATAAGACGTAACCAGAGAGGAGCTGAAGAGTCAAGGTTTTGTTTTAAAAAGGAGAAAGTTGCTCATTGTTGGACATGCTTGATTTCATATTCAGATTTCTAGTTCTCTCTTGGAGAGTTTTCAGAAAGCTTCAGCTTTCAGCCGGTGTGAGGACGTAGCCCCTCGTGTAGGCAGACAGTGGACGAAAACCCATTGTCAGGGGAGATATCAATTCAGGTGTCTCATCGAGCTTACAGGTTCTTTCCGTGTTTTTCCAATCTGACTGTAACTTTTGTGTATAAGATTGAATTTTAGTTGCTGGTTATTGTATTGCTGTTGTAAAATACAATAACATTTAGTTGTTGGATGTTATATTGCTGTTATACAAAGCAACATCACTGTTTGAGAAATTATTAGAGTTTTCTGGTTTTATCATACCAGTCTATGAACCTTGGTTGCATGTTGATATTTTAAATGTTATTGCAAATAACGGGTTCTATAAATTTGAAGAATCTTCTGGTTTATTATAGCACTGTGTCTCATGTTCGTATACCCGATTTTTGAATGTTATATCTGGGGACATTTATATAATTGGAAAATTGTACTAGTTTCCGAATGTGCTGTAAATTGTCCACAAGGTTTAATTTCTAAGGGTATTGTTAAGGGAATCCGGCAAATATCCTATTCGGGATATTACAGAACTGCAGTTCATCAACTCAATAAACTGAATTTTAGTGATTTTTGTGATGAATTATAGATTTTATAAGTTCCTGGATGACCAATGGCAACCTGAGCATGTGTTATCTCCATCTGAGAAAGTTTTTTATTTTCTATTTGTGATGTCGCCACCCTTGAATTAATAGCATAAAGACAATAAGTACTCCTTGTGGTGAAGGAGTGGGAGTCCTTGAACATCTGTAGCCAATTAGAAATTAGCAAAAGTAGATACATAGCGAACTGACAGAAGTAGATATATATAGCCAGTTATTAGTAGAAGAACAAGATATTTGGAAAATCGTGTAGTCTTATGAATAAGAAGATTTTCCTACTTTCATTAGTGGGAATACAGATTAGTCCTAGATGATGATCCCCTTTCCAAGAAGGATAGCGAGCAATGTGTCAATCACACCAAGTTTGGTAAACATCTCCATTTGATAAGACAATCCATATTATATGGAATTGTTACAAGGGGTCACAACTATCATCAGCACCTTGAGTCTATCATCATAAATTCTATAGATCACCATTGTATATCAAATGGGCAACAATTGTAGAGGGCAATTAGCATGGCATCTCATAGTTGGTCACAATTGAAGCAGTAATCATAAGATATCAACCACTACAGATCAATCAAGGTTTATCGATGACTCATCTGGGAATGTTCATAAGACCAACCACATACATGGATGTCAATTATGATTAAGAGATCATTGATCTCTACCAAGGGATGTATGACGAAGACAATTATCAGAATATCAATGAAGTATGAGAAGTCTATATTGATCTGCATCATCACATCAAGAAAACAATTAAGTAATTGACTAATGAAGAACAACACTCAACCATTTCTAGCTTTGATGATGCTAAAAATATATATCCAATCAAAGCCAGAAATAAGTGAGAATTCAAATGGATTGTGGAAATCTGATGACAATGACTATTATGATTAACAAAATTAAGAAGAAGACACTGTATTATCGACAATAACAGTTTTAAGGATCAACACATGATGAACTCATAGAAAGTGACAACAATTTGTATCCAATGCTGATTCTGAAGGTTTAAGGATGATCATAATTATCATTTCTTAACGCATGAGCAGATAGCAAGGGAAGTCTTTGACTAATATCATATTCAATCATATCAATGAGGATTGGATTGATTCAGAACTAATACCAAATTAAATAGTGTTAACCATAGTTCAACTTCTCGCCAAAATAGCAGCGATATCTCGGTTTCTAACGAGATTCTAGCCACGGCAAGAAATTCTGTTCTTTTCTCCCGAGATTCAGTTCTAGAGAAAATCAACTTCTCTTGGCAATAAAACATCAACTTCTCGGCAATTTCTCTGCAATTTCTCGCTAGAAGTTGTTAAGTTCTCGCGGGCAGCGCATGAGTTGCTAGTTAAAACACTGTGACGCCCAAAAACGACTTCATTTTTCCCTTTTTGCAGTGTTGAGTTTGTTGGGTGTGGGGAGAAATGTTTGAGAGGATAAAATAGGTGTTCGCTAGTGATTTAGAGCGATTGTCAGTGGATTTGGAGTGGATTCAAAGCTCTTTTGAAGCAAATCTGGATTAACAAGTTTGTTTCTTAATTTTTTGGTCTTTTGAGTTAAACATCATTTTTCCTTGCCATACTTGTATGTCTTGCATCTAACTTAGTTAAGAGTCTACAAATAACATTTCTAATGTTCTATAACACGTTTTAGAGAGTAATGACAAAGATCTAACACCATTTTTTTGCAATTTTTCTAAAAAAATTAATTTTTTTCTCCATAATTTCATAACCTAATACATTTTTTGTAATGACCCTCCTCAAATCTGCTCTCAAAAATGCTGATGAAAGCTTAAGGAATTTCATCAAGCAATTTACATGCAAGGGACGTATGACTGATATAGTATTTTAGCTGACTTTAAATGACTCTTTCTTCAATTTGCATCAACGAGAATCTTGTGCTAGAAGACTCCCAAATGGACTACACAATGACCTAACATGAATGTGCTAATAATTTTGACAATATTCAGTGCATATATATGATCTAAGCATGAGAAATGAACACTTACAACGAGCTGGCATTTTTACAAACAGTTGGTATGCAATCTAACTAGCTGATAAATAATGATATTGAATTTGCTTAAATGACACCAGCAACTATTATCTTCTTAATTGCAATGAAATTTCTAATACAATGCTCATGAAATATGGCCAAGACTTTTGGTATTTACATGGATTACAAAATGATAATGTGGGTATAATGCACACTTACAGCTGAAACTTATAATACCCTAAAAAACAATACTAACAAGGGAACCTGGTTGTAGATGGCTGTAATAATTTCCTTCAATGCTGCCCCTTCTGCTTTGCTTTTCTGATTTGCTTTTTCGAACTGCTTTTTCGGATCGGCTTTTTGAACTGTTTTTACGGATTGCTTTTTCAGCCTGCTTTTTCGGTTCAGCTTTTTCGGACTGCTTTTTCGTATCTGCTTTTTCAGACTGCTACCATGTTAAATCTCAGGACCATTTCTTTCAATGGCGTTAAGATTTCCAGCTTGAAGGGATTTCGTCTTTCAAACTATCGAGACATAATCTCCAGAAAATTTTCCAATTTCTTTGATATTTCCAAGCATGCATAAAAGAAGCTTTTCCATTTCTTTTATAGTGTTCTCACAAGAACTCCATCCTTCGTTTTCTCAATGTGGGATAAAACATAACCCCTTTATGTAACTTATGTCTCCAATGTGTTATAAAATAAAAGGGACTCTTTTAATTTAAATATTTCTCACAAACTATAGTCTATGCATTAATAAAGTTAAATATTTAAATTTAACTTTATAAAATAGTTTTATCAATGCATAACAAATCTTATCAATGATAAACAAGTCTTCTTGTCGATTTTAAACAATTACCATCGACATACCGTTGCCACTAAATGTCCGCCCATGTCCAAGATGACTTACTATAAATAGTAAGTATGCCCAAAGTTGCCTCAAAACCCCTCAGAAACACCTGCAACTGAAACTATCTAGGCCAAATGGCCTCTAAGCCCCTTTAATGTCCTGATTAGCTTACGGGGCCATGGAGAAATAGGCTAATGACAACATCATGCTATGAATGCTAAAAAGGGACATTACATTTTTTTTTTGTTGGTGTAATTAAATATTCACTAATTACACTGAAGCGTACTTAGGATAATGCATTTCATACTAGTTTGTGATTGAGACATTTAAGAGTTTGCACCTCAATTAAACACATGGTGTAGGAAAGTTCCACTCTAGGTGATCATAGTTGTTACCTCATTCCACCTTTAGTGTACTTATCACATTATCATTCTTATCATCGCACATACTTCATTGCATAATGGAGGATGATCCACCTTTCGTGGACATGTGTTTCCACATTGAATGGGTGATAGCTTATCTTCTCCTTATCATTGTCTCTTATCACCTCTCCTATATAAGGGGGCCTATTATGTACATTTCAAATCAATCCATTGGATGTCAATCAAGTCCATTATCAATAACAACATTCTTGCATCTTCATGCAATTGTCTTGCCAATATCTTGTGGAAGTTATCTTGGTCTTTCATTCGATCCTGGGGGTATTGTAGAGTCACCTAAAACTCTAACAGTTTTATTCTTTGAATTTGTAGCTTGTGTTTAAACTTATTTAAAGTTTTAATCTAATATAGTTTGTTCCTAAATATGTTTATTAAATTTCTAAATTTGTGGCTTATTTTGTATGTGTAGGTTGATTTTACATTAAATGGAAAATATGGCTTCCTCTACAACTGGGTCAAATGTAGCGTCTCCCAGTGGCCTCGTAGCATGTCCATATGGATTCATAGGCACGTGCCCTAAAGGGGCTAGAGACTTTTTATGGGAATATGGCTTTGAAGGAACAATGCATAATAACATCATATGCATAAAATGCGAAAAACAAGTTTGTGGAGGCATATCTCATTTGAAGTACTACTTTGCTGGAATAGAAAAGTGCGACACAAGGATTTGTGATGAGACCACAGAGGAAATAAAAAGGGAGATGATTGCTTTGCTTAGTGCCCAAGAAGAGAAGAACTCGAAAAGGTAACGTGCAAAATTGGCCTTGAGGGCATCCATTTACGAATCTCAAGGTATGTTTCCTTTTAAAGAATCATTTATTATATTCTAATCACGACTAATGATTATGCTAAAACAATTATCATGATTCATTATGAAATGATGTGGGTTGCGGCGAGGTAACCCAATCACCCTTGATGAAGATGAAGATGCACTTGAGAGGATAGTGGGTTCTTATTGTGGGCCACGAATCCACGCTTGGAACACACCTTCCCGTGGCAGGTATTCGGGCTTAATTTCCACATCCGCTGGTTCTAGTAGACTACAATACTCGTGTATTGATGGTTATTTTGTGCATAGAAACACACCTAAATCACAATCATCACTAGATGGTATTGGATGAAACTGTGATGTACATGAGCATCTTGACATTCAATGTGCTGATTTTTGATTTTTTTAACACCCTCTCCTTCAATGTTGCAACAAATCCGTCTTCTCTGAAATTTGTGACTGGTTGTACAGTAGCGGGAAAAGTCTACAAGCCACCTACTCCAACAACCTTGAGCGGGAGGTTAGTTTACTTGTTTTAAACTTCAATACTTTTACAGTTCTATAATTTACTTATTTTTGTTGAAAGTAATTTTTTAAAAATCAAAGTTGTGAACATAATCTCATTTTTTATTTTGTGCTTGTAGATTGCTCAAAGATGTTGTTTCTAGGGTTAAAGATATGGTTGGAGAGAAAAAGTTACAATGGAAACAATATGGCTGCACCAGACTTTCAGATGGATGGATAGATGGAAAAAACCACACCATCATCACCTTTATGGTTTCTTGCAAGGATCAAGTAGTCTTTCTTTAATCTTTGGACGCCTCAGACAAGATAAAGATGATTGAGACTTTGGCTCTAATGCTTGAGAATGTTGTAATGGAGGTTGGGATTGAAAATGTGCTGCAAATCATAACTGACAATGCAATGGCATATGCAGCAGTGGGTAGGATCTTACAAGAAAAGTATAATACACTGTTTTGCTCTCCTTGTGCAACACATGTTATTGACCTTCTTTTGGAGGATATAGGGTAATTGGATTGGGTGAAACCAGTTGTAGGGGAAGCATGAAACCAGTTGTAGGGGAAGCAAGGAAGATAACAAAATATATCTACAATCACTATTTGGTCCTTTGCTTGATGAGAGACTTCATCGAAGACAAGGAGTTGGTTCAGTGGTCACAAGATTTGTAACTATTTTTTTAACATTGCAACATGCTCTTCATCATATGAATGCTTTGAGGCAGATGTTTGCGTGTCCAAAATGGCTACAATCAAGTTACTCAAAGAAGCCCAATGGATAGAGTGTTGCACGCATTGTGTTTGACATCCAATTTTTTGATTGAGCTACAAAAATTGTGGAGGTAACTTGGAAACCTCAAAAGTTGAATTTTTTTTTGGTACTTATTAATCAAGTCTTTCATTATTAATTTATAACCCTACTGTTTGATTAATTTGTTTTCTACTTTTCAATTGTAGGTAGTGAAACCCTTGGTTAGAGTTCTCTGCTTGGCAGATGGGGAGCAAACCCCAATGGGGTCCGTTTATGAGGCCACGGATAGTGCTGAAGAGGTTGTAAGAAATAAGTACAAGGGGAGAGCCTAAAATTTCAGCCCATATGGGATCTTATTGATAGGAGGTGGACCAGTTAGCTCTACCAAACCATTTATGCATCGGGGCATTTCCTCAACCCTTATTATTGCTTCTCTCCATCATATGCAGATCCCAATGAAGAGGTCATGCAAGGCTTTAGTGAATGCATGCAGAGGATGGTGCCTAACATTGCAGGTAGAGACCTCATTGTGGCCGAGATGGAAGTGGACCAAAATGCAATGGGCAGACTATTCTCCTCAGCCTTGGTAAAGAGAGGTAGACACACTTAGACCCCAGGTAATATATTTGGAATTTGGAGTCTTTCACATGCATGATAAGTACATAAACACCAAGCTACAAAAACTTGTCCTCACCTTGCTCTCTAACTCTTTAATATTTATCTTGTAGATGCTTGGTGGCAAAATTTGGGTGGCAATGTCCCAAATCTCGAAAAACTTGCTCTTCACATCTAATGTCAGCCATGTAGTTCATTCAGTTGCGAGCATGATTGGAGCTCGTTCGAATACATTCACACAAAGAAGGGGAACATGTTGGCACAAAAACGCCTAAATGACCTTCTCTATGTGTTATAACCTCAAGTTGCGCATAAGAAAGTTAATGTCATCAGCAGATGAGCCACTTGATTTGGATGACATAGATTGTTTTGGTGATTGGAGAACACAAGCGCAACCTTCATTGTTCATCGAGGATGACATATATGAGTTGGAGAGGCAGGCTATGAAGGGTGGTGGTTTTGCAATGGGACTGGACGACATATAGGAGGAGGTTAGTGAGAGTGAGGACATAGACAATGAGCAAAGTGATAGTGAGGATGAGGAGTCATTACTAGGGCTAGTACCAGCATCACCACCGAAGTGTACTAGGGCTAGAGCTGCTAGACCCCCTCCCTCTCCCATAGTTTTTACTAGAACTACTGGAAGGGGGAAGAGGAAGATGTAGACTAGTTTCATATTGAACTTGATATTTGTATTTGCTTATATTTTTACAAAGACAATTTGATATTTATAGTTTGTTTCAAAGTTTAGAATCTTTGACTACATCGACATTCCACATGAGTGTCGTTGGTAAATATTGTGTAGCCGAGAGGATGTATGGCATCGGTAAATATTGTGTAACCGACGGGTTGATGCCGTCAGTAAGTGTTATGTAGCCGACAGGCCCCTTTGGGAAAGTTCATGTTATGTAGTCAACGGTTACCTTCGGGAAGGTTCTTCGGAAGATATATAACAAGAACCTTCTCGAAGGGGCCCATCGGCTACATAAAACTTATCGACGTCTTCAACCCGTCGGCTACACAATATTTACCGATGACATACATTTTGTCAGCTACATTATAATTATCAACGACAATGAGGATGCGATTTTGCATTTATATATATCTAAACAAGTAGTAGAACCTTACCCTATCTCATAGTAAGTGGGGCAACAAAAAATAAAGTGGGTTGTAGTCTTCGCTTGACTAAGGGAACAAAGCTTAAAAATTCTATTCTCTTTGTCAATATGGTGGTCAGTTTGTATGTGTAGTTGATGACAACTGATTCTAAAATATCTCAATGAGATGCAGAGCGCATGAGTCCAATGATGGGTGAGGTAACAAGGGCACACAACAACCCTGTCTTTGATCATTCAACAGATACTTTATTCATATACACAATATGCACTCCAAGTACAATGATTATAATTATAATGATGCTCCAATAATCCATTCGGACAATGTACCTATACTTTCCCAAAGGGGTGACTCAACCGTCACAAGCCCTTTTGGATGATGTACATATACTTTCTTGAAGGGGTGATGTAATGCCCCTTTTTCTAGGACATTATAATTCATTGTGGCCAGCTCTCTTAGCCTAGGTTTCCGGGGTGAAAATGTTATTTACAAGGTTCAGTTCGAGATTTGGCCTAGACATTTCTAGTTCCAGACCCAACAGAGCAGTTTTGACAGGTTGTCTAGATGCTTACTATTTTTAGTAAGTAAACAGAGCCCAGTATTCTTGATATCCCAGTGTTGATTTTGAAGCGTCTCGCCGAGAGCTTTCCAATGAGCTGTTGCACGCGCTTATCCGAGGTTGTTTGATCGGTTATTTTAATGTCTGATGATTATGTGGGTTTTGACTAAGTGACTATTAAAGTTCATTTAATGTGTCACTTTATTTAAAAAAAGGTTACTATGTCACTTAAGTGACTAAAGGACAAAAGAGTGTTTTATCCCGCATTGCCTACAAGAGCATGCATCACATTGGGAAAAGTGATAAAAGGTACATCAAGCTTCACATGAGTAGATATATTAAGATTATAATATTCAAGAAAATATTATCTGGGAACTGGAAACAGTTGCTGGTTTCTTCTTCTTGGACACAAACCTAGCCTTCTTACAAGTTTCATTTATATTGTCAATTTGATTTTTTTAATTGTTTGTAAGATTGGATTATTTGGTTATTAGCATGTTATTGTATTGCTGTTGTAAAATATAGTAACGTATTTGATTGTTATCTGAGTTAATTCTTGATTTATATATGTACCTTTCTGAATATTGGAGGAATAAGCAAGTTTGCTGAGTCTTATTGTATGGAAATCTATTGGTTACAAATCTGTTGAAACTTTGGAATTTACATTGCATATTGGTTATCTGTTCGGGTTTTTAAATCTCCACTTTAGTATCAAGGGTTTTGGGAAAATATCTAGAAAGCAATATTACAGTGGTATCAGAGCCAAGAATCTTGCCATCCTACGGAATCACACAAGAGAATTTATAAGGAAAAGTATTCTAAGTTCTGGTTGCTTTGATGTGACTGGTCCGAGGCTTTGAAGACGAAAACCCTCAAGTCTGAAAACAGAAGGAGTTGGACGTTACCCCATCCTTCTTTCCAGAATTGCAGTTGTATGGTTTGGGTAAAAATCGACAATAAACAAGTTTTCAATTCAGGCATGAAGTAAGTTACATTGTTTTGCAAATCTGAAGTTTGAGCAAAATCTGATTCCTATCAGGAAGTAGGGTTTTTACGTTAGCAAAACTATTGCCATCAGTTGAGTAATAGAAGCTGAGTCTTTTTCATCCTAAGTTCGGAGAAACATTAACCAGTTGCATATGTATATGTTACCACGCCCAAGAGACACTGTTTGGCATGACTCAATTGTTGGTAGATTGTAAATGTTGGTTGGGCATCACATTCTGGTCGACAGGTGACTTTAATGGCAAGAAGAGTTGGAAATGTATGTTCACGTCTATGGGAAGCAAGTCAAGCATCGTTCCCTGGGCGTAAGGTCTCCAAGGCATCTTTAATACTGATACCGTGGCAAGTGGAAGTGATTCGCGTCTATAGGAGGTGAAGTTGGTAGCGGAGGGCATTATTACACAAGTCAATGGGAACCTCCAATTCGTAATGAAACAATACTGGCAGCCGACGGGTTTGGAAAGATTGGAATTGGGTCCTTTTTTTTGTTCCTCTGAAATAACAATAGACATTGTCACCTCTCGTGGGCATCAAACAAACATTCATGCCTAGGATATGATGCAAGGGTTTTACTGACGAGTTGTATTGAGACACAGCGTACTGGAGCAGTTATATATTTAAATGTGAAAGAGGTATCAGTAGTTAGTCGCCAGGGCCACAAGATTTCATATCCAGATTTTAAAGTACCAAATGTAGTATTGTTCTTACTGTAGACGAATACAGCTTTCACGTGGGAGTTTAAGTAGTAGAGCATGGATTATCAGAGGTCGTGGGAGGAGTGGGTTGAGCTCTTTGTAGATATGGCTCAAACATCTTCAGTTGTTTGAGTGAGTTACCAGTAGAAGCATATATATGATGTCTGACGACAGCTTTAGATGAAAGAGTATTTGAGACAGATATAAGGACAAAACATTATAGTGGTATGAACTGTTTGATGTAATTCTTACTACAGTAAAAATACTCGTGGCACAAAATTTGTATCTAAATTCACAAACAGTTCCAAGGCATCACCAAATCTTGAACGTGGTCTTCATTCACGGGCAGTCGTTAATGGCAACAGGATTCATTATCAATGGTCTGAGGCTAAAAACAATAGATAGATACAAGTTCAGATTTCTTAATAAGGAGATCTATATTGTTTAACCCTTCCTCTGGTTATTACGTCTGGGAAGGAAGGTTGCACACAGGTGGTTTTTCCGCAGATTGTCTAAGTTAATAGACTAGCAACTGATAATGTTCATATGGCTGGGAACATAGCTGACTGGCTACATTTAAACGTTATATATATTAGCCAAGCTTACCTGGACGGATTCCATCATTTCATGTGTATACAAGCAAAGAGATTATCAAAGGAATGTGACCATGAATCGAGACCATGGTCAGTAGCAGTCCAGTCTTAGCGCAGGGAATCTTATAGTTAAACACGTCCGACCTGTATATTCTTTGCCGAGTCTGGGAGGAAGTTAACATAGCTGCATTTCCTTGGGAATAGATACACTGGACTGGTGATTATTTGGAAGCACTGGGTGTCGTTAATAGAACTATAGTTGCTACATTCCGGCAGTGGAAGAATCTATACAAGCCATTGTTATCAGTATTCACGTACTGTTTCGGGATGGAGGTTTTGACATCAACACATCATGCGTGACCTCTTGGAGCACTCTTAGAAGGGCAGGATTAGATTATTTAAGTTACAACAGTCACCAAGTGAGGTGCTCGAATCAGAAGGTAGACACATCATCTCACGCAGGCTTTTGGTCACCTACAGGTTCGAAGAGGAAATAATTTTGGAGGCACGATTTCTACAACATATTTTTGTGCAAGAGTTAAGTTACTTGATAGTTTCCAATCTGTGGTTTGCTCCCAACTGTTTGACAAAATCTCACCACAGCTTTATACTAGCAATGCATTATCTTTCAAAGTCGTTTATGTTCCACTTCACGTTTTTAAGTAAAATCTGTGGACTGGATTATTTCCTTGGTGATATATTTTCCACATAACAGATTAAATTTGAAGTACGCCAGACTGTAATGTTGAGATTATATTTGCGTGAGATTCATGGTTGGTGTCCAATGCAAATGCATGACTGTGTAAATGACATTAGTAAAATCCTTCCGCAACTCATTTCGTCCAGCATCTTATATTCTTGAAGTCGAGCTTGGGCTTATTGGTTATCAGGAGGGCAGAGGGCGTGAATGTACTGATTAAAAAACAACATAGCGAGATACAAGCTCTAGAGGAAACAAGTAGGTCCAGTTTCCAGAGCTTCAGCTTAACTATTCTTATACGTTGGGCCAGTGATTAGGGTAGTTTTCCCCTGAGATTGAAATGCAACTATAGGAATATGCAAATATTAGGAAACTCAAAACTACTAAGGTTGGATAGGACAGGGGTTACTACAGTGTTGGTTCCGCAACTACAAACTAGTAGTATTTAGCTATGGGAAAGATACAAGACCTAGAAAAAACCAGCAAAGATATTCTGAAGCTACAACAACAGCTAGCTCGAGACTCCCAACTTGATATGAAAACTAAAGTAAGGAGATTGTATGATGATTATAACAAATTTCTATCAAAGCTTCAAAAAGACTTGCCTTCTATGGACTATGTGGACTTTCAGCTAGAACTGCAAAATAAGACGGATATGATGAGAAACAAATATTATGAATTGGCTCAAGATCTCCTTGTAGAGGACAGTTACAAAGATTTGCACAGGAAAGATATCAATCAACCTGATAGTAGTACTAAGAAGGAAGAGCAACCTTTGGATGATAATATACCAAACAATAATACTGGCACAAGTATACTAGCAGGTAATGTGGAGACAAAAGTATCTCTTGGAGCTATTTACACTAGTCCTTTTGATGAACATTTTGATGGCCCAGGTCGAAGAGTTGACTAAACTGCCAACTTTGGCAACCCCCCATCCTATTTAGATAGGGAAAACACCAGCATCTTATTTGGGGATATGGAAATTAACCTGGATGAATTTTATGATCATAATAGGCTGAAGATTATATCAAGTCTTGAAGAGGAGCAAATGGACCACAATGTTGGCATAGCTTAGAGCACACACCGAGTTAGAGGATATATCTGAAAATGTTTTTTCCTCAGAGGATGAAAAATTAGAAAACTCTGTGGAGAACAACACATTTGTGCTTGGAAGAGATGGTCAAAAACCATTATCACTCTTTGACTTATTGGATATGCTTTGGGTCAAAGAGGACAATATTGTCCAAGTGTTGACGAGGTTGGATGATTCTTCCAATTTGATTGAGGATCTCATGTGGAAGATTGTGATAGAAGAGAGGCATGAGAATGTTTCCAGTATCACAAGTACTCTATTACATACTATCTTTGAAACGTTTAAAATGATAAAATTTGAGTACTTGCAGCTATTAATGGATAGGGATCTAGCAATAAAATTTGGAAGGAACAAGGAGAGTGAGGTAGATGAGTTATGTCTTCAATTAAGCTTAACACATTATTCCATCTACAAAACTGAAAATCAAACAAGTGGGGCAGCCACTTATGTAGAAGATGCCAGTGGTTCAAGAGCACAAGAAATCACGCAAATCATTGAAAGAATTCATAGAGTGGGCAGATGTGAAGGCAAGCAATGTGATTCAATCATTTATTTCCCGTTTGAAACTATCTATAATGAGAAAATTTTTATGGATCGGCAAGTTGATAAGACTGAAAATTTTGATTTTTATGACAGCAGCTGTACATTTTCACAGTAGGACATGTTTAGTGATACAAGTGAGGATAATTCGGAGTTTTCAAGCAATGGTGAATCTATCTTTTATGAAGACCTTGACAGAAGCGAGAGAACTTATTGTGGAGTGGGAAGTTCGGATTTATCCTTCGCAGACATTGAGGGTTTTTTCAGCTTACCCAGAGTTTGGTCACCTAGCTCTTACGAGATGGCCATGGCCTACTTGTTGAGTGGTGATATTTCTTATTGGTTTATTCTCACTATTAGAGAATTGCCTGTGTATGTTGGTAATATATTTGCTGATTCTATTTGGCCTTCCAGGGTGAACGAGTTATTTGCAGGTGAATGGGGAGATCACATATTATCTTACATTCCACATGAAGTGTCTACATTTCTATTTCAGCGGGGTATTGAAGACAGTGTTAGCACTCATGATGTTGGTGATTCACCAACCGCTCTTTCATTAACCCAAGATCATGTTGATTGGGTGTCTAGGAATCTAGGTGTTACTAGTATTTTACATCTGTCGGATTATGTTGTGTTGCTACACAACCACATGATTACGATCTGTGTGTTTTAGCCTTCTGACATACCAGAGATCCAGAGATCAGGATTACTTCGTTTTCACTTGGGTGATATAGTGATTGAGTTAGATTGGTCGGATCTATCATTATCATCAGTACAGATATTGCAGGGGTGGTATAGTGGTACATTGGTGTAGATATTACAGGAGTTGGTCAAAGTTATCTCAGACAGCACGCGAATTCTCACTTGGGATCCAGGGGGAGCATCCTTATGTATTGCCTTTCATCAGGGAGCTAGGAGGAGAATTTGGGTTTTATCATCTTGTGGAGGATATGGGCATAGTGTCGAGCTCTCATTTTCACTTGACAGTAGAGACTCACTGGGTCACTCATGGAGTGAGACATTCATCCTAACTGAGGATATGGGTCCACAGAGTAGCAGCAGATGGCAGTTGGTGACCCTTAATGGTGAGCCTTGGGACCCTGGCATCCAATTATTTGGCACATCGATTCCTCTTGTACTGTTTCGCCATTCAGGATTTGAGATGATGCATGTCGGGTTACATTGACTGAGGAGTAGAATCTCCTTCTCAAGGCGAGTTTGGGATCTTGGCATTTGATTTTTGCAGGTATGAGTGGATTGCTTAAGGGCAAGCAATCTTTGAGAGGGGAGGCATTGTAATGTCCGTTTTTCTAGGACATTACAATTCATTGTGGCCAGCTCTCTTAGCCTAGGTTTCGGGGGCGAAAATGTTACTTACAGGGTTCAATTCAAGATTTGGCCTAGACATTTCCAGTTCCAGACCCAACAGAGCAGTTTTGACAGGTTGTCTAGATGCTTACTATTTTTAGTAAGTAAACAGAGCCTAGTATTCTTGATATCCCAGTGTTGATTTGGAAGCGTCTCGTCGAGAGCTTTCCAATGAGCTATTGTACGTGCTTATCCAAGGTTGTTTGATCAGTTATTTTAATGTCTGATGATTATGTGGGTTTTGACTAAGTAACTATTAAAGTTCATTTAATGTGTCACTTTATTTTAAAAAAAGTTACTATATCACTTAAGTGACTAAAGGAAAAAAGAAAGTGTTTTATCCCACATTGCCTACAAGAGCATGCATCACATTGAGAAAAGTGATAAAAGGTACATCAAGCTTCACATCAGTAGATATATGAAGATTGCAACATTCGAGCAAATATTAATTTGGGAACTGGAAACAGTTGCTGGTTTCTTCTTCTTGGACGCAAACCCTTGGAGAAGCGTTTGAAGGTTGGACGCAAACCTAGCCTTCTTACAAGTTTCATTTATATTGCCAATCTGATTTTTTTACTGTTTGTAAGATTGGATTATTTGGTTATTAGTATGTTATTGTATTGCTGTTGTAAAATACAGTAACGTATTTGATGGTTATCTAAGTTAATTTCTGATTTATATACGTACCTTTCTGAATATTGGAGGAATAAGCAAGTTTGCTGAGTCTTATTGTATGGAAATCTGTCGGTTACAAATTTGTTGAAACTTTGGAATTTACATTGCATATTGGTTATTTCTTCGGGTTTTTAAATCTGCAGTTTAGTATCAAGGGTTTTGGGAAAATATCTTGAAAGCAATATTATAGGTGACTCAATTGTCATGCGCCCTTTCGGATACAATTCTACCCGTTGGCTACAATATAGATATTACCAACAACAACGGGGAGGGAGGCAAGCCAAAGCATCCAAAGAGAATTGACAGGGGGGAGGTGATCCATTACAATACCAATCAAACCCAAATGAGTACAAGCCTTGGAGAACCAACAACAATCCTTGCTAGTGGGATCAAAGCACACCATAGCCTGAAAAGAGAAATAAGGTAGGAATAGCTATGGTAGCCCTCAAAAGAGTCCTCAAAGCTTCGAAGCCAGTGAAGAAACCACGCAAAATCAAAGATGGTCCCAAGTTTGAAACGATGAGCTCCAAACTGGATCAACGTGATACTGTGGGTGGTGGATCGATGACATTTGATAATGCGATGAAGGAGGATTTGGACTCTCTCGACTGAAGCCCAGTTAGAATCTAGGAGAGAAAGCTCCCATGCAATAGAATTGATGAGGATGGTTGGTTTGACCTTTTGGTTCCCAAAACCGCAAATTGGAAATCCAAGAGCCTCTCACTTCTCCAATAGGACTTCCCAATCAGTTTTGGCCAACGAACGAGAATACTTCACGATTCCTTTGCACTTCAGGCTCTGCTACACCCAGGCGGATAAATCTTCACTTCAAACGTTGATTGTCTGGTTCAAGGCTTTTCTATAGCGAATTTAAACTTCTCGAGTTCTCTGGTTGGCAAGGTCCTCGATCTCAATTAAAATGAAATTGGATGCTGAGTGTTTGAATTGTATAGGGTTTTAATAATGGATTTGATGCTTGTAGAAGGAATATATAGACTTTCTGACTTCAATAATAGAAAGACCAATGCCTCTACTCATCTGGGCAATAGAGTCAACTTTAGTGAATTTTCACGCACAACTTTATAAAGTTCTTAAGTACTTGAAACATCAACAATTAAATAATAAAGATGTGACTGATCAAATATATATGCAATCTTAAATTAGTCCAGATTTAATTTTAACTCCTTTGGTAGGGAGACAAACTGGACACAGGTACAGAAACAATTTAATATTTCACACTATCTGTGATGATCAAATTTAAAAGCTAAATGCCATTTAAATTGTATACATGATTCCAAAAATAATTACAAAGGATGATTCATCTACAGTTTAAATCTCCATGCCTTTAATAATAAGAAAAAAATCCACCAAGCTGAACACCAAAAATTTCTATATCACTCGACTCCCATTGACTTACTAAAAATAGTAACTCCTGAAAGTACTGCCAAAAATGAGCTCCCTAATCACTTCATTAGCCTACGGAAGCTCCTATCATAAGCTAATCTACTGACCTTGATGGTCACATTAAGTAGGGGATATTACAATTTCTCAATTGTTATACTAAGTCAAACAAGGCTTGTTCAAAAACTTACCTATAGTTAGGCCTTCAAATTTTCTCACAAACTCATCATTCTAGAAGCCAAGTATAAGTGAACCATGTGTTTTGTTGTTTAACTTCTATAGTGTGTGTTGCTACTGAAAAATATTAGCCTATACAAAATAATTTTTATTAAGTCTTTGATATCATGACAGCAATCAAAGACACTTCTAAATTATCGATTTAGATCTTGACAACAAAATTATTTATTTAAAAATCTTTGATCAATATTATGTAAATGGTGGCTAAACAAATATGAAGTGTTGAAAAATCAGTGAAGTACTATGATCACAATATAGCATGCATCATGTCGATCATAGGTGGACCTAATATGAAAAGTAGCGATCGACCATAAATTAGAATTAGTTAAAGTTGTAAACAATAATAAGAGGGAGGACGATCTTTTATGCATAAAGATGTATGTCCGTTGGATGTAATGTCTTCATTTTTGGTGAGTTGATGGAGCTAGCTCATCATAGCGACCCTTGTGGGTTGACAGGGTGATTTGGGGGTCCCGATTGTGGACTTACTATTTTAAGTAAGTCTATTTTTGGCAGTCTGTAGGTGGCTTTGGCAGTTGGTCATCACCTACAGTAAATGAGGTCAATAATTGAATGTGCTTTAATTTATTCATTAATTATTAAGTTGCATTATAATAATAGTATTTATATTATTATAATAATGACATAAAGGGATATTTCTAAAAAATGTGTTGGAAAGTTTCAAGTGTTGAGTTCTTTTGGGAAACTTCGATAATTTCTAAAGTGGAGCTTTTTAGGAAACTTTGGCCAACGAAAGATTATAAATGAGAGCTCATTTCATCAGGAAAAGAACACTTGATTATATATTTGTTTTTGTTGCCTTTGTGGTTTTTCCTAATTTCTGATTTCTTCGCCCTTGCTGTGGTATAAGGGTTTGTAGTTGAGCGGGCAATTCACTGCTAAGGTATAGTGATTTTTGATAATCTGAATATTTCTTATATCTTCCTAATTGTGTCTCCTATGGCTGGGAGTTTTTTGTCTTGCTAAAGACTTAATTTAGAGGGGTTTGTGAACATTTTTTGAGAAGTGTCTGAGTTTGGTTTTGGGAGCAATCTGTTGCTTTGGTATAACAAGTTGCAAGAATCTCCTACTGTGTCTACTGTGCTTGGAGATTGCTTTGGTGAATATCATTTGCATTTTAGGGTTGGATATTACAGTCTGAATACACTAATGATATTACATAACTATGATATGCCTGGGAAGGCATCGATTTACTTATTGGTGAATCGAATTGTGTTGGGATAGAACTAGCTATTTGTGATTTAGTATTGAGACTGTGATAGTGACTTCCGAATCTTTCAAGAATTACGGTTCGGGTTGGGGTTTGACTGGTAGATAAAGGAAAGCCATTAATTTGAGGTTTGGTTGACTGTTTGCGAGCAACGTTTGAGATAGAAGGACAACAATTGCAGATTTAACAATCTAAATATTACACTTGCGATTGTGCAAGTGATTCATGTTTTAATTACGAGGCTTGGTAATGTACTTAACTTCCTATTGTCCTACATTTTGTCACCACAAAATATTGGTAATAGCACAAAAGTTTTTCAAGCTAGTTTCACGTTTCTCTAAACTTGAATTTGGTATTCAATTGCATGAGGTCCTATATTATTCATTATAAATTGAGAAAGCCTCAAGGCCAACTCAATACTTGTTTTAGGACTTGTTATAAAGGAGAGATAGTTTCCTTGTGGATTAGTATCCAATGCGGATGGTTATTCGTTATGCGAGCTTGAGTGCAAATTATGTTTGATCAGAGTAGTGATTGATGTTGAAGATCTATAGTGAATGTCAAAGGAAGTGTATTGGCAAAGAAGTTGTTTAGTCAATGTAGGTCTGGGATATGTTACCCAGAAGATTGTTTAGTGAAGATAGTTTGAGGTTATTTGAACAATGGGTTCAGTTGTCCTCATGTCAACTTGTAACAAGGTTGGCACAATTCCTAATAGTTTTAGAATCTACTGATAGGGATTCAAAGACTCCCAACAGGGACTCATATGTATTGATTGTATTTTTTTGGCTCCTAATAGTGTCCATTCTTTCACATATAACTTTTATATTAGTACATGATCTTGTGGGCATCATTCTCACTGGGGTTTTCCCTCTGATCAAGGGGTTTTCTAGTTAACATATCTGGTGTTATTGTGCATGATTATCTTTTTATGGTTGTTGCATCTATTGTTTAAATGTTTCAAAATTAATAAAGATATCGAGAGTTGTTTTAAATGCATATCTGATTCACCACCCCCTCTCAATTGTCTTGGTGGACTTTACATTCTAACAATTGGTATTAGAGCATCAGGCTCTTGAAGAAAAAGTTAAACAACTTGAGGAGATCCATGGCTTCTTAATTCAGGAAAGAAAGTCTGAAGTTTGATGGAATAAATTATGACAGTTGGAAGGAGAAGATGAAGACTCTCGTGAAACTAATTAAAAGGACTAACAACGAGAATGTTGAGCAGGAATTATTTTATGAAACTTACATTGATTTGCAGAATGAATCTCAAAGAGAAAAATAAAGAGAAGACCCTAGAGTAGAAATCAGAGTTAAACAAGTAACACCTAATAGAAACATTGCGACAAATCATTTTGTGGAACAAATCATTGAAGTTTGAACAATGGGGTTATGACAAAAAACAGGGTTAGTGAAAAATTGTGTTTGATATCTCAAGTTGAACATAACAATGCTGATGAAGCTTGTAAAGATGACTTTTAGATAAAAGCTATGAAATAGGAATTAGAGCAGATTGAGAAAAACAAAACTTGGAAATTGGTTCCTAGATGTAACGATAAGATTGTTATTGGATCTAATTGGGTATTTGGAAACAAGATGAATAAATAAGGTGAAGTTGTGAGAAACAAAGCAATAACAATTTTTAAAGATATTCACAGCAAGAAGGAATTGATTTTGAGGAAACTTTTGCACCTATTGCTAGATTAGAGGCAGTGAGAATGTTTTTGGCATATGCAGCTAACAAGAATTTCAAAGTTTATCAAATGGATGTTAAATCAGCTTTTTTGAATAAGAACTTGAAGAGGAGGTATACATTGAACAACCCGATGACTTTTATTTGACAAAAAAAGGATATGGTTTGCAAATAAAAGAAAACATTATATGGATTGGAACAAACACCTAGAGCTTGATATGCAAGATTGGATAAACACTTGACATGATGTATTATAGAACAAATGATACTTATGTTATATCACTATACCTGTGATGTGAATCATCACTTACACTAGTGATAATGATATTGCATGAAAGCAATATACAAGATAAAATCCGAAGAATAATTTAAATTCTCCACTTATCCAAGTTGTGATCCATAGGTATTGGCTCTTCTATAGCACAACAAGATCTTGAGTTTAAGATCTACTAGAATACATGATAAATCTGAAGAATATTAAAATTCTTCCTTTATCCAAATTGTGACTCATAGACATAGTAATATCTATATCATAATACGATCTAAAGCTCAACTAGAGCTTACAGTAGAACTCTACTGTTTAGCACATTATCTAAGAGATTGTCACCTCTCATAATGTGTTATACAAGTGTTCATTATTTCAGAGATCGTCACCTCTAAAATAATGAATATAAATGGTGGAGCCCATAACAGTCAATAGCTAGACAATTTTTTTTTTTAATTAATAATTTGAAGAATACAAATGAATTACAATTCAACCATACTAAGTCTTCTCCTAAAGTGGTCTATCTTTACTCTACATAGAGGTTTGGTGAGAATATCTGCTGTCTAATCTGCAATGCAAATGTATTCTAATTTTACAGAATTCCTATCTACCATATCTCTTACATTATGGTAAGGAATTTCAATATGCTTGGACCTATTATGAAACAATGGATTCACTAAAAGCTTGATGGAACTCTAATTATCACAATGAGTAATCATTCGATTCATAGCTTGTCCAAATAATCCTACAAGTAACTTACTTAGCTAGACTGCTTCTCGATAGGCCATTGTTGCTGCAATGTATTAGACTTCTATGGAGCTTTGAGCTACTGAAGACTGCTTTTCGCATATCCAAGATATCATAGCTGATCCTAACTTGAAACAACATCCTGAAGTACTTTTTTTGTCTTTAACACTTCCATCCCAATCTGAGTCGGTGAATCCATGCAAGTCTAAGACAACTTTCTCATATTTGAATCCAAAATTAAGAGTGCCTTGTAGGTATCTCATAATGTGTTTAACTGTAACTAGGTGAATCTCTTTCAGTTCACACATAAACTGACTTAAGGGATTAACTGCATAGAAAATATCCGGCGTTGTATTTACTAAGTACATTAGGGATCCAATCATTTGTCTCTAGAGAGTAAAATCTATGGAAGCTGATTCCGTTGCTGCTTCCTTAAGTTTATGTAGATTAGTTTCCATTGGAGAAGATATAGGTTTGCAATTCCACATTCCAAATCTCTTCAAAATGTCTGATGTATACTTTCCTTGATTAAGTATGATGCTATCAAAATTCTGTTGTACTTCCAGTCTTAGGAAGTAATGGAGGAGTCCCAAATCTTTCATTTCAAATTCTCTAGTTAAATCTTTCTTGCACTGATCTATGAGATGATCGTCACCTGTTATTAGTAATCATCGACATATAGTATTAGAATTACCATATAATCTTTATCTCTTTTATAATATAAATTTGGATTAGCTTCATTCTTGGAGAATCCTAAGTTGGTGAGGTACTTATCAATTGTTTCATACTAGGCCTTGGGAGTCTGTTTAAGCCCACTGAGAGCTTTCTTGAGCCTGCAAACAAACGCATTAGGATCATGAGTTTCAAATCCTTCCGGTTGCTTCAGATATACTTCTTCTGAAATCTTTCCATTTAGGAATGTTGTTTTTACATCTATCTGATGCACCTTCCATCCCTTTGATGTTGCATTTGCTAAGACTACTGTTACATAGGTATATCTAGCAACAAGAGTAAAGGTTTCTTCATAATCATTCCCTTCTTTTTGAGAAAATCCTTTGGCTACAAATTTGGCTTTATACTTCTCAATACTACCATCAACAACATGCTTTATTTTAAGTATCCATTTGGAAGAAACAACAGATTTTCCTTTAGGTCTTGGAACAATTTTGCAAAGATCATTTTTCATAGTAGATTGGTATTCTTCTGTCATAGCTTCTTTCCAAGCTGTATGTTTAATAGCATCAAAAGGATTCGTTGGCTTTGTTTTGGATAAATCACTCATGTTCGTTGTATAACCAGATAATCTTTTAGGTCTTTTGCTTTCTTTGACTATTTTGGAAGTTGCAGCAAAGTCTTGAGCTGCTTCAACTATTTTAATAGCCCAAAGTGGTCTTTTCTTTGAATTTTCTTCAAGGTTCATATTTTGAATTTCGTCTTCGATTTCTTCTAAGTTCTCCCTATGGGACCCAGATTCATTATTTCTTTCAGTATTACATAAAGGAGAAGGTTCATCAAAACTTATGGCTCTTTTGAATGCAAGATCTTTTTCAAAGATTACATCTCCGCTAAGTTCAATATGTTTCTGTCCAAGTATGAATATCCTATATGTGTTAGATGTTTCACTGTACCCTACAAAAATACCTTTCCTCCTAGAGGGTTCTAAGTTGGTTCTCTTTTCTTTTGGAACATAGATATATATAGGACACCCAAAAATTCTAAGATGATTTATATTGGGTTTTACTTAGTAAATACTTCTTTAGGGGTTTTCTCTTTAAGATAGGAGCGAGGACTTCTGTTTTGAATATATACAGTAGTACAAGAGGCTTTTGCCCAAAGATAATATTTTAGGTTTTGATAAAAAATCATAGCTCTAGCAGCTTCTATAATTGTCCTATTCTTTCTTTCTGCTACCCCATTTTGCTTTGGATTATAAAGAACAGTGTACTCCCTCTTAATCCCTGATTCTTTACTAAACCTTTTAAACAAATTTGAGGTATATTCTCCTCCGTTATCAGTTCTGAGGGTTTTAATTTTATGCCCTGAAAATTTTTTAGTTAATGTTTTGAATTCTTTAAACCTTTGTAGGGTTTCTTCTGATTCCTTGCATTTAAAAAAATAAATCCATGTTTTCCTAGAGAAGTCATATATAAACAAGATATAATACCAAAATCCTCCAAGAGAAGGAACAAACATGGGTTCGCATAAATCTGAATGAATTAATCCTAGTACATTATTTGTTTTCTTAGTACTATCATGAAATGGACTTCTGGTGTTCTTATCAAGAGCACACCTTTTGCAAATACTTGGGTGGTCTTTATTTAGTTTAGGTAATCCAGTAACCATCTTCTCCATAGTCCATAATGTTTTGAAATTTAGATGCTTTAATCTTTTGTGCCATGTTTCATTTGCATCTATAGCTTCGTGAACTAGGGCTTGAATAGAGCGACTAGGTTCTGTATTGAATTCATACAAATATCCTTTCCTTTGACCAATTAACTTTTCTTTCTTGATAGAGGAGTTCTTAGCCCAAGTTAATACTTTGCCATCCTCTAATGCAACATTGTGCTCCTCATCTTCAAGTGCTGTAATTGAGATTAGGTTTCTTTTAATTCCTGGTACATAGACTACCCCTTTAAGAAGAAGAGTATTTCCTGATTTTAGCTTCAAAGTACAATTTTGAATTCCTTCAACGGAGTGTGCTGAGTTATCACCAATAGTAACTTCGCCGTTAACCTTCTCTGATAAAGAATCTAGAGTTTCTTTGTATCCCGTTATATGTCTAGAAGATCCACTATCAATTACCCATACTTTATTTGAAATTTCATTTGATAGAAAGGAATACAAAACACAGTTCTTAAGATCATAAGTATCTTCTTCTCTAATGACATTTGTACAATTTGCTTGTTGTTTGGAATTTTCAGGACAATTAGATCTATAGTGTCCAAATTTTTCAGATTTGAAACACTTTATTTTGGATAGATCTTTCTTGGGCTTTCCATTCTTTTGATTTCCCTTTTTCTTCTTGAAATGTTTCTTCTTGCCCTTATAGGAATTTGTATTAAGAACATGAAGTTCTTCATTTTCTACTTTTGGTTTCCCTCCTTTCTTTAGTTGTCTGGATACCTCTTGAAGACAATCATTCTTGAGTCTGTTTAAGTCTGGAAGCTTATCTTTGGCACTTATTCTTTGTGCAAATGTCTCGCATGAATCTGGCAATCCATCTATAGCCATAAGTGTTAATTTTGTGTCACTAATGATGGTTCCTATGCTTGATAGTTCATCTCTAATGCAAGCAATTCTTAGGAAGTAAAAATTTATCGATTCTCCTTTCTTTATCTGAATGTGATTCAGTTGCCTTTTTAGTGGAAGAACCCTAGTTGCATTGTTTACTTCATAGGCATTCCATAATGCATTCATCATATCAAAGGCAGTTTGATGTTTTCTAAGCATAGGTACAATATCATTTTTTACTCCATCCAAGATGATTTGAATAGCTTTTCTATTTCCTCTGCTCCAAATAGATTTGTGAGGTTCAACTGGGGGTTGTTTGGATGCTCCATCAAAGAATTGTTTTACATTGTTCTCTTCAAGATTCATCATGATTCTGAATTTCCATGCTTCAAAGTGTTCTTTCCCATCAAACCTGTCCTCGGGTCTGGTTGTGTATGCCATTGAAGATAGGAGAAAGTTGCTAAATATATATGAAGTCTGATAACTGAATTTTGCAAAGCCCTAGGTTTGATAACTTGGCTTTGATACCATGTAAAGTTTTTGCAAAACTTTGATGAAATGTTCAATAATATTCTGTAACTATCTCTGATTTAATATCTTTCTTTCAATGGTTATAGTCTTGTTCTGATCCTTAGTGAATATGAAATCTTCCTTTGCATTCATGGGTATCATGAATGAAGGAGTGAAGACAAACTAGGAAAAAATGTATTTTGGTATTTATGGTACTTTAATGTTTTTCATCCTATGTTATCATTAGTGCCAAAGGAGGAGATTGTTAAGGATGAATGGTTGATGTAATTGTATGGTGAAGTTTGCTAGTATGTTAGAGAGATAATTGAGTACTTATGTGTTGCATTCATGATAGTATTTGTCATTGATGTTAACATATCAGTTTGCTGTATAGTTCAGCAAGAGCTGAAGAGGAAGATTCGTTTGGCGAGGTTCGTAGATAGAGAGTTATGTTACGCACACTGCAAGGTATATTCAGGAACTTGTCTTGATACTATGTCTATGTTCGTGGAAAAATTTGTGAAGATATGCTCGAGTTACATAAAGTTTTGTGGAGACTGTTCTTAGAGAGAGCTTTTGGTATTTGCATCATATCTTTTTGGTGAGGCTGAGGATCATTCAATGCACTTGGATGATGATTGAAGACATGTTCAGTATGTTATGGTTAACATTGCGGAATCAAATGTTCATTTTGTGAGGTTTTTTGAATACTTTTCAATGTGTTGTTCCTCGGAAGTTGACTATTGCTAAAATCTTTTTGGGAATTGTTAATTGTAATGTAGTGTATATTGTAATGTCCTTACGAGGTCCTATGTTATTCATTATAAATTGAGAAAGGCTCAAGGCCAACTCAATACTTTTTTAGGACTTGGTTTAAAGGAAAGATTGTTTCTTTGTGGATTAGTATCCAGTATGGATGGTTATTGGTTATGGGAGCTTGTATGGGAACTATATTTGATTAGAGTAGAGATTAATGTTGAGGATGTACTGTGAGCTTGAAAGGAAGTGTATTGGCAAAGAAGTTTTTGTTTAGTAAGTTCAGATCTTGGATATGTTATCTTGAAGATTGTTTAGTGAGTATAGTGTGAGGCTATTTGAACAGTGGGTTAAGTTATCTTCCTTTCAACTCCTAACAGGGTTGGAATCTCCTGACAGGGATTGAATGTCTCCTAATAGGGACTCATGCATTGATTGTATTTCATTGGCTCCTAAGTCCTAACTCAGTCCATTCTTTCAGAAGGAATTTTTATATTAGTACATCATCTTGTGGGCATCATTCCCATTGAGGTTTTCCCTCTGACCTAGTTAACATATATGGTGTTATTGTGCATGGTTATCTTTCTATGGTTGTTGCATCTATTGTTTACATGTTTCGGAATTAATAAAGATATTGAGAGTTGTCTTAAATGCATAACACCTTCAGCGTTGTATAATTCAGCTTTGGTTATTGCAAGTCACCTTTAACATTTGTTATTACATTCAGCGTCATTTTCAGATATTGTAGTCATGTAATCATACCAACATGGTAATATGAATAATAATAAGCAATCAGATAATCTTGGAAGATTTCCAAGGATTCAGTTAAATCGACACTAGACTCATACCAATTGGTGGCATTAAACTAAAGCCACTTTTTCCAACTCCCATTTATAGTCCTCATATAGACACTCCTTAAAATTAATGAAAAATGAATTATGTTATTAAGTTAATAAAATAGTTGTTATTATCATGTTAGATCAACCTAGCCTATAAGTATACGTATATAAAAAGGCATTGAAACTTATATCATTCAATATAAATAATATTGTTGAGCATTTTCTTATAACACTAGAAAGCCCACCTCTCATTCCTACTTGATCTATTGAAGAATATTGTTTCTATGATAAGCTGAAAATTTGAGTGTAAGGCACAAAATGATAGTCCTTTACAATTGGAATCTATGAAAAAGACTTGAGTTCCATTGGACCGGGTTCGAGATATTATAGTATTGGACTTGGAGCGATTCGCCAAGAGCTTTCCATCAAACCATCACACATGGCCTTCCAAGTTCGTGTGATCCTTAATTTTAATTCTATAGGATTTAATAGTCTATTTTTTTGCCACATTTTATTAAAATTGATATATTAATTTAAAGTGGACTAATAAAAAGATATACAAGGAAATATGAAGAGACAAGCCAAGGAAATTGAGGGTTCACAACGTTGGGCATTAAAGGAGGAGAGCTTGGTTCATTTGAGCATGCTCGGATTTATGATTTGATTTATGATATCTCTTGGAGGAATTCGTGAAGCTTCTACCTTTCTTTTGTCAAATTGTGATGACAGAAACCTTTAGGCTCCTTGGTGGATTGGACAGTTTCCTAGTTCATCTTTAGAGTGGATTAGCAATGAAGTTCACCTAGCATTTAGGTTCTTCCTTAATATTCGATCTAATTGTAAATCTGTATCTAAGATTGGAATATTTATGAAATTATTCTGTTACGGAATGTTATAATACAATAGCATTGTTGAGTATATTTAATTGGGCATTATTTGTCAGCCGACTGGATGGTCCCGACGGTGTTAATGTAGCCAACGGATTGACTGTCGTCGGTGTTTTGTATTTTGTAGCCAACGGGTAAATAGTTTGTAGCGGACATAATGATTGTGGCCGACGAACTCCTTCGGGAAGGTTCGGCGGATATTATTTATATCCCATCTGGGATCATTGTAAATCATCTTTTATCATGGATATTATGAAGCGTAATGTATGTCTTGCATATGCGAATATAATTCTGCTATTCTTTTCCATTGTCTGTATGCGTTGATTTCTTTACTAGTACGGTAAACATTTGGCGCCGTTGCCGTATGAATCTGGAAGGTGGGAGGAATGAAGATTAATGCCAAATCAGCTTAACAAAGATTGGAATGTCATGTCCCCTTTTCAAATAATTAAAAATAATAATCTTTGCTAAGGCAGGCAGGCCCAAAAAGGTGAAGTTTTGGAAAAAGGGGATAATCTTTGGAAGCTAATGGACTAATAAATGAAGATTATTATTAAAATATGTTTTATTAACCCTTCTTGGACGTGAGTTAGGGTTATGCCCTCTTTTAAGGGGTTTGGAGGCATTTTGGGCTGATTCCAGAACTTGATTTTTGCTCATTTCTTTGTTATACTTCAGAGGCTGCCAAACCTGTGGAGAAGGAGACCCAAGAATGGGAGTTTGTAGCTTTCCAGGAAGGCTAAGGACGGGAGTTTGAAGCCATTCCATGTGTATGCTCATGCAGAGTTTGCCTTTGTGCTGAACAGTGCAGATATGTGGATTTTTGAGTGTGTTTTTTGTAAGAGTTTGGTGTTTCTGGTTGAATATTTCATATCAGTTTGGGTTGCTGCTGTATTTCAGATTTTGAGATGTTAAAATAGAGCTGAATATATGTATTTGGTCGTGATTATACTAATAATATGTGAAGCTGTGAAGTTTTTGACACTATTTCTGGCATACCCGATTTGGGGTTTATTGAGAAATTGGTGGATCTTTGAAAGATTGGTTGTTTGATCTCAAAGATTTGATTAGAGGCTTGAAATATCATATAAAATCAGAAAAGAGACATTTCAGTGGTATCAGAGCTATGATCTTGCCAGCCTGAGGGTTTGTAGAAGTTTGCATGTCAATTTTGACAACTACCCAAATCTTGCATGTCAAAATTTATGGTTGCATGCTACTTCTAATCATTTGCATGTTAGTTCTTGGTGAATTTGGTGGTTGCATGTTGCTTCTAATCAGCTGCATTTCAAAATCTATGATTGCATACTACTTCTAATCATTTGCATGTTAGTTTTTGGTGAATTTGGTGGTTGCATGTTGCTTCTAATCAGCTGCATGTCAAAATCTATGGTTGCATGCTACTTCTAATCAATTGCATGTTAGTTCTTGGTGTTTGAAGAAGTTATAACCTATTGGGGTTACACTCTACTTTATCCAGAATGGACAGGTATAGTACAGAGTCTCAGAGGACACGATCTTGAACAATTGATATCCAGAGTCAGAACAGTAGAAAGGATGGCTATTTAGACATTCGAGATAAACTTATGAAAATAAGCCATGACATGTCTGAACAGTTGGTTGAGCACCACCGTATGATGAATGACATGTTGTTCGACCTAGCTAAGGTGGATAAGTTGACTGGATTTCTATTTGGCAGATTTTCTCACAAGGCAGATGACACAATTACCAAGAACTTACATGAGGAGTTTGAGAAAGTAGCTTATAGCCAGGCAGAGGTCTCAGATTCTACTTTGCCATAGGAGGTAGTGGGTTTAGATGATGATTATGAAGATGTTGTTGTGCATGATGGTGAGATACCTGGTAGAGATGAGCAGACATTGAGCATTCATGACTTTGTTGAGAAAGAGTACCAGGCACAGTTAGATGCTTCATCACACGAGGTTGAGGCAGGTAGTACTTCACATGATTTGTCCAGCCAGCTGAAGGTGAACAAAGATAGTATTGTGACTTCATTATCTCATCATGATAGGATGCGGGATTTGATAGAGGATCACATTCAGATGATTCAGTTACAAGGTAGACATAAGGGAGTTCAGGCAAAGTCTCCTTGTGTTGACTTACAAGTGATTAGGGAAGGAATGAGAATGATGAAGTTGAGTTATTTACATCTTCTATCAGATCGTGACCATCTTCTTAGCCTTGTAAGAGACTACTCACATGCCTTGAGGAGGAAGGAGGAGGAAGTTGATAGGCTTTCTCACGAGCTTGAGGAAACTCGAGCTTCCTTGGTGAATACTCCATTGGCATTACAAGACTGGGAGAGACATGGGGATAAGCATGGCGTGGAATTGAGTTTAGTTTCATCTTGCACTCCTGATACTCAGCTTTCTGCGAACGGTAGATCATATGTGGACATTGATAATGTTGCGAGTTCATCTTGCATTCACATCCAGGATATAGGGACAATGTCAGACAGGTATGTGGAATTAGTTGGTATTGGTCATATTACTCAGGTGAGGAGTTTGCTTGAGTTACCAGCTGATTA
This sequence comes from Cupressus sempervirens, assembly GCA_028749045.1. Classification (NCBI taxonomy): domain Eukaryota; kingdom Viridiplantae; phylum Streptophyta; class Pinopsida; order Cupressales; family Cupressaceae; genus Cupressus; species Cupressus sempervirens. The sequence goes on from CM053792.1 coordinate 8,143,148, forward strand.
TAGTTTATGGTTATGGACTCGAGATTGTTATATTGGCATTTGGGATTCAGTTGACTGGAGATCTTTAACACTTTTTGGTAGCAGTGTTTGTTTGGGTGCTATCATGGATTTGATTAGCAGATTGCACGGTGTTGTCTTTTCTTGTGCTAGCAGCTTGTCTGATGTTGGTATTAGTTTTTATACACCGGTGTTGGGCTTTATTCATATATCCAGTCGACCATACTTGCTGGAATGTGTTGATGATCTTTCATATTTGGTAGTGTGTACAGATGAGTCCCAGGATCATATTGGCATTGATGACATCCAAGAGGATGCAGTGGGCGTTTTGAAGACTTAGTTTCCTTGGGTACAAAGAAGTTGGATAGCAGTGCTATAGTTTTTGATACTCCGTTTGTTGATATGAGCTTTAGAGTTGATTCACAGGATATGGATGGTAATAATCTAGAGACTAGTAACTTTGAGGATACTCCTTTAGATAGTGCATCAGAGGAGGTTTGTAGGAGACAGTCAAGGCAGTGCCATCATGTGTCTAATCAGTTGAGAGTTAGTGAGCGAGACATTTGTATCACTTGCCAACATTTCGATGCTGCTCGTCAATTGTTAGCAGTTTATGGATGGGGTTCTCTTACTAGTGATGAGCAGGGAGGCAGTTATCTTTCTTTGACAGAGTTTCACTCTTTATGGGAGGCTATCCAAATTCTGAGACAGGATTATATGCAGTTGGTAGCTGACAGAGATTATCTTATGGAGTGGGGAAGTACAACATATGATGCATTGTTGGCCAAGGAAGATGAGGTGAGTGAGCATACTGAGTAGCTTGAGGTGACTTCTGAGATTCTTGAGAGTACACAGTTGGCTTTCAAGGAGTCACGGTTTCATTTGGCTAAGGTGACCATGGAGTTAGAGCAACTACAATCTTTACTAGATTTTGTACAATCACAAGCTGTGGCGTTTGATGATCCGAGGATGTCCATGGTCGAGATTGTCAAAGATAGTGGTGATGGGGATGCATCCATCCTTGATACTAACATTGGCATATCGGGTTCATCCCCACTAGAGTCAGGTTCAGTTGAGTTGGGTGCTGCAGCAGATTGTTGTGGTATGCTTGACATGGTGGTGACCTCTAGCACTAATGACACGAAGACTAGAGATGCTGTATCAAAGACCATGTGTGATGTTGGTGAGCCGATAGTTGGCATGGTTCTTGCTAGTAATACTACTCCCTTGGCGATGTCTTTAGAGGTAGTAGTCAGTTCCAACTTGGTTAGTGATCAATTGCAGTTAGTTACATATGGATTGCAGTCTAAGCCACTGACTGAGATTGGCGCATTCCATCAGCATTACATTGTGAGGTATGCTTATCAATTTACCTTTGATGACCATGTTGATGAGATGATGATACAGAGATGTACTTTGGTTCCTAGTGCTTATCATCAGTTATGGGATAGTTTAACGCCTCGGGATAAGAGTTGTGATGGGCACGACATGGCGATAGGTTCTGCAGTTGATAGCTTGATAATACATGACTTAGAGCAGGAGTTTCGAAGTGATGCTTCAGCGGGTGGTGTTATTGATTCTACTCGTTTGGCTATGACATCTTTTGACTTAGCTGGTGATCAGTCACAGTGGGTTGTATCACTTGTTCATGGTGTGCTGTTGACTGAGGTTGCTTTTTTTTTATAAACATTATATTGCAAAGTATGTATATCAGTTAGCATTTGATCCTTGTGTTGAGGAGTTGATGGCAGACAAATTTGGTTTGGGTTCCAATTCTTGCTGTTTATCTTGTGATGGCTTTTCACCATTAGGGGTGCATGGGAGTTATGGTTATGAGATAGTGGTCGGTGATGTATAGAGTTGTGTTGACTGCAGGAGTTGTATAGTGTGTGGATTCTCCATACTTGGTATAGTTTCATTCGGGAGCATTCACCATTGTTGCAGAGTTGGATTGTACATTTCGTATAGGCTAGTGGAATGCGTTGATGGTATTCACTGTGTTGGTAGTTTGATTTGTCCACTTTACTTGGGTTTTGAAGTTCTAAGAGTTTGTGTCTTCTGGGTTTCTGACTGTGGCAGTGGTGATTTTCGAGTTTTGTTGAGCTGTAATTGTAAGTTTGATTATGTATTCCTCTTGGTCATATTGCAGAGGATATTGCAGGAGCCTGTGTTAATTGGCAGTAGTATAGTTCATGACTACATTTGGGATCTAGGTGGATTGATTGGTTTATTGTTCAGCCACTGCTTGAGGACAAGCAATATTTGGGAGGGGAGGACTTGTCATGTCCCCTTTTCAAATAATTAAAAATAATAATCTTTGCTAAGGCAGGCAGGCCCAAAAAGGTGAAGTTTTGGAAAAAGGGGATAATCTTTGGAAGCTAATGGACTAATAAATGAAGATTATTATTAAAATATGTTTTATTAACCCGTCTTGGACGTGAGTTAGGGTTATGCCCTCTTTTAAGGGGTTTGGAGGCATTTTGGGCTGATTCCAGAACTTGATTTTTGCTCATTTCTTTGTTGTTCTTCAGAGGCTGCCAAACCTGTGGAGAAGGAGACCCAAGAACGGGAGTTTGCAGGTTTCCAAGAAGGCTAAGGATGGGAGTTTGAAGCCATTTCATGTGCATGCTCATGCAGAGTTTGCCTTTGTGCTGAACAGTGAAGATTTGTGGTTTTTCGAGTGTGTTTTTTGTAAGAGTTTGGTGTTTCCGGTTGAGTATTTCATATCAGTTTGGGTTGCTGCTGTATTTCAGACTTTTAGATGTTAAAATAGAGCTGAATATAAGTATTTGGTCGTGATTATACTTCTGTGATAGATTATTAGTGTTTTTGTGGTGTTTCCGAGCTATTCTATGTTGTTTTCGGGAGCTCGATGAGCATTGTTTTTATCCTCCGTTTGGGAGCTGTTGTGTAAATGTTAGATAAATCTGAAAATGTCATTTTGTAAGTTGTTATGCTGCTGAAATTTCTATAAAAATGTCCACTTTCAGATTTACTAATAATATGTGAAGCTGTGAAGTTTTTGGCACTATTTCCGGCATACCCGATTTGGGGTTTATTGAGAAATTAGTGGATCTTTGAAAGATTGGTTGTTTGATCTCAAAGATGTGATTAGAGGCTTGAAATATCATATAAAATCAGAAAAGGGACATTTCACGGAATAAGGCCAAGGGCAAAGATGGAATCCGTACTGCACAAGAACATTTAATTCTGGCACAGTAGGCAGACTGCTGACGGAGATTCTAGTGGATTGCTGACGGAAATAGGAGTGCGGAGGCATGTTGGAGGAGACTCGACAACGGGTGGAATTGGTGGAAGAAGCATGGGAGGACATTTTGAATTTTTTTTCGTCGAGGGAAGAGAATCTAGACGGAAGAGTATCGACTCACACGGCTCGGGGTGCCGACGGAGCAAGAGCGTAAAGTGAACTCTTCATCCGAGATATACTTCCAGAGGGAACGACTTCAAAAAACCCTTCTTCACCAAGGTTCGCAGTGGTTGAGTCCATCGGTGTGGGATACCAGTCCGCCGGTGTAGTAGTGCAGTCTGCCAGTGTGGGAGACCAGTTTGTCGAAGTGCAGTCCGCCGGTGTGGGAGTGCAGTCCGCCACTGTCACAGGACCGACCAACGCTTGTTTACAGACACCAATCGTAATGGTGCTACCAAAGGAGAAATTGCCGAAGTTTGATGGCGATGGTACGACCAATCCCATCCAGCACTGTAAAACATGTGAAACAATCTAGAGAGAAAATGGCATAACTGATGAAGACGATTGGATGAGACAATTTCCGGCAACCCTACGGGGCGTGGCAATTTACTGGTTTACTAGCAGAGATTCGTAGAGGCTGGACAGTTGGAATAACATTAAAAAAGAGTTTCTGGCCAAATTTCAACTGTTGCAGGACGATAATGAAATTGTAGCAGAGATCTTCAATACCAAGCAAAGAAAGAACGAAACTGTCCACATTTACGCCAGGAAATTAAAAGATCTGATAAACAAAATGGAGAATAAGCCGGCGGATGGACTTCAGAAAAGGTGGTTCGTGGAAGGTCTACGCCCTAACCTGCGGAAGAAAATGAAAATTGTGCTGCCGTTGTCATACATGGAAGCCTATAACAGAGCATTGAATCTCGAAAGTGAGCATAAGACAAAAAAGAAGAAGAAGACTAGTTCCTCTGATTCTGATGACGACGAGCCTTCCGGCGAAAATAGCAATGACGATGAGGGCAGTAGCAAGAAGGTCCGCACCCTACAGAAGGATATGATCTGCATGATGAAGGAATTTAAAAACATGCAGAAGGAGCGAAAAGGCAGTCAGTTGTGGTGCACGGACTGTAAGACCGATGGTCATCCTAAAGAATCGTGTCCAAAGAACCAATTTTACGACATTTGTCAGATCATGGGCCATTCGACAAAGGAATACCCCTTTAACATGGAGAGCAGAGGATCCCCACAGGTACTTTTTATGCAGGAGGCTTCCTCGTCGAGTAGTAGCGGAAACACGAATACTGCCGGTGCTACATTCGGAGGATACAGGAATAATCGGCGTGGATAGAACAATAACAACAACAATAACAATAACAATACGAGCAGAAGCCGGATCCAGTATGATGCAAATGGACGGCCGATTATTTAGTGCCGTGCATGTAACTTGTGGGGGCATTTTGCGCGGGACTGTCCAACGGCGAATACACCTCAACTATTGTGCCGATGTTGCAGACCCGACAATCACAACGACTCAAAGTGTCCAAAATCCGGAGTGAACTTGATCACTGTCGGGGCAGATGAGGAAGAAGTTCTTGCAATTATGCGTCAACAAGCAAAAGAATACTCGGACCCTGTCGAAGAAAAGAGGAAATTTGCGAAAACACGGGCGGAGGTTGGAAAAGTATGCCAAGCAGCAACACCTTCAGACACCACCAGTACTTCAGCGAGGAATTCCGCAGAACAAAACATGGTACGACAAATTTTGCAAACGGAGGTGCAAGTAAAGGTAAATGATTTGCTTCTCACCATGCCTCAACTTCGATCTGCTCTTTCAAATATTACAGGAGAATCAAGTCAAGGGAACGAAAAGTCACCGGGAGAACCAAGTCGAGGGAAGGAAAGGGAAATTGCTGTAGGAGGAGAAGATCAGATGTTGCTGGCGCTAACATCCGGACGACACCCTATAGTCGTCGAGATGGGGATCCTTGGACATGTTCTCACAAACACAATAGTTGACGGAGGGTCTGACATAAACGTATTGCCGGAAGAAACCTGGAGGAAACTTGGATAGCCGACATTGTGGCCTCCGAGATTTCAGCTGCTGATAGCCGATTAACATGGCATTAAACCGCTGGGTATTCTCATGGCACAGCCGGTAACCATTTGTACTCAGCCGTTCCTGATGGATTTCGTGGTGATTCCGTTGAAGAGGAAAGGGTATGACGCCATCCTGGGCCGCGGGTGGCTTATCGAAGCAAGAGCCCAACACGACTGAAAGAAGAACACCTTATCGCTGGAAAGTAAAGGTCGCCAATTTGTCATTGATCTGCATACCGAAATGGTAGGGGAAGAGGCGCTGTCGTCAAATTTTGAGGGAGAGGAGGATGAAGGCAGACAACGGATGGAACAGGATTAGGAGGGCGTCCTCCAATTGGATGGGGGATCAAAGGATGACGACTTGGATTCCGTCAACGGTCTCTACTGTAGACACCTAAATTTGATTACACTATTTTAGTAATCCTATTTAGTTATCTAAAAAGGCATTATTAATTAAATTTCTATTTAATTAATCCTTTGTCATCCCCTAGTTGATTAATTTAATTAATCATCTATAGTCCTAATTGATAAATCAAATAATCTATTATTTATCAATTAAATCCTATTCTTCTATCTAATTCCAAAAATCCCCATTTATTAAATAAATCTATTTGATAAATGAAATCCTCAAATTCAAAAACCCCTAACCTATTTCTAATCCTCCATTTAGCCTAATCCACCCCATCCACCCATACTAAACAAGCTTAGCCACTAACTCACCCACCCTCATTAATGCCATCCACTTGCACATCTCTAACATCCCTAATCTAATCCTAAACCCAAGCCTAATCCACCCCCTAATGTTGTCACATTCCTTAAACAAGTTTAAGACTTTCCTAATCCAAACCAAAGTCTCCCCTCAAAAAAACCCAACCACTAAGTCATGAGTGCTCTTACAAAACATAAAGACTCTTACAAGCCCACTCATGACTCTTACATCCATCTTACACACTCTTCCCTCTTCCACACTCATTCCTCTTACATCCCTCTTACATACTCAACCCCACTCATCATGACTTTAACCAACCCTTAACCCTACCCTCTCACACTCATCCTCCTTGTGACAAGTGTCACCTTCCCATTGGTGCTAAACAAGCACAATCCATGTGCTCCCCTTTGAGTGCATCTTAGCCCTCCTTAAGCCTTCATCCATCCTTGCATCTAAGCCCTCCATCCCTCTACCCCTTAGCCTATAAATTGAATCCCATCCCAAGCCATTTCATCAACAATCTTTGAGCTAAAGTTACCATGCTATTTTGAGAACCAAAGCCATCAACCATACCCTTATAATGCCAAATTGAGAGCTCACAAAGCTACCAATTTGCCATTACCCATCTCCATTGAAGCAGCTTTTGAGCATCTTGAGCATACATCCACAGCAAAAGGACACATCTACAGAATCAAGAAAGCATGGAGTGTTTTCTCTTGTGAGGTTTTGCACTTCTTATTTTCTTTCTTAGTCTAAGCATATATGTGAATTTAGTTTTTGGTTTGTGAATGTTTACTTCATTTGTTAATGTTCTTTGCATACTGATTCTGGTTCTACATCTACCATTGGCAAATGGAGGACTATGAATTATTTCACAATTGCAATATTTTGTCGATTGAGAACAAATATCCGAAAGAGTTTACGGAAGTAAAGGAGGGGGAGGCATCGTTGGATGTTACACGTGCCCATGCATTCAGTGAAGGGGAGACAATCAAGTATAATGAAGCTACACTACAAACAATGAATTTGGGCGACAAGATAGAGCCGGAGAACATACTAGTCGGAGATAACTGGGATTCAGTACTTAAGGCCGTGGCATTCAAGATATTTCTAGAATACAAGGATGTGTTTACATGGGCATACAAGGACCTTACGGGAGTATTGCCGGAATTGTGTGTGCACCGCATTTCGTTGGTGGAAGGAGCCGTACTTGTACGAAAGCGACCCTATAGGATGAACAAGAACTATGCGGCATGGGTTACGGAGGAAATCAACTAGATGTTGGAAATTGGCATTATCTTCAAGGTACAGACTAGTGAATGGGTGTCGCCGATAGTCATTTCATTGAAGAAGGATACAACTCAGATGCGGATATGCGTCCATTTCAGATGCTTGAATGCAATGACGATCAAGGATCCTTTTTCGATTCCATTCACAGGCAACATTCTGGAGGAGGTCGTGGGACATGAAATCTACTCCTTTATGGATGGGTTGTTCGGATACAATCAGATCTCTATAGCGGAAGAGGATAAGTTGAAGACAACGTTTGTCATCGAAGATGGGGTCTACGCGTACAACCGGATGCCATTTGGGTTGTGTAACGTGCCGGCCACATTCTAGCGGATTATACTGCATATCTTCGACATGATGTCTGTGGGACACTTCAAAGCCTTCTTGGATGATTGGTCAATATTTAGCACGGAGGACGGACACCTGGCAGCACTTGGTGAATGCATGGAGAGATGTCGCAAAGCTCGGCTAGCGTTGAATCCCAAGAAGTGCAGATTCATGGTTCTGCACGGAAGACTGCTCGGACACATTGTTTGTAAGGAAAGGTTAAAGACGGATTCTGGCAAGGTGAGAGTCATTCTTGAGATGTAGCCATCTACTAATGTGACGGAGGTAAAATCTTTTCTCGGGCATATGGGTTATTACAGAAGATTTATTAAAAATTTTGCCAAGGTGTCCCACCAGTTGGATAAGTTAACCTGCAAGGAAGAATCATTTAGATGGGATAAAGAGAAGGACGAGGTATTTGAAGGGCTAAAGGTACGACATGCTACGACACCCATTCTGGCATATCCAGACTGGAATAAAGAGTTTCATGTTCATGTGGATGCCTCCAACTATGCGATTGATGCGACCCTAGCATAGACTGGTAATCACGGACTGGATCACCCAATATACTTTGCCAGCGAGTTGTTATCGAAGGCCGAGCAGAACTACAACACGACTGAAAGAGAAGCATTCAGAATGGTCTATGCTATGCAAAAATTCCGTCATTATTTGCTTGCTACACCGTTTGTGTTCTATGTTGATCACAAGGCCCTGTTGTACATGATTAATAAACCTGTCATCTAAGGGAGGATCAGCAGATGGCTACTCTTGTTGTAGGAATTTACCTTCAAAATCATTGTCTGGCCAGGAAAGAAACATGTCAGTGCCGACCACCTGTCGCGGACCAAAATAGGGGAACCAGCGGAGGGTGTGAATGACGAATTCCCTAATGCGCAGCTGTTTCAAATTAGGGTTTTGCCGGAATGGTACAGGAGTATTGGCGAGTACCTGTCAACAGGATAGTTTCCCACTGGGATGTCACCAAATGATAGGCGCCAGTTGATAATCAAGAGTCGCACGTTTCAATTGATCAATGGATTGCTTTACAAAATGGGGCTGAATCATATTCTTCGGCGGTGTGTGTTGGAAGAGGAGATACCGTAGGTGTTAAAAGAAGCACATGAGGGTCCCGCGAGGGGACACATGGGGCCCAACACCACTGCACGGAAGATATTGCTCTTAGGTCTTTGGTGGCCGACGGTGTACAATGACGTGCGAGAATGGGTTGTTGGATGTGATACTTGCCAACGGGCGGGGAAGCCGCTGAAGAGAGATTTCATGCCACTTCACCCCTCACATGCGCAAGAACTTTTTGAGCGATGGGGATTAGATTTCATTGGACCACTGAGGGTGAGCAAGACTCGACGGTGCCGATACATCATTGTTGCAACGGAGTACCTGACCAAGTGGGTGGAGGCACGTGCATTACCAGATAACTCGGCCGTCAGCACTACGAAATTTATTTTATGAATAGATCATTACCAGGTATGGAGTCCTTTTACAATCAACAAGTGATAGGGGAGGTCATTTTGTTAATCATGTCATCCGCTTGCTCACCACCCCGTTCAAGATTTATCATTGTCAAGTCCGTATTATCCAAGAGCAAACGGACAGGCCGAGGCTACCAATAAAATTCTAGTATCCATCATCTACAAATCCTGCGCGGTAGAAGGTGCTGATTGGGAGGAAAACTTACCCGCGGCCCTGTGGGCTTACTGCATGGCGTACAAGGTGACGACAGGGCTCACACCATTCCAGTTAATGTTTGGACAGGAAGCGGTAGTCCTAGCGGAATTCATGATCCCGAGTTTGCGAATAGCGTTGGAAAACAAGCTCGATGATGACGGAAGCTTACAAGAGCAGTTAAACAATCTGAATAAGCTGGAGGAGAAGCGATTGCTAGCATAGTGGGCGACAGAAGTGGCACAAAACAGACGCAAGGTCTGGCATGATAAGCATCTGAAACGTAGCAGATTCTAGCCGAGATAGTTAGTATTGAAGTATGATGGTCGCAATGAAATCAAGCCGGGAAAATTTAAGGTGCGGTGGGTTGGACCATACTAGATCCGAGAGGTTGGCGACAATGGAGCGATCAAACTATCGACGTTGGACGGACAGGAGGTGCCTCAGTCAGTTAGCTGATCTAAATTGAAAATATACTGCGCAAGAAGGGTGTCGTCATCGCCCAATGCTCACATGAATTCTTCGTCGTCATCATTCAAGGACTGTGAGGCGGCGATGCCGAATGGGGGTACCTCTGCAATTTAATTTTTGAAAATAATAATAATAATAATAAGAATTTAAAAATAAAAAAAATAAAAAAGAAAAGGAACCAAAAAAAAAAAAAATTTAAAAAAATAAAAAAGAGGGCCGTGAAAGGCTTTTCCCCGCGGTGTCTTATTCTCCCACGAAGTCTTCCCTTCCCGTGGAATTGTCTTGCGGTTCTCCCTCTCTTTAGCGGAGCTTTTTCCAATTCTCGATGGGCTCTTTACTTCCTGCGGGGTCTTCCCTTTCCGCGGATCTTCTTTTCTTCTCCGAGCTTTATTTTTCGCGGCGTTTGGGATTTAAAAAACTTGCGGACTTTGTTTTTGGTCCTCAGTCTGCTCGCGCGGGCTCTCAACGTTCCAGCTTGCGAACTTATTAATACACGAGCAGTGAACTTCCGCAGTATTACCATTTCTTCTACGCCTATTCACGCCCCTCCGCGTTTCGCATTTGCTACAGGCTTAACAAAACGAATTCGGATAGCAAAAGGCTAGACATGAGAGCCGGCTAAGAACGACAGTGGCAGGTCAGATGTGACCGAAACTGAAAGATGTGTCCCCGCAGATGTATTGTTAACCAGGCGATCCATGGTCTCGAATAGGAGGAAGGTCGATAAATGGTGTAGGTCTAGGCGCAGCCTTATTAAAACAAATTTCCAGTGCTCGGCATTGAAGGGGATGGGTTTGGAGGAGACATTCTTCTGACCTTTCCACTGGCAGTTTTTTCCTTTCTGCGGTTGTTCCTGAATAACATCAGAGTGGTTAAGATTTCTTCCGCCCTTTGATTTCCCTCCGGAAAAGTGTTCGCATGTTCTTTTGACTCTTCCATGGGGTGAGACCTTCTGTAACGGACAGAGGAAACTTCCATAACGACAAAGAAGCTGTTCTTGCATGGAATTAGCTGGCAAACGAAAGCAGTGGAAGAATCAGTTGGCGGCAAATATGGAAAAGAATGCAAGGGTTTTGGCATCAGGGATCCAAGTTGCAGGGCCCTCGGGGTCTAGTAGCAAGAAACAGAAGGTCAGGGAGGAACTCACTTATCTCACCGTTCAGTTTGAGGGCCTTAATGGCAGCGAATGTCGAAGGTGGTGGCAGGAGACCCCAGACGTAGACCAGATTAAGCAAATTTTGATACGGGCACAGGTGCATTGGGCCATCCAGCTTCCAATCTTCTCCATTCGGTTATTCGACTTAGTTTTGCACACTATGATCAAGACATATAGCCGGCACAGCAGAACAAGTACATTTACGTACAAAAAGCATCAGATGATGGTTTCCGTTAAACCAAGGGATTTCACTAGAGTTTTTGGCATCCCTGGTCTCGGTGGTAAGAAGGTAGAAATTAAGAACTGCAAGCTCTCTCAGTAAAGGAAGGAACATTGGATACGGCTAGTGGGCCGCAACCTTTCACCTGAGGAGATGGATTCAGTGGTGGTTAAGGGGTCGCAATGCAAGGGGCTCCGCAGAGATTTCATTTGGGAAGGTCACTGGCGGTGCATCATGGACGTCATCAAGAGCAGCTTGACAGGTGCCACTCGAGGTTTAGATATAGCATTGCCGCAAATTGTATTCATGAATGGTATCATTCAGGGTATGGTGTACAATTAGGCTTCGGTCCTCGCCGACAGGATGGAGGAATTCATGACACTTCAGCATCGCACATTCTTTATGCCATATCATTCGATTGCCTTGTTCTTGGAGGTAGCGGTTAATCAGATACCCATGGATGATTTTGAAGCGCCACCTCAGGGGAAGTTGGCACAAGGAGAGCCTTCGGTATTTTATTGGAGGCATCTAGACACAGCGGAACAGCCGCAGGACAGAAAAAATTGTTTTTGGATTTGCAAGCGGCACATAGGGACACTGACAGCGGACAGGAGGAAACTTCGGAAAGCAACGGAGCGGGGTATGAAGAGGATAGTACTTCGGCAGATATTGGCAGTGGAGATAGTCAACCCACATTTTTTTACCTCTCCTCAGCTGTCAACTTTGGCGCACTTGACTACCTCTGCAGTAGTCATTCCGTCGTTTGGCCAACGCCATGCTCTTGTCGTCATGACTTCGCCAGAGGTGAAAGATGTCCCACGGGCACTGACGGAGATGGTCGCATAGACAACGACAAAAGTTCTACCACAGACGTTGACAGATGTTGTCCCGCAGATCAATATAGAGCCGATGACTGTAGCGGAGGTGATTCCAGTTGTATTAGCAGAGAAAGTTTCACAAGCAAATGATGCTACATAGAGAGCATAGTTGTCAGTGCCAGAGACTGAGCCTCAGGTTAGTCTGGATGTGATTGACTGCGATGCAGTCGTGACTATTGCATCATCCCTCTTAGCAGGGGCTGAGCCAGCCGAGCTAGTATAGCAGCAAGAGGAGACCATGCAGCCTACGCAGGCAGAGCGACCGGAGGTGATAGATAGAGCAAGTATATTTTTGAGGCAGTAGTTTTGACTCACCCCTGCCCAGTTGGGTCCGTCCATTCAGTCTCCTAGGCGTTCAGGAACATCACCAGCAGTACCAAAGCCTTAGGTTTAGGAGGAGGGAATGCCACATGCCGTGGTTGCGCCGACAGTAGAGGAGGCGACACCGGATGTGGGCATGGCTCCCGCTAATGAGGAGGAGAACAGTGATGCAGAATGGTCATTGGAGGACTTCGCCAAGGAGGATTACGGGTCGGATGAGGACAAGTGTCGAGATTACCTTAGGACTATGAAGTCTGCGTTGAAGAAGGGACACAATGTGGCAATTTAGGCCCTGACTTGGCGGAGGGAGTGGCATTTGATTAGGGCATATATCCGTGGGATCTGTCCTCGACGATTTCAAACTTGTTTTGTAGACAGGGGTTGGCCGGCGGTGGAGACAACTGAGATGTTGGTAGATTGGGTTATTGAGCCAGAGTTGGGACCCAGTGACACCCCTATGATGAAGCTGGCACATTAGATTGTGGGATTGTACAAGGATGTTTACTATGGTCGTCGACGTATGGAGGCAAATAGGGTTGCAGCAGAGAGATCATTAGCAGCTGAGAGTGAGGCTAGACAGAAGCTAGCCCCCGACTTGGCCGACCAGCAGGCAGCATGGGCCGCAGAGCGAGCGGTACTATTGGCAGATATGGCAGCAGCAGTGCAGGAGAGGGACGTGGCTAGGCAAGGTACAAAGGTGGCAGTCCGAGATAAGGATGCGGCTGAGCACAAGATGCAGTTAGCTAGGAGGCAGGCTGTGGATGCGACGCTTCTAAAGGAGGCCGTCGAGGTTAATTCCTAGATTCAGACAGATCTCCGCATCAGGACATAGCAAGTGTGTGAGTTATGTTGCCAGCAACACTCTTCTGGGACGCCCCCTTCTCTCTAGTATTTCTTTTGTTGTCTGTAAGTTGTCTCCTAATTTTGTTAGTTGTCAGGAGACGACTTTTCTTTTTGGGGGGATGGTGTCAGCCAACTGGATGATCCCAACGGTGTTTCTGTAGCTGACGGATTGACTATCGTCGGTGTTTTGTATTTTGTAGCCGACGGGTAAATAGTTTGTAGCAGACATAATGATTGTGGCCGACGGACTCCTTCAGGAAGGTTCGGCAGATAGTATTTATATCTCATCTGGGATCATTGTAAATCATCTTTTATCACGGACATTATGAAGTGTAATGTATGTCTGGCATATGCGAATATAATTCTGCTATTCTTTTCCATTGTCTGTATGCGTTGATTTCTTTACCAGTACGGTAAACATTATTCTAGTATTTGTTGAAAATTATGCATGAAATTATCTGTGATTATTTCTGAAATTTATTGACAAAGATATTTTCTAGAATATCTGGCCAGAACATTACACATGTCACATGACAACAGACAATCCACATGGCAACAATCTCTCCTTCCAAAGATGCCGATAAGGTGATTAAACACTATTCCACAATGGTTTTTGAATGGCAATGATGACACATGAATCATTATGTTCATATGATAGATTGTATGACAATGTCCTCCGTGTCTGGACAGTCAAGCAACTAGTAGGATAGTTAGCTAGGCTATACAGTCTTGAGAATGGCTTCTGTATCTTGGCATCAAGGTCGTACAATGACATTGTCCCTCATATGGTGTTAATTGTAACGCTTTGACTTGGTCAATATTTTCCATTAGGTTCAATACGGATAATGACGATGTATGATGGATAAATTCCCACTTCAAAGATGCAAGACAAAATAATAATATTAATAACACTTCAGATTACTTCAAATTTGATCTATACAACAATTTTGGACGAAAGGCAGAATAGGGTGAGGAGTTAGTCCCACCAAAATGCAAATTGCAAGTAGAGGGGATCCCTTACCTCCGAAATGGAAGACAAATTGAACTCCAGTAGGAATCTACACACACAAATAAAATATACCATATTCGCATCCCTACAACAATAACTAACCCAACCTTATATATGGCTCTTGGAAACTTCCCAAAGGATTACAAATGTGCCGACATGGCCAAAACATTACCAACAATGTTAGCAATGGTGTATGCACCTCTCCTTTTCAAAGCTTTCCTTGTTGTGGTTCCATTGTTGCTTGATTGCTATCTTCCCCAAATCTCAACCCCGATATTGTCTCATTACAAAATCCATAAATCGTGGAAGCAACGATTATGCTTTTATACTCTGGCGTACTTGTGATTTATTTGCCCAATCTGCCACTCCCACAAGTTGATAACTTTCGATTGAGCTTCGAGGCTTTGGGAAGTGAGCGCTTATTCGACAATGATGTTACTTTTGGATTAATAAAATGATCTTGGCGTAATCTCTCAAATGAGATAGTTTTTCTTGAAGTTGGTGAAAATAAGTCTTTTCATGAGGTGGGGAAGTGCAACATTTAAATCTCACATGCACTACCCTCATTAATAAACTAATTGAAGCTATGATAAGTAAGGTAAGTATTCATTTCTCGTCAACCTTATTCTTTGACCACCAACTTGCAAGCTATGCCACCTGCAATTTGTCTTGTGCAAAGATCGGAATTCCTCTCCTAGAAGGATATAATAATGAAGAGCCCCAACTGGTGTTCTAGCTTGAGTTTATAGAGGCCATTATGGAATACTTTAACATAATTTCATAGTTACACCACCTTGGGGGACGGGGGGACGGCGAAACGGGGGGACAAGTTTCCGGGACGGGGGGACAGAGGGGCCTTAATTTGGGGACGGCGGGGGGACGGTGGGGGGACGGCGGCAGGGGACAAGAGGGGTGTATATATCTATGCATATGGTATTTAAAAATGTTAGTTATGAAAATATGTATTGCAATATAGGATGTAAAGATGTAAAAGAGTGAATACTTGAAACATTGCATTGAATTGGAACATCGAACATTAAACATAAATAGTTGAATTTGCAAATAGTGAATAGCAGGATGTCCCCCATCCTCGGTGGAGGTGGTGGAATCTAGTGGCACCGCTGGGGACGGGGAGACGGAGTCCCCAAGTCTCCGGTGCGTTGAAGTCTCCGAGACGTCGGGCAAAAAGGGGGGGGACGCGTCCCCGTGTTACTATGCATAATTTCCAGTATGTTCACTATCGCCTAGGATTTAAGAACTAGTCATGCCTAATATGAAAGTGATGTCTTCGAGCTGGAAAGAGAAAGAGACCGTGCAAAGTTCGGTTTTATCTTGGCTGAAGTAGAAGAAGAAAGAGTCATCAACTTCATGGCCGACCTCCTTAGCTTACTGCATTGCGGATGTGGAAGATGAAGACAAGGAAAATGAGGAAGTGGAGCCAAACGAAGTCTGAAGCTGATAGTTTTCTTGATAATGGAAACTGAACCGTTTCTAGTTTTTGTTTGTAACAGTCGCCGTAGGAATAGGAGTTAGTATTATATAAGGTAGATCTTTTGTAAATAGTAAGAAGTTGGGCAGGGGGAGAGGAAATTGAATTATCAGAAAGAAAGCATAATTTTGCGCTAGTATTTGTTATGTAAATGACTGTCTCCTTTTCTACTTTTCATATGACTACGTATCAAAATTTCATGTTGTTGCCTTTTGGGCCTCTATTTCTATGTGTTTCGTGAAATACTTCCTGATAACTTTTCAATGGTGTGCGTTATCTTATCTTTGAATAACAACTGGGCATTGCAAAGTTTATTTCCCCTATTTGCACCATGAAATGCTTTATATGAATGAACTTGGTTTCATTTGTATTGATTACTCACTTCAGTAGTAGTGTGGTTTGTTTACTTTACATGCATGATCATTTATTACTTTGTTTTTTGGTTAAAAGCACACAGATCTTATATTCCTTGCATAGCATACATGAAGGACTTGTACCTCAAAAATCAGAGATGGGTTTTGTTGTAGTTTGGCTTCCCATTTATCTGTTGTAAGCATTTGATTACACTTCCTCAGGCTTGTGGAGTCATTTATTTGTTTAAATTTGAATTAAGAAAATGTTCTCCAACATAAAATAAAAAAGGGTATGAGAGATAATACTATTAATTTTTGCGGTTGTACACATAATTATTAAATTAAACTAAATTATTTAATAATCTCCACAACTACAACTTTACTTTGATAAGCTTCACTATTGTTGTTTTGGAAGAATCCTATACTCCATTTTCTACAATACAAACACCTCTATTGACTTATCCCTTGTTAGTAATAGGATCTTAAACTCTATAAGCCTTTGAATGTTCATCATAACCAACAAGCATATAGAAAGATTCACAATCTAAGTCTTACCTTTTTTTTAAGGTTAATGAACATAACCAATGAAACCAAAAATCCTCAATTGTTGAAGATTGGGCTTCCTACTAGTCCAAGCCTATTTAGGAATCATATCATTTTAAGATTTAGTAGGGGTTATATTGATAAGTTGCATGCACATTTCTAGCATGCAACAGATATTTAGCCATTTCAACACTAGTTCTAGGTTCCTTTACACCATTTTTTGAGGTATATAGAGGGAACGCTAAGCTCATGTCTAGTTCCAAATGATTTCAAATAACCATTAAAATCCCATTTTACATATTCCTTTCCATTATTGGTTCTAGGAGTCACATTAACTCTCACCAAACTTATGAAATTCAGAAACTATATCAAGAACTTGATCTTTACTATGAAGAAAATATATCTAAGATCTTGCAAAATCATAAACAAAGGTAAGAACATACCTTGATACTTGATGGATGTTTTCTCTATGGGTCTCAAAGTTCACTATGAACAAAGTGCAACTTGTGAGTTGCCCTCCATACTTGAGCATGTGGAAAGGGCTCCCTATGCATCTTGCTGCTCATATATTTTGTGCATACAACCAATGAAGGAAAAGTGCTAAGCAAACCATCTACTATTTTAGACTTTTGCATCAATGGAATATTGTTAGAATTGATATGGCCAACTCTTTATTCCAAGTATGAAAATCAATGGTAGTAAGCAAGGAATATTTTGATTGAGAAAATTTGTAAAACTTGAAAAAATGGTCATGATCCACCTTAACATTAGCAATAAATATAATTTTCTTAGGATCAGTGATATAACATATATCCTTATAGAATTCAATTTTATAATCTTGACATATCTGAGAAAGTGAAAGCAAGTTGGTTCTCAACTTAGGAACATGCAATACATCATGCAGTTTACCTTTAGGCACACTAACATCGCTAATAACTTTCACTTGACAACTACAATTATTTGCAACTTGAAAAAGAATATTATAAGTACCAAATTGCATAGAATCGAAAGCCACTCTATGAGAAGTAACATTTTGAGAAGAACCCACATCAATTACCCTTTCAAGTAGTTTGGAAACATAGAAAGTACAAGAAAATCCTTGTCCAGATATATTACTGTTGTTACTAGATGTTTTTGGATTAAATTTATCTTGCAGATTATTTTTATTTTGATGCATTGGCTCTTTGTTATTTTGCTTTCTAGAACTTGGAATATTCCAATGATCATGCTTACCACAGGAAGAGCAATGAGTCCTTGTAGAATTATTCTATTTAGGATCATTACTACTATTATTATAGTTTTAAGAATTAGAATGATTTTCACATTTGTTATTATAGGAACTAGAGTTTTGACTATGATTTCGAGGAATGAAAGCATGTCCACTACTTTTAAGAGTACCAAATTGAATTAATTTTGCTTCTTCTTGACATGATAAATTACAAAATATATCATGTGTATGTTGCCTAGTCAAAGAAGGAATAAGAAGTAAAGCATGAATAGTTGTAATGATTTGTTGAAATCATACTTGCACTTATTGCTATAAAACATTCATGGCTCTAAAACACGACTTTATTGCTGATAAGTGCATTATTTCTGGCTGTGGTTGCCTAATAAGGACTGCTGACAAAAACACGCTTTTATCTTTCATTTGGTGAGTTATAAAGTGCTCTTTGGGGAGAAAAAAGGTTCCAAGGTTTTAAAAGGTGGTTTGTAGTGATCAAAAGGGCCTTGTACAGACCTCCAAAGTGCCACTTTAGGGTTTAAAATTAACTCGTCTGCCCAAAATGGCATCCATCTTAAGAATCCAATTTATTAAATATTTCAAAATTTTCATCTAACACCCTACGCATGCATGGAAGTCACTTTATTAAGTAATATTAAATATTTAATTTAAATTTAAAGCTATTTAAATTAATTCCTTTGGACCACATTACTTGCTAAAACAACATCACCAAAAGCAGTTACCCAAATTCACACTCTAGAAAAGGTTAGTATGCGTATCTCAACTAACTGAGCTTAATGCAACACATCATCCTCAAACTAGCTAGATCGAGCTGTTGCTTGGAATCCCATAATCGTAACTCATAGTCTGTGGATAACCACTGAACAGGCTAATTATTACAAAGCAGAAAGTGCTTAGGAAGGGGACATTAGACACCAAGCTTTTATAGGCAACCATTTACTATATGAACTCAACAACATATAGAAAAAAAAAGATTTCAGCATTAAAGTTTTGTATGGGTGTAACAGGCTGATGTATTGATGGGCTAAGGATCAATATGCTTAGAGACAATTGCTATCTACCATTATCAATTAAAGCTAGTTGCCTTCTTTGTTATAAGACATCATGGAGAAGAATAATGACTTTTTTGTAAACTATTATAATTTATATGTGAATCGTACTTATGCTACCTATTAATTACTCTAAAACTAATGTGTTAGAACTAAAAGCAATTCATGTAAGCGATATCACTGCTTAAACTACAATCAATATAAAATTATATTGTAAACACATTTCTACTTTTTACACTTTTGTGACAGTTTCTGCAAATATTCACCAGGACTTTTGCACCATTCTAAAGTTTTAACACTCAAATTTGTGTTTGTTAGTCAGTTTGATTTATATTCATGCAAAATGATATTGTTTTAAACATTTTTCTCTGTAGCATAAGGGAACCAGACAGAGCAACCATTCACGAAGCAATGGAGCAACAAACGATAAGTGTGGCTAAGGTATTAGGTTATCTTCAATATTCACTTTCATGGCATAAATGCAACCAAAATTAGTTTTATTTTATATTTATTTGTTTTTCTGAAATAGTTGCTATTGCTGGTGTTTGGCTAAAGTCTAAATGCAAGATTGCTCCAATTTCTTTTTCTTCTTCACAATCATTATATTTCAAATGAGCTAAAGTCTGAGACATAAACGAGAGCAATCAGGATGGCCTAAAACATGATGAATAGATCCCTGTTCTCATATAACCTTTTCGATATTAGTAGAAGATTCAGTTGGCATATGTATAAGTTTATATATCTAAAATAACTCATTATCACAACTGCTCAAATTAAAGGGGTCAGTTTCCAGCCGATCAGAAACTTTTTCTCTTGCTTGTGTCATTGATAAAACATTTTTGTAAATCGGCTTTCTTCAATTTTTAGATGTCTAATACATAGTTCGGCTAAAGCTGTTGCTATGAGCTCCTCGACTTTTTTAGTTGTGATGAATATTTTTTATGGTATATTATAGATTGAGAGGTGTTCTTGATACTTATTTAAAATGATGTGGTATGTGTCATAGTTGGAAAGCTTGAACTTGCTTGTACTCGGGCTATGAGTCGGAAAAAAAGTGGGACTCAACACAAGTAAAAACTATAGTCAATACAAAAAAAGTAATGCATTTAGAGAACATAAGAGCCATAATTGAAACATTACACATCATATGATGTCCAAACTCTCAGTGTTTGAAATTTCATCATTCATACTTGTAGTTTTGAACTTTAAAATGTGCAACACCAACATTAGTTTATAAATGTTTACAAAATCACCTAGATATCTTTTGGCGCTCTGATGTTGTTTCCTCACGTTTTTAAAACAGTACAGACCTGTTTTGAGCAAAAACAAAAGCATAAATGTAAAAAATGATTTTTTAATGTTTTAAACTTAGCTTGGCTTTCCCAGCAAATTGCAAAAGTCTTATTCAAGGATCCCCAAGTCCATGTCCGAGTCCTTCAAAAAATTCCCGAGTCCAATCCACTGACTCTACCAAAATTGACTTGCAAGACTGTGGCGAGTCGGCTGTTAGCAGATTTTTGCTATGGCCCAAGCAGGTAGAGTCAATTACCAATTTTCAACCATTTTCTAACTCCCCTATATTGCATTAATATGTCTGAATGAATTTACTTAAAGAAATTACACAATACCAAGTCATTGCATCAAAAGATGTATGAAATACATATTACAAAGTAATTGGTAAAATACTTGCTTGATATTAATAGAGACCAAAAGGCCAATATATACAAAAGATTAAAAACGATGCTTCTTTAGGAAACGATCGTAAAAAATAGAAACAATCTATTCTAGCTAAAAGAAAGCTAATTGATAACTACAAACTAACTAATATTAAAAATGTTCTAATATTTACAATAGATTACAAATAGATAACCATTAACTAATAATAGAAGGTATTTATTATCATAATACCCTCCCTTATTGGTTAATCTATCCAGAGCATAGAGTTGTCGAAAAACGTTAAAGGTAGATTTTGTTTGCTTAAAGTGCTCTACACTGTTCGTTGTGGGATGCGAACCAGATTGCCTAGATAGGGTAGCTAAGCACTTCCAATATTCAACCTTTCGGTGCCCATACTTGTGGCAATAGTTGCATTGAATGTTCTTTTTCTTGGAGCCTTTTGAAGCTCGAGCTGAGGACCTCTGCTGAGAGGATTGCGGAGAACTAGAACCACCTTATCTTTGTTGTGATATTCAAAGATGGTGAGCATCCGCTATTTCCATGTGCCATAATAGTGACCGTTGAACTTTTGATTTTCCTTGAGCAAATTATTAAAAAAAAGATGCCATAGCACGTTTTTCAGTAAAAAACATGAAAATCTGTGAAGGCACATACTTCGGGCAAAAAACATAAGACCCAAAAAAAATGAAAAGGTACCCAAAAGAGAGCTCACAAAACCTGAAAAGAATATGTTGTCGATTTTAGGACTTGCTAGTGCAAAAATCTAAGTAGGAAAATTGAGGCACTCGGAAACAATAGATGTCAACTCAGTTGAGCTCTCAAAAAACCCACCAGAATGTGATTTTTAAAAATCAAGTATAGAAAATTAGGGTTTTGAAAAACACGGCTCTGTTGCTGCAAAAAAACAACAAAATAGCAGAAATGTGCAGAAAAAACAGATGACAAATGTAAAAAAATGATTGTAAGAAGCAGAGAAAAGTAGATGTACGGAGGGTAATTGTTCATTGCTTGTATGATTGGTTCTAGGTTGCCTTGTCGTGCTGTTGTCTAAGTTGCTTGTCCTTCCTAGCTCCTTATTGCTCGATGTTCCTACATTGGTCATAAGCAGTGTGTTAGAGAAACACTTTGAGCAATGACTAGTTACAACCTCACATGATCATTCAATTGTGCATGTACAAATTAGTCTCAATGTTCATTAAAGAAGAATGTCATTTGAATCCATCATGTACTCTTGAAACAGGTATCTATTTTGAAATTTATTTGCTTGACGTGTAGTTACAAATGTCCATCCTATAACACATGGAGTAAAATGTGGCTCCCACAAGGGTTGAGTCCAACATGCTACAAGATAGCAAAAAAGTTATAACGGGATAAGTACATGAAGTTGATATAGTTATAATAGAATCCTATGACACAATATTGATGTGGAGCACTGAGTTTTAAGTATTGATCAAGAGCAATAAGAAATAAATGGAAATAGATGTGGCATCCCAAGCAAGTCAGTGTTGTTACTAAAGAAAGTCATCATGGTCTAGATCAAAGCAATGTTCTTTTGAATAATATATTTCATGATAGAGATATGATACAGACATAAAGAAGTGATGTCTCTTGAGTATAAATTAGCATTGTAATATGTATGCTCGGATAGAATTTTTGGTGCCAATGAGCAATGTTGCTATGTTTCTTTGTTTTTTTTATAGAATTAAGTTTCAGAATACATTAAAAGTGCAGGAGAAATGCTAACAACACAACTTCAGCATTATTTATAATTTTAAATGGAAAGGAAATACAATTAACATAAATCGAATTCCACCATTAATTAAGTAGAGAAACCTGATTTTCTCCTTAGCTTAATTCTTTGTGCTTGTCAGCTGAAAGGGAACCTGAACTATGAGTCAAAGACAACTCCTCAACTCAACACCACCATGGTTATCCATAACGCAGGCTAGAGACACTATCAAATAGTTTGGAGTTGATGCAGATTGCTCCCAATGCAAATTGCGGCTAGGTAAGGAATGTCATCTAGCTATAAACAAATCGCCAGTTGCAAATTCAGAGTGATGTCTACATACAATTCCGCCCCAGCACAAATATGACTCCAACAAACTAATTAAACCCATAGCCTTGACGTCAAGCTGATGGTAATCTCAAACATAAATCCCAACAATGAATGACAATCACCAATTCTTCAAAACATTTAACAAATCGATTGCTAGTTTGAAGCACATTACAATCGATTTTCTTCAGAATATCAATCTCCGTAGACATAATGAGTACGGTTGGAGAATTTCGACAATTGTTTACTTCAGCACATTTACCAATGATGAATCTTAGAAATTCTTCAAAATCCTCAGGCAACGAAAAGAGCAAAAAATATATTATATTCAAGATGTCTCTCTTCTCACAACAAACCATATTTATAATGCCAACTGAGCCATTCAGCTTCACCGACACACTTTTCACTTAAAAAGCAACTTTATAATATAAAGTCCAATAATTATTAGACGTGTATTAAATATTCATTGCAGCCAACATGCTCTCCACTAAATATGACTTCAATTAAGAAGACCCAAAGAGACCAAATATTCAAAGCTAGATGATCATCCTGTTCGAACTGCTCAATCCAAAAATAGCAACTGGCCATGAGAGACTTACTGAAAATAGTAAGTCCTAAAATAGCACTCTCCCGACAAGGATATCCAAATCCAAACATCAGTCCACGAGGGTCGTGATGATGAGTTGGCAAAACCACGCTCCAAAGACCTACCAAGTCGGAGACATTACAGTCCTCCCTCCCCAAGATTGCTTGTCCTCAAGCAATCACAATCTAGCTTGCTGTAGAATATCCTCAGGCTCCCAGGTAGCATCCTCATCTGGTAGATTCTACCACTTGACCAAAAACTCATGAATGGTCCTCCATTGCAATTGCCTCTCTCTAGTATCAAGAATTGCCTCCAGAATCAACTCTAATTTTCCTTCATCATCCAATGGAGGCAATATAGGAGATGGTATCACATGACGACCCAAAGCCCCCTTGATATGTGAAACATGAAGTACATTGTGAACCTTTCCCAAACCATTAAATTGATGCACAAATAAATATTTTGTATGTTTGGATGACTTTCTAATTTTTAATAAGATATATTCCACTATAAAGAGTGAAGCTGGCTACAAATCTGCACTTCTTATCATTTTGCAATTCTTTCAACATTCTCCATTTTTGTATGTATTATTCCTTTGTAAATATAAATCAATTACTCCAAGTAATTTAAAATGGACAAAATAGATAATCAAACTAAAATTGAAGATATACTTTGCACTATGTTTTTGACAAACATTTATTAGAATAACAATTAATTTATTGACACTTGATTTTAATTTGCTGAACATTGGCCGACATCACCACATGAAAATATAACCGGCCGGGGGTATGTTCCCTCGATCCATTGAAACTCAATAGCCCTTGTATGAATAGTTAGTTAGCATAGAAAAATGCCTCTAGAATAATGGGACCCCTATAGAATAATGGGCCCTCTAGAAGAATGGGCATATTCTTCCGATCTTTAGGTGCTGCATCCGCTGATGCAAGTCCAACGAACTGCTCCTTCCGAGTAAGATATTGATCTTCGGCTGGACTGGATAATTTGATCGATCAAAGATTCAATCGATATATGCATTCCTCGGAAAAGGAACCCTTCAATGTGCCAATTCGATCCCCAATATGCAAGGTACAATTGATGAAACCGGTTACACTATGTAAATGCAGGTCACCAACTTCAAATCGTAATTCCAAAAATCACGGCGATTCATGCGATTCACACGATTCAACGATTCGATTCAAGCCAAACGATTTTTTGTGAATCAGTGAATTGAATCAGGGATAAAGGGTTTATGAAATAAGTTCCTAATTTCAAGTGTTTTTTTAATTTGCCGATTCGTGGCCGATTCGATTTTGATTCATGGCTGATTCACGATTTGATTCGAGCTTGCCGATTCCGATCCAATTCCGATTCTTGTTTCTTTGCTTCAAACTGGCCCACTAGCAATAGAATTCACTTAGCTAGATGCTACATGTATTTTCAGGCTAGTTGCGGCCCCTCAAATTCCCAAATGTAGCTCACAATCTACCTTGCTATTTTCTTAGGAAGCAATCGTAGATGGCTTAGAGATAGTTGTCTAGTCTAAAGGTGAATGCAAATGAAGTTTGGATGTGCAAAGTGCTCCGCTGGAAGTTGACGACAGTCCTCACACCATATTCGATCACAATTATTGCAATCTCTAGGTGGTGAAAGACTCAAGGAATTCTATCTCAAATCAAAGAACCTCCATCTATTCAATTGTTCAAGATACAATAAGAGACAGTAGGAGAATTTGTACATGTGCTATACCTCAGCAACATATTACAATACTTCTCAGAACAATTCTCAAAAAAATTCTCAGAAACCCTCAGTCGAATAATCAATAAGAAATATATTCTCAAGATTATTATCCTTAGCTATAGTAAATACAACAGGAATGTTGAGCAATTGTATACTTCAGCACAATTACCAAGAACTTTTCAGACTCAACTCTTATACTTCAGCAAGGGCGAGAAAATATTAGAACTCAGAAAAAACCACAAAGGCAACAAAAGCAAATATATGTTAAAGTGTGTCTTTCTCAATGAAATGAGCGCTCATTTATTATCATTCATTGGCCAAAGGTTCCTAAAAAACTCCACTTCTAAAATTGTGGAAGTTTTCCAAAAGAACTCAACACGTTAAACTTTCTAACACACTTCTTAGAAATATTTCTTAAAGTCATTATTATAATAATAATAATTTTATTATAATAATGCAACTTAATAATTAATAAATAAGAGCTCATGCAACTATTAACTTTATTTACTGCAGGTGACGACCAACTGCCAAGCCACCCATTGCACTACCAAGAATAGCAACTACCAAAAATAGTAAGTCCACAACTTAGACTCCCAAAACGCCCTGTCAGCTCACAAGGGTCGCTATGATGAGCTAACTCTGTCAACTGCGTAGACTTGCCAAAAATGGGTACATTATAGTAATGTTCTTTTGAACAATATATTTCATGATAGAGATATGATACAGACACAAAGAAGTGATGTCTATTGAGTATAGATCAGCATTATGGTAGGAAGTATAATCAATACTTCAAAAGAGGATGATTAAAAGATAAATGCTTTGCAAAAGAGCAAGACATTGAGTAGTCACCATAATGGAAATAGTGAAGAGCAATGTCATTAAACAAAGACCATTGTCAAGATGGAGCAACACCATGATATAGCTGGAAAATCAAGATAAAGTGCAGAAATTCAAAACTATCTTCAGGCCAAAACATGCATGAGTAACATGGAAAAGAAGTATTCAAGTGATCTTTGACAACTATGCATCAATAAATAGTGAGAAAACAATGCTCAAATCGAGACAATTAAATTACCATAGTTAGAGTGATGCAGAGTGATTATGGGCTTCTTCAAACTTTAGACAATCTTGTTAAATGTTTCCAAATAATTGTGTTTTCTTTAGTGCTTCAATTGCAACTAAAGGCTCAAATGGACCAAACTAAGGATTCGATCTTCCATGTGACCTAGTAGGGTTCCAAGGACTATAACTATTCCAAACTCATCAATGGAAACTATTCACAAAGTTTCAATTGCCCATTTCATTGGCAATCTTCACTTGCTGTCCTACTAGGCCTAGAGGGCAATCAAGCCTCCAGAACGAATTTTTAATCCTTTTCTTAAAACTTTTCCTAATTACTTTAAAAACAATTTACATATTAGAGCACCCATTTGGATAGTCTAAAACATACCAAAAATTTACTATGACTAGTTCTGGACCAATCTGCCCAACCAGTCAACTGTGATTGTTTTTAGGCCAAAGTAAGGTCATTTTTACGAAGGAAGCATGGCAAATATCTGTCACCCAACCTCTCAAACTTTTATAAAAGGTTAATTTGACTCCAATTAGAAGAATAACCTACCAATTTGGACCTACAGGCTTCCTATACGCAAAAGCCCTAAATTATCCCACAAAACCCTAAAAAATGTAGGGGTTTCTCAATGTTGCCCTTCCAAGCAATATTTCAACCAACCAATTGTGGAGTCACCTTCCGCTTGACATATGGAAACACATTTCAACATAAAACATAGCTCTCCTTTTGCTGGAACTCCTATTGCAATACCCATACACCAAATTTAGTGTACCTTCAAACATCCATACCTATGGTGATCAACAATTTCATTATACTTTTTGGCAAAACCTTGTTAGTCTCATATGGTACATGTTAAATCACAACCATTCCATGAGAAATAGATAAAAAAACATTCATGGAATGGCCATTAAGCCACAATTGTTGTCAAACTGTTAAGTGAATACAAGGAACCTTCACACTGTCAACAACCTTTTGAAATGCCAGTACATTATTACCTTATATCGTTCATAGGGCATGGGGGATGTTCAAACTTTATATTCACATCATCCAAGCATTAAGATCAATTTAATAAACTTATTCAATCATGCAAAAACACAATTGATGGAAATATTATTTATTTGTTTACAGTTCGTATACACCTTATCAAATCAATACATCTCTGTCATTCCTATGCCTCGACCAGGCAATAAATGGTGCATCTCAACTTATCCAACCGATCAAAGTTGGTTGCAAATCATTACAACTCTATTTATCCCATTAAACATACTCTCCCTTCTAGTATGAACTAGTCGTTAGGATTCAAAAATTTGAATGTCTAACTGCTATTAACTTGCTTTATTTGTATTTCAATTTAACAACTTTCTATCTAATTAACATGTCTAGGAACCTTTTATTATTGGTCCCCCCATTCGAGCAATTAGGTCCTAAGATCCTTATTGACCTTTAGGACTTTTGACCTTTACATTGAATTGGCCATTACGAATGGACATGATTGGCCTTAAGAGTACCCATTTAAGCTTAATTGATGCTCCTCCACCTTCCAAGGCATCTTGTGCCTCCATCTGGCCTTGTGCTCTAGCAGGTGCCCTTGCACCATAGAGCTTCGAGTACAATACTAAAGATAAACGGTGTTTTCAAAAAGAGAGCTGATGTGCTATTTTAATTGGCCATTATTATTATGGAGTTATGCAATACTTTGTTTATTTGAAGCAATGATATGTTCATAATGATTATTGAGTAAATGAAAGGAGCAACCATAGCATTTCGATATTTAGAACATCATCAATTTGTACATTGTAAAGCATTTTCCAAGAGATGAATAAACAACTTCAGGATTACAATGCAATGTTACTAGAGCGGATGTTACATCCCAATTTTTGACCTAGCTTGAAATATAGCCGTTGAGGTTTACATGAAGTCGGTAGTTTAATTTGATATAATCTGGCGAAATGGTAAGTTAGTCAGTCATTATGATTTCAAGTGTAGATGACATGTTAGTTGATTGTTAATCACGAATTCATGAAATTAAGATGAAAGGTTAACTGATACGATTATTTATAATTTATAATTTTTTTTTAGAGAAATTCCTTACAGGGAGCTTGTTGAAGGGGCAGAAGCATTGTTAGAAAAGAATTAGGTAGGGCATCACCATCACTGGGCTGACAGGTAGAGGACCTAGCGATTTGAAACATGATACATCTGCAGGACTCGCATGAGTTATTTAATAATTTTAATTAAAATAATTGAGTTTAAATAAAAAAGGTATCTTAAAAGATTTTAGTTTATCCTTCGTTAAATTATTTTCAATAAATATTTAGCTACACGCTTTTAAATATTAAATGATTTGGCACCATTATCTTTTGATAATTTAATAGTTGTACATTATAATAATGTTCAAATTATAATAATAATATTATTATAATCTTCGAATTTTTAATCTTCCAATTCTTTCCAATAATCAATTTAATAATTGGAATTCTAATGGTCATCTTAGGAATTCAAAGGGATTCTTGTAACTGATGAAGCTGTAGAGTCAGGCTCTTTTATATTCTTTATGTCCCATTACCCTAGCATTCATTCAACTATTTTCCTTCAGCGTTCCAGGCCATTATGGCGGGTGACCCAAATGATGACAGAGCTCTGAAATTGAACTCATTTATGCTTAGACTTTCCTTATCACACTCGCCATGGATCTTAGACCAGAAAACAAGGAATCCAATCAAACGCAAAGCAATCAAAATCATTAGAGGAGTCACGTAAGGTGCCTGTTGTAGCTTGTCTTTTATTTTCTTTAAAGTTCGATGAACAACAAACAAAGTCTAGATATATACTCTTAAGTTTCCGCCGGTTCTTAGTTCTCCAAATTCACAAGGTAGCAATAGTAGTAAGAAGATTATAATACAGTTTCCAAGTCAAGGTAACAGAGAGTTCCTTTCAAATGCAAGAATGATAAATAGAAATTGAAAGATATACACATTCGATTTTGAATCATATAATGGAAAACCCTGTTTTATAGTCTAACAACTAAGTTTAAAATCCGAAATGCTTCCTATCATGTTTTTCCTTGTATTTAATTCGTTGAGTCTGAGGTATGGATATAGAATACCATTATTATGTTGTGTTGCAAACATTGTTTCCTTACATTTAAATTGCTGAGTTTGTAGCATAGGTAAAGAATACCACTATCATACGTTGGGATACAACTCATGCTAAACTATGCATTAAAATCATTGAATCTATTTAGAGCATCACTATCTTAAGCCATGCTGCAAATCATGTGTTACCTTGTATTTTAATTGTTGGGTCTGCAACATGAGTATAGAATACCACACCCTTAGCGTTGTGTTACAATTCATGTTTCCTTATTTCCTTTCCATGTCAATAACTCACAGATTCCTTAACATTGTATATGGGTTTGATTCAAATTCAAGAAAATAAATAACAGAATAAGGATATTGCATTGTAATAATGTTTTTTATTTTTATTTTTATATCTCTTTTAGCCATGATCGTATACCAGACTTATATCTCTGTTCAAGATATAAAAGCATCCTCTTATAAGATAATATTATAAACAATGAGAACTTCATCAAATAATCAAGATGGAGGTGGTGTAAATCGATTGCCATAGCATTGATCCAGTTATAGGATTGTTTTTTACCGTAATATTTGAATATGTATTACTCTCAAAGCAAACAGATTTCCACAATCCATGAATATTGTATTAATTTCTGGGGAAGATTGTGTGAGAGTTTTTTCATCAACGTTTCGGATCATACTGTATGATCCATCATCAAGATGCCACTGAGTCACTGAGAGCAAAAAAATGGATCATACAGTATGATCCGAAACGTTGATGAAAAAACTCTCACACAATCTTCCCCAGAAATTAATACAATATGTATTACTCTGTAGATTCTTTTTAATAACTTTCTTTCTTGATAAAAGATAATATACAGTATGGAATATTGTTTCAATTTTAATTGAATATCAAAACAGAGTACCAAGGAAATTCACTAGGCTAAGAGCCAGAATAAGGTGAATAAGGTAAATAAGGTACAAGACATAATAGTAAAGGTTAATTGTTTAGGCATCAAGGAGTCATCGGCCTGATGACCTGATTATGGTGAGGAGGTGTAGATGATCCTGTTTAAAAGAAATATAAGAATGTTGACATTTTGAGATCTCTTAAGAACATAATCATAGTTTTATGAAATAATGGTTGTATGTAATCTTCTTGAATATACGAAGGAGCTGTCTGCTCTGAGAATCCCGAATACTTGGGACTCACTTGGCTGTGAAGCCAAGAAGATGGGTGATGTGGTAAGAAAGGAATCCTCAATAGTATGAATCAGTATCAGTTATGACATTCAATATTTACCATTTAAACAAATTAATAATTCGTGCATAATCCTGTTATGGTGATTCCTTACTGCCAAGTCGTATGGCGTGTTTATATCTTGAAGTCCAGTGGATGGTAAGATGTTCCCTGTCAATTCCGGGTAGTGAGGGCCTTTCTCGTTAGAGATCGTGTGGGGATATATATATTGTGGTCCGAGGTTGGGTGGTTAAGCCCCTGACAATGTTTCACCTCTCTCAAGATGTCAGATATGCGTCAGACAGAGATGATATGCGTCAGACAAAGATAAGCCATGCATTCAATTGTTTATCGGAAATAGGTATTATCATTTTTGTTTATGAGAAGGTAAGATTAAATTGAAGTATTTCATTGTTATCATCATTTTACTTTAATATAAATGAATATTGAATATAAGTATTTATCTAATTTTGAGAAGCTGTCATAGATAAGCAATCGGGAGGAAAAGAAATCCGAAGCCCTAATTGATTGTGTGACAGTTGGAACCTTAAATGATACAGTGGTATTGGAAGCCCTAACTGAATCCGTGGTATAGGAAGCCCTAGTTGAATCTGTGGTTGCGGAAGCCCTAGATTAAATTTGTGGTCACGGAAGCCCCAAATTGAATCCGTGGTCACAGAAGCCCTAACTGGTAAAGTGGTATCAGAAGCCCTAAATGAACCGAAGGTAAAATAATGCCCTAATTGATACAGTGGTATGTGGTGCCCTAATTTAAAATAATAGAAGTATTTAATTTGATTTTAAAATAGCGGTTTTTAGATGATAGTTGTCATATGAAATTGTTATAATGTATTTGTGGACTAACTCGGGTGGTTGCAGAAGTATCCATTGATTGATTTCGATCTCAGTTTTCCGAGGTATGTGATTTTTAATTTCTGTAGTAATTTAATTTGATGGTACTTCAAGTATTTAGTTAAGAAATTTTGTTTCACTGATTTTAACAGTATATCTTATTCACATGAACATGAAATGAGATAACTGTCTTCTTATGAATCAAAGTATAACTGTGTTCTTTGAGTATGTTGAATGATAAATTAGACCCTGGAAAACCGGATGTTACAGCGGACATATAACAACAAGGTCACACTTTACAGTTCAAAGAGCAGTTATCATTTATGATTTGAAACAATCAAAGTAATTACTATTTGTGAAGGAAGATAAAGAGCTGTGTTAGAAAAAATGAATTCATATCATTGCTTTTGGGCATACATCATGTTATGTGGATTGTACAAAATACGTAGAATTGCATGACCATGGTGGACAACAACATTGTTTAAAGATAACGGATTTCCACAATCCATGATAATTATATTCCAGTGTTATTATGAACATTGAAGAGGATGTTATTAAAATGAGTGACATAAGTCTAGATGTCAAATCTAGAATATAAATGCTCATGCAGTGTCATAAAAAGTGAGACATCCTTTCATTGCACGAAGAAGGGTACTTCCCTTATCAATACAAATGCACATAACATAATTATTGTATAGAAATAACAACAAATTGCCAGAACCAAAGAATTGGAGGAAGATGAAACTTGCTTTCTATTATCTCTAATGAAATGGAATTACAATAATCAGAAATATAATAAGCACATCCATATGGGGATTCTTATTTAAATATTCTGCATGCTAGAGCCACCATATACATCCTCAAAACTGCCCTAGATAACCCTATGAGCCTTCACTATTTAGGGGGAATTTTAGTTGTCCAAGAAGGTTCTAGAACCCTTAACTTTGAGGCCAACCATCCCTAAGATATTATTTTTAATATTTTATTACATCGGAATATCCCTAAGCTACTTTCATGAGTCAAATGAGTTTTTGAAGGAATTTAATTTATCCATCCTAAGTAGCACAATTTTCAGAAATCATAACCCCATCACTCGTTGCCTCAATTGGATTTTATAACTACATTTTTTAAATGGCGCGAAGTGCTCCACAAACTTAAATTGTGATGCACTACTCATGTCAAGGTTCAACACCTTTTTAGAGCCACTAAAGCCTTCAAAATTGAGCTCAAAGTTTTTGCACCCTTTTGCCAAAAAAAAAAATTCAATATTTTCAAAACTAGACTTCTTCTTGCAATGAAACATTACTAGTGGGCTAATATAACCAAATTGAACCTTAGGGTAAAAATTAGAACACCTTGTGCTCAAATGAATAACTTACTAAAAATAATATCTCTGCACTAAGATAACCATTTTTGACAAACCATACAATATTTTGTTTTTGGATAATGCAAGATTGCCTTTACATCGAGGATGCTTTTGCATTAGACACCCGAGGTAGTTTGACAAGTAACCTTGACTTATCTCAGGTGTTTAGAGGAAAACTAAGGTGGTTAACCTCTTCCTTTGATAGCCATGATGATTTTTCCATAGGCCTTCCCTTCTATTTGACCAAATATTCCTCACATGTTCTGTATCTTGTACTTTTGATAAAATGACTATCTAAGCTATCTTCAATCTCCTCTATAGCTGAAGTAGTTATTGGAATATTCCACAGTGCTTTTGTTATGTCATCTTTAACACTTCATGATACTTTGTCAAATTTGAAATGTTAAACATGGGTGAAATAATAAGTTCATTGAGCAACTCTGTGTCATAAATTTTTTCCAAGTGCTTCTTCAGAATTTAGTATGGTCTAAACTTCTTCATCTTCAATTTATTATATGTTTGAATTGAAAATCTCTTCTTTCTGAAATGACTAGTACTTCCATCTCCAATGTGAAATTCCTTATGCCTCATTTTCTCATCTGCCTTAGCTTTGTTTTCATGTGTATTCATTTTACTAATATATTTCCTCACCTCATCATGTAAATTCTTCAAGTGTTTTGCAAAGTCTTCAACTTCAGTATTACTCGTCTCTCCTTTGTCCAACTTATTTAATTTCAAAGAATTGTTGGGACCACTTCCATATACTATTTGGAATGGTGATTTAGGAGTACTATTGACAAAATTATTGTATGCAAATTCTGCCTATGGTAAAATTAAATCCCATCCCTTTGGTTTATCTCTAATTAAGAATCTCAACAAATTTCCCAAATTGCTATTCACTACGCTATCCATTTGTTTGTGGATGGTATGTTGAGCTAAACTTCAAATCTGTCTTCAACTTCTTCTACAATATTCTCTAAAAGTACTCAACAAAATTGTGTCTTGATCTTAAACTATGCTCTTTGGTAGACTATGTAGTCTCATCAATTCTGTAAAAAAATAATTTCACTATACAAACATCATCATTAGTCTTCTTGCAAGAAATGAAAGTTGCTATCTTTGAAAACATATATATCACCACAAAAATGTAATCATCCTCCCTCTGAGATCTTGCTAAGCCAATAAAAAATTTCCATACTAAAGTCCTTCCATGGCTTCTCTGGTATAGGTAATGGCTGATATAATCTAGTATTCAGCTTTTTTTCTTGTCATCTGACATATTCTACAACTCTATACAAACTTCTTAATATTTTGTTGCAATTGTTACCGATAATAATTCTAGCTAACTAGAGCAATAGTTTTATCTCAACCAAAATGTCCACCAACACTCCACTATGCTTCTTTTTAATGAGACTCTCCCTCTTGGAACTCTTTGGAATACACAACTGACTACCTCTAAATAGCAAAGTCCAACTATTTATGATGCAAAGCTCTTCTAATCAATCAAGCTTTTGCCAAAAAGCTCCATAGGATGCCCAAATCACCTACAAGGTTCAACAACTTTCCCTTCAAGATTCTTTGCACAAAAATACTTAACCAAACTCCCAACTTTCAAGACTTCTTCCAAGCCTTCCTAGGGTCTCTCCTAATCCCTTTCAGCTTGTTTCAATCATTTTAAGTGCACACAAAACCCTCTGATGTCCCTAAATTTAAATTTAATAATTAAATTAATTAATTGGTCCCAGAATTAAAAAAATATAATAAAGGACCTTTAATTAGTTACTTTAATTAATTAATATGGGGCCCAAGTTAAATAATATTTGTATTTGTGGTTCCAATTGATTTAGTATATTTTGGACCCATTTTTATTTTTGTTTCCGTGGGTGTTGTTGTTGAGTATCATTGTAAACTCTTGGGAGTTCCTCTAAAGGGTATTTTAGTATGACATGTAGGTAGTAGTTGTTATGCGATTTGGATTATTTTCTTTGTACTGTTAAATCCTATCCATTTCGGAAGTGAAAGATTTTCCCTACTTGGCTAGTGCGATTTTGGTGGGATTCAACCCTCACCCTATTCCAATTCTCTATATTATCGCTCGAATTTGGCAAATCCGCGCCCCATGTTCATTTGTAGTTGGCATCCATTTGTTCTTGCAATTTGGAGTACATATTTAATATCTTTGATCATTTGGAATCATTTGTGTATAAAATCTGTATTGGTGAACTTGTTGGCATACAGGCATCATACGACTCCACATACTTCACCAAATTACTAGAGCACTTCCATATGGACTCACCCAACATTGTGCACCACTCTCTCCACTAGTTTGTGTTAGGATAAACCACGGAGAGAAATAAAAACTACATGCAAATATAACTAATAACAAAAAAATAATAGATCACATAGAAATGAACACAAGGCACCAAGATTTAACGTGGTTCACCTTATCCCTGGGCTACGTCCACGAAACAGCAAGTCCTATCTTATTACAAACCAGTGATTACAACTTGATTACAGTCTGTAATCCCTTACAGCTCAATACCACCGCAAGAAGCAATTTTGCATCACAACATAATGAAAATACCTAACCCTAAACCCTTTTATACAAGTATTTTATCAGTTTTAGGGTTACAACATGTCGGGCACATGTCGGCCATAATATGTCGGCTACAACGTTGGCCACGACCCAAATTTATTTGAAGAATGAAGTATGTATAGTACTTTCCTGATCAGTCACCATAATCTAACAATCTCCCACTTGGAGATTGATTCTGTAGCAATACATTTACCACATGGGGATCCCACTGGATCAAACCACCCTGAACTCTGTTGTTCTATTATTCATGTTCAGTCTAGAAGACAAACCGAAACTGAAGAGGAGTTCAGCTTCTCCCTTGTTACAACCTTTGTCAACATATCTGCTGGATTGTCATTTGTATGGATCTTATCCAGCTTTAACTGTCCATCCTCCAAAACTGACCGAATGAAATGGTACCGCAATTGTATGTGTTTGGTCTTAGAATGCAGAGCTGAATTCTTTGCAAGATGAATGGCACTCTGACTATCTGTGAACAAATAATTATCCTTCTGAGGATGTCCCAATTCTTCTAAGAAAAACTGAAGCCATATCATCTCCTTGGCTGCCTCTGTATCTGCCTTTGTAGTGGATAGAGCATTAATCTTCTGTAACCTAGAAA
The DNA here is from genome assembly GCA_028749045.1 of Cupressus sempervirens. Taxonomy (NCBI): domain Eukaryota; kingdom Viridiplantae; phylum Streptophyta; class Pinopsida; order Cupressales; family Cupressaceae; genus Cupressus; species Cupressus sempervirens. Next base: position 8,178,894 of record CM053792.1, read on the forward strand.
CCCAACTCACAGCTGCTCCACTAATAGTAAAGACATAACCTGTAGTACTTCGCCTGGTATCAATATCCCCTACCAAATTTGAGTCAACATAGCCCTGTAAATCAATAGTAGAGCCCCCAAAGTGTAAACACTTATTGGTTGTTCCTTTCAAATATCTGAGAATCCATTTGACTGCATTCCAATGCTCAATTCTTGGATGACTCATGTACTTGCTAACAACTCCCACTGCATGTGCAATATTTGGCCTAGTACATACCATAGCATATATTAAGCTTCCTACAGCTGAAGCATAGTGTACCTTGGACATCTTATCCTCCTCTTCCTGTGTCTTAGGACACATCTCCTTAGTCAACTTCAAATGACCAGGTAAAGGTGTGCTGACAGCTTTAGCATTCTCCGTAGAGAAACGTTGCAACACCTTCTCAACATAATCAGCCTGAGATAGTGTCAATGTTCTGTTCTTCCTATCTTTACAAATCTTCATACCAAGGATTTGTTTTGCGGCCCCCAAATTCTTCATAGCAAATGCATGTGCTAACTGGCGTTTTAGCCCCTTTATATGATCCATGTTATACCGAGGTACAAGCACATCATCAACATATAAACATAAAATAATGTAGCTATCATCATCCAACCTTTTAAAATAAACACAATAATTTGAATGACACCTATTATATCCATGCTCATGCATAAAACTGTCAAATTTTAGATACCATTGCCGAGGTGCTTGCTTCAAGCCATATAAACTTTTTTTCAATTTGCACACTAAGTTCTCCTTACCTTTGACCTCAAAACCCTGTGGCTGAGCCATATATATTTTTTCATCCAAATCACCATGAAGAAAGACTGTTTTAACATCCAACTGCTCTAAATGCAAATCTTCAATAGCCACAAGACTTAAAACAGTACGAATAGAAGTCATTTTAACAACAGGAGAAAATATCTCATCAAAATCAATTCCCTTTTTCTGTGCAAATCCTTTTACAACTAACCTGGCCTTAAATCTTTTCTGACCTCCTTCCTCTTCTTTCAACCGGTAAACCCACTTATTCTGTAAAGCCTTTTTACCTGCAAGCAACTTGCATAGATCCCATGTCTTATTCTTCAGCAAAGAGTCGATTTCATCTTGCATTACAGACTCCCACTGAATCTTAGTATTCACCTGCACAACTTCTTCATAACTTTCAGGTTCACTAGCATCAGTAAGTAAAATAGAATACAAAGAGGGAGAAAATCTTTGTGGAAGTCTAATTTGCCTTGTTGACTATCTAACATTCACCGGTGTGTGTGGTATTTGTTGTTGCAGTTGTTGCACATCATGAGGAATGGCTGGAACATTAGCTTTTGGAGTATCATCCAGCACTACATAATCATCTTCTTTCTGTTAGATTAGGTGAAAAACTAATCTCCCAAGAACACCTACATGCATAAACCTGTCACATGGATGAAGCAAAGAACAGAGGCAAGGAAAAATCAAGGAGGCCAAAAAGCCAGATCCATCTTATGGACATGCAAAGAGCAATATCTCATATAATCCAATAAGTGAATAAATAAAATACAAAGAGGTGAATCCTTATAAAGGAATCATGAAACCCGAAAAGGGAAACTAAAGCCTAAAAAAGCTAGGGTTGCACAATATAATTAATAAAATATTAATTATATGCACCTACAAGATAGCTTAAGAAAACTAGAGTAATAGGCAACTTAATTAATTAAATCAAAGTGATTTAATTAATAAGTTAGAACAAATAATTACTCTAACACTTTCTTCTCATGTTGCTGCAACAGATCTTTGTACAACACTTTCTCATTGAATACGACATCCCGACTTCTAACAATTTTAAGATTTTCAAAATCCCAAAGCCTATAACCAAATTCATTAATGCCATTTCCAACAAAGACACATTTCTTTGATTTAGCTTCTAGCTTGGTTCTATTTTTAGAGTCTATATGAGCAAAAGCTTCACAACCGAAGGTCTTGAGAAAATAATATCTCACCTTCTTACCAGTCCATGCCTCCTCTAGAATACGACAACCCTCTTACCAGTCTATGCCTCCTCTGGAATACCACAACCCAAAGGAGTAGAGGGACCTCTATTAATCAAATATACTGCAGTATTGACAGCCTCTACGCACATGTGTAAGGGCAACCTAGCATGCAACCTCATGCTCCTTGCGTGCTCTATTATAGTCCTGTTCATGCATTCAACCACTCCATTTTCCTGTGGAGTCCTTGGAACAGTTTTCTGTCTACGAATCCCATTAGTGGAGCAATAATCTTCAAATTCATGACTACAATACTCACCACCATTATCAGATCTGAAACATTTTAATTTCTTACCAGTCTCATTTTCAACCAAGCATTTCCATTTCTTAAAAGTTTGAAATACATCAGATTTCTGTCAAAGGAAATAAACCCATACTTTTCTAGTTGCGTCATCAATAAATGTAACATATTAATGAGAGCCACCAAGGGAAGATACTTGAGCTGGTCTCCATACATCTGTATGCACAAGCTCTAATTTTTCCTTTTTGTTTTCCTTCCCAGTCTTTACAAAACTCACTCTCTGTTGTTTTCCATACACACAATTTTCACAAAAATCCATATTAACACATTTCAAACTTGGTAAAACTTTCTTTGAATGAATTACTTTCATAGCTTTCTCACTCATGTGCCGAAGTCTGTTGTGCCATAGTGCTGTATCAGAATCTACAACAACTTTTTGTTCTTCCTGCTCAACTGTAGCAATTGTTCTTGAACATTCATTTTTCTCTAAAACAATCAAAGTAGAAGTAACAATATGACCTGTACAAAGATATAAGGTCCCTACTTTCACACCTTTTGCTACTACAAGGGAACCTTTTGAAACCTTCCAATTTTTATCATTAAAAGTAACTACGCAACCCTCATCATCGAGTTGCCCTGCTAAAATTAAATATTCTACTCAGCCTTGGAACATGTCTTACCTCATGTAGTAGCCAATGATTCCCATTCTGCAACTTAATCTTAATTTTTCCCTTTCAAACGACGACACAAGTTCCCTTAAAGGATTAATCCACTGGAAAATGGGAGACTATGAAGTTTTCCATGGAGAATGTAATATGTTGCAAATACAAGGATTTTAGTTAGAAAGAAGGTACCTGAAGGAGTGTACTGAGTATAAAAAGAATGGAGCAATAAAGTTATCTACTTTGGATAACAAGCCTAGTAGAGACCTCGTTAGTGGGTCTAAGTCAAAAGCATATGAGAAAAGGAATAAATTGACAAGTTGCTATTTTATAAATATAAAAGAGGAAAAAAGACCAAAAGCAAAAAGCGAAAGTCACCAAGGAGAAAAAATGAAACCAAGTCCTTATAAAGAGACCAAGTCAAAAAGCATTACCACAATTGACAGAAAAGGAATTGATAGACAACAAGATGCAACTGAGCTAGCCGTACGGATATAGGAAGGAGCGGTCGAGGAGGTCACGTACAGACAGCCATACGAGAGGGACGGGTGGCCATGCAAAGGCACTTCTAGAACATTCCTGGACAATAGTGCGGTGAAAAAGTCATATGACAGAATAGTGTACACAAGGTGAACACGTCAGTATGGAAGCAAGGAAGTACGACCGTACGACAACAAAGAATTTCATCCATACGACAACAAGGAACTACATCTGTACGCCAAGACACATGCCTATACAATAGAGACACCAGTCCATATGGCAACAGGTTTCAGAAGGAAATCTTGTATGGAAGCCACCCATATGATAGTCATCCGTACGACAGAAGGGTAGAGTACGACATCACCAAGTCATGTCTGTATGGGAACAAGGAAAAGTACAGCATCGGAAAATTTCATCTAAACATGGTAGTGTACTAAAATAGCGAGTAAAATCCGTATGACTTCCAACCACATCCATATGGTATCCATTCAAGTCCATACGAAAACTATTCACATCCATACAGCGAGGGTGTATAAGAGGTAATTCTGTATGGCAAGTGCAGACACTTGTACAACAACAATTTGGAGGATGGCAAACAGAGGTATGGCAAACACAGGCATTCCTAGTACTTGAGAAATTCGTACAAAATCTGGCACAACCTATGGAAGTTGGTTACAAGCAGTCCTTGTGGAGGGACGGTTGGTACAAGTGGCATATACGACCAGTTCAACAAATTTGGGAACTAACACAGGGACACACAATGGTGAAACTTAGTATTGGAAATCCCAGCAAGGGAACATTATAGACTCCAAAAAGAAAGAAATCTGCCGTATTGCAAGCAAAGGAGGTAAGGAAGATGACAAAAACTAAAGGGAAAGTGGTACAGAAATTCACCATCACTACCAATAATATTACATTTGAAAGTGTGATGGGAAGCGAGTGCAGGACTTGGTGGGAAAAAGCAAAGGCAGACCATCCCCTAAAGAAAGTGTTATGTACAGCAGAGGTAGATAAAATCATTTTTATTTCAATTTTTGAATTAAAAGAGTTTGAGTCTATCCTATGGAATTTAATCATAGGGTATGAGAAATCAGGTCATAAATCTATAGTACATCATTTCCAGCAATAGGTGACAATTTCTTATGCAACAGAAGAAATAAGTAGGGATTTCGGAATTCCTAACAGAGGGCAAGAAGTAGAAAAAATTTCTATGATAGTAGAAGACAAAAAAAATGGTTGAAACTAATGTGCCGAAAAGACCTTACAAGTTTGGAATGGGAAGGAATCTTCAAGAACAGTCGGGGTTTGAAGAAAATCTTAATAGCAATTGATGAATGGTGTTGTGTGGTAGATTTGGTTATAAGCAAACTCACTGCGAGCAGCCACACTTCTGACATTGCTCTGTGGATGTTACCTGCAGTGGATGGATTGTATAAAGGGCAGACATATAACTGGGCTAAATTTATTTCTGATAGACTTTGAGAATTCATGGAGTTGAACCATAAAGCTTATATGCTGCATCATACGGTGGCCTTGTTCTTAGAAGTCGTACACACTCAGGTGAGCAGTGAGCACCAAGGAATTCCGGTACCAGCTAATAGGGTGGAGCCCTACAAGCTGGCTATGACATATTAGCTGTAGATGGATACCATGGGATCTCACAACGAAGGAGAACGTAAGAAAAAGAAACTGAAACAAACAATAATGATCGAAGAAGTGGAAGAGGAGGATGATGAATGTTCAAAAGAAGGTAGTGATATGGATTTCTCTTCCTCAAACTCACAAGAGGCAAAGATCTACTTGAGTCATCTACAAGGGACTCCACAGGCAGTGATGTTTTTACCACCTATAGAGGGGCTACTTCTAGCAAGGGTAGCAGAACCTCCTGAACTTTATAGAAATCGCCTAGTGTTGCCGACAGAATTGAGACAACAAATACTTCCAATCCAAATCAAGCAGGAGTCAACGAAGGAACAGGTGGCCGGCAACAAATTCCAACATGGGGGGCTTCCAGAATATTAGTTCCAAAGATGGTGCAACTTATCTTTCCAAAACAATCATCCCGTACTAAAGTAATCGATCTCAGATGCCAAACAAAGTGTGCTCATAAAGTGAGGTTACAAACACCTCTTGGATCGGAAATAGTCCATCCGGTTGCTTTTGTGGTACAACCAATAGGAGGAGAGGAGAAAACTAGGAAAATTCATACCCAGAGTAGCATGATGACAGTAGTTGGTACTGATGTGACCAAGACAGATACCATCCTGGAGGAAGCGTATAGGTTACTCGAGGAAGAAGGCATGGTGTCTTCACCCATAGAAACAATTGCTGAGGAATAGGTAGAGATACAAATAGAACGGGAGGAACCACTAGACACAACCTCTTTTGCAGCCAAGGCTGAACTGTTCCCTACTGAGCTTCAGGCCATGGAGCATTCTACTAGGAAGATCGTGTAGCAAGCCAGGGCTTAGAACCTAGAAACCATCATAATCATCACCGCAGTAGAAGCATTGGCCGCTTTTATGCAAACTAACTGCTAGACGGATTGGGGACTTCTAGAACAGGGTGGCTATTCAGAGGAGAACATGGCGATTACATGGACGAGCAGTATCATTTCCATGGGACAGGAACACTCGCCTTTCTTAGAGGCGTTCATAGCAATGGGGGTTGCCTTTCGGGGAACCTTTTTGAAACTTGAAAAGGAGAAAAACATAGCTAAAGTTTGGGGGCTAGAAAGAAAGAGTCTTCAACAATAGTGGGCAGCAAAGAAAGCTCCTATGCAGGAAGCCTAGAATAAAGAGAAAGCTGAATTAGAGAGCAAGGTCACCATGACAGAAGCTAAAAAGATGGACACCCTACAAATATTGCAGGGCATTCGGACAAAGCAGAAGACAGCTGAGTGAGACTTGAAACGAGTAAGGGGAACTTCGAGCACAAGGATGTCCTCCCATCCTTCCTCTTGAAGTCAAAGTTGTTTTTGTTGGTTTCATGTTCTACAGTCATTTGGAAGACGACTTCATTTTTTTGGGGGGATAGATGTAGACGGAATAAAGTAACTATTATGTTAGTACTTGTTTAAGCTAGTCGGGTTGAGTAGTTAGGTGGTAAGGAAATGCGTTGGTTGGTTTCCAATGAACTGACCCTTCTATAAATGTCTAGAACATTGGTATTGTACTCATGTTCGTTTTTGGTATTAATAAAGAAATCATTTCCTTGCCTACTGGTATTATGGTATGTTTTAAGTTTTACTTCATATGTATTAATTAGATTATTTTGTGTATCTGTGAAATTGTGTGATATCCCAATCTACGGCCTACCAAAAGAATATGTTATATCCTAGAAGGATATGAGTTGTCTGATTTTTGACACGCTCCAGGACAACAACTAAATGTAGTCTATCAGACAAAAGCCATGATCTCTATCATGACAAGTATCAGGATCACCAACACTTTGAGACAACAACTTAATGTAGTCTATCATGATAGATTTGTTATCATGATCTCTGACACTTTGGGACACCAACTTAATGTAGTCTATCACAAGAACTCTCGAGCTATTGGTAAGATCGTCATCTTACAATATCGAGCTCACAACACAAATATTAATGAAAGATTGTCACCTCTTATGAAATTTTCCGAGATAATCATGTAGAAACTCACATGATATCCACCATGAACCAAGTTAGAGGGTGGATCCATCATAGCTGCTCCTAGACAGTGAAACAAGGGTTTTTACTTCAAACTTCTCTCTCACACAGAAGAGTAAGTTACAAAGAATTTCACCTCGAACTTCTTCTCAATCTATAGACTTTTTCTAGTCCAAGGTTTCCTTTGATGGAATGTCATACCCCCTTTGAAATTGATATCAACCTTTTGACCTCCTTATACAAGGTTGTCTCTGTTGGAGTTTCAGACTCCCTTTGAATCTGATAAGGTTGTGTCATGCTTCCCTAGTTCAACAAGTGTCCTAGTAGCATAAGGCGTTCTAGCCATATACATGATCACTAGAGGATCTATCTTGACATGGTCTACTCCATCTGAATCAATATGATCAAGATCATCAAAAGGTTGAATGAAGCATGTCTTCTATATGCTCCCTCACTTTGTCCAACGTTGCCTCTAATAAATTGTCATGCTCCCTCTTGATATAGAAGGTTGCCTCAAGAGCCTCACTTTATCTAGATGAACATCAAATGACTAATGTATCTATCATCAAATTGAGTCTTGCACAATATTTGTTAGCATGCCTAATGTATCCATCTTCTTTTCTTGAAGAACATCCCTGCACATTCTTGATGGCGTCTCTTCTCTAACATCTTGACTCTAAGGATAGTTCATATGGGAATGGAATGTTGTTTATTTTTTCCTCTACACAATGTAACATTCCCATTTGTATATCATCGAACAATTTTATGTCACATCAAATATGGTAAACTTCATCCTGGGGATCAAGGAAAAGAACAAAAGCATTATAATAAAGAACCTCTTATATTACATGCATAGATATGGTTAAGAGATTGACTACGATATGCAAATAAATTAGTATGCAAGAGGCAATAGCCAACAATACCTATGTAATGAATCATTCCTAATGCACCATTCGAGAAGAACAAGGCAAATTTCTCTTTATAGTACACATAGAAATACGAATAAAAGGTTGACTACAAAAATATACAGACAATACTAAAGATTAAAAAAATACTTATCACATTATTTTGGAGCAAATGACCAATGATATCCTTCACGATGTGAATCCTTTCTATATGTATGTGAGAGTCTGATTTGTAGTTTCTTCTAGCATCTCAACTCAATGTTATGCAAATTGTAGTGGGCATTTGTAACGAAATTCACACCAGTTTATCCTCTTGAGAATCCCCAAATAAATGAGTATTACAATCTCAAAGATGCCCCTTAGTTTTCCTTATATGTGTGGCACCAAAACGCAATATCTTATTAGCAATCTCCACTACATGCCTCTATCCACAGAAATGACAACTAAACATTATGTCACCAAATCAAAATATTACTGCTGGCCTGCATAAGCCTGTCAATGATCATCTTAAGTATGTTGTTCAAACATCTCCATGCGTTCAATATCCAAGGCTCTAATTTTGGAGTGACATCTTGATACAAAGATCACATATATCGCATATTGTAGGCAAACTGTGTCCATGAGCAACTATTGGATTAGTAGAATGAGAGATGACTCCAAATTGTAGTGATCACTTTTAAAGTTTTAAATAGTCATTAATACTATAATCTTCCCTTGAAATTTATGTGAATGTCTCAAATTTAAGAAGATCATTCATAATCATATATTTTGGTTAATGTATATTTTTTTTATTGTATCTTATCATGTTACTCTCTCTTTTCATGACTCTTCCTACTAAATTCTAGTGTTCTATATTCTAATGTATTGTATGATCAACTCACCAAATATATTACACAATCTATAACTTTTACTCTTTTGTCTCAGTTAACTCCATCACCTTTCTACGCCGACCATTCTTCGTGATGAATACACTTTACAATGTCGTCCTATATTCTGATATTATAAATGAGTCACATTAGAGCTGTCTTTCCATATTCTTCTATCCTCCTTCTCGAACATTGACTGATTATATCTAGTGTAGAAGAAAGGAGCTCTTATGGATACCACTGTTAAAATAATCTTATCTCATCCCCTACTATTTATTGTATATCTCTAGTAATTGGTTCCCTTACTAAGACGAGGCCAAATAGGGAGATGTAGTTCTATCCAAAATTGGATTCGTCCTCCATTCTTATGTTCCAACTCTCAATCGCGCTAGGTGATTTGAACTCCTCTTAGCTTCCACCAACATGTATTGTTTTCCTTTTAGTGTTAGTTGAATGAAGAGATGATTTGTTTGACTTGACACATACTTAAGACATAGATGCTTCTTCTCCACTTGCGATAATCTTGTTCGAACATGCCCCAAGAAATTGATCATATGTATTTTTCTATAGTTCTTCAAAATTATATAATTGTCCCTGTTGTGGTAATTTTTACATCCCAGCTTGACCTGCCTGCAAGTTTTCTTGTAACACAAATGGGTGTTGTAAGAAAAACATTCAATGAATATAAGAATAGCATAATCTTTTGTATATTCCTAAACAAATCTTCTAGTCTGCTTCAACCCTTGCATTTTTTGGAGCAGATCAAGCTCATAGTCAATGGGATTGAATTATCTCTTCAAGTACACCATCCAGTTCCATCTTGTGATCTCCTTTCCTCATCTATTCCTTTCCAACAGAGAAAACATTAATCTTCAAACTGTATAGGGTCCCACGGAGCAATTAACATTTTGGGAATAAATTAGAAACTCGATGAAATAGTAATCACATAATAATATGAAATGTCACTGATAATAGCCTCTATATGACAATGTTTCATAAAAGGCCAAATATGTTTTTTTCCTTTATATAACTCTCGACATTATAAAGTATATTTTTACACCCAACCTTAATATTTCAAATATTTTGCCGTCGATATTATAATCAAAGACTAGCTTGATGAACTATGGAAAGTTGGAAACTATTAAAACTGTCAAATATTGACTCTTCATGAAATTATCTAGACTCAACTTTATAGCTTTCAAAAGATATGTGGTTGGATCTTCAACTCAAATTTGGGCTATTTTAATCTCCAGAAGCAAAGTCTTTGTTGCATAGAAAAATTTATGGATTTTACCTTAATTAAATCCAATATTGATATAATATACTTCCTGTTTCACAATCTTTGGTCCCATTCGCATAAGGCATATGACATTCAAATGGACAAAATCCACAAGAAAGTCAATTTCTTAGAAAATCTTATAAGCACTACATCAAAAATTAGCACTACACCAAAGATATTTTTTGAACCAGCTCTGATTATTTAGTTCTAAAAATTATGAACTTGCTCTGTAAAAATATTTCACACGCTTGCAAATTCGGTGCTCTGATACCACTATAATATCCTGAATCGCTATTCGTGCAGTTCTAACTCAATAATTTTTAGAACATAAACAGATAAGTGATGCAATGTAAACCATCAATATAAACTAGTAGATTGTCATTAAAATTCCTCAAATTATGTTATTGTATTATACATCAGCTTTACAATAACTAGCTATCAAAAATCCAATCTTAAATGTTGTTTTACAGTCAGATTGGAGAACTAAGAAAAGAACTTTTAATTTACATGTGAGACACTTGATGTGACGTCTCCATGGACAATGGGGTTGTGTCCATTGTCTATCGACATTAGGGTTTCCATCCTTAGGCTGGATGAAAGCAAAATCTTTTCAAATCATAGTTTCAAAAACCAGTGAAATATCGCCAATCATGTGATATTTCATGGAGCAAATGCTTGGGCGAATTTAACGCGACAGAAACTAGCAACAAGAAATTGCAAAAGATCGTTTCGTTTATTTCCAAATATATCGCATTAAAAGCCAAAAATTGCAGAACTCCTTTAAAAGTCAAGGGGGGATATTTTAGGTTTAATACTGTGTTATAAGTTTCCCGACTCATTTGTTTCGTTCACAACCTAATTGATCATTCATCTAAGTTTGTCTAGTCTTCTCGAAATTGTCATTTGTTTGGACCTCATTTGTCTGTGCAAAATAGTGGTAGAGGCATTCGACTTTCATTTGTTTGGACTCTGCATCGGTGACACTTCATAGATGTGTTTAACGACATTTGAGAAGCACTAGACAACACTGATTTGATAGTTTCTTTCATAGATTTGGATTGTTTTCTGGTAGCACTTCCCTAGTATGTAGTATTTTACTATTTTGTAATTTAGAAAAAAAAATCATATAGTTTGTTTTAACATTTAATTTATGTTAGAAAAGTAAAACCAAAATATAATATATTTTGGTAAATAAGTAAAAACAAAAAATACATAATAGACTATTTTAATTTCTAAATTGCTTGTATTTTATTAATTTTTAAGATATTTAGAATATATTTTAATAGATTTTAGTAGATTTATAACAATTTTTAATAAGTTTTATTTTTTACTAGATGTTAATAAATTTATAACAGTATTTTAATTAATTTATAGAATATTAGATTAGATTTATTGTATATTTAGATGCTTGGTGAACCTGCGATAGACAACTCTTTCTTTTTGGTGTTAGATTTTCATTTAATGTTAGATCTTACATGAATATAAAAGTATATTTCTTTTATGCTCTTGCATTTGCAAAAATATTTTTAAAAAATGCAAAATTTATTCAAAAATACAAAAAACATTTACATTTTTTATGTTTTGTGGAATTAGATGCCATATTGTGTTTATGGTGTTTGATTTCCTTTTCATTTGTATAAATTTCATTTGAATTCATCTAGATCTTGTTTTTATGCATCTCTTTATTCATTATCATGTTGCACAAGTAGTTTCAAATGTTTTCCAAACATTTTTCTTCTGGGATTTCACAACATCCTCCTCTTACCTTACCATCGCATGGTGTTATACCTAGAAAGACTTGTTTGGCATGTGTGATGATGCTTTGTCCTCTTTTGAATTATCTTGTAAGGATATATTAGAGCACGAAGATGACCTTAATCTATATCTCCATCATATTTCTCTTTGTGGAGATGATTTGAGGATGGATGTTAATTCTTCTCCTAATATGTCTCCTTTCTATGAGCCTGCATTATAATATAATTTTCCTTCTTCGTCCTTTAGGGATCAAGCTTTAGTGATTTAGAGCACTCCTAAAATGTCCTTTATTGATAGGGATGATAATCCTCCTATTTGGGATGAACCTTTAATAATTATTGATTTTTTTGGATACATTCTTAAAGTCTGCCTATTTCTTCACAAGATGATTGGTGACAGAGTAGACTATTTATGGAAATATGGGATCCGAGGAGCAAACAAAGGAAAAGTCCAATGTATCTTTTGCCACAAGCATATGACTTCAGGTGTAAGCCGATTGAAACACCATCTTGCAAAGATTCCAAACAATGATATTTCACCTTGTGATAAATGTCTGGAAGAGGCTTCTAGAGAGGCTTTGACAAGCCTTCAAGGATTTGCACAAAATAAGGCAGCAAAAAAGAGAACATTCGATGCCATGGTAGCCTCAATGGGGATTTTAGTTCTACAGGATCACAAACAAGTGGAGAGGCTTCTTCTTCTACAGGGCCTCAAATACGAGGATCCTTTTTTGACAGATGAGCAGCTAGGTGAGTTTGAGATGGAGGAAGGTGATTGGGATGTGGATGGGGCAGCATGTGAGGAGGAAAATGAGTTTGGTCATCTATCAAAGGCTTCTGGTGAGCCTGCAGCCCCTATTCAAGCATCTATTGAGGATGTTGCTAGAGAAACTACTTCAACACTACCCACCCAATAGGAGCGATCTCTTTTGGGCTTTACTTGTAGACACAATTTATGATTGCTATTTTTAGTTTTCTTTGATATTCCAACTTGAACCTAATATGTATTCAAAAGTTTTCATTTCTTGGAGTTTGACTTCTATATGTATTAAACTTATTTATATTCAGATGTTGTACTTGTTTTTTGGTATATGATTCTATCATTGCATTAATCTACTAAGTTTGAGTTGCTATGAATTACTATTTAACTCAAAAGTTTGATTTATATATGGTGAATATCTCAAATCATTATATGTTTTATAGATTTGGTGTGTATGAATGAGTTTTTAAGAAATTTAAAGAAATTGCACCTTTTGAAATGTTTGATAAAAGTGCTGATTCATTGCCAATTTTTGCCGAGTTTTGCCGATTCCGATATTTTTCAAATTTTTGGGCTAGATGAGATATTGCCGAAACCGAAGTTTTAAACTATGTTCCAAATTACTTTCCAAGAGAGAAAACAAAGTCTGAACCATAAACCGAGCATGCTAGAAATGGGCTCCATCTTCCCTTTTAAGAACAAACAAGTGACTTTTCGCATTCCCATTTTTGTTTCTTTATTTCTTGTTTAAATAAAAACCTTTCCCCCCGCTCAGGGAAACAAATTGCACATAGATAATAAAGTGACATTAACAATATCAACTTAAGTTATAAGGTCGCTTTATAATTAACTTGTTAAATCTTTAGACATTAAAATCTCCCATCAAATGGACTTAGATATGCATGTCTGATAGCTTGCCGGAAAGCTCTTGATGAGACGCTCCTAGTTCCACTCTGAAATGCCAAGAACGATGAGTCTGGTGAGTTACTAGAAATAGTAAGTGCTTGGCAACCCCACTAAAACAATCCTAATTAGCCCACAAGTGAAATCTCCTAGGCCAAAAAGTGACCATATAGAAAACCTAGTTTGCCCATGGGACCAAGGTAAAATGGGCTAATGTCGCAACGAAACTCGCTGACTAGAAAAGAGGACATGACAATAACATGCACAACCACATGGGCATTTTTATTACAATATTTTGCAAGACCGAGGCACCATGTACATCCTCAAAACTTGTCTAGATAACCTATGTGCCTTTACTACATAGGACGAATTTTAACAACCCAAGAAGGTTCTCGAAATTCTAATCCTAAACTTTGCGGTGTGGATGTATTTGGAAGTGGCATGAAGGTTGGCAAGAAGCATAGCTTCTGCCTGTGGATGCTTGGGAAAGCATCCTCAAAGCATCCGTCAAGCATCCGGGTGAATCCACGGAGCATCCGGATTGTATACTCTCCTCTGCGAATATGGCTGACTGGATCCCCTATTTTGTTCCTCTTTCTAATCCCTTCCTTCCGATGTTCTACTTCTCCATCAAAATCTTCCCCCTCCCTCAAATGGGAGACTAGAACACTTGGTTACTGGTCTGAAGCTTACTGTTTTGAAATGCAATCAGTATACACTGCCAAACTGACTAGAACACTTGGGGAAACTCAAATCAATTTTTTGCAGTATTATAATGTCATGTAGATGAACTATTTCAGTCATTGACATTGGCAATATACCTAGCTATACAAATGTAGCTGAAAACAATTAGATTTCTCAATTGTTACACAAAGTTAGTCAAACAATGCTTATAATTAAGCCTTCAAATTTTCTCACAAACTCTCATCATTCTAGAAGCCAAGTATAAGTGTACCATGTGTTTTGTTGTTTAACTTCTATACTGTGTGTCGCCATTGAAAAATATTAGCTGATACAAAATAATTCTGATTAAGTCTTTGATTCTTTTCCTATGTTACGTCTCAATCATTTTAGAGCTGACACAGCAAGCAAAAGTATTCAAAAACTAAATTTATACACACACACACACACACACACACAAATATATATACGGAGACACCCAAAATCCCCCCCCAAAAAATCCATGCATCAGCACCCCACACCTGCACCAGCATCAGAACCAGCATCGGTAAATTAGCTTAATTGGGCTGATATGCTTTTCTCAGCATTCTGAGGTTGGCTTTTCTTTGTGGAGGTTGTCTTTTCTTTGTGGTGATTCTCTAGAAGCCTTGTTGCAGTTTGCATTAAGTTCTCATATAATCAAATTATTTTTGAGAGTGAATTAAGGATGATACCGTCTCCATTATAAACATATGTATGTTTTGATTTCACTTTAAACTCTGATTGGATCAGTGGTTGATGGTTGTTACATTGCGACTTGTACAATAATTATTGACTAGATCCATGTCCTCTTACCACAGATGTGCCCTAGGGAATTACAGTCCTTATAGAATGAATGAATGAATGCATGTGATTTAAACTGTATTTTGTTGGGGCTTTGTTTGATTGTGATGATATATAGGTAATTTATTATGCCGATTTCTTTTGCTTATATTTGAATTCCATTGAATTCTTCATGTTTTCTATATTTATGCTTAGCTTATATGATTATTTTGGCAAGATAAACAATATTTTAACAACAAATGGTGGATAATTGTGCTAGGCTGGACTTGTTACAACTCTTAACACCAGAACCACTGTATTTGGCGTCACTAATCCAAAGGGACAGTACGATCCTCATCAATGTACCCATATTACTATCTTTCTCCAAAATTTGTTTTCTTTGCTTACAATACAGAATGCATCTCAAGTTAAGGATATATTTCAATTAATTTTTTTGACTGATTGAAAGGAATGCAAATACAACCTCTAAAATGAACTATAAGTGATTTCTGCTGGTGTTTTTTTGGATTCAATTTACTGATGTCCATTCCTTGTTATTCCAGCGCTTTCTGTAAATACCAGTCTTTCTGGTCCACTTCTCAGCAGATTTGATATAATTTTAGTACTATTAGATACAAAGAAGCCAGAGTGGGACAAAATTGTATCATCGCATATATTATCTGAGGTAACTGGGATATATTATAAATTATCATTTATAAGTGTAATGTATGAGATGAACGCTTATTGGGTAGACTGTGGTGGAATATATCTCTAATGAAGTCCTGTTCATAGTATCTTTTAGAGATAGATCTATTTATATTACAAATATTATCTGTGGAGGCACATAATATCTGATTTGTCACTGTACTCTGTTATAGCATGAACAGAAGGAGAAAGTTGTTGCAAATGATGACTTGAAGCGGTTGTGGACCTTGCTTATGTTAAGAAGGTACAGATGTGGAAAATCATGTGGTACAATTTTGAATGTATTGTTATGTTTAGTTAGAATGTTCTAATATCCCAGATTCCCAATAGCAGTATAGTAATGCATAATTTACTATTTGTAAAAGAGTATAGCTTATTATCAGTCATTATTTTCATGATCCATATGGAAGTATTAAGAGGTTCTGTGTAATTGTAGCAATTGAAAGTGTTCATTGTAGAGTTGACAATTTCAAATGTCCTGTCATTGTTTACATTCTGTTAACCCATTTGCAGTATGGAGAATAAAATGATGCCATAACATGATTCCTCATAAATTCTTATAATTGATAATACAACAATATATCCCAAGTACTTGTCAGGAGCCAGTTTGTATTCTTAAAAGAGTTACTTTAGTTTTTTACCCAGAATTGTATTTACTACAGACACATTTTTATTTATTATTTAATAATCATTATTATTGCTGAGGAGCTATTTTACTTTTGTATGTAAGCCTCACTTTTATTTATGAAAACTATAAATACTACCATTCATTATTTTGGTAATTCTTGTATTGTTTTTAGTGAAAAAAGTGTAGTTACTGTTATATACTTGTGTTTGAATTTATGTAGTTATTAACTATTTAGTATTTGATATGTAAATTGATGTCAAACTCAAGAAGAAGTTTTTATGTACAGTAACTACGTGAGACTCCTTGGTGTCACTGTAGAATGCTTAGCATAATTAAATGATGTGAAAGGTGAGTGGTCATATTTGTCTTCTATTTAGAGCCTGTGTTCTTGTATGGAATTTTACATTTTGAAATGATATGCAACAATTTTGAAAAATCAATAGATTAACGCTAATAATCACAGATATAGAAAAAGACTTTAAATTAACATAACCAGAAACAAGTATTGAAGCTTCAAAATAGACTGAATAATGATAAAGTGCAAGTTGAACTTTTATGGAATGCATTATCTTGGGGGCTTGTTTAATGGATCTGAAAATTTGCTTGTTTGTAAGTTTTCCACTTCGGTTCAATTTTTTAAAATTTAAATGCTTGATTGACCAGGGATCCTGAAACCTTGAAGAGAACCACATGGAAATAACCCATAAATATTTTCAGCGCAAAAATGTTTCCTCAATATTTCCACTTGAAAAATGTCCTGCTTTAAAGTCCTACGCTAGGCACAATAAGGCTTTAGCAATTAAACTTCATTGGAGAATGCTAATGGCTCCATCTGCATTGTTGGCAGATTATATTGAACCAAATATACAGAGAATAACATCCTTGAGAGAATAATTTGGTTGTCTCTTCCCTCCAAGTCATTCATTTTCATTGCTCTAAATATCAGGGA
Organism: Cupressus sempervirens; assembly: GCA_028749045.1. Taxonomy (NCBI): domain Eukaryota; kingdom Viridiplantae; phylum Streptophyta; class Pinopsida; order Cupressales; family Cupressaceae; genus Cupressus; species Cupressus sempervirens. The sequence goes on from CM053792.1 coordinate 8,196,200, forward strand.
AGCTGTCATAAAAAGCATTTGTTTTGGTTCATTCGCAATGGTTGGAGTGTTAACTTTTGGACTGATTTTGGGATTCATAATGTTGCCAAGTTTTAGTTGCTCCATTTTGTTTTGATTGAAGTATTTGGTTAGATAGAGAATGTGTTTTACATGAAGTATGTCTAAGTGTGTCTTAGGTAACTTACTTCTCATCTTTCCCAAGCAATCTACTTTATTCCATTGTGGCTTTCCTATTTATTCGGTGTGCGCGGGACTTAGGTGGTCTAGGAGTTATTGGTTTGTACTCTGGCATCTTCCTGATGAGAAGTAAGTTGTTCTTCACCTCATTATCAAGTACTTGGTCCTAATATTTCATTTTCCACGGCTTCTGAGATCTCGAGCAACTCTTCCTCTTCAAGCGAACCACATCAAGTGCGGATCTGAGGAACAACGCTATGACAGCTGCTGTTAAGTCTCAAATCTGATTCTGTCAAAATTAGAGGCTTGTGATGTTATGGACGGAAGCAAATGCGAATGTCATTAAAGGTTCGGTGAATTAAGATTAAGCGTATCAAGTATTATGAGTTTATGGTTGATTTACTACACATTGATGGAAATGAAGCCATTAGTCTCTACTTCCGATGCTGCATGAATTTAAGATAAAAGTCTATCCCAATGATGGAGGGACTGTATAATGACTTGCAATTGTTAAGAGGTGATCAGAAATTGAGCATCAAGGCCTCCACAAAGAGATAAAGGTAAAAGGCCGCTTGCTGGATCTCAAATCAAGAAATGTGGTCGTAAAGGGTATTTCCGGCCTAAAGGTAACAAAGGAGCCATTTTTCCGAAGAATGTGAAAAGAGTAAAGTAAGGATGCCCTAAAATACAAAAATACCTCGGGCACTCCCATCAGATGCTTCTGGAAATGTCAATAATGAAAGGTGACCCCAATACAAAGACAAAGCAATATTAAAAGCTTTCAGCGGAAAGAAGAATGAAGTGCGGGCACTAGCAAAGGATTACTACCCATGTTGTATTTCCAAACAACGGGAAAGCGACTTGCAAAAAAGTTAAGTGTATCTCTCTCTCATACATATATAAGCGCTATTAAATATTTCTGCGTTCTAGACTTTGATGGATAGTAGGGCACTTCCCGTTAAGATAAAACACTCATGCAAAGTCATATCACTCTAGTAAAGTATTAGTGCTTCTGGAAATGTTATATTTGATGTGCAAAAAACGGAAAGTTTAAATAGTTGTTATTCAAAGAATTAAATGCAAATCTTTTTGTTGTGAATGTTGGTCGAACTTAATTTCGTTCATGCAGTGCCAACATTTGAATCCGTCTACCTATTTCACTAGGATTGCTAGTATTTCCCTTATTCAAGTATATTTAAAACATCTATTTCTCAAAATCTGCATCTTGTGTAATCATTTGGCAAATGGCAATCCAAACTTTTGGTTACAAGAAACTTATTGGCCTAGAGAGTGAGCTAAAAGAGTCGTCAGGCACATCCTTCAAATTCTATGATTTGGGTGATCTTCACAGAAGGGTTAATTCTCAACCTCTTCACTCAATCACTCAGAAACTCAAAGATAGCAGATTGGTCAAGGCAGCTGGATTTCCTATGGCTGTACATGCACCTGAGCTTGTTCAAGAGTGCTTAGGACAATATGACTCAGAAACAAAGCAGATTTTGTTTCCTAACTAGTCTATTCTCTTGTCTATCAACAAGGCAATGATGTAGTCTGCGTTCGGCATCCCAATCAAGGAACAATATTGTGACATAGATTTCATGACTTCCATGTCCATGTTCAATGAAAAGAAGACCCTCAGATGGGAGGACATGCAGAAGACTTGGTTCCAGACTACGCGCTCAAAGAAGAGCAAGATGCCAAAAACTCTATTTGGCACAAATCTGAAGCGAGAAATTGTAGATATCCTCGCACTTCTCCTCAGGCTAAAAGGAAAAGAAGAGATATTGGAGTTTGTTGAGCATCTTTTCTTTTTGGTACAAGGAATTTGCGTGGAAAATATGCACATAGATTGGGCACTGATCATTTGCCATGAACTTTCGGCATGGTTAAATTCAACCAGAGGCTTTGGGTAGTTCTACATGTCTTCTTATTTGATTTATGTCCTAGCGACTCACAACAAGTGGCTTGGCCTTCCTTGCATTCAGGATTACAATGAGAATACTAAAGTCTACGAGTTTTACCCACATCTACAACTACATAGAAGTTACGAGGAGTATGTGCGGTTAATGATGCCCAGAGAGGACATTCTCACCTAAGGCAATTTTGGCAATAAGTCAATTTGGATGTTCATTCATCTAGTTCTTGAGTTTCTCCTATTTACGGATAGGAGCTTATGAGGGATTCCCTAAGAAGTTACCAAGGTATTCGGAGGACAAAGTGGTACTAGTTGAGCTGTGTCGACAGATCCTAGAAGTAAACACTCTCTGTTCTAATGTAAAGAAGATTGGCAGAATTTCATTTCCTATAGTGGTTGGCTCATATTCTTGTGCCTCCAGATCGGATGCTCGAAATCTGGTGAAAAGTTTTGAAGGCAAAATCAAATTGCTAGATTATGAGGTGCTCAAGCCTCAATATGATCTAGTTGATTTTGTAAAGGATCATTTGAAATTGAGATATGCCTACAGGCATGTCTCGAACATTGAAGATTATTGGTTTGGGTGTCTCAATGAGTACCAAACTCGAGAGAGATTTTGATCACGGGTAATTGTTAATGAAATTAAAGTATATAACAATTATGTTGATGTTTCTAACCTTGCAGATGACAGAGGCTTCATGCATCCCACATCATAAGAAAAGATCAAGAACACCCCAGTTCTGTCCATCCCATATGTTGGCTCCATTATTGATATAATGGAGGTCCTCATGCGAGGGATCTTTAAAAGAACTGATAAATGGGTTGAGTGGACTTGAGCAAGGAAGAAAAGAATAGGAAGTACTGGTTCCACGGGAGGAGTTTCATTAGGGCCGCTCAATCCGCCGCAGAAACAAACACCACATCCACTACTTCAAGTGCTATAGGTCCTGCTCAATCCATTAGGTAAGAAGGAGATCAACCTCCAGAGAAGAACGTGTCAATTACTTCTACGTACAGAAGTGACTCTCTTCCAGACATTGGAAATGTTGGAGAAAAGCTCGATGAAAAAGATAAGGGGAAGGAGTAAGAAAAATCAATGGCTAAGCCTTCCTCCCCCACTCAAGTCATCAGTTTGGATGGTGACACTAATCCTACGTATGGTCAAGAGCAAGATGTATCCCAACAAGGAGATACCTTAGCCCTTTCAATAACTAAGGTAGTTGCGTTCCCCATTGCTTGCCAAGACAACACAACTCCTTAATGCCAAGGAAGTTGCTTGACCCCACTACTTTGCAGTCAGCTGTCAATGTACTATCTACGGAGTCATGGCTTGAGGAGACTATTGATAGAAAGAAGAGGAGATATGAGGATGCTACTCCATAAAAGGGCTTGGTTACACAAGTAACCTCTTCTCAACCATCCAAAAAGACAAAGAAGCAAAAGACAATCGTGGCATTAGCTACAAATTCCTCCACCTGTCACATGCTGATTGAAATCACTGAGCCATAGAAAGATGGGATATTTCACGAGCTTTCAAAAGATGATTTCCAAATCATAACACTAGATCTTGGTATCCCTGTTCACAGTTCCATGGTAAACATCTGGAAATCTACCAATGAGAAAATAGAGGACAAGTTGGAAGAGCTTAGAGCAGAGAAAGAAGTGTTGAATGCTTCAAACAAGGAGCTGGTGGAATGCATCAAGTCTGCCCTTGGAAGCACGTCCCTAGGTCGATTTGACCTGAATGCAGAAGAAAACAAGAACTTGCTAACAAAGTTGCAACATGAAAGGCAGTTCGGGCAGGTTGGAAGGGCATGGATAGACCAATTGAAGATTCAAGGTAACCTACTGGTGGAAAATTTGGGAAACTTGGTGTTGGATGCACACAAGCTCAGAGAAGTATCCTCGGACCATAAGAAGACTATACAGAAGGCCGCTAATGGGCTGATAGAGCAGTTAGCCCTTCTACAAGAGGTAATTGACATGAAGACTAATGTGGCAATTACTCACAGGATCCTCAAGATAGGCACGGAGCCATTGTTCATTGGAAACAATCTTTAGAATTTGTCATAGAAAGCTCTGCAAGGTCTGCAAATAAGCTAGATGTATGCGACCTGGTGCAAAAAGTTATTGACAAATGCTTTTACAACTTGAAAATATTGTACACAAAGTCTTTTGTATCCACCAATAGTAAGCTTGTGGATATTGAGAGAATGAGGTCAAAGTTCTTGACATTTGTCGATGAGGCCATTGACCCTCTCAATTTCCAAGTGTCTAAAATCCAAGAACTCTCAGCAGCAGATGCGGTCATTATTAAAGAAACAAAGAAGTATAAATCCTGACTCGCCAAAATGGATGAGTTAACAAACATGCATGACTACTGGATGGTCCAGGCTGACAACATTATTATTCCAAATGCCGAAGAGCTGAACAATGTAACGGACATTGTGAAAGCATATAAAGCTAAATTAGTTACATAGAAGAAGACATAATTGTCTTAGACATCTGTCATTATTCTTTCTCCTCTTTCTTTTTGTAGCCACTCTTGGCATTTTGTTAATCTCTTAACAGGCAAACGATTGAAGCTTGTTCTATTAATAGTATTTCTGTTTAGAGATGCTCTGCAAGGCAATTATCCAATGTAACCGGCCATTTTGAGAAAGCCTATATATGTAATATTTAAAGAAGTTAATAGCATCGGCAATATTTACTTTGGGCAAACCCTTGTAGCTATGACTACTGTGTGAGATTCGGAGTTCATATTAGATTTTGTTGTTCATCTAGTTTAAGAGGAATTGATGGAATGAATGTGTTAATGCTAAAAATTGAATGAGTGTGAATGAACTTGGGTTTTATTCCCTTTATTTAATGAATGGTGTCTTTTACTCTCTTCAGCATAAACATGTCTTCTATTATTTCTGCTAGTCCATGTCTTTAGTCAATTCATTGCATTTGAAAGTCGGAAACTAATCATGGGAGTGGTTGATGAACAGATAAAAAGGGTATTATCAAAGCATCAGCCCAGTTTCATAATTCGGGAAATACCTATTTCATGGTCTTTTCCTCTCTTCTTGCCGTTTTAGTTATTGCTGCACGTTTCTCAGCATCCTGCATTATTGTTTTAAGTAGAGTGCATTTAGTGAGTTCTGCCCCCTTTCTTGTCTGAATTGTTTAAAGTTTTACAACTTTGTTTTTGCTTCTTTTGCTCTCAGGTTAAGAGCATACACCCCACAAATCACATAAACAAATTCATTGCATATCTTGCACTTATAAGAGAGCTGTTTTTTTCAATTCAAGGGTCTTTGAATAGATTACTACATCAACCCATTCAGTTGTTAACTTTGTGTTTTCTATAAGCCATAGGGAAAATAAAGAGTCAAGTTATAAACCAATATAGTAAGGATGTTTACCGCATAGATTAATTAAGAAACGCACACAGATAGTGAACATGAACATGAACAACAAAACTCTTCTTATTATTATTCGCATATGTCAGAACATTACATTATGCTTGATTGATAAGATGATTACAATGCTTCCCGAAGGGGTTATAAATACTTTTCGAAGAACTTTCTCGAAGGAGTCTGTCGGCCACATACAACATGTCGCTACATAACAAAAACCTTTCCAAAGGGACCCGTCGGCTACATAACAAGAACCTTTCCAAAGGGACCCGTCGGCTGATACACAATTTCCTTTCCAAAGGGACCCGTCGGCTGATACACAATTTCCTTTCCGAAGGGACCCGTTGGCTGATAAACAATTTCCTTTCTGAAGAGACCTGTTGGCTGATATACAGTTTCCTTCCCGAAGGGACTCGTCGGCTGATACACAATTTCTACCGACGACATCATCCCCCCAAAAAAGAAAAGTCGTCTCCTAACGACTATTACAAAATCTTTGAGACAAATCAACAACCAAAATACATTGACTGACTAACTGGTCTTCAACACTGTCACCTTAGCCAATCTGACATCTGACCCTGATAACCACCTGTGCCGCTTTCTGTCAACTTTGATCCATTTACGGCATCTGGTATTTCTTTTCCGTCCAGTGTCCACAATTTAATTGCTCTGTTATATCCAACTTCTCGTATCTTATACGGTCCAACCCATTTAACTTTAAATTTTCTAGGCCTTATTTCATTTTGTCCATTATACTTTAGTACTAACTGACCAGGTTGAAATCTGTTTAATTTTAAATGTTTCTGACGCCATACCTTCCACCTATTTTGTGCAACTTCCACGGCCCATGCTGCATAGTTCTTATTCCTTCGGTACGACCGCTTTCGTACGGGTACCGCACCTTCAATTAATAGTATCCGGTGGACACATAGCTCTGGTGGTACTCCTTTTAAGTCCTTATACGTCCAAGAAAAAACATCCTTGTACTCCATAAATATTCTGAATGCTGCTGCCTTTAATACTGGGTTCCAATCGTCTCCTACAAAAATGTTCTTCGGATTTTCCTCATCACCCAAGTTCATTGCTTTCACTGTCGGCTCTTCATACTTTATCGGTTTATCTTTATTGAACGTATGGGCCGGTGTTTCATCCACCTCCGCTTATCCTTCCTTCAATTCACTGTACTCCTTCGGAAACTTATGGCCTTCTTTTCCTTCCTCGATACTCAAAATATTGCAGCTCGAAAAGACCTCATAATCTTCCATTTGCCAATGTAGTAGTCCATTCACGGAATCTAAGTCATCATCAATTGACCCTCCTTCCAATCTTAGCACCCCTTCATCATCTGGTTCCATCCTTTTTTTCCCTTCGTCATCATTCTTGCCTTCGCCTTCTGAGTCCGACGACGTTGCTTCTTCTCCTACCATCTATGTATGCAAATCGATTATAAATCTCCTACCTCCTTTCTCCATTGACAGAGTATTCCTTTTCCAATCATGCTTTACCTTAGCTTGCACCAACCACCCCTGTCCCAGGATGGCGTTGTACCCTCTTATCTTTAATGGAATGACTACAAAGTCCAGTAAAAATAGTTGTGTCCCAATTGTTACCGGCTGCGCCATCAGAGTGCCCAAGAGTTTTATCCCATGTTGATCCGCTATTAGTAATTGAAAGGTGGGTGGCCATAGTGTTGGTTGTCCAAGTTTTTTCCAGATATCTTCCGGCATCACATTCACTCCCGATCCTTCATCTACTATTGTATCCGTTAGCACCGTACCCAGAATGCCCATCTCCACCACTGCTGGGTGTCTACTTGTCGTAAGTGCTAATAACATCGGTTCTATTTCTGCTGTTGTGGTTGTTTCCGTACTATCCTTTGCTTCCAACATTACTCTCGAGGACGGTGTCATATTTATAATAGCCGTACGCAGCTGTGGCATGGTGAGGAGATCATTTAATTTAATTGGCACTTCCATTTGCATTATCTGTTTCACCATGTTTTGTTCCGCCAAGTTTCTCTTCGGAGTTTCAGCAGTGTCTTTTACTTGTAACTTCTCTGCTTTCATCTGCTTCTCTATCTCTATTCGGGCTTTTTGTAACCTCTCCTTCTCTTCTTCCGCATTCGGATATTTTGCTTTCCTCGGCTGCTCCCGCGTGATTGCCAACATGTTTTCATCACATGTTTCAATACTTAATAAATTTACGCCTTGCTTTGGACATTTTGAATCTTCATGGTCCCCCAAACTACACCATCTGCACAGTAGCTGCGGCATCTCTTTCGTAGTACAGTCCCTCGCGAAGTGACCCCAAAGATTACATGCTCGGCACTGTATCATCGACCGTCCACTTGCATCATATTGTATTCTACTTCGGCCTCCATTGTTATTGTTATTGTTTCCACCCCTTCCGCCTCTATTATTATATCGATATCCACCTGAAGTTGCATCATTGCCCGCGTTGTTGCTATTGTTCGACGCTTCCTGCGTTAGTAACACCTGCTGGTGTCCTTTTGTTTTCAAGTTAAACGGGCATCTTTCAAGGAATGCCCTGCCACCTGGCAGATGTCACAAAACTGCTTCTTCGGGCATGAACCCTTACACCACAATTCTCCTTTTACTGTATCTGGATTCTTTTTCAAATTTTTGAATTCTTTCATCATCCGCAGCATGTCTTTCTGTAGCGCTTTCACCTTCTTGTTTGATTCCTCATCACTACTACTACTCTTCGAGGATGAATCATCTGAATAAGAGGACTTATGTTTCTTCTTCTTACTCGTCTTCTATTCGCTTTCTAAATCCATGGCACGAGTATACGCATCGGTGTACGATGATGGTGGTACAATCTTCATTTTCTTTTTAAGAGTCGACCATAGCCCCTCCACGAACCACCGTTTTTTCAACTCATCCGTTGGTTGACTCTCCATCTTTTCGATCAATTCTTTCAATCACTTGGCATACGTTCGGATTGTCTCATTCTTTCTTTGTTTGGTGCTGTAGATTTTTGCCACTATTTCATTATCATCTCGTAGCAATCTAAATTCTGCTATAAATTCTTTTTTAACATTTTCCCATGTATTAAGTTTTTGAGGACTATTGTCAGAAAACCAATCTATTGCCACACCCCGTAGGGTCGTTGGAAATTGTCTTACCCAATCATCCTCATCCGTCGCACCATTTGCCATCCATATGGTTTCACACGTTTTACAATGTCTGATAGGGTTTGCTGAACCATCACCATGAAACTCGGGTAACTTTTCTTTAGGGCCAACCATCGTTACTTGTCTTTGATTCTAAGGTACTTGTGTATCCGCGCTGTTCTAAGCTCCCGCACTGTTCTGTGTTCTCGCGCTATTCTGGACTCCTGCGCTATTCTGTGTTCCCGCGCTGTTCTGGACTCCCGCACTGTTATGAACTTCCACGCTGTTCTAGACAACAATCTTGTTTCCAACAACTGCATTGTCTGGTGAAAAGTCTTCAAGTGACGTTCTATTCTCCACTTGTATTCGTTCGTCCGATGTATCGGGAACGAAAAGATCCCTCCATACTTGTGCTCCCTCGGCACTCTGAGCCGTGCGAGTTGCTTCCCTTCCGTTCGGACACTCTCCCCTCGGCGTATACAGGTTAAGGAATTCTTCCCTTGTTTCCTCCACCAAATTCAAGCGTTGTCGAGTTTCTTCCAGCAATTCCTTGGCACTCAGCCTACTAGGTGAGTGCACTCCCTCCGTCTGTGCCTCTTCACCCCTTCAGTGCTCCTCGGCAATCTGCTGAAGTCTCTGTCTGCGTTCTGCTTGCTGTGTTAAAATTAAAATTTCTTTTGTTGTACTTAGTTCATTCTTATCTTTCACCTTATTCTGATCTTTGTTTTGCAAATTCGGCATCAATCTTCATATCATTCCTTAGTTCCAGGTTCGTCTGGCAATGGCGCCAAATGTTTACCGCATAGATTAATTAAGAAATGCACATAGATAGTGAACACGAACACGAACACGAACAACATAACTCTTCTTATTATTATTCGCATATGCCAGAACATTACATTATGCTTGATTGATAAGATGATTACAATGCTTTCTGAAGGGGTTATAAATACTTTCCGAAGAACTTTCTCGAAGGAGTCTGTCGGCCACATACAACATGTCGTTACATAACAAAAACCTTTCCAAAGGGACCCGTCGGCTACATAACAAGAACCTTTCCGAAGGGACCCGTTGGCTGATACACAATTTCCTTTCCGAAGGGACCTGTCAGCTGATACACAATTTCCTTTCCGAAGGGACCCGTCGGTTGATACACAATTTTCTTTCCGAAGGGACCCGTCGGTTGATACACAATGTCTACTGACGACAAAGGAAGAGTAACTGTTAACCAACGCATAACTCAATTCCTAGAGAGTTAAAGATCACCATCGATGCTTTGCATCCAGTAGGATAGATCAAGTTGCTTAGTACTATTGGCCCTATACTCATCCTTGGGAGACAGGGCATCGTTAAATTCTCTGGCATGAATGGCCAATTCTTGTGGTGGAAGCATAACAATCTTAGATAAAAAAATTCTCTTGGGTTCTCGTCTATTGAATTCCTCAAGAAGTGTCTTCCTAGTGTGGGCATATAGCCCCACAGATGAATATATAGTCTCTTCGGCCTATGCTTCTCTAAATAAGAGTACATGTCATCCTTTGAAGGATATTTTCAAATTTCATCTGGTGACTTGCTATTTGGCCCAAGGAGAACTTTTTTGTATGTTTAGTGTTATAGGGAAGTGTCTTAACTAGGGATAGGCTCATGAAATATGGCTTCTATGGCCCTTTTTGCTCTGTTCTCTGTTTTAACAATGACAAAACCCTCGCACATCTATTTTTCCAATGCCCATGGGCGGTCTATTAATTTATAGCCATTTTCTTTGCAATTTTTTTTGGATATATCAAGAATAATTTAGTGGACATCAAAGCTGTTTGTGAATGAATGTGAGAAGCTTTCAAGATGAGTTGGCTAAAATTTCAAATTGAATCTGTCCCAAAGGTATCATTAGTCTATTATCTGATTCTTAAGTATTCCATAACAAACATTGACAAATAGCAAGATAGCTGGGGAAGATTCAAACCTTATGTGACCAGTTTTAGGAGGTTCAATTTAGCCATGTTTCCAGAGACTGCAATCAAGTAGCGGCTGGGTACACAATTATACTAAGAGTGGGGCTGAATCAGCATAACAGCAATTATTATATTTTCAAATTTAATAACATAAGCATATCGGTTGCATGATAACAAGACAAGATGCAACAATTACACAACACAAGGAGAACATAAAATTTATGTGGAAGCCCTTGCAGGACAAAAGCACTGCAAAATATTACTTTATATATAGAAACCTCCTACAATCTTTATAGAAACCAAATTTAATGACAAAGATCCACCTTGAATGTTGCTTCTTCAAAAGATATTGGACATTATGATATCATGTATTTCTTGACTATAAGATACCCAGCTTGTGGCATTAGATTGCTAAGGTGGAAAATTACTGAGAAACATAAATGATATAAATAAATAAATATTCCTTTATATGCTCATCCTTTTTAATATTTCTTTATATGATAATCTTAAAGCAGATCATTTGGTCAAGTAGTCTTTTTTTTAATAAAAAATGGATTGTTTAAATCTTAGATATTTTGTCCGTCATTAGAAAAATCTGTCGTAAAATATATCATTGCAGGTACATCCACTTTGTAAGGGGGAATTTCCGCCCAGTCTTAACGAAGCAGGCAGAAAGAGTGATTTCAAGCTATTATCAAATGCAGCGCAGATCAGCAACACATAATGCTGGTGTAGTGTTTGTGTTTTAACAAGTCTTCTTTTTTGTTTATATTGGTATCCTCCAGGCCTTTTATTGAACTGTCTCACCTGTGTGTAGCAAGGACAACAATCCGTATGCTTGAGAGCTTGATTAGATTGGCACAAGGTATGAGCAATGTTCCTTTTCTATTCTCATAATGCACCTTCAAGATTGTAGATGTCCCACAGTTTATATTCTTGTTGCAGCACATGCCAGACTTATGTTCAGGGATGAAGTAACACAATTGGATGCCATTTCTGCAATTATATGTGTTGAATCATCCATGACAACATCTGCCATACTTGACAATGTTGGCAATGTGCTTCATTCCAGTTTCACAGAAAACCCTGATGAGGAATGTATCCTGCCGAGAAAATGATTCATTTATAAGTTTGGTAGTTCACATAATTATAATTTGCTCCTTTTCTTAACAAGAATATAGATGCAAAACAGGAAAAGCTAATTCTTGAAAAACTGAATCTTGTGGATAATACTTTTGACAACCAAAATGGATCTGATGGCATCGAAGACAATGCTGAAGCTTTAAATCATCAAAGAGTAAATTTGGATCGGCCTGTAAATGGAACACGCAGTTGCAATGGCAAACCAAACCTGCGACCATGTAGTAATGGAAAGAAAATATCAGAAAACCAGAAGTGACTGGAACTAACATATATGTAAATAATGCTTATCCCATGGTTCAATGATTGATTTGGTCATTTCTATTGAGATCAATGTTATAGTAGATTAGTAGCTAATATAGTGTTGCTCTGTAGTTTAACTAGATAATCCTCAAATTGTGTAAAATGTATCATATAATGTCATTTTTAAGGAAAGAGGGTTTCCATCTTAACTTTACCTCCTGGAATAATTGAAAGCTGTTCTAGCATGATATTCAGCATCGATTTTTCTACAGTTCTAGATGTCTTTCGTTCATGCTTGTGCAAGTTGCTATACAATGGCACAGTATTTTTGCTAGAAAGTGTTTTACATTTTTTGCACATTTCCTCTTGTTAATTCAGTACAAGTCTAATTTGTTTAACAGCTTCTTTTAGCACAGGATTTGTTAGAGGAAGCTGATTTGGTTTGTAGATGTCTATTTCCCACTTGTGTACATGAGAAAAAACTTGGAAAATTTTGTATTTAATTGCACAATATAGAGAACCAAAGAAAACATGTAAGAAATTGACTTACAAATGATAATTAGCTGCAACTTCTTTCACCATGTCCACAGCTACACTTTCTCTTATCTTCATTCTTTTATTTCGTACCTTCCAACAAACATGTTCTGCTTAAAACTTGTCATTTACTTCTCTTCATTTCCCGTAAGCATAACACTAATAGCAAAATGTTTCTTTTCCAAGACATCCATTATAATTTCAATCTTTTTTAATTCACAAAGCTTATCTTTCCCAGAAAAGATAGATCAATATACTGGAGTGTGTATAGATGAAATGACATTGGCCTAGTTTGTAACACCCCCTCTTCTTGGATTGGATAATGAGCTTGTAACCTGCAATAGATTGTTAGTACATGATGGAATATATATAAAAATATGTTACCAATTTGTGAACCTATGAAAAGAGTTAGTAAATCATAAAGTAACTATCAAACTAATTGTTTACTAATCCCATGCAAACCTTTCTAATCCTTAGAGAATACTCTTCTCAGATTTACTCAACCCTCTGGCAAGAATTACTCTCAATTAGGCAACCATCATATTGAGAGTGTTCTTTTAGGGCCTCTGTGATCTCTATTCATGAGCATACTGATTAACAATAATTACTTGGCAGAGACCCCACCTCTGACCAAACCTCTAATCTCTAACATATGCATATGATTAAAAACTATAGTATATATATATAAATAAAATCTCTAGAGATTCTCAACGATTCTCTCCTTGGATCCCAAATTGGAATATTGACATCCATATAGAATTCCCTCAAATCTCTAATTATAAGTCCTCTAATCTCTGAGTGATCTGTAAGGGGAACTTGACATCCAAAAAATAGATGTCCTCTACAAAGGATTCATTTGGTCTTTATAATAATTATAAGTTCTCATTGATCATTCAGCACAAACCTCGGCCTTGGCTTCCCATCCAGAATGGCATCTTAGCGATGCTTGTTGTTGCTTGCTCCTACATCTTCTATCAAGAAAACATCCACCCACATGCCTTTCATCGTGGAATTCTCCCCCTTCTTTCTATTTCCTCCTCACAATCTGATGTCGTAGGGGCTGTCTTGGAGCTAGCACACTCTTGTGCGGTGTTGCCTTCTTGAATCCACACCTATCCTTAATCGACACCCAAATCTTCGCCTGCTGGAAATCCACTATCTTCCTCCACCTTGTCTCTACCTCCTTTTAGGCTTGTTGAAGAACAAACAACCAGAGGTTGTATAGAAGTCTCCACTCCAATAAATCTCCATGACTCCTGTCTCATCTCCAAGCCCACACCCAATATAGCGCTTTCACAATCTCTTCCAACCCTTGGAGTTGTTGTGGGTCGAACAAGTTGCCACAACCTTGCAAACTTCCTCTTTGGATTCCCCCACAACCAGTGCCAATGCCACAAAAAGTGAAGCCACATCCAGATTAAAGCATCGCTTCCAGTAAGAGCCCAGGTACTCCACTTTGTACATTTGCTATATGCCCTCCAAAGATTTTGGATCATTGAACATGAAAATTTTCTTCAAGCGTCAGATTGTAAACTTTCTGTCATAAGTTTGTGTCTAGTTCTCTAATCCCAGCGTAAAATTTGCATCCATTTTCATCTCCCTTGTTGAGAACTCTATGGAGTGCCTTGTCTTTCCTCTTTAAATTCACTTGCTTCAAACAATCTGTAGGCAAGCTCACGTTGGGGTGCCAATAGATCATTTCATACTTTGACACGCGTTGGAGGTTGTGATCTCATCGATGTTGTAATTTCATGAATGTCATTGGGGGAATCTAATCATGATGATAGTTGTACTCCCTAAATGATTAGCAAGAATGCTTTTTTTGGCCTCGTCATTGTAACTTTCTCTCTTTAATCTAATTTGAGAAGTATAAGGTCTTCATATATTTCATTATGGATCCCAAAGTTGCATATATGCCCATATTGGCCAGCTTGTCTGCCACCCTATTTGCTTCTCTAGAAACATGAGAAACCTTAAAATCTTCAAACTCCATTAACAAGCATTTGATTTGTTGAATGTATTTGTTGAGTTGCCAGACTTCTAGCTTCCCTTTCTTTATTCCATTAGTGATTAGCTTTGAGTTCCCTTCAAGATGGACTCTTTGAATATCCAATTTAGCCCCTAATACTAGAGCCTCTTTTGTTGCAACACATTTTGCCACATTATTTGTGTTATCGCCTAGTTGTTTGGCCACAAAAGAAATAGTGTGACCCTCATGATCTCTCGTTACACAACCACGCCCAAAGACCCCCAGATTTCCCCTGGCAACCTCATCAAAGTTTATTTTAACCTATCCTTCATCTGGTGGTATCCAAAATACCTTATCCCTTTTTAGATTATGATTAACCCTACCTAGCCCATTAATGGGCCACATTTTGATGCAAAGTTAGTTTTTAAGAAACATTCTCAATTAATTTTAGTGTTTAATTGATATTTTTAATTTATTTTTATTTTTAGCATTCTTACTATATTTAATATTATTCTTCAACTAAATTTATCTTCTTATAGTTATTAATTTTAAAAAAAATTATTAGCAATTAATTATTTATATTTAACTTTTATTAAAATGTTTCTACTATACCTAATTATATCTAAACTTATAATATAATATAATATAATTTTCTATATTTATCAAATTTATTTAATATTATAATTGAACTAAACTTTTCTTATCGGCAAATACTAGCCACTATGTGGCACTTGTTAGTTTTTAAGATATTATTTAGTGACGAAGATAACATTGATGATTTGGTGGTAAAGGGAGTTAGTCATATTGTGGGTATGGGAATGCAAGTTGGGTATCATATGTTCAACGAAGGCATTCCAAGGGCGGACTTCGCCGGCCATATTGTGAAAAGATCGTTACAAAAAATCAAAGTTTCATACATTTTAGTCTCAAGATAGATCACTTGACAAAGTAGTCATTACATTTGAAATAAGTATCCATTCAAAGAATTCAATCCCTCTTTTTGGGGGTTGTATGGAGAAGGATATTAACACTATAGATCCAATGGTTCTTCCTAGGTACTTTTTAATGTATCAACTTAGTTGTATACTTCACAGAGACAACAAGTAGTGGGGATACATTATTATCTTTCACCAAAGTGATAAGAAAGGACAACAATCTTCATGGTAGTTGATGAAGCTTTTTGGTCTTGGAAAAGTTAAAAGAGTGACTGCCAAGTTAGTGAGTGCAGTTATAGTAGATAAAGATAGTATCCCTTGGACCAAACTAGAGGCTGCTAGTTATGTTGTTTTAGATTAAGGTAAAAGCAGGTTTTGAAGGGGCTTCGAAACCCATTACATCAAAGAGAAAGATAAACCATTAAGCACAACCAGGTTTTAAAAGGACCTGAAACCGACCAAACAACTGAACCAGGTTTTGCAGGGACCTGAAACCAGCAGATATGACTAGTAAAATTAACCAAAAACTCTAGAATTTGAAAGGACAAACAGATTGGAGCAAAGTAGCCAGGAAGGCTATCCAAACTAGATACCAAAAAATTAGAGACAAGACCATAACATTATACACTAGTTATGTTGTTGATGCTCCTTACGTGTAATTATATATTTAATATTCTTCTCCTCTTATCATTGCTATTATTTTGATTATTTTTTTTGCTTTTTAAACTATAATTGTAGAAGTAGAGTATTCAAAAAGGAGGTGAAATATGTGGACAGAGAGTTTGTACACTAGGAGGACCCCTAAACATGAAGACACTCCTATATATTTGTCACCTTACTTGGCAATCTATTGGTTTACCAATTCCACTTCCTTGCAAATGTCTGTTTACTAAGAATGAAACAACAAAATGTGCAAGATCCCAATGGAGATACAAGATTCCAATTCAAATTCAAAGATATCTTAATTGTTCTATTTTTCCCATGGTGTAGTTAAAGGAAATGGACCATAGACCTAAATGATACAATCGCATCTTTCAATATACACTTCTTAAAATAAGGAAATCAATTTAGAGCATTCTTACAAATGTCATTTTCTACATGTCTTGTAATCATAAGATTTCATGTGATCACACTTTTTTGAAGTAACTTGTCAAAGAGTTCACAAGATTTGTATATGCTTCAACATTTGGTATACAAATCTACACTACAACATCTAAAATGAAATTCAGTGTTTATTTTTCTTTGATGAATGCTCATACCTTGTAAGAAAGTTCCTAATTTTCTCACAAGCTGGGACGATATTGGCAAAGGTTGGCAAAGGTTGTGCAGTCTTAGTTTACACTTGCTTATTGCATCTGTTTAAAAAATTGAAGCAATTTTGAACAAAACCATTTTGTGAACATCTTGCAATAATGACAGTCCATGAGACCACAATTTTTAGACATTTTGTCAAACATATAACATGCATTATTAATGATTCCATATTTTGCATACATGACAACCACGATATTTTTCGGAAAGCCCCTTTCAGTTATGCTAAGATGGATGCTCATTCCTTGTTCCAAAGCTGTCAATTCAACACATACTGAAAGGATGTTGGCAAAGTTTGTGGAGTCTGGCTCTCCACCAACCAATACTATATGTTTCAAAGCTACCAAAACCTCCTCAAAAAACCATGGATTTTATTCTTCCCCTGTTACATCACTAAATTGGGGATTTATTTGCTTCATGCATTCAAGCAGTGAGTCAAATGTTCTAGCACAGGATAAATGTAGAAAGTTTGCATAAATATTGTCATAGAAGGTTTGGTTAATGCTCTTTGCTATAGATAAGGAGTAGATGGCTTATTGCATATAGACCCAAAAATCCCCAATTAAAGCCCATAAGAACTAGTTTTAAATTAGACCAAAAGGTTGGTAGCAACATAAAATCATTCCCAGGGACTATTTTGGTGCCTAGCACATTAATTTCTTTGAACCCCTTTTCACCCAATTTGTGGGTGTGCTCCTAGAGCCCTAACCCCAATATCAAAAAAATTAATTTCATGGAGATTCCAAAAACAAATTAAGGACAACGCCACTCCATCCATTGACATTGTAGTACCTAAATATGAACCCCTTTTCATCCAATAAAGACCATATTTTGCATCAAGAGCAAGTGTTTTTTTTGCTTAAAATTTGATGTATTTAGGTACCCATTCACATATTAGTTCTTAACCCAATTCTATTTTGATATATTTTTGCCAGGTAGGTTAAGCTCGGGTCACTTTCATCAAATTGATAAACATGGGGCAAAGGGGAATGCACTCTATTATCAATACACCACAATCTCACCATATGTTTGCTAGGGTTACGGGTTACCTTTTTCTTTGTCTCTACTACAGTTATACCAAAATCACTTAGACAATAAATAATTGTTGCCGACTCCAATATCATATATACTTGTAAGAATGACCTTCCACAATCTGAAAATTGCTAGGCTATCACAGTTCTGATGCTCCTTGATATTGTTTGTATCAGATTGAAAGGTCATAGGTTCATACGCCATATTCTACAAGTAGTCACGAATTTGTTGCACTCTTTTTGGTGGTTGCCTAGCTCAACTCGTGCATGTCAATGGATGGAGTGGTGTTGTCCTTAATTTGTTTGCAAAATCTCCATGAAGTTAACTTTTGTGATATTGGGGTTGGGGCTTTGGGAGCACACCCTCAAAAAATAAGAAAAACAATTCAACGGAAAAAGCAAACGAGGGAATTGGGATCTTACCAAATTACATTACAATGCAGAAAGGCTTGGTAAAAAATTGATTCCGATGAAAGATTTTGAAATTTGTAATATGACAAATTTGATGTGCAATGACCAGTCTAATTTTCTAGGGAAGTTCTAAACATACATGGTCATCAGTAAAGATTATTGAATTGAAGCCACAGAGAAATATTTTCCCATGCAACGTGACCAGCTCTCCCTCTTGATCAAACCATCCAATTCGTGCACCTCAGACCCCCAACGAGACCTACAATTTTGCCAACCCAATGAACAACTCTTCCTTTGGCGAAATCATTCATAAAAGAATTGAAGAGCAAGGAATCGGTATTGCTCGCATTGAGCCAGCTATCTAACGACTAGATCCAGTGTGAAGTGATCAGTAAATGACTCTGGTTAATGAGTAAAATAGTAACCCAACCCAGGTGTGCACCTTTTTGTGGTTTCTACAAGAATTGACCCCCTATGAATAGCTTTGGTCAAGCAAATTATGTTGAGATAATAAAACTTAATTTCTCGATTCACACCAAACTTTTGTATTGTATGTATGTATACTAATGCACTAGTGAGTTGATCAGTACTACATATACATTTAACTATTTTAGCCTAGCAATTCTCAAATTGTAGAAGGCCATTAGTACAAGTATAAATTTGCATTTTGAGGTACTTTATAACTGAGTTTAAGAGTTTTCAGTAGCAAACAAATTTGGTTGAAACCTCAGAGACTTGATTTGCAAATCTAGGGTACGATAACAAATATTTCACCTTTATTGTAAAAGATTGCACTCGGATTGGGCACTTGATTTTTAATAAGCAATCCACCAATCCATAATAGTGCAAACCCCCTCCAAAAACAATTAGTTGTTTTGAGCAGAAAGGATTTGGACAATTCTCTCCTATAATAGCCTATCGGCTAATAATATTATTATGTTCCCCTGTTTGATTACTTTGTTTTCTCCTTATCATTCGAAGTAGTTGACGTGATAATTATATGATTATAAGAAGGCTTGCTATGCCAAATTCTCTTATTATTTTCCAACTTTTAGGGCTCATTAGGCACGAGAATTGAATTGAAATAGGAATCTATAAAATTTCAAATACCAAATCTCAAATTGGAAATGGGAATAGGAATTTGTATTCCCATTTTAGCCCCAAAATGAACATTTGATGTTCCACCAAGGACCAAATTGTCTTCTACAAATTGGAAGTGGGAATAGAAATTTGTATTCCCATTTTAGCCCTAAAATGAACATTTGATGTTCCACCAAGGACCAAATTGTCTTCTACAAGTTTTCTTCGCAGAGGAATTAGATCGTACATTTTCAAACCTTACTTCTTGTGAAATGCAACATAATTCATAAAAATTTGTCAAAATATTTATCATCGAATGCTCTATGTGCAGAACGTAGTCCAGGACAGTCATTGAATGCTCATTGTTTGCAACTGAAATTCATTCGCGCTCCCTCCATTTTAGGAAGGCCTCGCTTATGTTTCATCATAATGGAAAAGGCAATTGAAATATTTTTCTTGACCCATTCATATTTCTCTGCCTAAAGAGAACTGGTGATTTTGTAATTTCTGAACATCAATATTAGATGCATATTCTTTTGATTTTATTTTGTAATTCTTTGGTGCTTTTTATTTCCCATACGATGATTTCTATTAACAATAGCTACCTCCTTATTGTTGTTGGTTCCTCCAAAAAATAGTTCCATACGTATATTATAATAGTTTGCCTTGACTGTAGTCCTTAATTGATGTATTATACCCTGTCGATGACTATATACAGTCTCTTGTATTCTTTTTCCTTGTTGATGTCTTCACTCATCTTGCTCATTAAATATATGAAATCTAAATTTCCTTCTTTGCCGGTTGGTGCCACATTGGTATAAAGATGGTTGGTCTCCAATTGAGAATGAATACTTGGAAGTTTGGATATTTCTTCTGATATTGATAAAGAGTTTCTCCCCTGGTCTAATCTATTCCTCTCCCCTTATAGTTCAATTCCTCCCTTTCTATTTGATGTTGCTGCCTATTATTATTATTAATATTGTTGTCTCTATGCAGAGAGACATCTTTTACAAAATACAGTCTTTTATTAGTGATTACTTCTCTTTATTTCCACAGCTGAAATGGTGCAAGGTTTTTAAATTGCTGGTTCTTTATAATTATTTTATTATAATTATATTGACAATGAAGATTGACTAATTATATTAATCATATGTTATATTATTGCATTCATATTATGTTCTTTTGATTTATATTTGTTTGTTTATCTATAATATTGTATTATAATATTATAATTATAGTTGATTAATAAATTATATTATAATTTATTATTAAATTGATTCATGTATTTTTATTATTTATTATTACTTTCTATTAAAGAAAAATAGATGATATGACATAGGTTTTGGTTCTAATCTTTGTATGATTCAAGGATCATGTGACAGTGAGGTGACACTTTTGAATAACCTTTGAGTATGGTGAAATGAAACAATAAAAGATGGTATATTTTTAGTATGTTAAATTGAATGTATGTGATGTTGTGTGAATAGTATTGATTACTATTTTTTATCACACAAAGGTAAAAGAAGAATTTTTATACATAATAATAAGAATGTGGCATGAAAGCATGTTAAAGGAATGCTAAATAATGGTGAAAGTCTCCTTTTGGGATACATAATCTAGATTATGCTAAGTCATATTTGACTAATGACAAGAACACTATTATTTTACCTTGACTTGGATGCTTGATGATGACAATCAGGAGGATGGTAGCACTAAAGGATGGAGCAAGTTACATTATCTCAAGCTAGCTTCTCACTTTAATATGGTTCTTTGGTTGAAAGCCACTTTTAAGTTAAGTTTATTAGATTTCTTTAGATTTCATTTTTTATGGTTACTTTTTATTTGAAGAATGAATGTCTTGTGAATGTTGATTTTGTACACATGTTCAAGGTGTCGAGCTCAATATAAAATTGTATTTTATTGGGGTTAAAAGTATATGATCATGAATTATGCCCATTTCTAGTCATCGGACAATGATAGATCTCTATTGTAGCTCTTAGGGATTGTAGCACCTTCTTCATTTTGGAAATAGATTTTGTAAGATATATAGTGAGAAACATAGCCGACAGCAAGATTGATAATAATATCTATGATAGCATGCATATTGATGGTATTCCTTTGGGGGAGTCTGTTAGCATGGTTGGAGGGATGATTGAGTGCTAATGTGTTGCATTCATGACTTGGTTTGTCATTTATGTCAACATACATGCTTTCTTGTAATGACAATTAAAGTTGTAGAGGTTGTTTTGGTCAGCGAGGTCAGAGGTTGCAGAACTTAGTTTAGGCAGTTTATATTCATGTTTGTGAATATATCTTTATGATGTATTTTTGTTCTTAGATAGTAATTTGAAGGATTGTGTGAGTTACAAAAGAATATGTGGAGACTAGTCACATGGTAGTACACAATAAACTTTACTTGTAAATCTATTATATCTATTCAAAGATATGGAAGCTTGTTTAATGAGCTTAGAGTTTGGTTGAAGACATGTTCATGCTGATATATTCAAGGTAGAAAATGCTAATGATGATTCAATGATGGTTGCTGAAGTGTAATGTGCCATAAGTTTACTGCCAAGTCAACTCTGTACAAAAATTTGTTTTTGAATGAGCAATTGTAATATTGTGTAATGTAATATCTTAATGATGTATTATGTTATTCATTGTACATTAGAGAAGCCTCAAGGCATAGTCAATTAGTTGTTAGGATTTAGTATAAAGGAAAGATGTTTTCCTTGGTTATAAGTGTCACATATGTATATATGTGAGTTATAATTGATGTATTGATGCAAATTTGATGAGATCGGAGCAAAGAATGGTGTTGAGGATGTATTGATAACTTCAAAGGAACTATATTAGAAAAGAAATTGTATCAAGCGGTTCACCCCTTGGAAAATGTAATCCTAAATAATTATTTTGTAAAAACACTTTTGAAGCAAGTTGGACGGTGGGTTTAGTTGACTTCCTATCAACTCCTAACATGGTTAGAATCTTCTAACAAGGATTCAAAATATCCTAACAAGGACTACTTGTACTAATTGCATGTAGTTGGATCCTAACATAGACTTACCCTTTCAAAAGGACTATTTATATTAGTACATCATCTTGTGGACATCATTCCCATTAGGATTTTTCGTCTAAGCCAATTGACTTGGCTTAGATTTTGAAAGTCCTTGCACTTATATGCAGTGCCACAAATTATTTCCTTTCACATGCTTCCTCTTTCTTCTATATCATGATCATCTTCTTCTTAGATTTATTTGATTCCATAACTTTATTTTAAGATTTTTCGGAGCAGCTACATATCTACATGTTAGCATAATGTTTGGGTTGACTACATTTGTAACATTTGATATTGCTTATCCTTGAATTATTTGAAATCTATATTTGTTCTAATTAGCTTGTGACCATAACCGTGACAAGAATAGAAATGTCCATGAAACAGATTATTCATTCCATTTCTTTAAGCCAAATTAGAGAATTGCCTTTTGCACTGATTTTCTTTGTGACAAGTTGTTGGTGAAAGTTTTGTTATATCAAATTTAAATACACGAATGATTCCACAAATCCAAGAAAGTGTAACAATACACTTGCAACAGACAAATATGAGGCCCAACTCCCTAATGTAAGATATCCAATGAATATAAAATCTTACGTGCTTTTAACTAAAAAGTGACGGAGTAAAATGATCATGTATGTAAAGAAAATGAGCTACACTACCAGCAAAATAAATACTCGATACAAATGAAAAACGCTTATTCACATACTGCATTTCATAGTATGAATAGGGGAAATAAAACTTGTAACACTCATAGATGTTATTCAAAGATAACATAATGCATATCTTTGAGCATTATTTGAAATTCATTCACAAAAAAACATAGAAACAAAGGCTCAGAGAATGGCAGCACAAAAGTGCAGTATGCATTTATATGAAAAGTAGAAAAGAGTACAATCTTTTATATAACAGATAAAAACCCAAAATTATTTCTTTCTTCATTTCCCCCTCGTATTTACAAAAGATTTCCTTTATATAACACTAACTACCTATTTCTATGACAACAGTTACAAAAAGGAATTGGAAACGGTTTAGTTTCTGGTAAGAAAAGTAATGGCTCAAACTCCATCGGGCCCCACTTCTGCATTTTCTCCATCTTCTTCCACATCCACATGCAACAGGTTGAGGAGGTCTGTCTTCTTCCTCTACCTCAGCCAAGATAAAATCGAATATTGATCGGTCTCTCTACCTCTCCATCTCGAAGATATCATTTTCATATTGGGCATGACAGGCTCTTAGATCTTTGGCAACAATCAACATGCTGGAAATAATATCGAATTGCTTCATCTCGTCCTCTGTAACGTCAGGCTAAAGCACTACTTCGGGCTCTTCATTAGTATAATCTTTTGGAAGAGGAATTCCTATCTTGACATAGGAGGAATTGTACTTGGCGTAGCTTGTAAGATGGTTGTCAAAGAACAAGATAGTCATGAAATTTATATGTATTATACTTATAATAGCTCCACTTAGCTTATTAATGAGAGTGGTGCGTGAGATGTTTAAATGTTGTACTTCCTCATCTTATGAAAAGACTTATTTTCAACAAGTTCAAAAAAGAATCACATTTGATGGATTACGCCAGGAGCACTTCATTTAATTCAAAAGAAACATCATGATGACTGCAACTTGAGAAACCTATCGTCGGGAAGATGCTTACTTCCCAAAGCTTTGGATCTTTAGTTGGAAGTTATCAACTTTTGAAATAAGGCGATTGGGAAATAATGTTATTGGTTCACTGGGGTTCTGAAGTATAAAATAATAGTCATGACCTACGGGATTTATGTCACTTGCAATGAGGCATTGGGGGTTAAGACTTGGGGAAGATAGTGAACGAATGACATCAATCCTGCAAAATGGGAAGTTTTGAAAAAGAGGGGTACATATACTGGCTCTAAATGGGGATAAGGATTGAAAAGGAAAAAGAAAATCTAGAATTGAAAGGAAAATGGATTAGTGTTTTATTCATTGCATACAAAGTCGAGGAATGGAAGGATTACTATAGAGAAAGGTGACAAAGCACACAACAAAACTAAAAGGAACACGACAGAAGGGGTGAATGTACACAATTTACAAGGATGGGGAGAGAGAATTACCCTCATGCAAAACCATTTATTGGTCTTGCATGAGAGTGTCTCGAACATTATTGGGTCGAATTTGGGTGGAGCTATGGTTCACATGAGTCTTGATTGACTTTGTGATATCAAGATTGACTGCTGGAATGCATATACTTCTTTTTATAATCATGGGGTTGAATTGCTCAAAGGAGAGAGAAGGTTCACCATATTTCTGATTTCCTAAACAAGGTCACTCCTTACAAGAGGAATTCATTTCTTGAATCTTCTAGGTTTCTTCTAAAGACTTGGGTTTTCATGACATGATTCTTTAATTAATGAAACATTTTCTTTAGGAAATTAATGAGTGAAGCGGATTGGTAATCTTTGGAATGCCACAAATTGAGACTTTTGGCATCGGTTACACTCTCCTTCAAGGCATTCCAACAAGATTGAAGCACCATATCATGCATCTTATTAACTTCTTGCAAAAACTGGGAGGGATCTTTGTGAAAATCCATTTAGGATTGGTGTGAATGGTGGTCTTGAGAATAGTTGCCAGCTCAAAAACAAAAGAACACAAAACCTATGGGGTTCTTTAGTTCCACCATAATTGAGTTGCTAGAAATGTCATTGGTGAGCATTTTGTTACCTTAAATTTAAATATGTAAATGACTCCACAAACCCAAGGAAGTGAAATATAATGCTTGCAATAGACAAATGGGAGAGCTAAATACAACACACCCATCTCTAAATTTTATAGGTACAAATCCCTCATGTAAGATATATAATGAATAGAAAATTTTATGTGCTTTTAATTAGAAAGAGAAGTAGTAAAATGATCATGAATGTAAAGAAAATAAGCTACAGTACCAACAAAATAAACAATTAATATGAATGAACATGTTATAAATGATATTGAATTGTGCTATCTCATTCTCTGTAAGGTTGTGTTGAAGCACTAGTTCAGGCTCTTCAGTATTATAACCTTCTACTAGAGGAATTTTCATCTTGACATATGAGAAATCACAGTTGGCATAGCTTTCAAGATGGTGGTTAGAGAATAAGGTGGCCAACAAATGAATATGTACTTGAATTATAATAGCTCTAACTGTCTTTTTAATGAGGGTAGCACATGAGAGGTTGCAATTTATTACTTTGCCACCACATGACAAGACTTAATTTCACCAAGTTTTAAAAAGTAACGCATTAGAGAGATTATGCCAAGATTGCTTCACTTAATGCAAAAGTAACATTGTGGTGACTTACCTTGAGAAACATTTTGTTGGGAAGCTCCTTATTTCCTAAAGCTTTGAAGCTTTAGTCAGAAGTTATTAGCTTGTAAAAGAGGGTCATTGGGTGACAATTTCATTGAGTTTTGAGGGCCTTAAACTATAAATGTATATTTGCAGGTTGCATGCTTTACAAATCTTGTGATGACATCCATAAGCTTTCCCCCAATTTTTGGGGTCTACGAGGCCTAATTAGTGCCTCAAATATGACTTAAAATGTTTTTCAAGGGGTCTTCAAACAACTTTAAAATATAATAACTTTCAAATGATGAAACATTTTGATTTGATTCTTTTTCTAGAGTGCTTAAAATTTAAATTACCATCTTCCCTTGAACTCACACCTTCCAACTCTTTATAATTATTTTCCTCCTATAAAATCACCCATTTTCCTACATTTTCATGAGTGCCTAACATTTTTCACATGTGCTTGAAAGGCTAACCCAGAAACATAATAGTAAAAATACAAGAGTTGAAATGTCTAATTTGCCAAAATGGGTATCCATAAATGTAAAAACATCAAACAAAAACTATCACTGGATATATTTTTGGCTTGTATAGGATTGCCTAACACCATTGGAAAAAACATGCAAGGTAATTTGAGAAGTGACCCTATCTTGTTTCAGTTGGTTGAGAAAAATCCAAATGGTCAACCTCCACCTTGGATAACTAGGTTGAATCTTTTATAGTCATTCTTTCCACTTCACCAGTTCCTCCTCTATACCACCTTCTTGATACTCTATTAAATCTACAATGTTTAAAATATGAAAAATGTGGATCTTGTCTAGCAACTCCATGTCATATGCATTCCTTGAATCATGCTTCTCCAAAATATTGTAGGAGCCAAATTTCTTCATCTTTAGCTTGTTGTAGGTGCCCACTAGAAATCATTCTTTCCTCATGTACACCATAATCTAATCCCCAACATCGAACTCCTTATGCCTCATCTTCTAATCTTCCTCAACCTTATACCATATGTTCATTCAAGTGATATGATCACACAGTTCCTCGTGTATGTTCTTGACATGTTCAACAAAGTCCTCTCTTTAGCACTATCCATGCCTCATTAATCCATCTTTCTCAATTATGGTGCATTCCTTGGACTACCCCCATGCACAATCTAGAATGATGACCTACCAATACTTGTAGTTACAAAATTATTATAAGAAAAATATGTCTATGGAAGAATCAAGTTACCTAGACATGTGTTCACTACTTTAGTATGCCCATCAGTTTGTGGGTGATGTGCAAAACTAAACTTCAACTCCATCTTCAATTTCTCCCACAAAATCTCTCAAAAGATACCCAAAAAACTTGGTATCATGGTAAAAAACTATACTCTTTGAAAGATCATATAGCCCTACCACTTCTTTGAAGAATAAATTAGCAAATATGAATTGCATTATGAGTCTTGTGGAAATGAATGGAATGGTTCATCTTTCAAAACTTGTCAATCACCACAAATACTAAATCATTTCCCCTTTGTATCCTCACCAAACCAAGAAAAAAATCCATACTTATATCTTCCTAGGGCCTTGATGGAATAGGCAATGGTTGATAAAGTCTTGTATTCTGATTGGCTTCCTGTGTTGTCTAACACACTCGACAACTCTGCAAAAAGTTATTCACATGTTGTTATAATTGAGACCAAAAATAATGTTCACTAACAATGGAAATTGTCATATCAAGTGACCAAAGTGTCTAGTTATTCATCCACTATGGTTTTCTTTGATAAAATTCTCCCTTGTGGAACTCCTCAAAAGGCATAACTAACTTTTTTTGAATACCATACCATCTTGGATCATGTAGCCTAGTCACCTTGTCCTATCTAGAGTAATAAGTTCCTTGCAAGCCTTGTAAGCCTTTGCATAATCATAATCCTCAATGTACAAAGTATTGAGTTCATTAAAACCAACCACCTCAATCTAAACTTATGTCACTAATATTTGTCTCCAACTTAAGGGATCTACAACCCTATTAGATTGCCCACTTATGTTCTTCAATACAAATGTGTAGCTTTGAAAGAGCTCTACACATTTCAAATGCCTCTTATTCAATTTACCTATTTAGGTATTTTAATTCTTGAATACAAAAAAAATCCTTTTGGAAATAGAGAATGCCTCCATTTTTTTAACAGTTGAACTATTGCACTATTCACAAAAAAATTACTTATTTTTTTGCATCATTTAATTTATCACTAAAATATGCAATAGGCCTTCCTTCTTGACTCAATACAACTCCAATAGAATTGTCACTGACATCACAATCCACCTAGAACACCTTGTTGAAACAAGGGAGTTCTAACACATATTTTTTAGAAGCCTTCTTCTTCAATAATTGACAACTCCTTGCAGCTCATGAAGTCCATTTGAACTCTTTTATAGACCCCTTCATTATCTCAGTTCAGGGTTCATAAATACTACCAAAGTTTCTAGTGAACTTCCTATAAAAACTAGTCAAACCATGGAGTAGGTCATTCTAGGATGAAATTTACCTTCTTTGTGCCAATTTTGAGACAATTAGGTGAGAGAAAAAATCCAAAGTAGACTAATTAGGTCTTTAAGAAACTATACTCCTTTAGATTAATCAAGATTTTCTCTTCCCTTAGCTTCTCAAAGACTACAAATGTGTATTAAACATTCATCTAGTGCCTTAATGAAAATCAAAATATCATATTATAGATATACAATAACAAAATTTCCCATTAGTTTCTTTAGTATCTTGTTCATCCATCCTTAGTAGAGGAAATTTGTATTTCATGGTTATCATGTTTATGGCCTTAGAGTCTTTACAAATCCTCCATCTCCCATCCTTCTTTGGTTCCAGTACTGTAGGTACTACACATGGATATAGGATCTTTGGAATTAGACCCTTCCTTAGCAATTCTTGAACTTATCTTGTAATGATCCCATCTTTTGGCTTTCACGTTCTCAAAAGTCTAAGTGGAGGATAAGAAGAAATTAAATTAATTTCTTATAAAGTCATTCAATTAAAATTAAAAGATGACTTTGTATTTAATTATTAATTACAAGGGAGTAGCTTCTAGGGTATGTATTAATTATTGGAAGGATGGAAGCCTCTCGTAATTTAATTAATGATTGCCACAGGGAGGAATTTCTAGAGAACACATTAATTATTGGAAGGAGGAAGCTTCTAGCTCTTGCAATTAATTAATGTTTTAGTTCCTTCCAGAAGGATGAAGAAAAGGATAAATAGGGGTGAGAGTCTCATTGTTTAGCATGGGATTATTGTATCGAATGATTATACCTTGCATTGATAACAGCTTGGATGTGTGAATCACACTCTTTTTTGGCAATAGGGGACGTTCATTCTCTGGTGTAACATTCTAGACATCATTCCCTTAGGGTTTGGCCTTTGGAATACATCTCTTTGTACTTGATTGCAACATTTTTAGAATTAATATAATTTCAGTAGTTGGTTCAGCTTTTGGGCATTCTTGGGTGCCCATTCTAGTGGTATCAGAGCTTCCTTGCAAAGTCTTTCATAAAGTTATAACCGGTGGGTGCCCATTCCAGTGGTATCAGAGCTATAAATCCTGCCATCCTGTGGAGATCATATAGACAACCAGATAAAAGGAAAAGTGTTTGACAAAATCTATATCAATCTAGATCAAGAAAATGTAATATTTAGATTACTGGGTACATTAGAGAAGGGGGGTCGTATGCAACAGGAGCAGAATAGGCGAATGGATATGATGTTGCAACTTATGGCTAGAAGGATGGGCATCAACATTGATGATTTGTATGTTGCTCCAAAGCAGAAGGTAGTTGATTCTTCAGATGGGATCGAGACACCACCAGCCTATGCTATTGGTGATAGTCAGGAGTCCACATATGAAGCTTTGTCAACGGATGGCGATGCAAAAATAATGGGATTAGGAGAATGCAAGGATACTGTCATATCAGTAGCCACTTTTGTGTCCGTTGAACCATCCAACAAGGAGTTTAGCAGTATGCATGCAGTTGTAGATGTGTGCTTTGATGATAGTACACCTATTATTGCTAATGAGGTGAGTGATATAGTGACAAAGTCATATTATACTATTGATCAACAAAGTGTAGATGTTCACTTCTGTGATAGTATTATGTTCAACATGGATGTCACATTGTCTTATGACAATTTGATGTTTGAGGTTGATATTGATCACTCTCCTGAGTGGAGTTGGGCTTTGTTTTCACCATCTACAAATATTCAGTTTTATGTTGCAGCAGTTGGGAAGAAGAGATTTCATAGATCTTATATGGAGTTACCTTTTGGTGACATTCTAACTTCTTCACCATCAGCACAAGTATTGGGTGCTAGGTTGCACGACATGTGGTTGGTGCTGATGATGCTGATTTGTAGTTGGTTTAATGTCCACAAGGATGTCGCATACTACTTCAATTGGGATCCGGGTGGAGGTTGGAGTTCATTATGTTACTTAGTTGCTTGAGGACAAGCAATTTCAAGGAGGGCGGATTTGTAATGATCCCATCTTTTGGCCTTCACGTTCTCCAAAGTCTAAGTGGAGGATAAGAAGAAATTAAATTAATTTCTTATAAAGTCATTCAATTAAAATTAAAAGGTGACTTTGTATTTAATTATTAATTACAAGGGAGTAGCTTCTAGGGTATGTATTAATTATTGGAAGGATGGAAGCCTCTCGTAATTTAATTAATGATTGCCACAGGGAGGAATTTCTAGAGAACACATTAATTATTGGAAGGGGGAAGCTTCTAGCTCTTGCAATTAATTAATGTTTTAGTTCCTTCCAAAAGGATGAAGAAAAGGATAAATAGGGGTGAGAGTCTCATTTTTTAGCATGGGATTATTGTATCAGATGATTATACCTTGCATTGATAACAGCTTGGATGTGTGAATCACACTCTTTTTTTGCAACAGGGGACGTTCATTCTCTGTTGTAACATTCTAGACGTCATTCCCTTAGGGTTTGGCCTTTGGAATACATCTCTTTGTACTTGATTGCAACATTTTTAGAATTAATATAATTTCAGTAGTTGGTTCAACTTTTGGGCATTCCTGGGTGCCCATTCCAGTGGTATCAGAGCTTCCTTGCAAAGTCTTTCATAAAGTTATAACCGGTGGGTGCCCATTACATATCTATTCAAGTACTTAGTCTCAATATAAGTCATCCTATGAGAAACTATTTTAGGAAAATTGGCTCCAAGGACTAAGTCTATTTGATGACTATTGTTTCTTACTAGTGGAAACCCCTCATGGACATTATTAGGTACAATATCTTATAAATCAATCAATAGACTAGAAACCTCTATTAGGACTTCTCTATTATCTTCTTTATCCACCCCAAGAATTAAAAGATAATAGACGCGTTGATTTTTCATGTCATCCAAAAAAGTTCTCCAATCAACAAGACATACCTTAGAACTACTACATACCTTTTCTTCTTCCTTCATTAGGGGTTTCAACTTGTGTCAAAATCCATCCTTTTTAAGAAAATGACCGACATATATAGCATGCTTGTCATTTATTCCATGACCTTTCCAACAATGTATGGCATGCATCCATAGGTATGATGTTACCTAGTACTTCATCATGGTAGCTCTTAATATTGAACTTCACTAAGAACTGTTCATTGACCATGACCTTGTGGTCATCTTGCAATCAGGAAATTCGATATGGATGTGGGTATCTCTCTTGAACTTTAACTTTGTGACCATCTCCTCTAATACCAAATTTCTAGTGCTCCCACAACCGATAATCACATAGCAAAACTTATCTTGACAAGTGTACCTATTATGAAATAGATTCTTTCTCTAATCTAACTCCTTTTCATTTATCAAGGTTATCCTAACAACGAGATTTTATCCCCTCGCTATATCATATACATTCTTAGACTTGGCTTCTTAATCTACATGTGCCACTCTTGCCTAACCTTAAGCTCTCCTATCTATCCTTCCTTGGTGTTCACTACATTCATAGGATTGATTCCCATCTTCACCACAATGGAAATAAATTCTTATTAAACTGCCTCTCATCGGTCCTTGTCCAAGCCTTCCTCTTTCTTTGTCTTTTTGGTCTCCAATATTTTTATCACAAGAGTGGTTGAAACCCTAATTCCTAGGATATTGTCTAGTATTCACATCTTCATTTTTCCTCTGGTCCTCTTTTTTTTTTCAAAGGGCCTACCACTACCCCTTCCTCTTTGGCCTCACCCTCTTTACTTTCCTTCAAACCTCTTGTTTATCTTCTCATCAAATCTCAAGGAGAACTTGTATGCATCTTCAAGGTTGGTCATTCTAACCAGACATGACTCCTTGTTAATGCTTGGCCTTAACCCATTAAGGTAACACACAACATTTCCTTATTAGCTTCTACATGACTTATCCAGATGAGGACTTGGTAGAACTCTTCTATTTATTCTTGGATGGATTTTCTAGTGCGCTTTAGTCCTTGCATCTTCTTAAACAAATCAAGCTCATTATAATGTCCCCTTTTCAGGTCCATCATGATTGATGTCTTTATATGAATTCACAATAGTTATTTTAGTTATCAAATGTTGTTATTATATGGATTTAGGACTGGGCGATATAAATGTTATCCAAGTTGCCTAGACACCATCAATGGAAGCATGGTTTATAGGTCCAAGTCCATTTCATGAAGATTTATGAGACACTCACCACTATTGTCTACTTGGAAAAAATCCACTAGATTTGATTTATACAAGCCCCTCTTTGATAATTAAATATGCCTTCAATAAAAAATACAAGTAATAATAATATTAGAAACAAAAATAACATACTTTCAATAGTTGTTCATAACAACACTTTACATCCTCCAATATTATAGACTGGGATTAATAACTAATAATAATGGTAAGATTGTATTCCCTATAAAAATATATGGAATTCATTCTACATATATATTTGTTCAATATTCACTTAAATATATTCATATGTAATTATAAGGTTCCTTACTTATAAATGCATGTATATTCATATATTTGGTAATAAAGAATTAGCAAAGTTTTTTATGAAAAGTTTTTAAGTACCATATGGACTAGAAACAATGGTCTTAAAAAATCCTATTATATCAAGGAGCTCAACCTGACAAGTCATGAGGAAAAAATAAGCTATAGGAGCAAATATTATATGGTGACAAAGATGCTCATAGCCCATATTAGAACAAGCTCCCATCAATAAAGATGTTAAATGGGTAGAGGGAAGGTTCCTAAAGAGGAATGGGAGAAAAGGACTTGTCTATTTTGTGACATGGGGGTTGTTGATCCAGAGCACCACTTTATCTTGAAGTGTTCAACATACAAAGACATCGGATCCAGATATAAAACTATCTCAAAGGAAGGTAGCTTGAAATAAATATTTAAGGAAAAATAGTTAGGAAACACAAGAAAATTATGATTATTAAAATCCACCGGCAAAGAGATGCATTAATCCTGGGAGAAAAGTTGAAACTCCAAATAATTGAGGATCACAGTGAGCATCAGTCACATGAACCACTACACATGATCGTCTAAGGAAAAATGGGTACATGGAAATGTTATTTAATTACATCCATAAGAGAAACAATTAATAGTACATAATTCATGTAAAAAGAAAAATTATTGATACTAACCCCAACGGGCATTGTTGCATTCAACATACATGCAAACCCGATACATTCAAAGCTTAGGATCCCTATCAAAGAAATGCAACTATTACAAGGTCTAGAATTAATAACATATGTTAGATATGTCCTTATTGGTGAATTGAGATTCATAGGTCCAAAGATCCTCCTTACAATTGATAGTTGTCTACGAGAGGCCTTTCCCCATTGACATGTATACATTGGTAGAGTTATTGGTTATCTTTTTGGTGAACTAGCACAATTGAAAAGATAATTTAGACATCATATTCAAATGCAAAGTAATTGTAGGACTAGTTTACAATAGTTGTTACATTCTTTAAAAAAAAAATGACAAGAAGATGAGAATAAAATGCTAACAAAATTCTACAAACTACTCTATAACACACAAGATGCAAACCCTGTTGATCTCAGTTTGGTTTTGACAAGTGAGTGTCAAGACACTTAAGTTATTTACTTAGTTTATGTTGAACAAGTAGTACATGTTGAGCTCAACATGTATATTATTGATCATACCAAGTTAACAGTGAGTGTCGAGTAGACAGTGTATGTCAAGTAACATAGGAGCTAAGTAAAAAGTGGATCTTGATGATACAGATGTTGAGTCACAGCATAGAGAATAGTATATGCCAAGCATCAAAAGACTTCAAATGCCAAGTGACACAGTTTTAAAATATTTGTTTGTAATGGCGCAAATAGCTATGTAAACTATTTTTAAGCCTACTTAAGGATGCATTACAACATTTTAGAGATAATGATGAATCTCATGTTGGATTCCCAATGTAATTACATGCAACCAATCAAAAAAAGGGAAGATTTAAGTGGAAAAATGGACGAATCACAACCGTGGATTCATACCTAACCCTATATCACCAAAGTCTTTTTAAGGAGGAAAAACCATAAACTATCAAAGAGATGTGATGTTGCGAAGAGAGTAGTTTGCATGCAAAAATAGAGCATTCATGGTGACTAAGGAGTTATGAAGTAAGACTACATTACAGAATTAGTTAGAGTAGAATAGAGGAAAGAAAAAGGATACAAAAAATAGACATTTGATCAAGGAGGATCGCAAATACATTAGTTTAAAGGTGATATGTTATCAAGCAATCAAGTGTTGACTACAGGATCAAATCTAAGACATTCTAACAGGTGATTTCAGTCAAAATCTCTTAATAGAGCAGTCCTAACAGGATGTATTAAAATTATTTAATAGGGTGCTTACTTAATTGTGAGTTAGAGTCCCTTAACCAAGCACACTTCTAGCAAGGTGCTGAAATCATCTAATAGGGTAAGACCTAACAGTCTTTGTAAGATTTCAATAGGGCAGACCTTTCACAAGGTACACCATGTATCATATCAAAATATTGTAACCTTCATTGGATACACTTTATTACTACAGTATTGAAGATTTTTAGGTATCATCCCCACCCTAGTTTGACCTTCTCATTGGAGGGTCTCTAGGTAGTCATATCTAGTGTTACATGTGTGTGTGAATGTTTACTTGCTTACATGTTTTAGATGTACATGCATTACATGTTATTTTAGTTTACTTGCTAAATGTATGAGATGGATGTGTGGTGAAAGTTTTGTGGGTCCTAATGTAAACTACCGATTTACTCCCCCCTCCCCCCCCCCCTAAAAAGTTTACCTTTCCTATTGTAATTCTAACAATTGGTATCAGAACCTAGTTCTTTGAAAGAGATGCAGCTTTGAGGAAACATCTTGAAATGGAAGTCTAAAAGTGCAAAAGATTATTGAGAATTAGGGAATTGAAATACAACTCATTCTACATCAACTAGATGAAGCAAGAGAAAAACTAAAGAAATCTTTGAAGAGAAAGAAAGAAATTGCTATTGCAGAGATGACACACAATACAAAGAGATAGACACTACTAAGCTATTTGCAAATGGAGACTCCAATAAATTTGATGTAGTATTTTTAGATCTAATGAAAAGAATAGAGCCCAAGCCGAGGAAATCAGAAATCTCAAGTTAGAGCAAGAACCACAAGCTATACTACTATGTGAGGTGACTGAACAAAAGAAGAAAGCTATGGTAGAAAAAGCCATGATTGAAGAAGACAAAAGAATTTTAAGCAATAGACTGGAAGAGAAGTCAATAGACCTAACCAAGATTTCCAACATACAATTGGATACTTCAAGTCAAATGATGAATGCCAACTATGAATTGAATGTCAAGGACATGGACATAACAACATTGAAATTGTAGAATGAAGAATTGCATAATGATCTAAAAAGGGAAAAGGAATCTATTAAAATTTTCAACAAACCAAATGAAGCCATCAAATTCTTTGAGAAATTATTGAGATCTCCTAAATCCAATAATGATACATCTGGATTGGGATACACAAGCACTCAAAAAAGAGAGTCATCCAAAAATGTTGAAGAAAGGAACAAAAAAGGTAAGAACTCTAAACCCACTTGTCATAATTGTGGTAAGAGAGGACATACTACTAATATGTGCAGGAGCAAGACTATAAATCAGAATGTCAAATATAAAAACATAGTTTAGTGCCAAAAGTGCAACAAACAAGCTCATTAGGCACATGAATGTAGAACTAGGACCATGTAGACAAAAGATTTGAAGGATATTGCTACAACTGTCAGAAGTATGGACATAGAGCTTTTGAATGTAGATCCAAATCCATGTGGTCATCAAACAGACAAAAAAAGGTAGGAAATAATGGCAACTCTTATAATTGGGATTATAATATGAGAAATGGTTGTCATTATTGTCAAGAATATGGGCATGTTCCTAAAAAATTGTTTTAGAACACACTTTAGAGGCGACCACAATAGGTGGTTAAGTCAAACCACATGTTTTAGCTACTTGAAGACTGGTCACATCATTTGATATTGTCCAACAAGGTCAAAGGCACCAAGTTGTGAGTTTGATAAAGGAAAAGGCAAGGCAGATGTTGATCACATAAAAAATGAGATGAACAAAACATTGAAGAAAAAGGATGGTTGAAGTACATCAAATAGAGAAGAGACCACTTCACCTAATGGGTCATGTGATCACACCTCATCTAACTAAGAAATCAAGAGGTATGTGGGACTGATATTTAAAGGTTATAGCATACATGAGTTCCAAAAGGAATTTAATACTCAAAATATCATATAAGCATGAACAAAGATGCAAGATGTTATTAGGAACTCAAGAAAATCCTTTAAGTTTTTCATGTGTCTGTCGAGTATGAAACACTTCCTATGCTATGCATTCCGAGTAAAGTACAAGAAGATGTTGAATTAATAGAATGACTAAGTTTATGTCGAGCTCATAGTGGTTTTCGAGCAAATGAAATGTTAATGGATGTCGAGTAAGCCTAAAATTAGTTTATGTCGAGCTTACAACTATGTAAGCACTCAACATTTCTTGTAGGTTTTCAAATGGTATTTAATGAAGTTTTGACTCATCTTTCATCATTTTGAAATTGAGAAAGAGCTAAGAGAGTAGGAGGCAATTTGGAAATTCACTCAAAGTAGTTGCAGAAGATTTAAACAACGATTCTACATCATTTCGTCAAATTTTATAAGGTACTTATCAAGAGCCGAGCTACATAGTTTATATTTTCATAAACCCTAGTTTCATGAAATGGCATCGAGTTCAAAGAATGTAGAGGGTAAGGAGGTCTTAAATGTTCAACTAGTTAGTAATGAAGTTAAGCAACCCATTTTCAAGGCTATTCCTGACATCACTTACAAGAAAGATCCCTCTGGTGCATTATCCATGATACCATTGAATGTTCTAATGGTGAAAGATGTCATAAAATGCTATAACTGCAAAATTGGTAGCATTGGTGATATGGAGATCAGAGAAGCATACAATAGATTATGTGATAATGGTGTTTTCAAAGAAGAATTCAAAATTGTTGAGAAGACAGGGTTGACATGAGCCCTAGATTTCCCATATATCTTTAAAATTGAATGGATAAGAACAGTCCTGAGCAGAATTCATGACAATTCATTATGGCTAGATAATGGACCTATCAGAATAACCAAGAGGATAATTCATAAGGTTACTAGTTATCTAACCCTAGATTGGCCTAAGACACTGAGAAGTGATTTAAAAGTGGTCATTAGGAAGAATACTGGAGCCATGTGGAACAAGAGAGGCATGACTATTGATACAATTACTAATCCATTGATAGAATTTGTTGTCAGAGTTATTTCACACAAGTTTTACCAATCTAGTAGATTAAATAGTGTACCCTATATAGCTATAGATGTGGGATACAAAATTGTCAAGAAAATTCACACATTGATCTAGTAGAATTACAACAAAAACAACTTGTTGAGAACCTTGGAGATATCAAAAAAACAAAGAGTGCACAATGTAAATTTGGTTCTATATTGATATGCATATTCTTTTATGTGCAAAACACTTTTTCCTAATTTTGGAATAGTAACATGGAAAACAAATAGATCAGTGGTAGTACACATCGGTGAATACGTTGAGCAATTAGGATAAAATGTTGAATATGTGATGACAAGTTATTTTGAGGACTTCAAACAATCAATGAAGAAGAGAATGAGAATACCAGTATCTCTAGTAGAAAAGCATTATTATGATGTCTTTTTCTAGTAGATGTTGATTATACATATGTCCAAGCTGCTACACCAAGGGTGAGATGGTTGACACCCTTAGGATATGAAATCAATGTGGATGAAGCTTTTGTAGCTATAAAAAATTTATTGGTAGAAGAGGTTGATAAAAATGCCAAGGCATTTAGAAACTATGAGATAGAAAAGTCCAAAATTTTGATGGAACTAAAGATTGCTTCTGTAATTAAGAACAAAGATAAATTGGTGATGAAATTAAAGGAAAAATTTGGAGAGAGTTCTGAGGAGGAAGAAGAAGAGGAAGAAGAAGAAGAAGATGAAGAAGATTATCAAACCTAAGCACCACTAGCTTTGAAACAAGGTATGGGAGAAGACCAAGGAGAAGAGGAGACTAAGGTTACTAAAGATGCCAAGGAAGAAGAAGCTGAGGAAGCACCTACACCCACTAAACTAAAGAAAAGGAAGGCCAAGGCCCAACCTATGGCAAGGGCTGAGAAAAATGTCAAACCAAGACAAGCCAAGCCTACTGCACCTACTACAAGAGCTACTACACGTGCAACATCACAAAAGGCTAAGGAAAAGACCAAACCAATAGAACAAGGAGGTCATGTGCAGATAAGGCCAAGAAGAAAACATGTGGCACAAGCATATTTTGATGAGGAGAAAATAGAATCAGATGATATCAACCAATTCAAAGTGGTAAGTCATAGTCCCCTGTTAGATCTTCAAAATCTCTATGAAAATATTAAGAATAGTGCAGACCTATCAAGATTTTCTCATGTAGATTTTGACAATCTTGCTAAAGTGAAGAAAAATCAAGTGGAGAAGGCTATGTATTACATGATGGAAAAATTCAAGACTACCTGACTAGAGATTTCCAACTCAATGCCCAAGAGTTTGTATGATAGAGTTGAGCATAAATGGCTCTATTGTTCAAACTTGGAAAGACAAATTAGAGAGACATCTCTAGCACAAGTAATGCCTGAACTAAGTAAGAGTCAATTTGCTAAGGCTATGAAGAAATATGCAGTTAGGTTTGTACCTAAATACAAAGCCTTCAACATTTTGAAAAATAACATTGAAGATTTAGTTAAGAAGTCCACATAGATGTGGAGACTCAGTTATGGGTTAACTATAGTAAAGAAAGGTGAGGAAGATCCCATAGAGGTAAAGGATGATGAAGAAGATGATGATCATGATGATACTATTGAGGGAGGAACTAAAATGAATACAAATGACAAGACAACAGTTGAGCCAGAGCCGCAAGAAGAATAGAGTGTGCAAGACACACAGTTGTCGAGTGTTAGCCCTCAACATGTGACAAGTGAAAGCATTGAAACAATCATAGTTAAGGATTCTTATGATCTATCAGCTCATAACATCAATCCCCTATTTGAGGAAGATCTCAAGAAGATACTAGATTAATCCACACTATAGGCAAAACTTTGTAATAATCCTATATTGGTTAGTGTGGATGAGCTACAGAAGACAATTACTGATACTGAAAGGGAGAAGGTGAATACAAAAGAACCACCTAAAATGCTCCCTCAAGTCACTCATGTACAACCTTTGGACAACATACCAAAAGTCAAATTTGAAAAGGTTGATACAATTGCAAAGGATACAATGGAAACAAAAGCCACCACTGAAGAACAACAAGGAACAGGTCAGATAGACTTATTTGTGCCTACAACACAAGATCAAGGTGCAAGTCAAGTCATAGTGGTAGAACAAGGCAAGCCTAAAGAGACAGAGTTGATGCCATAATTGAAGGAGAAAACAACTATACAAGCCCTGGTAACCTTACCAACATCTGACACTCCTTCCACTCAATCTCTCCAGAAGTTGAGCATAGAT
This sequence comes from Cupressus sempervirens, assembly GCA_028749045.1. Classification (NCBI taxonomy): domain Eukaryota; kingdom Viridiplantae; phylum Streptophyta; class Pinopsida; order Cupressales; family Cupressaceae; genus Cupressus; species Cupressus sempervirens. The sequence goes on from CM053792.1 coordinate 8,235,892, forward strand.
GCAACTCCATTGTAGATCTGAGTGTCAAGCCCAAGTACATCAAAGGTAGAGGAAGTAATCCAATATGGAGAGGTGAGCCTTGATGAAGAAATTGTTCTACAAAAGTATGATTATGATACAATAACTAGAGAAGAAATGGGCATACTCCAACAAGCCCTAGCAAGGAAGAAGCATTAGGAAATGCTTAGAAAGGAGCACAGATAGAAGTAGGCATTGCAATATTTTTTAGATGCATCTAGTCTGTGGACACCAGATGAGACAAAGCCACTCATTGAACAACTGACAAGCATAGTGGAAAAGGTCAGTGATGCTGACCTAGATACAAATGCAAAATTATTAGAATGGTTAGAAAAGAAATTTCAAAACAAAGTAAATGAAAATATATCAAATGATATAGCACTAACACAAGTTGCATTGGAAACTAAGGTTGAGGATGTGAAGAAGATACTTGAGAAAATTTTATCACTGTACACTAACTTTTGCAATCCAACACTGTTCATCCAAGAAACCAGAAGCCACATTTTGATCTTGGAAAATCTAATAAGTTCATCAAATGCACAACTGCCAATGACACTAGCTTAAAATGAGAGGCATTTTAGGACACTACTACAAGCCCAAAGTCAATTAGCTACATTGATAGTAAAAGAAGACAATATAAGGGCCAAATTGATTAGCATTCAGACAACTTTGACCCCCCATATGGAAATTTTTCACAAGGAACTAGGTTATATTGAAATTCTAAGGAAGAAAGACCCCAACCTTTTAACATTAGACGACCTAGTCCACCTTGCTGTCGAGCTTGCTATCCAAATCAAGTCTTTGGATGTTGCATGTGAAAATTGGGATGTAGCTCTCAAAATAATCTTAGATGTCCATAAATCTTGTCTGGACAAACACACTATAAGTGTATAGCCCATTAACATAAGTGTCAAAAAGGGGGAGATATGTGAAATATTTTGGGGGAGAATAAGTCAAAGGGGGAGAGAAAAAGATATAAGGAGAATAAAATTTTGAAAACCAAGAGGGAGAGTAAGAAGCATCAAGATAACAAAGAGTATTAGAAGAAAGAGTATCAATTAAGGCATGTCTACTCAATAGGAGTATAAATTTTGGATACAAAATAGACCTATCAACTTAGGGGGAGTTATCAGATTTTGAGGTATCTAAGTTGTTAACAAAATTTTGAGATTTTGAAGTTTTCTATATAAGCCGAGTTAAGATATGTTATGCTCATAAGGAGAAGGATATTAATGTATACTTAGATTGTTTTTGACACTCATGTCAAAGGGGGAGATTGTTGATCTCAGATTGCTTTTGACAAGTGAGTGTCAACAGACTAAAGTTATTTACTTAGTTTATGCCAAACAAGTCAATAGTGAGTGTCAAGTCACTTAAGTGTTGAATAAATAGTGTATGCCAAGTAACATAGGAGCCAAGTAAATAGTGGATACTGAGTGATACTAATGCTGATTCATAGCATAGAGAATAGTATATGTCGAACATTAGAAGACTTTAGATGTTGAGTGACACAATTTTGACATATTTGTTTGTAATGGCACAAACAACTATGTAAACCATTTTTGAGCTAACTTAAGGATGAATTACGATATTTTAGAGATAAGGATGAATCTCAATTTGGATTCCCAATGCAATTACATGTAGCCAATCATAAAAAGTGAAGGTCTAAGAAACAAAATGGATGAATCACAACTGTTGATTCATACCTAACCCTAAGTCACCAAAGTCTTTTTAAGGAGGACAAGCCTTAAACCATCAAAGAGATGTGATGTTGCAAGGAGAGTAGTTTGCATGTGAAAATAGACCATTCATGGTGACTAAGGAGTTATTAAGTAAGGCTATATTGCAGAATTAGTTAGAGCAAAACAGAGGAAAGGGGCAGGATACAACAAAGAGACATTTGATGAAGGAGGATTGAAAATACATCAGTTTAGAGGTGATCTGTCATCAAGCAATAAAGTGTTGATCGCAAGATCAAAGATGAGACATTCTAATAGGTGATTTCAATCAAAATCTCTTAAAAAAGTAGTCCTAACATGTTTTATTAAAATACTTTAATAGGGTGCTTACTTATTTGTGAGTTAGAGTCCCTTAACTAGGAACACTTCTAAAGGGTGTTGAAATCCTCTAATAGGATAAGACCTAATAGTCTTTGTAAGCTTTTAATAGGAAAAACCTTTCACATGGTAGATCATGTATCATGGTCAAAAAATTGTAACCTTCATTGGATACACTTTATTACTACAGTAGCGAAGATTTTTGGGTGTCATCCCCACCCTAGTTTTACCTTCTCATTGGAGGGTTTCTGGGTAATCATATCTAGTGTTACATGTGTGTGTGTGTGTGTGTGTGTGTGTGTGAATGTTTACTTGCTTACATGTTTTAGATGTACATGCATTACATGTTATTTCAGTTTACTTGCTAAATGTATGAGATGGATGTGCGGTGAAAGTTTTATGGGTCCTAGTGTAAACTATTGATTCACTATGCCCCCCCTCCCTGAGAAGTTTACCTTTCCTATTGTAATTCCAAAAAATCCAACACAACATGATTAGGGGCTTCTAATGACCTATATAGACATATACTAAAATGTCGATGAAATCAAATAAATTTATGTATCTTGCATTTATTTTCTAATAATGAGGCTATAAAGTTACACAATAAAAAGATGCTAAAATTGTTGAATCATGTAGTCACAATAAGTATAGTGATAAATTGTGTGAGAAAAGATAGCAATCACATGCATGATGAAAAACTGGGAAAACATGTACTCCTCTGCAAAGGACAACACATTATTCTTACAAATAAACATTTTGATAGGACTTGTTCATGAATCTCTTGGTGAGATTATTGATATCATTTATGTTCTACATTGTGGCCCACCAAACATACCCATGCATATTATAACATATTTTGATAATTATAATGTGTCATCATGGAACCATGAAGATCTTAAATGTGCACAAATAGTACCTATCACTTTGGCCAATCAAAGAAAACTTCCAATCACTATATTTCATTGGCTATCACTATACACAGATCTCAAGCACTTGCACTATAGAAAGAAATTATGGATATTGGCACAATTGAGAGACAAGGTCCAACATTGGTAGATATATCTAGAGTGAGATTAGTAGACAAGATTCATATTCAACCCATTTTCATCTTTGATAGATTCTCCAAAATAAAAATTTATCCGTATACAGTTATTAGAAAAAATGAGGAAGATAACCTAAATTATAGTGTCCTTCAAACAGAATGTAATTATTCCAATCACATAGAGTAGTGACAGATTTTTTGGTAAGTAGAGTGTTTATTCAAAGTTCGTAGAGAAGGATTGGTCAAAGATATATTTTTTACTTCATTGAAACTAATCTAGACATGTCTTGGATGTCATTATACACTTTATAAAAGTTCTATGATCAATGTAGTGATTTGTAAAATAGTGAGTCTTCCTTAAGGTTGTATCCCTATTGTAATTGAGCAGTGAGCTCTAGGTAGTGTGCCTAACTACAAGTGCATTCCTCATTGTAATAAGGTATACTTCTAACAAGCTATATTCTTATTGTGGGTATTGACCCTGCCATTTTTTCCCTTGGTAGGGTTTCCTTGCTACAACAATTTGTGTTATACGTTATGGGGTGCATTTCTGATTTGTTTATGCTTGCTTAACTTATTAAGATTAAAATCAAGAGTTTTAAGGTTTTAGTATTTCAAGGGTTTAAATTTTGGTATCAAGAATAATAAAATGTGTGTGCTTGTGTGTGTGTGTGTGTGTGTGTGTGTGTTTGTGTGTGTGTGTGTGTGTGTGTGTGTGTGTGTGTGTGTGTGTGTGTGTGTGTGTGTGTGTGTGTGTGTGTGTGTGTGTGTGTGTGTGTGTGTGTGAGCGTGTGCGTGCGCGTGCATGTGCATGTGTGTGTGCATGCGTGCGTGCGTGTGTGTGTGTGTAAAATCAATATCTTCATCTCTTAAATGAAATTTAGCCAAACTACCACATGTTTCACAAGTTCCTCTTATGCAATTTATTTTACCTATTGCATGATCATCTGATTTTTCACATAAGATTGATGTTATGAATTGGATTGGTTGTTTAGAAAAATAATTTTGAGAAGCACCACTTTATTATATCATCTTTCAAAACCCTTGATAGTACATATCAAATTTAACATGCTATCAACAACAAGTTTCAAAAGATTTTGTTATCTTCACAAAATAGGGCTTCGATCTTTCAAACATTATTTGTCTAATCTTTATGTGAGGCTTTAAATTACAAATTGAGAGATATATTTCATATTGTGTGACATCCAACCAATGTTCTACATGTTGCAAATATTACTTAGGCTCGATCCTCTACTTGATGATATGTCCTCTATTTTATGAAGGATGATTATTATCAATCCAAAATTGAATAACCAAATTCTTAACCATTTCCCATATCCTATCACATCGAGGAGGTCTACACATTAGTGCCCAATTTATTGATAATGTACTATCATCCAATTTGTTTCTCCTTTTCAAAAAATGTGGTACTAAATTTTTTCTATACCTAATATGAGATGAAAGTGAAGAGATCTATCTTTTTTGGGACATTTGCTTATTTAAAATAGATGTCAATATCACTCTTCATAAAATGGATCCATCTATAAATCTAGTTATTTTTATTAGCATGAATGTTGATGTTATTCCTATGGGGGATTATCCTAAAATTTATAGAGACATTTATCAATGGTTATGTGTTGCATTCATGATAGGTTTTGTCACTAATGTCAACATACTTGTTATTCTCTAAGGACTTAAAAATAGTAGAGAGAGAGATTGGATTTGTGTGGTTTGCGGATTGAAGATCAAATTATACATAGTAAAGGAAATATTCTATAGTATTTCTAGATACTACAACTAAGTTCACGTACAAAAATATGAAGACTGGACAAAGTTACGAAGATTTTAGTGAAGGTAGCTTTCAAACAATGCTTCTAGAAAGCGAGTAATGTTTTTTGGATTTTATCACCTAAAATAGATGAAATTTGGTGAAACAAGATGAGATGGAGGTTAAATACATGTTGAAGATGCCTTGGTTAAGATTGCATAATCAGATGGTCATCATGTAGAAAGTTATGAAGACTATGAGCCAACAGATTGCTTATAATATTGAAAAGATATTAATTTGTAATGTAACATGTATTATAATATCTTAAGAATGTCCTATATTAATATTATAAATTGGGAAACCCCCAAGGATGACTCAATAACTTATTTTAGGACTTGGTATAAAGGAAATATAGGTTCCTTGGATGTAAAGTGTGATATGTGGTCATATCTATGTGATGTATATTGTGAGAGCCTGAATGTGAATATCTATTTGATCAAACTAGAGAGTGGTGGAGTTGAGGCATGGTGAGATTACAAGGAATTTTATTTAGATTGATAAGTTTCTTTTGGAAATTTGTTGATTCACATTTATATTATTCAGTAAGGATAGTACAAAAGTTGTTAGGACAGTGGGTCTAGCTAACTTCCTTTCAACTCTTAATAGGATTGAAATCTCCTAACAAGGGTTCAAAGTCTTCTAAGAGGGACTCATATGTATTGAATGTATTTCATTGAATCCTAATAGGGTCCATCCTTTCACAAGGAAATTTTATACTAGTACATTATCTTGTGGGCATTATTTCCATTGGGATTTTCCCTCTGATCGAGGGTTTCCCTAGTTAACAAATCTGATGTTATTGTGTATGGTTATCTTTCTATGGTTATTGCATCTATTGTTTACATGTTTCAGAATTAATAAATTTATTGAAATTTTTTTTAATTGCATAACTAATTCACCCCCTACCCCATCTCAGTTATCTTTGTGGACTTTACTTTCTAACATTTTTCTGAATGGAATGCAATCCTTCCTTAACACTTTCAACAATATCTTTTTGTAGGTTATAAGCCCTCCTTTTTTTCATACTTGTATCTATACCCAAAAATTTTAATGGCTCTATAGTTCATCTTTAATAAGTGAAATTGATAATAACTAAGTTTTATCCAATGTATCAAGATTCTCAAATTGTACAATTATTTTCTTAGACTTTTTATTGAATTTCTTCTTCGTAGTATGTGTTGGTTGACTAGCACATTCTCTCAATCTTTCCACATCCATTTCAATTAAATGATCTATGCTTCTATGATTAATTTTACTCTTCAATATTTGAGCTAGATTAATATTCTCATTTGTTTCTTGATCTTGGGTTGCAAGAATATTTTTTAGAAGTCTTAAGATATATACAATCTTAAGGGGACATATATGTACATATATAACTTGAAATATTATATAATTTTATCTAGATCCCACCATTTATAAAGATTATAAATTTAACTTATAATTAATTAAAGAGCTCAAAGCATATCTTGGAAGTATATTGGGAAAGTAAGATACTAAGAGAGGGGGTGAATTAGGAGATCTATAAAACTTTTATCTTCTTGAAAAAAATCAAATGCATTCACCTTTAACCCATTTTATATTAGCATCATGAATCATATGTTAACAAACTGAAATAGATCTAACTATTCATCACATCCATCAATATGAAATTAAATGTAAAGACATAACTCAAAAGGTTTGATTACCCAGAAACCCTCCAAGGTGATGGTAAAACTAGGGTGGGAATGACAACCCAAAAATCTTCACTACTACAACAATAATTTGTGCATGCTAGGGCTACAATGTTTGATCACTTCTGGTGATCTACCCTATGAGGGGTTTGCCCTACTAAGAGATTACAAAACTTATTCAGACTACTTTATTAAAGGATTTAAAATTACAACTAAGTAAGAACTATGTCAGCATATTTTTATAGGCCTATTAGGACCACTCTATTAAGAGATTTACCCTAATTCACTTGATCGAATGTTTTAGTACCTGATCCTTCAGTTAGCACTTTGATTCTTTATTACAAATCTCCTCTTTCCAATTCTAATATGATATCCTATCTGATAAACTATATTTTTTTTCCTTTAATGATAGGTTTCTTTTCCTGGTCTTTTCTTCTAACATCCAAACATCACCCTTTTTGTACATACACTTCCCTCTTCTCTCTTTCTTTTTGATTTAGGGTTTAGATCCTCCTTAAATAACCAACTGGAGAAGGTTCAAGATCATGATCAACGATCCATATTTCTCCCTTTTGTCACTTATGCATTCCCTTTTACTAATGGGTTATACTTCCTTCATAGGGATTAATAATCTCTAACAAAACACGTAAAAAACTCCTTAGCTATCTCAACAATCATTAAATTATGTATAGAAGTCAGCCAAAATGGTTTACATAAGTTTTTGTGTCGTTACAAACACAGATACCAAAACTAGTTTACTTATCACATGAATACTCTGACGCTTGATCATGACTAATACTCATGTTGTCACCCGGCTTCCAAATGCTAGGAACTAACAATATAAGTTTGCATGAACTAACTCTATTTAGCTTGGCGTCTATTAACTTCTCACATACTTGGCATAAATAGTCAGTCAATACATACTACGATGCTTGGCAATTGAAGAGTTGCTTAGCTCAATCTGAAATGTGAACAATTCCAAATACATCATTCTGCCTTCATTGGGTGGCTTGGTTGTAGTGATTACAACCAACTCTACCTAGGAAATGACCAAGTGTTTGACATTGATAGTCAATATGACTTGTAGATCAACAATCTTGAGCCCTTTGAGATTAGTAGAAAAAATAGTTTTTCATGATTGATCATTAGATCCAAAATTACAAAATAGTACTCCCCCTTAGATTGTGGCTTGGTCTTCATAAAGACTTCACCCTAGCACTACTCGATACTTTTTCTTCTTCCTTCATTAAGGGTTTCAACTTGTGACAAACTCCAACCTTTGTTAGAAAATGAAAATCATATATAGCATGCTTGTCATTTATGCCATGATCTTTCCAAAAATGTATAGCATGCATCCATAAGTATGATGTCACCTAGTACCTCATCATGGTAGCTCTTAATATTGAACTTCACTAAGAATTATTCATTAACCATGACCTTTTGGTCATCTTGAAATTAGGAAATTTGATATGGATGTGGGCATCTCTCACTTGAACTTTAACTTTTTGACCATCTCCTCTAATACCAAATTTCTAGTGCTCCCACAACTAATAATCACATCACAACACTTACCCTCACAATTTTACCTAGTATGAAATAGACTCTTTCTCTAATATAACTCCTTTTGATTTATCAAGGTTATCCTAACAATGAGAGTTTATCCCCTTGCTACATCAGATGAATTATTAGACTTGGTTTATCATATACATGTGCCACTCTTGCCTAACCTTCAAGTCTCTTATCTATCCTTCCTTGATGTTGATTACATTCATAGGCTTGATTTCCTTCTTCATGAAATAAATTCTTTTGAAACTACCTCTCATCAATCCTTGTCCATACCTTCCTCTTTCTTTGTCTCTTTGGTCTCCATTATTTTGACTGCAAGAGTGGTTGAAACCCTAATTCATATGATTTTGGCTAGTATCCACATCTTCATTTTTCTTTTGGTCCTCTTTTGTTTTTCAAAGGGCCTACTACTACCCGTTCCTCCTTGGGCTCACCCTCTTTTCTTTATTTCACACATCTCATTTATCTTCTTATCAAATCTCAAGGAAAAATTGTATGCCTCTTCAATGTTAGTCATTCTAATCATACTTGGCTCCTCATTAGTGCTTGGCTTTAACCCATTAAGGTAACACACAACATTTCCTTATTAGCTTCTACATGACTTTTCCAGATGAGGACTCAGTAGAACTCTTCTATTTATTCTTGGATGGATTTTCTAGCCTGCTTCAACTCTTGTATCTTCTTAAACAAATAAAGCTCGGTATAATGTACCCTTTTCAAGTCCATCATGATTAATATCTTTATATGAATTCATAAAAATTATTTTAGTTATCAAATGGTGTTATTATCTGGATTTAGGACTGGAGGATATAGATGTTATCCAAGTTGCCTTAACATTGTCTATGGACTTGCTCATAGTTTACAAGTCCAAGCCCATCTCATAGATATTTACAAGACACTCACCCCTGTTGTTTATTGAGAAAAAATCCACTAGATTGGATTTATGCACGCCCCTTTTTGATAAAAAAAAATACCGTCAATTTAAAAAATAATAATAATATTAGAAACAAAAAAAAAAAAATTTCAATAGTTTTTGATAACAACATTTAACATCCTCCAATATTATAGATTGTGATTAATAACTAATAATAATTATGAAATTTTTTCAAGTACCATATGGACTAGAAATAATGATCTTGAAAAATCCTATTATATGGAGAAGTTCAACCTCACAAGTCATGAGGAAAAAATGTATATAGGAGCAAATATTAAATGGAGAGAAAGATGCTCATAGCCTAGATTAATAATTAGATGACATTTATTTTGTTTTTCATTGCATGGGCATTCAAGGTAAGGTTACCAAGGTGTAAGTTGTCAATAACTCAAACCATTGGGATTCATCCTCTTTAACTTTATTATTTCTTTTCCTCTTTAAAATATGATTCTCTTATATGTTCTCTATGTCCTTATATATCACCCTCAAAATTAATATTTGTCATATATATTTCTCCATTCACATCAATTGTGGGTCCCATCAGTCATACATTGCATAGGAAGGACCGCAAGTAGTTTCTTTGTTTCAAACTTTTCTTTTTATTTTTTTATTTTTTTCCATATCTCATCTTTGGAGATAGATGTCACATTTATATAATACCCATTCTTACTCAATTGGTTGTACCTTTTTGTTTGACATGTGGAAGGTGTTTGGTCATTAGGTTAGGTTCTTAGTACTTTATTAAGTATTCTTAAGAAATATTTTCAAGAATGTATTATTTAATATGATAATTGAGTAATGAATTTAGTGATGTATTTAGGGAGTTGATTATTAGTTTGATCAATTCTTATATTATTCTTATATTGAAAACTGTAAGAATTTGGCTTAGGCTAGAATTCACCCAAGAACTAAAGAACTCAACACAAGCACATAGTAGACCAAATGGAGAGAGTATGATCAGAATGACGATATTCATTCAATATGCTAGCTTGAGAGTATAGTAGGAGTTCCTTTATATAAAGGCCTTAGGAGAGCTTCTAGAATGCATAGAAGTTAGCATCATGATAAGTCATACAACTAGGCACATGTCCACCAGATATGGATTATCCTCCATTAAGCACAAAATTAAGTGTGATAATGTGAGGATAAGCCTACAATGGTGTAGCATGCAAATCAATGGTGTAGAAAACATGTGCTGAATGAGGAGTGTGAATAACTGTGTTGTCAACATGACAACTCAATGAATGATGCGAACTCCTATGTTGTAGACACCATGTGCATAATTAGAGTTGTGTAACTCAATGAGAGTACACAAACTCCTAAGTGTTTCACCTAAATAAATAATAAAGTAATGAAAACTAATTAAATAATGCATTAACCTAAGTAAATTTAAGTAAGTGTAATAAGTAAATACTTATTTACACCAACACCCCCCCCCTAAGTGCAACTTAGGGGAATTCCCTTAAGCTTATGAAATCTAGGATGATATGTAGAATGGGTCCCGGCTACTAGTCCATGTTAGGTACCCATGTACATAATGAGAATGCAATCTCTCATAAAGTGGAGAAAGAGGGAAAACCTCGTGGGAAAAACCCTCCCCCAAAAAGAGAGATAAATAGGGATGCATGGATGGATGGAGTAATCAAGACCCCCCCATTAAGACATACATTGAGTATATACATAAGAGAATGATTAGAAGAGGAAGAGAGATAGGATAGGCTCCCCCCAAAGAAGAATGTCGAACAGTGACTGCTCTGATGAAGAAGCTGATCCAAGACTGCAGAATGGTGTTCCTCCCCTTAGGAAGAAATAATGCCAAGGGTAAAAATGAGATGCTTCTGTTGTGTATGGAAAGAATCCCATGGATAAGTGATGTCTCTAAAACCTGCTCAATTGGCTAAAGAACCTACCCCAAAGAACTGTCTATCTCTGCAACTGATGAAGAACCCTGCATGATCATAAGTATCCATAATCACTTCAACCTGTAAGGATTGATCATGTAGAGAATGAACAAGAGAGTCGAATGGAACTCTCGTGACAATTGAAGAAGGTAATTTTTCATCAAGAAGAAAAGGAAACTCATCAATGTTGTCCCCCAAATCTGTCACTAAACCTATACTTGGAAGACTGAATGTACCCTGCTATTCTAGACCTATCACTATGGTGATGTATGCATGTGAATTGAACTGATGAAGTGACCTCTCACTGCAACTGTCGATAGAACCCCACATGTCTAAATCTATTGAAGCACTATCACTGGTGTCAATATTAGTATCCACACTGTATAATGTGTGAAGAGGAGTAGAGGACAAGCTTGGTGAACTTTTCTCAAAGTGAACATCCTTCTCCACAAAGGTATGATGTGTCTCTAGATCTAGAAGTCTATATGCCTTCACACCATCTTCATAACCAATGAAAGTACAAGGCCAAGGTGACTGTACCTTGCATCCTCTAGAAGATCTATTTGCCCATGTAGGACAACTGAAGACTCTGAAGTGTGTCACAATAGGCTTTCTGCCACACCATGCCTCAAAAGGAGTTTTTCCATCTAAGACTGGATGAGGAGAACGATTAGGAATGTGAGTGGCACTAGAGATTTCTTTGACTTCTAATGATGGATCTAGAGACTTGGCATGGATCATGCAACTTGTCATAGACTTAAGAGTTCGGATCCTCAAAGTTGCAACATCTATCTTATGCAGACTGAATGCTGGTGGAGTTTGAAGATCAATGCCCTCATGTTTGCAAAAGTCCATAAGTCTTTTTTTCACATGCATGCTTCCATTATCCATTCAGAGTACTTTGATGTCCTTTCTAGATTTCCATTCTACATGAGTCTTGAAGTCTAGAAACTTGTTGAACACTTCATTCTTGTTATGAAGAAAATAAACCCAAGTAAACCTTGAAAAGTCATCAATGAAAGTCAAGATGTAGCGACCTTGGCTGAATGCAAAAGGACCTGCTAATACCATGTGAACCATTTGTAGACCACCTGCTGCTCTAGAAGACTTCCCTCTCTGTAACTTCCCCTCTAGATGCATATCCACTGAGACTGTTGAACATTCACCCTTAGAAAAGTTGATTTGAGGTAGACCTTTGACTATTTGGTTTGTGCAAAGTTGTTGAAGGTAGTGGAAGTCAAGATGACCATACCACTCATGCCATAATTGCATGTTTGAATTGAATTGTGTTAACAAGGCCTTTGAAGGAGACTTGGGCACAAAATGAGAGAAAGAGTACAACCTTTTGTTATAATTCACTTTGCCCTTTGCAACCAAGGAATCATCTTTTAGACTGTGCACCTTTACTAAATTTGGAAGGAACTCAACTCTATGTCCATCTCCAAGGTGAGTGATTTGGTAGATTGATAGGAGATTTGAACTTAGGTTTGGAACATAGAGAACATCTTGAAACTCTCCATTTTCCATCTCCAAATTTCCTTTCCCTTCAACTTCCATTTTTCTATCATCCCCCATGAAGATGTGCAGTACCTTGGACTGTTTCATTGAAGAAAAATCCTCCTTTGAAGAACCCATGTGATATGAAGCACCTAAGTCAAATTTCCATTCCTTTAAAGGGTTTTTATTTTCCATGAATGCTTGCCCTTTGCCCTTTGAATCTAAAGAAGACCCTTTCTCCTTGTAAGCATTAGGCAATGGAACATTATGTTTCTTCATGATGTGGGTCAATTCATCAATCTTTTTGACATAACACTCATGCTCTTCATGACCCAATTTTTTGCAATAAGCACACTTCTTCTTCTTCTTATTATTGTCCCCTTTCTTGTTGGAATTTGAGGACTTGCCTTGTTGATTCGATTGTGGTGTTGTCTTTTCTACATCCTTAGATTTGTTCTTCCATTTCTTTTTACCCTTTCCTTTGTTTGAAGATTGTCTAGTTGAATGTTGAGAACCCTCATTGTTGGCCACCAATGCTTTTGACTAAGGTGATTTGAGAATTCCCATTGATTTCAACTTTTTTTCTTCATCATCCAACAATTTAACATATTCATCAAAAGTAAATTTCTTGTAGATAGACCCTAAGGTAGTCTTTGAGGTGTTAAAAGAAGATACAAATGTGAAATACTCTGATGATAGCTTGTTATGTATGAGATAGACCAATCTGTCATCTTTGATAGAACTCCCATAATCAGTAAGCTTTGTCCTTAGTTCATTTACCTTGATAATGAAATCTTGAATTGAGTCATATGACTTAAGATCTAAAGATACAAGCTCATCTTCAATTTTGAAAACATCATCTTTAGGCACTTTACCATAAAGGTTTTTGAGGGTATCCCAAGCTTCCTTGGATGTAGAACACTTCTTGATTTGATACATGATCTTATCATCTACCCCCAAACATATATCACCTAGGGCTTTCCTATCCATTGCTACCCAAGCTGAAATATCACTTTCTAATACTTTATCACCTGCTGGTTTAGGAAGAGTACCATCTACATATTGTGAAACTCCATTATGCATTAAGTGATACCACATTTTGATTGACCAGGTAGCATAGTTATGAGGAGTTAATTTAGGAAACTTAAAATTTCCAATGATGTAGAAAATGAAACAAAAGTGCAAAAAAGAGAGAACACAACACCAAGAACACCCCCCCTTTTCACTAAATCAAGAAATCCCCCCAAAATAGATGCTTTGGGCACTTTATCAGTAGTGCAATTACAATGGGCCACTTGCCAATTTTGGCCTTTGTGAACTTTTGATTTTGTTTGTTACAACCTCTTGATATATTACAATTCTAGAACTTTACAATGTGCTACAATACTGAAGCATTACAAAAAAAAGAAAGGCCCTATTGCTGAAAGTGACACTTTTGTCCACACAGCCTCACAATCTGATAGCAGATTTGGAAAGTAGATGAAAAATAATGCACTTTCAAAAAAAATGGAACCTATTTTCGACTCCAGATGTGCCCGTATGGAGCGTTTGAAGTTGTAAAATGTAGGATTATGTAGGTACAGTTGCCAAAAAATGCAATTTATGAACAATCCTTGCACCAAAACTAGAAAAGGGCTACAAAACTAAAAAAATAAGGAAATTCCATCCAATTTCAAAAAGAAATCGCACATGATTTGGAGTTTGAATGTCTAAGTTATGGCCTCCCGAAGTTGGACTGTAAAATTGAAAATCAATCTGGAGAGGGGTTGATCAGCAAATCAGGGGGTTAAATTTGACAGTCATATGGTCGTCACCGCAGTTGTATTCTACCTTGAAATGAAATCCAAAAGGCCATCAAATTTAGGCTCAAGTTTAGATGATATCAACGTCCCCTTGGCATATGATGACATTAGCATGACATCATCTATACATAATTATACATCTGATTACGTGGCCTGTATAGAAATTATATGAAAAAGATGACTGGGCAGGATGCATGGCATTGTCCACATGTTCTATCTGTGCTCTATTGTGTGTTTGATGATTGAACAAGGGCGGGGTTTGCCTGTAGCCATGTGTCACAATGTATTCTGGGCATAGACAACTGACATGAATTGAATATCGTTGCATGTATCAATTGCAATGCCGGGGGTCAATCGCAGTGCACCGAAATATACAGATAGAGCCAAAATCTTGGAAGATGTGCTAAGTCTTTTATTTGTTGTTGGTTGAAAGTCTTGTTTTAAATCACCAAAAATGGGAGGTTTTGTCCCACATGTGTGGGGTAAGTACTTAAAGCGCTATATAAATATAAACTTCCGTGAATAGAAACTAAATAGCCTGCCTATTTCTGGGCCACCGAGAATTATTAAGGTTGGCCAGATGGCTTTGATGTTGCCAGATTTTGGTCTCTCTCTCAGCCAGAATTAGGTCGATAGAAATTATGTGGATGTCACCCTATAATTTTAGAGGTATTTGGCAGTGGCTAAAAATTGAATAGATACCCCGAATAGAAAATCGGGGCCTTCAGGTTCTGATTTGCAAAAAAAATTCCCTCACGATCAACTTTCACCCAACACAGGCAAATTTATAGTTGATCTTCACCGAATCGATGCTTTGAATGCAACAGTGAGGTTAAATCTGGCTCTAGATGCTCCCAATTTCAACATATCCTCTAGATTTGTGTCGAGGTGTTGAAGCATGAACAGTCTCAAACAGCTATGTGTAGAGAATCTCCCTTAGTGCTCTAATACCATGTAAGAATTTGGCTTAGGCCAAAATTCACCCAAGAATTAAAGAACTCAACATAAGCACACAGTAGACCAAATGGAGAGAGTATGATCGGAATGACGATATTCATTCAATATGCTAGCTTGAGAGTACACTAGGAGTGCTTGTATATAAAGGTATCAGGAGAGCTTCTAGAATGCATAGAAGTTAGCATCACGATAAGTCATACAACCAAGCACATGTCCACCAGATATGGGTTATCCTCCATTGAGCATAGAATTAAGTGCGATGATGTGAGGATAAGCCTACAATGGTGTAGACAACATGTGCTGAATGAAAAGTGTGAATAACTATGTTGTCAACATGAAAACTCAGTGAATCATGCAAACTCCTATGTTGTAGACACCATGTGCATAATTAGAGTTGTGTAACTCAATTAGAGTACAAAAACTCCTAAGTGTCTCACCTAAATAAATAATAAAGTAATGCAAAATAATTAAATAATACATTAACCTAAGTAAACTAAAGTAAGTCTAATAAGTAAATACTTATTTACACCAACAAAAACTTAATAACTCTATTAGGCTATTTTATTCTTTAATAATAATATTTATTTATTATTTTATTGGCATCTACTTTTGATTAAATAATTATCTAATCGCTATGATATACATACCATTATAATTAATTATGAATAGGAGTATCAATATTAGATTCCATTATTAGAGGGATATTACACTCATAATCAATGGGAATGAATTATTTCTTCAATTTTTCCACCATATAATCATTTCTTATTATCTTCTCCTTGCCTATTTGATCCCTCTCAAATTGTATCTCCTCCCACCAAGTTTTGGCATGACTCTTCACTTTGGTCTTCTCTGTAAGGAAATTTGCAACAAAGAATATAACTATTTCCACATAAATCATAATAGATCTAAAATAAATATGCAATTGAAATCCACAAACAAGAGAATAAACAATGTACCCACAAAAAATTGTGACACAAGATATATCCTAGGAAACCCTCATTGAGGGAGAAAACCCAGCCTCCAAAAGCATCCATCACCATGTATTATTTAGGAAAAACACCATTGTTATACAATCATGGAATCCTTCAAAGCTATAGCTTCAAAAGCATCCAACCTCCAAAAGCATCCACTACCAAGGAATCAATGTGAACAATCATGAATCCACACATCCCATGCCATGCTTCCAACCTTCACAACTGGTCCCTTGGCTAACCTGTCAAGCCTTTTCCTGCTTAACTCTTTCCCTTTTTTCCTTATTTCTTCTCACTCCAACAACTACCCTTGTGGTTGCTTATATAGTAGCAAGTCCCACAAAATGACCAAGTGGTATTACATTGTTGCCTGACTCTAAGTCACCCATTTTTTTTTGGCATTATTGGAGTCACATGGTCTTGTCAAGTCAATCTAGTCAGTCTTGAGTCTAGGTCTAAGTCGTTATAGGTAGGCAAAGCTGAAAGTAAAGAGGATGCTAAAAACATAATTAACAACAATAGAGAAACTATAGATAACCTGCCACTTTTTGAATGCAACAAAATATGTGAATCATCGATTCTTGATCAAGAGCAAGGAGCTAAAGTTTCAGATAGTTTGATTGCATTGGATGGTAAGGCAAACACTTTGTAGGAGATTGCTACTTTGGCACAAGGAAAAAATGAAAGTTACTGGGTTTGAGCCTGAAGAAGATAAGTCAAAATAATCATCTCAGATTGATTTTGTTGATAGAGAGGAGAATTATGAACCTGATGACCTCAAAGAACCAAATTCAACTCTGCCTTCTATTGTAGAGAATGATATATGCAAAACATCAATTTAGGCTCCAGATTTTGAGAAGAATGTTACTCTCAAGCCAAAAGCAATAAAAATGCTTACTGAGGCTAAGGTAGAGAAGTCTGAAGCATCTATGGGAAATATTACTATAGAGGAGAAACTGGAACCTAACAACTTCAATGAGCCAAATTTAGCCGAGTCTCTTGTAGCAGAAAAAGAGGTTAGTCCTGTCAATTCAAACATCCTAGATGAGAATAGAAGTGTTTCAGACAAAATTAACTCTCTACACCAAGAAGAAGTGATGCCCATTGAGCTGAAGGTAGAACATGAAACTAAAATCAACACGAAGATGGTTGAGGTACCTGGGCTTCCATTGGATATATGTGAAAGCAAAGAACTGGAAGATGCTCTTCCAGAGAAAACTATAGGAGATGGTAATATGGAATTCATTACCGAGACTTCCTCTCAGGTGATTTTTGACACCCTCTTTGTTCCCCATTTTGATGATCTTGAAGAAACCAATTTGAACAAAATGGAGAAGGCTTTAGATGTAGCAGAAAATATGAGTGTAAAGGGAGAATTTGAAGCTTCCATTGGTGAAGGATCATGCATTTCAGTCATTGATAAACCCATCAAGGCTCTCTCAATAGGATATGCTAATTCTGCTATGAGCAACACTAAAAATGATCTCCCCCTTTCAAGTGAGGAACATGTCTTAGGATTTGGCAAAGTGACTAATGATGTAGAATCTGAGGCATCTAATTTTGTAGGCACACTTGTGATAAGTAACTCAGTCAATAAAAAAAGATCTTGAGAACTCTACAAGCATCCATTGCTTGGAACCTAAATTTTCAAATCCTGAAAGGAACAAAGATCATTATTAGTGGAAGGAAATGAATTTAGTCAGAGCCTTGGGGTTTGTTACAATAATGAATGTGATGCTCATCAACTTAGTTTAGCTTTCTCTTCACATGCTACATGATCGGTCTTTTACAAACAAAGATCCCAAAGATTCTTCAAAGTTTCTTCATATTGTGTTGCACATAGTATAGTTAAAATTCGGTGCTACATTCTTTGAATATTTGTTCTTACTATTCCTAATCTACCACTACTCCATGACTGGTAGAATCACTAGATGGACTTTTTGCAGTCCAACAGCCATTGCACTTGGTCACCAAACTGAGCCACAAGATGAGAGACCACATTTGATGTGTATATGAGCAATGTTAGTATGCTAATAGAAACCAAATTTAAATAAAGCTTCTACAAACTAAAAAAAATTCATAAACTTCAAGATAGACTAAGATGAACTCTCAATTGAGAATATGAGCCATTAATGGACTCTCTCAATAAGAAGCTCTCTTGTTGAGTAGCTTTATCTAAATGGATAGGATGTATGCTCAATATGCTTCCAAAGGCTTCAATGGATGATTGTGGATTTTTGGTGTGGATAGATGGCTTTAGTATGGATTTGGATCTCAAAATAGCATTATAACTTTACTTCATGGATTGTGTTATTTTGCAAAGGGGAAGGATCCAATTTATAGGCAAGAGGCTTGAGGGATTGAGGGCTAAGATGCAAGGATGGGAAAAAGCTCATGGAGGGCTCAGATTGCATGAGAGGAGAGCACATGGATTGTGCTTCTTTACAACCAATCAAGGAGTGACACATGTCACATGGTGAGAGGATGGAGGAAAGGGGAAGGATGAGTCAACAAAGGAGGCTCAAGAGATAAAATCTTCATAAACACCCTCATAATGACTTGTAAGAGCAATAAAAGGGCTTGGAAGAGTCATTTATGGCCTAGTGGGCTTCATAAATTTTTATGATTGAGATATTTTGAGGGTGATGAGAGCAATTTCGACTTGGACTTGATTAGGAAGGTTTTAAGCTTGCTTAGGCTTGTGCAAATGATTAGAGGATGGATTAGGATGGTTTAGGATTAGCTTAGGGATAGGCAAGTGGATGGCATTTAATGAGGTTGGGTGAAGGAGGAGATATTTGTTAACTTTGGCTTGGGTTAGGAAGTTTTAACTCATGTTTAGGGAATGTGACAAGGTTAGGAGGGGATTAGGATTAGGTTTAAAGACATCTTCTAGAAGAGTCTAGACTTTGGATGAGGATAACGACTTTCTAGAATAGTCTAGAATTTCTTAGGATGAGGATGAAGACTTTCTAGAAGAGTCTAGAACTTCTTAGGATGAGGATAAATTAAATTTTTAGGAAATAAATAAAGTTTTATTTATTTCAAGGGTTTGGGTTGAGGAGATATTTATTAAAACTTTTTTAATAAACATGAGGATTAATATTTAATCTTAATTAAATATTTTGAGTTGGGATTAGGGGTAGGAAATGATGGGATTAGCCTTTAATTAAAATTAAAGAAGGATTAGAAAATTTTGGAAGAGGTTAGTGGTCTTAAGAAAATTGGCCAAGTTTTGGGCAAAAAATAATTTTTTTATATATTTTGGGTTTTTTGGTCAATTTATTAATTAAATAATTAATAAATAAGGAAATAATGTTTAAATAAGATTTAAACATTTTTGGGAGGGATTCCTTAATTAAATATTTTTAATTAAGATAAAGGGATTTAATGGCATAAAAATTAATTAATTAATTAATTAATGATGATGTCATCAGGACTTTTTCAAAAAATAAAAATACTTTATTTTCTAAAGGTTTTTAGGTGTCTACATGATCAAGTTTAGTTTGCTGGCCAACTTCAGCCTCATGAATGCGTGTACACATTAAATGTTCCAGAGGATCCTTTAGATCAGTATAAAGGCCCCAGAATTAGACTTTGATGAAACTTGCAAGGATGGAACAAGATATGTACCTACAGGAACTAAATGAGAACCACATGATTCTGTTGGGACACCGTCAGTGCATCGAGCTATTGCTCAGGGTAATAGTGGTAAGGTTTCTGCAACGTTCTTTAAATATTCAACCCCTGAAGAGGTAATGACTTTTCTAGCAACTGGTGGGGCATGTGCAGCACAATGCAAAACTCGAATGTTCATAATATTCCATACCTCAAGGAAGTGATCATTATGGCTTCAACCTGTGATATATGTGGTTATCATAACTCTGAGGTAAAGCTAGGTGGTAGTATATTTGAGGGAAAGAAGATTACTACCCATATTTTAAACAAAGAAGACTTTAGTCAGGATGTTATAAAAATCTGAAGAGAATGCATGGATTTAGTATTGGTGACAATGCAGATGAATGGAAGCAAAAAAAAAAAAAAAAGTGGCAATATTTTGATAGTCATTTGAGAAAACTTCTCGAAGTTGAAGAGCCTTGGACATTAACTCTGGCTGATGCCCTCAAAAATTCATTCATTGCCCTACTAACTAAAGTTTTTCAAGAAGATAACCTGTTGAAGTTTGAAGAATATGAAAGGTTAGAAAAGATGTATAGGAGGAACCCATTGAATGCAAAATAGACCGTTGTTTATAAATGCTGAATATCAATTATTAATCCATGGTTCGATTACACTAACCAAAGTGTAATTGATGTAAAGTTTCAAATTCAAAATTACAAAGGCATTATATTTAAAAATAGAAGGCCATTAGCTAGCAAGCGGATTAGATGAAAATGATTAATCAACTCCTTAAAAGAAAGAGTTATCTTGGTAACTGAAAAGTCACCGCCAAGCAGAGGGAAAGTGTTAAATATGTAATTCAATGACATGAAAAGGGGGGTGTCTTTTTTGCAGACAGTTAGAGAGCTGGAACAGAAGAGAGGGCATTTTAATTTAGATATTTTATTGCATTGCATATAGGTTCTTCCTTTCTGCAAGAGAAATAGAGCTGGAGTAGGGGGAAGGAATTTAGTTAATTTGTTTTGCATTTTCATTATGCAGGTTAAGAGTTCGAGTTTTTATAATAGATTGAGCATAAGTTGTGAGCAAATAAAATCCGGGTATTCTTATTTGTGATGTTCAAAGAAACAAGGGTTTTATTCTAAATCAGAGCATTTAGCATTTCTCCTTTGATTATTATCAATCAGAGTATTGTTATTTTCATTTTTGGGCATCATCTTCCATCTTGTGTTGAATTATGAATGGGTTGTAGATTAGAGTATTTGCATACGTTCTTGTTACAAGAATTGGGATTATTTAACACTCTCTTTCATTTCATTTTCCAATGCATTTGTATACACAACATTCACATTGCATTACCAATGTCGGGGAGTCATAGGAAATGTGAATTCTTGGGGTTGGCTAGGTGTAGAACAGAATTCTTTGCCTGAGTTAGTTCTGTCTAGGGCTGACTTGGTTTTCCTCTTCCGTTCTTGGGTTAAGAACATACTCAATTAGTTTAGGAACAAACAAATTCATTGAATATCATTGATAAGGGAGCTGTACCTTTCAATTCAGAGGAAATCTATCAACCTCATGATAGATTAATCCAACTGTTGGTATCAAATTGTTTCTCACAGGTTCGGGCATTTAAGAGTTACATTGGAAAGAACAATCTGTTTACCAACAGATTTTTGGCGACTCCGCTGGGGACTAGAAAAGAAGATCAGTGTTTAGATTTTACTTCCTCAGTATTATTGTTATCTCTGCAAGAAGTTGGCAACTCCATTTTTATTCTCATATTTTTTGGTTGAAGAGTCCAGTGCTTTTATTCTCAGAAACTTTATTATCTTGCAAGAGATTGGCGACTCCGTTGTAAAAAGATCATGCCTATTAGAACAGATTTTTGAAGAACTTGCTAAAAAATTGGTTTGCTCATGATCGAGGTAACATCATTATCTTTCCATAAATTTGATTCAGATTTATGTTACTCTATTGTGCAAATAATCTCAAGAAATGTATCAAGGTCAAATTCCTCTGAGAAATGATTTAAAATATAAAAAGAGACTTTCACCATCTATGAAAGAGATTGTGATTGATGATGATCCTATGCTTCAACAACTATGGAGTAAATTTAAAGAGAGTGCCAGTTTTGCGACAAGAAACAACTTGAGTATAGCTCAAGATCATCGGTCTAGAGAAGTGTGGAAGCTGATTGAAAAGAGATTCTATGTTCTCCAGGAGTTCAGACAGAAAGGCACTGATGCAAGTTCTAAAAAGGATACTTTGTTTTGTCCCATCTTCCCTGCTTTGAGAAAGTCTACATTTTCTTCATCCTCAGTGTTATCATGGATGAACCATCAGCATGAAGAAAGTAATCAGCATGAAAAGCATTTCCAGCCTGAACCATCACAAGAAGAAGAAAAGATTGTTACTATTCCTTTCTTCTCAACAGTATTTCCTGTGGAATCATTAGTTACACCTTTAGATCCATCATTTAAGATTGGAAATGAGACTTGTTCTCCTAATGCTAAACTTGATGCAGTAAGTATGAATCTAGAACCACTCTCAGAACTGCAAACAAAAGAATCAGTTTCGGTCCAACATGCTGAAATCATTGAAGTTGCAGAAAGCATTCCTAAAGTGGATAGAATCAATAAGCAGAATGAAGAGATCATATCAACCAATGGTTTGAGTTCTGAATAGCAAGAGAACCCTGGTTTCCCAGAATCATGACTTTCAGACAACCTTCTCAATGATGAAGAAGTGGTAAGAACAGTTGACAAAGAATTTCCTTTCATACCTTCATTTACCTTTGATTTTAAAAGTTTTAGATTTGAAGAAAGTAAAGGTAAACCTTTGCATGAAGTCTCTGATGAGAAAAATCAGGCAGTTAATGAAAAACATGAAGAGTTGAATTCCATTGAAAATCTTTGTGAAGTTGATTTTCAAGTTGCAAAGGTTTGTGATAATACTATATTAGAATCTATGTGTCTTGAAGAAAAAGTGGAAACATGTTTTGTCAAATCTGAAAATATGATTGAAGAAATGATCAGCAAAATTGAAAGAGAACTAAATGAGGATTATATTTTAAATTGTTGTCTTCTGGAGAACTATCCTAAAACAAACATGCTGGCTACATTATACCTTAGTGGTCATCATATTGAAGATGTAGCAATAATAGATGATGAAAAGGGAGGAATTGGGAAAGATAATGAGGTATTGCAGCATTATGAAGAAGATAGTGAATCTGATTATAATCCTCCCAGTCTAGAATACTCTTCCATAATTAATCCAAATATTGAAATCATGAATTCAGATGAACATCTTGCTATAGAAAATAAAGAAGATATCTCAGCTTGGACAGATGCTGTAGCAAATAAGGAATCCTTCAATTTCAGCCTCATTTTGAAATCTGAAGTTGTTAATGATAAAGCCTGTGATTGGTATGATGCTATTTCACTTCCAAAAGCTTTTCAATTTTTTGATTATGTTCATTCTGATTTGAAAGATGATATCCTTGCTGAGAGTGGTAATGGAGTAAACGGATGTGAGTGTTTTCAAGCAGTGCTTTTAGAATCACTTGAATATTCTACCAGTCTAGATTTGAAAATTGATATCCTTGTTATAAGTGACAAGGTTGAGGAGAATAGATGCAAGTATGATTCAGTGATGTTTGCAGAGTCCAGTGAGTTTCCTTCTTCACCAAGCAGGATAGAGCATGTGAAAGACAGTATGCAGATAAATAGGGAACAATCACAAGTATATGATGAGGCATGGCTATTTGGAAAATTTCTATGGGTTACTATGTTACAAATAGCTTTTGGACTCAAATTTAGTAGTCAAGGATTGGCCAAAAGATATCAATGTTGTTGCAAGCTGGTGAATCATTCTCGTCTATGTCGAAAAGGTTCATATTTCTCTCTTCCTGTAAATGGTCATGTATGAATCTTTCTTTTCTTTTGGTCCTGCAAGTGAGGTCTCTTCACCTTTTGTAAATAATTTTTCTTTTCAATTTTGGTGTGTCTAGTGTAGTTTTTTCTTTCTTAGTTGTTGTGGTTTTTTTTCTCTCGCTTTGTTTCAGTCTGCCCTGCTCCCCTCCGCCCTCCCTATATGCAGTTTCTCATTGATCTTTGGTCTAGACTCCATAACCCAATGCTTAAGGCACTGGCTTAACCAGAGATGCTAGATTCTCTATGCACCTTGCAATACATATTCCCCAGTCCGAGCCAACTGTTGCCTGACTCTAAGTCACCCATTTTTTTTTGGCATTATTGGAGTCACATGGTCTTGTCAAGTCAATCTAGTCAGTCTTGAGTCTAGGTCTAAGTCGTTATAGGTAGGCAAAGCTGAAAGTAAAGAGGATGCTAAAAATATAATTAACAACAACAGAGAAACTATAGATAACCTGCCGCTTGTTGAAGGCAACAAAATCTGCACATCATTGATTCTTGATCAAGAGCAAAGAGCTGAAGTTTCAGACAATTCGATTGCATTGGATGGTAAGGCAAACACTTTGCAGGAGATTGCTACTTTGGAGCAAGGAAAAAATGAAAGTTACTGGGTTTGAGCCTGAAGAAGATAAGTCAAAATAATCACCTCAGATTGATTTTGTTGATAGAGAGGAGAATTATGAACCTGATGACCTCAAAGAACCAAATTCAACTCTGCCTTCTATTGTAGAGAATGATATATGCAAAACATCAATTCAAGCTCCAGATTTTGAGAAGAATGTTACTCTCAAGCCAGAAGCAAGAACAATGCTTACTGAGGCTAAGGTAGAGAAGTCTGAAGCATCTATGGGAAATATTACTATAGAGGAGACACTTGAACCTAACAACTTCAATGAGCCAGATTCAGCCGAGTCTCTTGTAGCAGAAAAAGAGGTTAGTCCTGTCAATTCAAACATCCTGGATAAGAATAGAAATGTTTCAGACAAAATTAACTCTCTACACCAAGAAGAAGTGATGCCCATTGAGCTGAAGGTAGAACTTGAAACTGAAATCAACACTGAGAAGGTTGAGGTATCTGGGCTTCCATTGGATATATGTGAAAGCAAAGAACTGGAAGATGCTCTTCCAGAGAAAACTATAGGAGATGGTAATATGGAATTCATTACCGAGACTTCCTCTCAGGTGATTTTTGACACCCTCTTTGTTCCCCATTTTGATGAGCTTGAAGAAACCAATTTGAACAAAATGGAGAAGGCTTTAGATGTAGCAGAAAATATGAGTGTAAAGGGAGAATTTGAAGCTTCTGTGGGTGAAGGATCATGCGTTTCAGTCATTGATAAACCCATTAAGGCTCTCTCAATAGGATATGCTAATTCTGCTATGAGCAACACTAAAAATGATCTCCCCCTTTCAAGTGAGGAACATGTCTTAGGATTTGGCAAAGTGACTGATGATGTAGAATCCGAGGCATCTAATTTTGTAGGCACACTTGTGATAATTAAATCAGTCAATAAAAAAAGATCTTGAGAACTCTACAAGCATCCATTGCTCAGAACCTAAATTTTCAAATCCTGAAAGGAACCAAGATCATTATTAGTGGAAGGAGTCTATGCTCAAGTAGAAATGAATTTATTCAGAGCCTTGGGGTTTGTTACAATAATGAATGTGATGCTCATCAACTTAGTTCAGCTTCCTCTTCACATTCTACAATGATCGGTCTTTTACAAACAAAGATCCCAAAGATTCTTCAGAGTTTCTTCATATTGTGTTGCACACAGTATAGTTAAAATTCAGTGCTACATTTTTTGAATATTTATTCTTACTATTCCTAATCTGCCACTACTCCATGACTGGTGGAATCACTAGATGGACTTTTTGCAATCCAATAGCCATTGCACTTGGTCACCAAACTGAGCCACAAGATCAGAGACCACATTTGATGAAGTTTAGTTTGCTGGCCAACTTCAACCTCATGAGTGTGTGTACACATTAAATGTTCCAGAGGATCCTTTAGATCAGTATAAAGGCCCCAAAATTAGACTTTGATGAAACTTGCAAGGACGAAACAAGAAATGTACCTACAGGAACTAAATGAGAACCAAGTGATTCTGTTGGGACACCGTCAGTGCATTGAGCTATTGCTCAGGGTAATAGTGGTAAGGTTGCTGCAATATTCTTTAAATATTCAACCCCTGAAGAGGTAATGAAATTTCCAGCAACTGGTGGGGCATGTGCAGCACAATGTGAAGCTCAAATGTTCATAATATTCCATACCTCAAGGAAGTGATCATTATGGCTTCCACCTGTGATAGATGTGGTTATCATAACTTTGAGGTAAAGCTAGGTGGTAGTATATCTGAGGGAAAGAAGATTACTGCCCATATTTTAAACAAAGAAGACTTTAGTCAGGATGTTATAAAAATCTAAAGAGAATGCATGGATTTAGTATTGGTGACAGTGCAAATGAATGGAAGCAAAAAAAAAAAAAAGTGGCAATATTTTGATAGTCATTTGAGAAAACTTCTCAAAGTTGAAGAGCCTTGGACATTGACTCTGGCTGATGCCCTCGCAAATTCATTCATTGCCCTATTAACTAAAGTTTTTGAAGAAGATAAACCGTTGAAGTTTGAAGAATATGAAAGGTGAGAAAATATGTATAGGAGGAACCCATTGAATGCAAAATAGACCATTGTTTATAAATGCAGAATATCAATTATTAATCCATGGTTCGATTACATTAACCAAAGTTTAATTGATGTAAAGTTTCAAATTCAAAATTACAAATGCATTATATTTAAAAATAGAAGGCCATTAGCCAGCAAGTGGATTAGATGAAAATGATTAATCAACTCCTTAAAAGAAAGAGTTATCTTGGCAACTGAAAAGTCACCGCCAAGCAGAGGGAAAGTGTTAAATATTTAATTCAATGACATGAAAAGGGCGGGGTCTTTTCTGCAGACAGTCAGAGAGCTGGAATAGAAGAGAGGGCATTTTATTTGAGATATTTTATTTCATTGCATATAGGTTCTTCCTTTCTACAAGAGACAGAGAGATGGAGTAGGCGGAAGGAACTTAGTTAATTTGTTTTGCATTTTCATTATGTAGGTTAAGAGTTCGAGTTTTTTTAATAGATTGAGCATAAGTTGTGAGAAAATAAAATTTGGGTATTCTTATTTGTGATGTTCAAAGCAACAGGGGTTTTATTCTAAATCAGAGCATTTAGTATTTCTCCTTTGATTATTATCAATCAGAGTATTGTTATTTTCAGTTTTGGGCATCATCTTTCATCTTGTGTTGAATTATGAATGGGTTGTAGATTAGAGTATTTGCAAACATTCCTGTTACAAGAATTGGGATTATTTAATACTCTCTTTCATTTCATTTTCCAATGCATTTGCATACACAACATTCACATTGCATTACCAATGTCAGGGAGTCATAGGAAATGTGAATTCTTGGGGTTGGCTAGGTGTAGAACAGAATTCTCTGCCTGAGTTAGTTCTGTCTAGGGCTGACTTGGTTTTCCTCTTTTGTTCTCAGGTTAAGAACGTACTCAATTAGTTTAGGAACAAACAAATTCATTGAATATCATTGATAAGGGAGTTGTACCTTTGAATTCAGAGCAAATCTATCAACCTCATGATAGATTAATTCAACTATTGGTATCAAATTGTTTCTCACAGGTTCGGGCATTTAAGAGTTACATTGGAAAGAACAATCTGTTTACCAACATACATAAATCATGTGCTAAAACCATGTGCTACCTAACCCATTGGCCTCACATTTAATATTGAAAATTTAATTATTTTCTCCAATATTAAATAATTACATGAAATATTATCACAATGTTATAATACAATTCATCAAGTATATCTCATGAGAATCTTTACATGTTGCATGTCCATCTAGGTGCAACATTACATAATAAAATAAAATAAAATAATATAACAATATTATGCAATGTGTGCAACACCCATAATCTCAAAAATCTCCCACTTGTATACATTGCATAGGGTCAATCTATAGCCACATAAATGAACAAGGGAATAATCCCTCCTAGCACATCCAACATCATGGATTAAAGTACACCATGTGCTCCATCTTGGTACCCGCAACAAAATCAAAGTATCCAACATCTCAAACATGAATGATCTCACCTCCTATTATGCCACTGCCACTAGACATACATAGAAGCCATCCAAAGAGAAAGCCACCCAACATGTCACATTAGAAGATCATAAAATCCTGTACCAACTAAAATACCAAGCATAATAAACCTGATACAAAGGTAATCACATGTATTTGTAGTTGTCAAAATATCCATAGATAAAATAGCACCCACAACAAGTGTCAAACACATCCAACTATCCATACCTCCAAAGGTATACCAAATGAATCTCACAATCATCAACATATCCAATTTACAACTTTAAATCGCAAGCCTCAAGAGAAATACTTGCCACATATATACCAAGAAGCTCCCACTACAAAAGATAACATGTCAAATGATAACATATCCACACACCATGAAGAACCATATCTACACACCATGAAAATTATCAAGAACCCCATGAATCCTCAAGATCTAACCATCTTTACACACCATGCAGATAACCAAGTGCACCATGCAAATGTCAAAGATGTTTTTGCAGCAATAGGATCAAAGACAAACCTCCAACATCTATGAACACTCAATAAATATATCAATGCCAAAAAATTTCCACTCAACCATGGTATTAAGTAACCCATGGCATTATAAAATCCATCTCCTACATGAAAATCCTCTAGGTCTACACTCGCACAACCAAAGTGTCAGCACCAAGTGAAACCAAGATTTCCAAACCAAAAAGATACAAACCAAACTAGGAACTGATCCTACACTATCACCTCATCACTATCACAAGCTCCCACTAAATTGTGTATCCAAGCTATTCATGAAATCATGATGAAAAATCATCCTCAACTATGAGAATCAACCAAGGCATCAAACCATCAAAGAACTCAAAGTGCACATCATGAGCTCCTCAAAAGAAACCAAATAACCATGATTCTCAACCAAGAAGATATGTCACCATAACCAAATTAGGAATCCAAGCCAATGAAAATTAAGGATGCACCTATATATCCAATCATGTCATGCCAAAATCCATGGCACCATGATCACATCTATGAACCAAGCATCTAACTCTCAATATGTCTAACTTTTCAACATAAAATAGTCAACCACAATCCTCCACCATGATTGTACCTAGTAACAACATCTTATCCCTTTTACATGAAGAAAAATTCAGCAAATTATGTGACTTAGGGCATAGAAAAGTCAAATCCAAGCCACCAATCTAAATATGCATTTATAATGAAAGATCAATGGGCAAAGATAGCCCATAGCCAAGCTATAAATGAAACTTATAAATATGAACCACTTATAAAACTACATAACTTATAGACCCAACAAGTCATCATACATATCCAAACCAAATACTAATAACCATATCATCATGAGACCAATCTCAAACATGAACTGAGTATACAATTACATCAAATCCGATTCTCCAAAATATACAATGTCATAAACTCACATTGTTACCATAGTCAAAATATACCATAAACTGTTTAGATCAATATATCATCAAATAAATCATGCCAAACCTACACCAAATCTAAACCAATATATAGAGCTCTTCAAGAGATTTTCGTTAACTACTTGAAGCTCAAAATCTGGCCCCGTATGCCCAAGTTATGCCCTAATTTGTGCTCAAAATAAACAACATGTAACTTTCAGGCTCTTAAAACCTTACAAAATGTCAAAATCATAGAACTAAACCTACACCAACTTGTAGTGCTCTAAATTAGCTTTCCAAAACTTATAAGAAGTCTAAAATATGATATCCTAAGAGAAAGTTATGGTTGTTTTACTAAGATAGTTTTTTAACTATTTTCACTATATATATATATATATATATGTTGGTGATAAAAATTTTGATGGGATTAAATTTGACGGCCATCATAGGCTAAAACTAAAAAACTCTTTCATTTCCTCTAAAAATGGCCAAACTAGGGCATATTATATATCAAAATTTATGGAAACATCAACTCGGATCCAATGGTGAGGTTTTTTTTTACCTAGGAGGTCATTTCTGCAAACTCCTCCTAAAATCTTCATTTAAATGAAATATCCGAAAAACTCTTTTGTCCAACAATTTTACATGCCTAAAATCTACCAATATCACATCATAACAACAAACCCAAAACCTTCAGATCTACAATAAACAACTCATATATCTTGCCCTTTATTTTATCCTCTCATGCATTCTCATGGATTCAATCTAGGGTTATAATAATAAAATCATAGCTTTGATACCACTTGTAAAAAAAATTGCAACAAATAATATAACCATTTTCATATAACCGATAATATATCTAAAATAAATATGTAATTGAAATCCACATACAAGAGAATAGACAACATACCCACAAAAAATTGTGACACAAGATATACCCTAGGAAACCCTCATTGAGGGAAAAAACCCAGCCTCCAAAAGCATCCATTTCCATGTATTATTCAGCAAAAACGCCATTGTAATACAATCATGGAAGCCTTTAAAGCCATACCCACTACCAAGAAATCCATGTGAACAATAATGAATCCACACATCCCATGCCATGCTTCCAACCTTCAAAAATGCTCACTTGGCTAACCTGTCAAGCCTTGTCTTGCTCGACTCTTTCCTTTTTGCCTTATGTCTTCTCACTCTAACAACTACCCCTGTGGCTACTTATATAGTAGCAAGTCTCACAAAACCACCAAGTGGTATTACATAAACCATGTGCTACCTAACCCATTGACCCCATATTTAATATTGGAAATTTAATTATTTTCCCTAATATTAAATAATTACATGAAATATTATCACAATTTTACAATACAAATCATCAAGTATATCTCATGGGAATCTTTACATATACATCCATCTAGGTGTAACATTACATAATAAAATAAATAATACAATATAACAATATTATGCAATGCGTGCAACACCAATAATCTCAATATTCCTGAACTTGATCCTCTCAAGATATTCTACATATTCATACTCAAAATGATCCTCCATATCATTGATTCAATCAATTAACTCTTATAGATTAACATTTACAAATAATGTGAAAAATTCAATTTTGGGTCTTTTCCAATTCTAGAAATAACCCTCAGAAGCCTGTTGATCTTTGGATCCCTATCTTCTTCTTGAACCTCTTCAACTTGCCCGTATTCTTCATATTCTTTCTCACTTTCATCTCTTTCCCTAATATCAATCCCTCTTCGCAGTTGTTCTTGCAAGGCTTCCACTTGCATCTAGAGGGATCTAAAACCCTCTTCTATAACACCTTTGAATCTTCCACCATGGTTCCTTCGTGGAGATAATTGCACACTTATCTCACAACCCACAACCAAAATCTTGTTGTAAATTACCTCATAGTTGGTGATCTTTCTACACACTCAGGAACTATTTCTTTGATACCATTTGATGAGGGCATAACTCTACACAAAAATGAGCACAATAAAAAATGAAATTTATATTATCTAAAATA
Organism: Cupressus sempervirens; assembly: GCA_028749045.1. Taxonomy (NCBI): domain Eukaryota; kingdom Viridiplantae; phylum Streptophyta; class Pinopsida; order Cupressales; family Cupressaceae; genus Cupressus; species Cupressus sempervirens. Next base: position 8,267,278 of record CM053792.1, read on the forward strand.
AGAATTTATTACATGCACTAAATTTTTTAAAAACCCAACATGTCTTATGAGCTACAATATTATTAGATTTTGGAGAAAATCCCTTTCACGATATCTTCTACCAAAACTCCTCAAAAATTATCTTTTCACCACCATGATGGGAATTAAATAGCCTATTTTAGGGTTAGGGCCAAGAATGAAAGTTACATTATGAATTTTTTTTGTTCCACGCCAAAATAGAGGATCTAGAATTCAAATTAGAAGTAGGTGTAAAAATAGAAGGTTCTAGAAAAAGTGATCCAACTTATGGAAGCATAACTTCTACTTTGGGACTCAATTTGATAAACTATTTACACCATTGAAAAGCTCATTGAGTTCTCTATAATTATATGAACTAATATGACCAACCCCCAATTTTGGGGGCCATATGAAGTCACTTAGTGCCTCAAGTCATACTCTAAAGGCTTTTCAAGAGGTCTTTAGATAACTTAATAATGCAATAATTTTCAAATAGTGAAAAATTTTGACCTAATTATTTTTCCAAAGTTTTTAAAATTTTAGTTAAAATCTTCCTCTGAACTTACACCATCCATATTTTTATAATTATGACCCTCTTAAAAAATAGCTCATTTTCCTATATTTTCACATGTGCCTAACATTTTCACTTGTGTCTAAAAGGCTGACCCAAAAAACTAGCATTGAAAATATAAGAGTTGAAATATATAATTTTCCCAAATGAGTATCTAGAAATGAAAAAACATCAAATAGAAACTATCACAAAGTATAATTTTGGGTGATACATGATTTCCCTAGAACCATTGGATTTCCCTAATACTCTATAGCTTTATGTCCAAAATTTTACTATAGAAAAAAATGACCATTTGGTTTCCTAACCAAATTCATTTTATAGGTGTTCTAGAATTATAGACTAGTGTTTACTGCATATCTTGCTTCAACTTCAATTATTTTGTCTTTACCCTTGATGTTCTAATTTAAGATTTCACTTGAGAAACCTAGTCTTTCCTTATCATTGTGAATTTCTATAGGATAAAATTTGATCAAAATTTTTTCTACTCTCACATACTCTTTCTTTTGATTTTAGCTTTTTAAACTCTTACTACTTGTGTTTTGTGGGTTTTTTTTCCTATTTTTGTAAAAATAGGAACACAATCTACCTAGAAAACCCAACATGCAATTATAATGGATTGTGGAAAACTAGTATCTTGAATTCCTTAACTCTTGATTTAACCTCTCATTTTCACCCATTTTTTGTTTCATTATATCTTTGATATTTTTAACTATCTTCTTGTATTCATCCAATCATAGCTTTATCTTAACAATATTTTCCTTCGTTCCTTTATTTCTTGGGTAACATCTTTATGTCTTTCTTTGAATTTATAGATTTTTGCCCTTGCCTTGGAGATACAAGCATTTTCCTCCTTGATTTTCTCTCTCAATTCTTAAGTTTTAAATTTTGTGTATTCTATATCATCTAACATTGTCTTCATTCCTCCATCAAAGAGATAATCTTATGTCATCGAGTCAAACTCCCAAGATATCCCTCAAGTGGATAAGATTTATCTACAAGGGATCAAGATCTGATACCAATTTTTGGATAGTATGGATAACTAGAAAGTGGGGTGAATTAGTTATATTCTAGTTAATAGTTATTTTCCCTTGGATTTTGATTGATATCTTGACTTCTAATATGCCCAGTGTGGTAGAAAAAAAACTGTTAACAACAAAATGGATCAATGTAGTGATCTAGCAGAGACCCTTGAATTGAAAGGTACAATTCCCTTGTGGTGCAAATAATTGCAATGAATTTTTTTTAGTAGATTGGTTGGTTTGAAGGGTATGCTCTTAACTAGAGAGCAGGAGAGGTATGTCCAGATTGACTTCGCACTTCAAGAAATCTAGGCCAATTTTAAATGATGACTCACAACCTCCATAATCATGAATGTGCATGAGTCATTTTTAAGCTCATATAACATCTATAATGCAATATATTCTATCCTTTGAATCCAATAAACAACAATGCAAGACTATTTACCAATGTATACAACATAAGAAGAGAAAGTATGATCAACCTGACAATACCTAGATTGCCCAAGTGATTGAGATTTGAAAATACACAGATTGCTTCCTACTCATTCACTTTAATTAACCAAATGCTGGACTTCTCACATAGAAATACAATATAAATGAACTAACTTGTACAGAATAGGGGAATAAGATAATATTGTAACAAAAGGAAGTAAATCTTACAACCACTAAAATGAAACAAACAAAACCAAGTTTATTTGAAATCTCTCAATTGCTTTCATAAACAAAACATTTCATTCCAAGTCCCAACTATAGGGATTTTCCCACAAAATATTTTTTTGATCTTATTTACTCATCAAAAAGTTACATTTATAGGCCTTCATAGAAATGGCTAACAAAAATTAATGATTACTTTGTAGAGTATCTTTGAATCATTCTAATAATAGGATTGACTGAAGGTTCATCTGTTACAAAACTTTAGCCTTCGAGGAGAATGCCAAATATGGCTACAACATTAAGAATTGAGAAAGAGAAGAGGTGACACTTGTCAAAAAGAGTGTCAGAGCATCAGTTTTTCTTTGGAGTCACAACCTTAGCTTTGTACACTTTCATTGCATTAGTTATACTCTTGAGTTCATTGACACCTAGGATGAGAATGTTATCAGCTTGAATCATCTAGTAATCATGCATTTTTGTCAATTCTTCAACTATGGGGATCTTTTATTGGAGCTTCTCTGAAGCATGCATCATTACAAAAAATTTTGCTTAAAGCTCCAAAATATTTGACATTTGGAAGTTTGATGGATACGTAGCTTCTTCCATGAATGCTAGAAATTTAGCTTTCATTCGTTTAATGTCTACCAATTGACCATTATTGGTGATATATGATTCTATATGCAACACCTTTAGATGTTCAAATATTTTATCCATGACTTTTTGCACTAAATCATGTACATCTTTTAGCTCATTTTCAAACCTTACTGAGCTCTCAACTATGAATTCAAGTGATTGCTTCAAATGAAGCAATGGTTCTTGGCCTATTTTAAGAATCCCATGGGTCATAGCAACATTATTTTTCATATCAATTACCTCCTACAACAAGGCTAATTTCTCTCTCAAACCCTTTGATACTTTGTGCATTGAGGTCTGATGATTGGACACTGCTTCTCTCAAATGTTTGGTATCTAGTAGCATGTTTCCAAGGTTATCAATGAGAGGGGGACCTTGGGCCTTCATTTGATCAATCTAGGCATGAAAAATTTGACCAAATTGCCTCTCCTACTGTAGCTTTAGTAGCAGATTCTTATTCCCCTATGTACTTGGGTCAAATGTGCTTATAGAGGTACTTCCAAGTGTAGCCTTGATGTACTCCATCAATTCCTTATTTGAGGCTTTGACTACCTCTTTATCTGCCCTTAGTCCTTTCAGTCTTTTTTCGATCTTCTCATTTGTTGATTTCCATGTGTTGACCATAGAATCATGCACTGGAATGCCTATGTCAACAATTATGATCTAGAAATCAGTCGTAGTCATCTCATGAAACTTTCCCTCCTTCTAAGGTTCTACAATCTCTACTAGCATATGAACAATAGAAGAATCAATGGCCAAAGCCTCTATAATCTTCTTCTTCTTTGCCTTCTTTGATGTTGGTTGAGCCAAAGTTACTTGCACAATGAGATCCTTGGATGGGGCAGCTTCTTCACATCTTTGCTTCATCCAATCAATAGTCTCTTCTAACCATGACTTAGTTGAAAGGACATTGATTGCTGACTATAGGGATGTAGGATCAAAGAGCTTCCTCACCACTAGGGTTGTCTCCTTGCTCTGGGTAGTAGTAGGAAAAGTAGTTACCTTGATGACTGGAGGGCTAGAGTGTCACCTTCCTAAGATGCCTCTTGTTCTTGACCGTTTAGGAGATTTTTTTCACAACCCAATTCGATGACTTGCACACGGGAGGAGAGCTTAGCAATTGTCTTCTCCTACACCTTCTCTTTGTTCTTCTCATCATCCTAAAACTTTCCCATGTCTAGGAGAGATCCTCATCCATTGGTTAGAGTAATCTAGATATTCTTTTTAGTTGGTCAATCTCCTCCTCCATTGATAGACTATGTTGGACCATCTGATGTTGAAGTAGTAGCAGTCGTAGATGTACCAATAGTTGATTGAGTTGTTCCAAAAGCTACTCCACTAGTAGAACTTGCACTTCTAGTTCTTTTCTTCCTCACTTTGGTCCATTCCACCCACTTATCCATCATTTTGATGATTCCACACATCAGAACTTCCATTGTGTCAACAAGAGGACTAATGAGAGCAATTGATGTCCCAAATTATGCTATATTTTAGCCTTTATATAAGCCTTCATGCTCATTACAATAGCCATTTTAATATTCCATTTTCTCCTTCTATGTTGCATATGATCTAATATATTTAAGTCATATTTAATTTAGTTATTAGGTAAAGTATGTGAATACATATATGTGATTTTCTTTATCTAGCATGTTAATCTTCCTGTCACTATTTTACCAATACAAATCTCTATCAACTCTGAAATCATAGAGACACATTTGCTGCAAATATCATCCACAGTAAAATCATATAAGGAGATGGCATCAACTATATTTATGTGGATACATGCTAAAAAACTCATGGTGCCATAAGATCCATGTTTATTCAATTGTTACAGAAGTATTTTATTTTATTCTCATTAACTAAAGATGGAGGTTTGGTTTGAACCAAAAGCTCTTAATAGCCAGGTTGCTGCTAAAATTAAAAATCATTTAGTTCAAAACCATATCATTTGGAGTTCATGGTGGAAGATGCATAGAATTCAACAACACCATATCATTTGATGACTGCACTCTGAAATGGCTTGTGTGATTGGTTGTTTGGAACCTTAATCTCCTAACGTTTCTCCTCATTATAACAAAGAGACAAAACAAATATGTTTGGTATAAATAATTTGTATTTTATTTGCAACTACTTATAGCCTATAAGTAAGGTTGTATGTTAGCTATTATTTTTTCTATTATAAGTTATTTCTATTATGTGTTGTAAGCTATGTATATATAAATAGAATAATTCATAATCAAAGGTATCACACTTCTTAATTCTATATTATTCTTGAGAAATAAAGACTATCAATTATGCTGATTGATCCAGTGTTCTACATTTTCTATCCCGCTACTTGACAGACTGAGGAGGGGGCCCACTTATTGGAATGTCTAGTGTATTTTTTGCTTCATATGATGTGTTTTCTAATTTCTGTTTTAGTGTGGTGTGTTTGTATTTCATTAATATAAAGTTTTGTTTGAATTAATAATTGATTTGATAATTGTTTTTGTAACATTTTGTAATTTGATTTGTATTGATATGATTATTATTTTGGTATTAGTTTTTAATTTGATTTAGTATGATATGATTATTGTTTCCTTATAATAGAGATAATTATATTGTAGTAGGTTTCAATCAAGTTCTTGTCATAGGAAGTGACAATTCCTATTGTAGTTTTATTTCAATTTTTCATAGGTTAAATTTTGTGTGTTTTAGTTGCATCCATAATCACTCAAATCATAATTATCATCCCTTGATAGCATATTTCTTGGATTCCTTTCACAAGCTTATGCTCTCGGATTGACACATACAAACCAGCCAAACTTCATCATAAATTGTTAATTCTTTCATAATATTTGCCCTAGTGTTGGCCTATCAAGGACCTTCAGCCAGAGTTGACACAATGGGAGTCTTCTTGATTTGCTCATAGGTTGAGGGATGCATGTAGGATTCATCATCTACAAGATCAAAAATATCAACAATATCATTATACAATTTAATTTCATCTATTGTTAGCCTGGACCAATACCTCTCCCTGGTTTGGTATATATCATAGCATCTGGCTCAATAGTCTTCAATATCCAAAACATGCCTATGAGCATATCCAAGCTTCAGATGATCTCTCAAAAAGTTCATTGAATCATATTGAGGCCTTATTACCTCATAATCAATTATTTTAATCTTAATCTCAAAGATTTTGACTAGATTTTGGGCATCAAATCTAGAAGCACAGGAATAAGGTCCTACCACTATTGGGAAGGAAATCCTAGCTGTCTTCTTCACATTGGAACACAAGGTAGTTACCTCCAATATTTGTCTACATAGTTCAACAAGAACGACCTTGTCCTTTGGATACCTAGAAAGTGTTTTGTAAAAATCATCAAATGCAACAATCCTCAGGTAGGAGAAATATGAGATTGGGATGAAACAACATCCGAATTGGCTTACAACTGATATAGAGTTAGCTGAAAACCTACACTCAGGACAACCTTGCAATTCCCAACACAACCTCATTGTAAAGACATCATTAACCTTTACATATTCTTCAAATCTCCTCTACAATTGTAGGTGGGGATAGAACTCATAAACCTTCATATTTTCATCATAATCTTAGATACTGGGAAGACTTGGCTAGAGGTGATGTGTGGCTAAGGCATATATCAAGTATGAAGACATATAAAACTGCATGAATGCCTTAGCTGAGTTTAGCCAAGAAGCAAGCTCTTCATATTTAATATGATCTCAATCGATCTACATTCCATTAGCACATATGATATGTACCAAGAAGTGGTGTTTGATGAAATTTGAGATTTCCTCCCTTCCTTTCAATCTTTGCAATAGTGTTGTAATGCCCCACTCGGGAACCCAAAAAAAATAAACCTAACATGTTTCAAAGTTTTCATAACTTTTTCTTTTTAAAGTTTAAACAACACCAATAATGTGGAAGTAATATATACATACACACCAAGACCACGTAATCAATTAAAAATATAGTTTCAATTTCTCAAGGGTCCCTTCACGTTGAATCACATTTAATAAAGTTTTATTAATAAGTTTAAGTCTCAATCATAATGTCAATAATCATAAAATGAATAAACACATACATAGTCATATAAGAAAATGTATAAGTACAACTAATAATATGAAAGCACATCTTATGAATAACATCCACTACACATGTCACAGGATATGTGAAAATAGATACAAGTACATCAATATATAATACAATATCCTATAGGATCTCAAAACACATGATACATAGATACATCAAATGACTAGAAGTCTTCAAGATAAGAGGAAGAATGATAATGGTACCACTGTATCAAGGAGCATCCAACATCTGTCAATCTGAGGGGGACTCAAATGATAAGAATACACTACCTCCTGACTGCATGGTCACCTAATTAGGCTCCCACTCCCATCGTGCAGGAGAGATAATGTACGATCCACACATAGATAATCAAACCATAAAATAATCCTAGGTAAGGAATCCTAATAGCCAACAACTACCTTAAGGGTAACACAAACTACTCAAGAAGAAGAGTTAATCAAAATCAAAAGGACACTCATCTAATAGCAACACTACATACCAAGTCAACATAAAAATACCAAGACCAAAAATATACAACCACCTCGAAATCAATGTCAAGTGCCACAAGCATAATGACCAACAGATAACAATTGTCATCAATAAAAGTAAACTACCAATCACTAACTCTAATAATAAAAACACCACCAATGAATAACTGTTCATTCATTAATAAAAGTCAAGCATCAACAATAAATAAAATCCAATCAATGAGTAACAACTCACAATAAAAACACCATCAAAAGTAATATCCAACAAGTACATCACTAGAGGAAAATATTACAAAAAACCATGAAGGAGACTTAGGCTACATACTATGGAGTGTCATCACATGAGCCAACTTTAGAGTTACCCTAGCAATCTCTTAAGACCCCAACCCCCTAATGACTCTATGCATAACCAAAATACCTTCTCATGATGATGAGGAAACTAGTCATACCTCCCAAAGTATCATCTCCATCTCATCCTTAGTCCATACAAGCACTCAAAGCATGGATGAGGAAAAATCTCTAACTTATATTTTTAATGTATCTCAAGGAAAATGACTAGGCAAGATATGTTAATTACTATGTTAGCACTTGTTACACAACTTACAATGAGTTACCTTGGCAGCCACTTTGGGCCTTGGCTCCCATTGCAAGCCACTCCCATTGATGTGCACGTAGACTACCTTTCGAAAAATCACAAACCACAATAGTGTCCCATACCACAAAAAAAAAATATTAATTGAATTTCGTTCCTTAACAAGCAATTCAAAAAATAACATTGGCTCTCAAAACCCAAGTTCTCATAATTGCTCAATAGCATAAAACTCATAAAACTTAAATCTCAATTCAAGTAATAAAGTTTATTACATCTAGTCAAATAATCATAAAAGAAAACTAAAAAATGCTTCTAGTACACATCCTAACTTGGCCAACTAAACAACCCACAAAGAAAAACTATCAAGAAAATAAACATCACAAGACTATAAATAGAATATTAGAAAACATATAGTTTTCAGCCACATGATTTAATTCCACCAATTTCTCTTGTTAGTTTGGGTCATAAAGATGTGTTTAGAAATAAAGTAAGAATATGCATGTTAATATAAATTGTTATGCTAATATACTTATTTAAAACAATAAGTATTTAAATATCCAATCTTTTGTGCACATAAGATATCATGCAATATTATATTATTATTAATTTAAATAATCATAAATGATTTAATTAATAACATAAATGTATATTATTATATTTAAATATTGATATTAATTTCAATTTCAAAAATATTAATATGACTTCTATTTATGTCTAATATTAATATTTACTTTTCCTTTAATTCATAATGCAACTAGAGATAAAATTATAAATTTTAATTTAATTATTTATAATTTCTCTCATAGAGTCAACTAGTTATTAATTAAATGATTACAAAGTGAACTCTACCACAACTTCTCTTAAAATATAATAAAATTATAAATATTTATTTATTAACCTCCCTCTTGCATTAATAAATATAAAATCATTTATATGCAACTAAGAGTCTAACTAAACTTAAAGAATCACTAATACTAAGATTCACTTTAACTAAAAGAATAATATTTATTTAATTTTAGAAATTAATAAATTATTTATTTTTAATTAATTAATTTTTTAAAATAAAAAAATCTACAAATTAAATTATATAAAATAAAAATGCATATGCAATTAGTATTTTTGCATGTCTTTGATCTCTCAAATCATGCAACCATAATATACTTGATTTCCTATTTTTAGCATATTGGTTTTCACATGCAACCCTACTATACTTAGCTTTCTATTTTTAGCATATTTATTTTCGCATGCATGTAACCATATTATACTTGACTTTTTATTTTCAGCATATTTATTTTTACATGCATGCAATCATACTATACTTAGTTTCTATTTTTAACATGTTTGTTTTCACATGCATGCATAAGTTTAGTTACAACATGTTTTCCTCTCAATTAATCTATTTCAATAAATTTTGCAATTAAATTATTTTAGATATAAGAATAATATTTATCTGTATTTAAAAAATTTATGATAATCTCATGGTTCTAATGACAAATTTAAAGTTGAAACCCTAACTGTTCAATTTATTATTTTCTTCCAATTTTCAATAATCAAAATTTTCGTTATATTAGAAAGGAGTTTATAAGAATACAGTCACAATAACTTTCTACAATTTTTTTAATAATTTTCCACAGTTAAGTTTTCTTGATTAATAATTTTTTCTTTTTCAAAATTTACAACATAATTTCTTATTCAACAATCACTATAGTAAATTAATAAGCAATATGCAAACACCCAGGAAGACACAAAGTAGACAGATCTTTCAATCAAATTCTACCTCAAAATCACAACTAAAATCTGAGACAATCTATGAATGCGTGCAAATTTAAACCTTCTGAAACTTTCAACAATTTTGAATTTTGCTCCCCAAAACTTGTGTATCTAAAAATAGGTCTAATTTCCTTGATAAAGAGTTTTTCTCCCAAATCATGGCTTTAATCACGCATTCATGCGAAAACCTTTATCTTTAATTACTATATTTTAATTTTCATGCACACACTTTATGCAATTTAATTAAAATAAACTTTATTAAACTAAAGTTTTCTCTCCCTTATTAAATCATGCGATGTTTTTAATATAATATTTATTAACTTAACTAATAATATTATTTAGAGTTTATTAAAAATAAATCTCCTAACTAAATTATTATTAAATTAAATAAATATAAATACACCTAAATTATAACTTTAATCAAATCTTTTAAATTTAATTCTTTCATGCACATTTTTTTTTTAAAAATAATTAAAATATTCTTTTATATTTTCTTTTCCTCTACTTATTAATTAGTGCAAGCACTAACTAAACCATAGTTTATTGTTTAAATTAATAATAATAATCAAAGCTCATTATTTAAATGCAACACTAATTTAATTATTATAAAATAAATAATTATAATAAAACAATATTAAATCTTTAATATTTTAATTATCTTTTTTTGTCCAACTTTTTAAATTAAACTTTTTAAGTGAATCTTTAAACTAAAGTACTTATTTGATGAATTAATAATTAATTAAATATCATTATATTCTAATCTCTTTAACCAATTTTCTAAATTAAGACTTTTAAATAAAGCACATAGTTAATTAATTAAATAATCTCATACTTTAATATTTTCTTTTCAATCAAATAATAATTAATAATTCTCAATATTATATGATTAACCAAAATATTATAATTAAATCATTTACCAAATAAATCTCATAGCGAAATCCACATAAAAGAAACATTACCAAAACAAACCAAAACTCAAAATCAAACAACACAGACAAAGATAAACTCACGGGTTTTAAAAAGGTGGGTAAGTCAGTTACGAGTCCTCCTTGTAAGACAAGTGTTTAAGCTATGGCTAGGATTGGACATGAACATTATCTCTCCATTCTTACTATTGAGTTATTGTGATAGAGCATGCTCATCCTGACAATTCAAAGAAGTCAGTGCCCAATACCTACAATCTTACATAAAATATGAATATATATATATATATATATATGTGCATGTGTGTGTGTGTATATACACATATGTATACATATATATACATATATACATATGTATATCTATATATACATATACATATGTCTATATATACATATACATATGTCTATATATACACATATGTATATCTATATCTATATATACATATACATATGTATATATATACACATATGTATATGTATATATATATACACATATATACTTATATATACACAACGGGCAATAGCAGGGATATAATGTTTCCATTTTAGCAGTTGATCAAGTGTGTGTGCGTTAGCCTTGTTGTACATGGTCCTGAGGGCTAATGAAGGGTTTAATGGGATCCTAGAGTGTTTTGGCCTAGTCATTTCCAGTTTGGGCCAAAACGAAGTTGATTTACTTAGTTTCAGGCATACTTACTATTTTAAGTAAGTCGGCAGGACACAGTGCAGGTCAATTTTGGTGATTGGATTTGATACTCCTCGGTGAGAGCTTTCCGATGAGCTATCACTAGCATTATTCAGAGTCTAATTGCTAATACATTTTAATGCCTAAAATTTTATTAAAGTAACGTCTAATTTAATTGTAAAATATTAAAGTGTTACTTTAATATTTATTTTATGGGGATGTGTACCCAAGGGAGAAAAAAGGGGTATTTCAATATATGTTTTATATATTACACATTTTTTATCCCACATTGCCCATATGAGTTGAGCGGACCCTTGAAAATAGAATAAAAGGAAGCATTTGTGGCTTCATTAGACAGGTTGAATATGAGAAGAAATTGGTGTGTGAGTTGCAGCTCCGTTCTTGGCATTTGAGGATGTTTATCCTCTCTTGTAACATTCTAAACAGCATTCCCTTGGGGTTTGGCCTTTGGAATTCTTTGTTATCGGCTTCATTATCAGGAAGTTTAGTTGCATGTCTAGCTACAGGAAGATTTGGTATTTTGCTCATATCTTCTTCACTACTTGTCTGACGCTTATGCCGCTTTGAGGAAATGATATTACGAAGGTAGTGGACTGATTGAAGGACAAAGTACTATAGTAGCACTATTCATGCGGCACTATTCATGCAACACTATTCACGTGGCGCTATTCACACGACACTATTCATGTGGCACTATTCACACAACACTATAGCAGCAAGTTCAAAAGCATGGGCTGGAGTATTATGTCAATAATGTTGAAGTAATTAGTGAGTTGATAAATCTACCATGTATTTGGTTTAATGAATTCTGAAAATAACATTTTATTGATAGCAGTTCATTTCCACTTTGCATATTATTGTAGTTTCTTTCTTGTCTATGTTGTATGATACCAATTCCATGCACAAATCACAACAAACAAATAAACGTTTGATTTTTGGAGTTATAAGGGGTTTAAAACATTAAACGAAGAAATAAGAGGTTGAATGCAAACTGTTTGACATAATTCCTTTCAGCAATTTGGTTTTGTTTTTTGGGACATTTAGGGGTGCCCATTACAAGGGAGTGGTACATTGTGTAGATCTCGACTAGCAGATGACTACGACTCCCTCCTTTAACCACATCAAACACAACAAATAGAAAGATAAAATAGACACACACACCATACACATCCAAGTATGGGGTAAGTACCATAATAATTATAAGTCAAACATCAAATGCCTGGATAAAATAATGCAACGTTACAAATATGAAGTAATCATCATTAAAGCATCATTTGAAATTGCTATGAAAGGAATCATATTTATTAATTAAGAACCATTAAAGCATCATTAATGTGCTAGTAATCATAATCATCAATCAACATGTGAAATATAATCAACTAAGTAATTCTTTATTGATATACATGCAATCCAAGTTATGAAATAATTTCATATAATTATAAATCCAATACCCTTGAAACTAACACATGTTGGAATTAACAAGTGGGAAGATTTACTTTTGAGAGGGGGGTGAATCAAAAGTAACTAACTTTAACCTTTTCAAATCCTTTTAATTGATATCATCCACATGCATCTAATTCATCTAATAAACATGAAAGTAAAGACATGCATGAAAACATATAACACACAAAATTTGGTAACTCAGAAACCCTCCAAAATGAGAAGGTAAAACTGGGGTGGGGATGACACTCATAAAATATCACTACAGAAATGTGTAACTGTTTAAGGTTACAATGTTTGACCACTTCCAATGGTCTACCCTATGAAAGGCATGTCTTGTTGAAGACTTTACACCCTTTTAAAAGTGACCTAGTTAAAGGATTTCACTACCCTGCTAAAAGTATGCCTAGTTAAAGGACTTTAATACATTCACTTGGAATGCCACCCTGTTAAAGGATTTACAAATGGTGCTAAGCCAACCTAAGTTCATAGGATTTTCATACCTAATACAATTTCTAAAAATTATTAGAAGATTTTGACCTAATAACTTTCAATCCTCAATTGTTAATTATAGATCCTTATTCTACTTTGACTGATTTGATTATTTGATGCAAGAGCATCCAGAGGTATAAGGGCAATCCTGTGTCACCTCAAAAAAAAAATGTACTTAGACTTAGTTTTTGTTTCATGTGTTTTCATTTCTGGATATCCATTTGGGTCAAATAAAGGTTCCAACTCTCACAGTTCCACTATCAGTGTTCTAGGATAGAATATTTGAACACCTTGGGATACGTGTAAATGCCAAAAAAATATGATTATGTAATTGAGCCATCATTTTGGTGAACTAGGAGGTGTAAATTGGCTAGATGAATGTGATTTCAATTTAGAGCATTCTAGAAAAAGAATCAAGTCAAAAGGCCCCACGGTTTGAAAGTTATCGCAGTTTTTTGATTTTTGGAGACCTCCTAAGAATGCTTCAAAGTCAAGTTAGGGGCATTAAATGATCTTGAAAAGGGCCAAAAAATGGGAGAGGAGTGAAGCTGGTCCATAGGGCTATAGAGCACTTCAAGAGCTTTCCAAAAATGTAATCGATTTGTCAATCAGAGCTACGATTCGAAAGTTATGCCTCCCGAAAGTTTGATTACCGTTTTTGAATTCTTCTAGATTTGCACCAACTTCTAACGCAGCTTTTAGAGCCTTCTACTAGGTCGGTGGATGTCTACTAGCACTTTCTAGAATGTACTCCTAGTCTTTAACCCTCCGAGGTCTATTTAAGGACATTTTTGGCATTGTAAAAGGCAGTTCGGAGTGGAGTTTGAGAGGAGGTACCAAAAGGAGAAATTATCTCTGATTTTGTGCTATTGTAAGCCCTTAGGGCATGTTTTGAAGTCTATTATCTTTGTACTGAATGTACTAGCTTATTTTCACAGTTAATACAATTTCTCTTTTCCCGTTGTGTCCATTCTGTGCTTGGGTTGTGTCCCCATCAAGTGGTATCAGAGCTGATTTTTCTGAGTGTGTAGATAGAGCACCAACTATAAGGTAGTTTGCACTAGGACTGTGTGGTTGTGGGTTTGAGTCAAGAAGATGCCTCCATGAAAAGAGCGTGGTGGAAGGGTCGGAGCTGTTAATCCTGAGGAGGTTAGAGCCCTCCAAAGGTAGGTACAAGCATTGCAGGAGGAGCTCTGTAGAGAGACAAATGTTGCCGCAGGTGATGACAGTGAGGATGACAATGAAGAAGAAGAAATTAGACCAAAAGGGAAATTTGACAGGGAAGTTCTGAATCAGGCAAAGGAAAGGCTTTTTAGGGCCATTACTAAATTTGGTAAAAGACCTACAATTGATGTGAGTGTATTTTCAAGAAATCTGAAACCAGATGAGTTGATCGACTGGATCAATGAACTGGAAGAATACTTTGAGTATGAGGATATCAAGGACCCAGATAGGGTTAAGTTTGCAAAGGCCAAAGTGAAAGGCCATATCTGGTGGCAAGAGGTTCAATTGGAAAGAAACAGAAGAGGAAAGGAGAACATCACAAGGTGGAATTACATGGTGGACAAATTGAAGAAGCAGTTCATTCTTGTCGACTACAAGCTTGATTTGTTTAAGAAGATGCATGGGCTAAAGCAAGCAAGAAGATTAGTCCAAGAATATATAGAGGAGTTTTATCGACTTTTGATTAGAGCAGGGCATGCAGAAGCAAATAAGGAGAAGGTTGCTCATTATATTAGTGGATTATGACTTAGCATCCAGGAGGAATTAAGTCTGGTAAGAATGACCAGCATTGAAGAGGCATACCAGTTTGCCCTACGAGTCAAAGAGAAGCTAAATAAAAGGTTTGAAGGGAGACAAAGAGGGCACGGTCAAGGAGGAAGGGGAAGTGATAGGTCATCTAGAGGCTGAAATGAAACCCAAAAGAAAAATGAAGATGTGGGTACTAGCAGGAACCAGGGGAATGAGGGTTTCAACCGCTCCCATGATCAAGACTTTGGAAATCAAAGAGGAAGAGGTAGAGGACATGGAAAAGGAAGAGAAGGATTTTTTGGTACCTATTTCCATTGCAATAAAGAAGGTCATTGTGCCTTTGAATGCCCTTGATGACAAGGAAGGATAGATAGGAGAGCTGAGGGTCAAGCTAGGGTTACTCATGTGGATGAAGATGCACAGTCATCACATTCAAAGGATGCAGAAAGAGGAGAGACCTTGGTAAATGAAAGGGTCCTACTAAGTGGTGAGATTGAACCAGGACAAAGGAGGAGTTTGTTCTGTACTAGATGCAAGTGTGAGGATAAATGTTGTGATGTGATCATTGATGGTGGTAGCACTGATAACTTGGTATCAGAGGAGATGGTCTCTAAGCTAAATCTCAAGAGGGAGAAACATCTCCAACACTATTGAATTTCTTGGGTGAAAGATGATCATAAGGTCCTGGTAAGTGAACAATGTCTAGTGAAATTCAAAATTGGGAGTTACCATGATGAAGTTCTCTGTGATGTTATTCCAATGGATGTTTGCCATCTATTGTTGGGTAGACCATGGCAGTTTGATAGACATGCAGTACATGATGGTCATGCAAACACATACTCTCTAATAAAGGATGGAGTTCGCCACAAACTGAAGCCCATGAAAAAGGAAGGTGAAAAGGTATGTAGCAGTGCTAGGATTTGTCTTGTTGATGGAAGAAAGTTTTTAGATGGAATGAAACATTAGCGTATGTGCTATGCTTTGATTCCTAGGAAAGATAAAGAAGGTAGTAGTGAAATACCACTTGAAGTTTCAGATTTACTAGGAGAGTTTGGAGATATTATCTCTAATAATGTTCCAGAAGGATTGCCACCAGTAAGGCAAATTAGTCATCAGATAGATCTAATTCCAGGAGCTAGTTTTCCTAGCAAGGCTGCTCACAGGATGACTCCTATTGAAATTGAGGAGCTAAATATAAAGGTTCAGGAACTGTTGAGGAAGGGATTGATTCGAGAGAGCCTGAGTCCATGTGCAGTACCTGCAGTACTAGCACCAAAGAAGGATGGAGAGTGGAGGATGTGTATAGACTCTCGAGCTATAAATAGGATAACCATCAAATATCGATTTCCTTTGCCAAGAATGGGTGATCTTATGGACTGCTTGAGTGGAGCTCAGTACTCACAAAGATAGATCTCAAGAGTGGTTATCATTAGATATGAATTCAAGAAGGAGATGAGTGGAAAATAGCCTTCAAGACCAAGGAGGGTCTTTATGAGTGGTTAGTCATGCCCTTTGGATTGACGAATGCCCCAAGCACCTTCATGTGGCTTATGAATGAGGTACTTAAGAAGTTCTTGGGAAAATTTGTTATTGTCTATTTGGATGATATTTTAATTTTCAGCAAGACTTTCGAAGAACATTTATTGCATATTCGTAGTGTCCTTGAAAGGTTAAGGGAAGAGAAACTGTTAATTAATTTGAAGAAGTGTATCTTTGCAAAAAGGGAGTTAGTCTATTTGGGGTTTGTTATATCACTTGAAGGTCTCAAAATGGATCTAGAGAAGGTAAAAGCCATCTTGGAATGGCATACTCCAAGGTCTGCTACTGAGGTAAGTCATTTCATGGTCTGGTTAGTTTTTACAAGAAGTTTATTAAGAATTTTAGTGGCATATGTGCACCCCTAACTGACACAATAAGAGGGGATAGAAAAGAGTTCAAGTGGACTACAGCAACTGCGAGAAGTTTTGAATTGCTGAAGAAGAAGGTGATAGAACAACCTGTGTTGGCAGTTCTAGATTTTAGAAAGGTGTTCTAGGTGGATTGTGATGCTAGTGGCAGTGCTATTAGGGTTTTATTAAGCTAAGAAGGTAAGCCTATTGCATATTTTAGTGAAAAATTGAATGATGCAAAGAAGAAGTATTCTGTTTATGATCAAGAGTTCTATGCAATAGTTTCGGCCTTAAAGAAATGGAGGCATTATTTATTGCCAAAGGAATTTGTTTTGTATACTGATCATCAAGCATTACAGTACCTAAATAGCCAAGGTAAATTGAATCAGAGGCATATGAAGTGGGTAGAGTTCTTGCAGAGCTATACATTTGTGTTGAAGCATAGAAGTGGAAAATCTAACAGGGTTGCAGATGCACTAAGTAGGAGACAGTTGTTGCTAACAGTAATGCAAGTTGAAGTAGTTGGGTTTGATGAACTCAAGAATCTGTACCCTGATGGTCCTGATTTTGCTAAAGTGTGGAAAGCTTGTAAAGAGCCTATTGTTGTAGAGATAACTTAGTGGTTAGACTATCTAATTCAGGATGGTATGTTATTCAAGGGCGGCCAATTGTGCATTCCAAGGAGTTCCATGAGGGAAAATTTGATTAAAGAGAAACACAGTGGAGGGATGGCAGGAAATTTTGGTCGAGATAAGACCATTTCCATTCTTAGAGAACATTATTTTTGGCCTCAGATTTCAAAAGATGTGAAAAATTTTGTACAGAGTTGCTAGGTTTGTCAAGTTGCCAAGGGATTTAGCCACAATACTAGACTATATTAGCCATTGTCTATTCCATCAAAGCCATGGGAGGACATAAGTATGGATTTTGTTCTTGGATTTCTGAGGACAAAAAGGGGTAATGACTCAGTATTTGTGGTGGTTGATAGGTTATCCAAAATGGAACATTTCATTCCATGCCACAAAACTGATGATGCTATCCATATTGCAAACTTGTTTTTCAGAGAGGTGGTAAGACTACATGGTCTTCCAAGGAGTATAGTTTCTGACAGAGACACTAAATTTGTGGGGTATTTCTAGAGAACATTATGGAAAAATTTGAGAATAGACTTGAAATTCAATTTCACACATCACCCACAGATTGACGGCCAAACGAAAGTGGTAAATAGAAGTCTAGGAAACTTGCTGAGATGTTTAGTTGGGGATAGGCCCAAGGGGTGGGATTTGATTCTACCACAAGCCGAGTTTGGTTACAATAACTCTATAAATAGGAGTACTAGTAGATTACCATTCCAAATTGTATATGGAAGTAGCCCAAAGATTGCACCAGAATTGAGGAAGATAGAGCAAGGGGAGAGGACAAGTGTTGAAGCTAAAGAATTTGTTGAACATATCAAGCGTCTACATGAGGAGGTTCAAGCACACATTACCAAGATGAATCAAGATTATAAAGCTAGGGCTGATCAAAGGAGAAGACATAAGGAATTCCAAGTAGGGGATATAGTCATGGTACACTTACGAAAAGAAAAATTTTCAGCCGGTACTTACAACAAGCTGAAAATGAAGAAATTTGGTCCCTACAAAATTCTGAAGAAACATGACTCAAGAAATGCATATGAGGTGGAGTTGCCAGATGGTATTCACATTTCTCCTATTTTCAA
The DNA here is from genome assembly GCA_028749045.1 of Cupressus sempervirens. Taxonomy (NCBI): domain Eukaryota; kingdom Viridiplantae; phylum Streptophyta; class Pinopsida; order Cupressales; family Cupressaceae; genus Cupressus; species Cupressus sempervirens. Next base: position 8,285,996 of record CM053792.1, read on the forward strand.
CATTGCAGACTTAACAGAGTATCATCATGATGGTGCAGATGAGGAACTGATGTTAGAGCCATGTCCAATTCCTACTTCTAAGAAGGAGGAAATAGAAGACATTTTAGATCATTGTGTGGGTAGGAGTACCAGAAATAGGTAGTATGAAGAGTATTCGATCAAGTGGAAAGGACGGCCGATAGAGGACTCAACTTAGATTTCAGCAGCTGAGGTTTCCCATTTGGGATTTCCTCTACCATTCATAAAGTGACAGGGTCACTTTTTAATCTACCCTGGGTGTCTGATGCAGGAGCATCCAGAGGTATAAGGGCAATCCTGTGTCAACCCAAAAAAAAATGTACTTAGACTTAGTTTCTGTTTCATGTGTTTTCATTTCTAGATACCCATTTGGGTCAAATAAAGGTTCCAACTCTCACAGTTCCACTATCAGTGTTCTAGGATAGAGTATTTGAACACCTTGGGATACCTGTAAATGCTGAAAAAATAGGAGTATGTAATTGAACCATCATTTTGGTGAACTAGGAGCTGTAAATTGGCCAGATGAATGTAATTTCAATTTAGAGCATTCCAGAAAAAGAATCAGGTCAAAAGGCCCCACGGTTTGAAAGTTATCGCAATTTTTTGATTTTTGGAGACCTCTTAAGAATGCTTCAAAGTTAGGTTAGGGGAATTAAATGAACTCAAAAAGGGCCAAAAAATGGGGGAGGAGCAAAGCTAGTCCATAGGGCTATAGAGCGCTTCGAGAGCTTTTCAAAAATGTAAACAGTTCATCACTCGGAGCTACGATTCGAAAGTTATGCCTCCCAAAAGTTTGGTTACCGTTTTTGGATTCTTCTAGATTTGCACCAACTTCTAACACAGCTTCTGGAGCCTTCTACTAGGTTGGTGGATTCCTACTAGAACTTTCTAGAATGTACTCCTAGTCCTTAACCCTCTGGGGTCTATTTAAGGACATTTTTGGCATTGTAAAAGGCAGTTCAGAGTGGAGTTTGAGAGGAGGCACCAAAAGGAAAAATTATCTCCAGTTTTGTGCTATTGTAAGCCCTTAGGGCATCTTTTGAGTCTATTATCTCTGTACTGAATGTACTAGCTTATTTTCACAGTTAATACAATTTCCCTTTTCCTGTTGTGTCCATTCTGTGCTTGGGTTGTGCCCCCATCATTATTGTTTGATCTGATATGTCACTCTTCAAGGTTCTAACACTATGTTCTTGATCAACTAGATTTTGAAATGCTACTTTGTTCTTCACTAATTCTTTTTACCCTTTTTCACTTTGCTATAATTCACCCATACACTTCTTTCTCTCATATCCTCTCTCTTGCATAATGGGGCTTCATCCTCCTTTTAAAGATTTCAAAGACTTAGGATTAGGTATGAATCTACGATCAATATTAAATCTTCATTTCTTGCTCATTTCTTGCACTTTTCCTATTGGTTGCATGCATGCCTTCTCCATTTTTCTTATTGGTTGCATATTGATTGCATAGGTAATGCAAAATATTTGATCTTATCTTCAAGATCCTTCGAGATTCATCCTATGTCGGCTCCAAAAATGGTTTACATCTAAGTTTGTGAAGGCAAAAACTCATATGTTGATTCTGTGTTACTCGACACTTACTACTTGTTGATGCTTAGTACATATAGGAAAATTGGCTCACTTGGCTCCTCTAGAAATTCTGTTTCATTCAACATCTATAGTGACTCGGCATCTATACTTTTCTCGGCACTTGAACTTCGCTTGGCACCTAAAGATTGCTTGGCACTTGAAGTTCACTCAACACCTATTGAATTCTCTAGCTCAGCATACATTGTAGCTTAGCTTCTGTATTATACTCGACATCATCTTGAGAATTTGGTTAAGTGTGTTGACACTCAAATGTCAAAACCAATCTGAGACTAACAATCTCTCCCTTTGATATGAGTGGCAAAAACACTTAACTAAATATTATGCATTTGATCTCTATGAGTATACTACATATTTTGTTCGGCATATGTACAAGACTTCAAAAACTCGTTCAAAATTCTATATACCTCAAAAAAATTGTAAATCCCTTTCAGCTGATGTACCATTTCCATTAATGTAACCAAAATTTTTTTGCTAAGTGTGTCTCATGTTGATGTATTTGATAATCTTTGCCTTGTCTACTTTTGTTTATATATCTGTGTACCGTGTTGCTACTTCATGTACTTTGTATCTATTTCCCTTTCACATCTTCTTGTAGTTTTGCATCCTTCTTAGTTTTTATTACTTCCTCAAAATGTGAATGTGAATATCTCCCCCTTTGGATATTCATTATTAAGAATGTATTATTTCTCATTCTTATTCACATCTCCCCCAACACATTATATCTCCCCTTTAAATTTACACACTATATCTCCCCCTTTTTGACACTTATATCAAAGGGTCCTAAGGATGAATAGAATAATTTGCCAAAAAAATTATATTTACATCCATAATCATCTTGAGAGAAGCATCCCAATTATTTAAAGCAATTTCTAATGACTTGTGTTGGATGGTTGTTTATGTTGCAAGATGAACAAGACCTTCTAAAGTAGAAAGATTAGGGTCTTTCTTTAGAAAATTCTCTGCATAGGCATGTTCCTTATGGAGTACTTCTAGATGTGGGGTAAGGGAAGATTGAATTTGCATCAATTTGGCCTTGATATTGGCCTCTTTTGTTATTAATGCAGCTAACTCTTTCCATGTGTGAAGTGTAGTTGCAAAATGCTTCTCACTCTGAGCTGGATCTTTGGGTAGTTGAGTGCTAGAAATCTTGAAATTTTGTTCCAAGCTCATTATCCTTTAGCTAGTTTCTTGTGTGAAATAAGATGAATCAACACAACTTGGTGTATAATGAGAATACATTCTCAAGTACTTTCTTCACTTTTTCAATCTTCTTAGCCAATTCTACTTGGGAAAGTGTTATTTTACTTGATATTTTCTCATTCACTTTCATCTAAAATTTCTTTTCTAACCATTCCAATAATTTAACATTAGTGTCAAGGTCTTCATTATGTACCTGATCCACAATGTTTTTCAATTGATCCATGATGGGTTGGGTTTCATTAGGTACTTGCAAGCTGAAAGCATCAAGAAATATATCTTTAATTTTGACCAGTGCTTGCTTCTATCTATACTCATTTCTAAGTATTTCTTGTTTCTTCCTTCTCTCAAGTGCCTCTTTCACTTCATTTATTTGTGTTAAATTCATAGTCCTTGAGTCATAACTAGGTATGACTCTTTCTTCATCAAGTGCAAGGTCTCCATAGTGAAGTACCCTTGCAATCTTGGTGGAGCTCGAGATTGGTGCTGAAATCTGCAATGGTATTGCATCAGTGCTTGGCTTCTTAGTAGGAGTCCCTAAGGTAGGCAAGTTCACCAATGTTTGTATTGCCTCCTACTCCTTAGGGGTTTTCTCCTCTTCTCTACTACCTTGATCAATAATGATAATTTGAGGAGGTGCACCTTGAGTGTGTTTTGTAGGAACATCTTGCCCTGTTTGTTCTCTTGTTGGCTCCTCAGCAGTTGTTGTCACTTTTATTATAGAATCAACCTTAGAAATTATGTTCCATGCTTCTTGTTCTTTAGGTTGATCTTCTATAGCTATGTGAGGTTTTGAAGGTGGTTCTTGTGTATTCACCTTCTCCATAGTGATTTCTACTACAACCTTTTGTAATATATCCACACTCACCAAAATTGGATTTGTACACAATTGTGACTGCAATGTAGTTTGATGAAGAATCTTCTTGAGATCCTTTGCAATGAGTGGATTGATGTTTTTATTTGTGGTGTTAGGAACATCCTTAACTATTACTACTTTTGCAGTTGTTGTATGTGGAGGACTTGGTGGTGGTAGTTGGGTGTTATGGACACTCTATTCAATCTGTTGCTCTTCAATTTTTGCTTCTTCACCATGTATCTTCTCCATTGTCTCCTCTTCTATCTCTTTTTCCTCTTCCTCATCTTTTTCTTTCTCTCCTTCCTCATCTTTCTCTTTCTCTCCTTCTTCTTCATCGCCCTCAGCAACTTCACCTTCGTCTTCTACTACTTCTGTAGTGCCTTCCCCAAATTTGGCCTTTAGCTTCTTAACAAGCTTGTCCTTCTTTTTAAAAGTGGAGGTAGTCTTTAACTCCATATCCACTTTTGATCTCACAATTTCATAGGTTCCAAAATGTGGTGCATCCTTGTCTATTTCCTCTACTAATAATGCAGTTATTGTTTTTTAATACTTTATATATATTTATTTCATACCCAAGAGGTCTTAGCCATCTCACCCTTGGTATGGTAGCTTGAATGTATGTATAGTCTATATCTACAAGAAAACATGCATCATTTATATGTCTCTCTACTAATGACACTAGAATTCTTAGCCTTTGCTTCATTGACTTCTTAAAGTCTTCAAAATAGCTAGTCATTAGGGTCTCAAAATTAGCTCCCATCTGCTCAATATATTCATTGACTTGAGCTATAATAGACCTATTTTTTTTCCATGCTAATTTACCAAATGAAGGAAACTCATTCTAAACATAAAAGAATATACAAATCAAAATGGCACCAAATTTACATTGGACTCCCTTTGTTCTCCTGATAGCTACTAGATTCTATTTTATCTATTGCAATTGTAGTTCTGCAAGATCATAGATATGATCCTTCTTCACCAATTTGTATCCTACATCCACTACAATGCAAGGCACATTTTTGAGTCTACTAGATTGGTAGAATTTGTGTGCAATTATTCTAACAACAAAATCAACAAGAGGTTCTTGGATGGTATCAATTGTCATCCCTCTCTTATTCCACTTTGCACTAGTATTCTTTTCAATTGCCTCCTTAGAATCACTCCTAAGGGTCGTGAGTTGATCTAGGGTTGGATACCCTGTCACTCTATGAATAATTATTTTCATGATTTTTATTGGGCCATCCTCCAACCATAAGTTTCCATCATGTATTTGGCTAAGTACTAGTCTAATCCATTTAGTTTTGAAAATGGTGGAGAATTATAGGGCACACGTTAAACCCTTGTTTTCAACAATCTAAAACTCTTCTTTCAACACTCCATTATCACACAATTTTTCATAAGCTTCTCTCATTTGCATGTCACCTATGGATTTAATCATGCAATTTTAGCATCTCCTTACATCTTGAACCATTACAACCTTGGGGGGTATGACAGATAGGGCTCCAGCTAGGTTGTTCTTATATGCAACCTCTGGTATTGGATAGAAATTGAGTTGTTTGACCTCATTGGACACTAGCTGAACTTTGAAAGGTTCTTTCTCTTGAATTTTCCTAGAGCTAGAAGCCATTTTTTCAATTCTAGGGTTTTAACATGAAGAAATTATTAAACTACGTAACTCGACATAGACATAAATACCTTGAAATTGATGAGATCATGTGGTGATGTTGTTGAAATCTTGTTTAAACACTAAAATCTCTACTTTAAACTCACTACGCTCTTTCTCTTCTTTGCTCTTTGTTCATGATGAGGAAATATGATTGAAAATACAATAATATACCCTATTTTTATCGCATTTAATGCTTAGTGCATTTACAATTGTCCACTCAGTTTCTAAAGGATTCCACATTACTCAACTTCCATTGTCTTTTCATCACTCAATTTCTACAGGAGTATTCTTTACTTAGCTTCAACTAAAAATTTCTTCTTCACTTAGCTTCCTCTACCAATTTGGCTCCTACTAATCATTTTGCTCCCAATATTTTGATAATCAACTCGGCATGTACTAGATTTTTACTTGACATTTGAGGGCAACTCGACAACACTTGTAAAATCTTGAAATTTTAACTTTGCATCTTTGTTCATGCTGATTTTTTTTTTTTAGTACTTTCTTGTTTAGGAATTGATGTATGATAAAAATTTGTAAATCAATCCATCATGCCTTCTCTTTACTTAGTTTGTTGAAGTGTGACCACTTGACTTGTTAGGTGAAGTGATCCCTTCATTTTATGAGCTGCACCCATATTTCTTCTTCTATGTCTTATTCATTTCTCCTTTGATGTGTTCAACATCTACCTTCTCTTTACCTTTTTCATTCTTTGAGTTGGGTGCCTTTGACTTTGTTATAAAATTCCTACTGATATAACCAGTTGTCAAGCAACTAAAACATGTGGTTTGGCTCAACCATCTATTGTAGTTCCCTCTGAAATGTGTTCTTATGCAATTTTTAGGAATGTGTCCATATTCTTGACAGTAATGATATCTATGTCTGGTGTTGTTGTCCCAATTGTAGTTATGACCATGGTTACCTTCCCTTGTTTCCTGATTTGGTGTCCACATAGGTTTTTATCTACACTCAAAAGCTTTATGTCCATACTTCTTGCAATTTTAGTAGTGACCTTCAAATCTTGGTGTCCTGATAGTCCTAGTCCTGTAGTTATGTGCTTGATGTCCTTGCTTTTTGCACTTATGACAATAACTTGCATTCTTAGGCTTGTCAAGCTGATGGGCATTCTTTCTCCTACACACACTAGAGGTATGTCCCTTTTTACCATAGAAATGACAAGTAGGTTTAGTGTTCTTACCTTTCTTACTCCTTTCTTCTGTAGTCTTGGATAACTTTCCTTGCTCAGTGCTAGTGTATCCTAGTCCTAAAGTATCTTTACTAGTCGTTGGTAATTTTAGTAGTTACTCAAAGTAATTGATGGCCTCATTAGGTTTTTTGAAGCTTTCTACAATCTCCTTTTCTCTTTTTCAAATTATTTTGCAATTGTTCATTCTGCATCTTCAATGTAGAGATCTCAATATCCTTGACATTTAGTTCATGATGTACATTCATCATCTGGCTCAGGATGTCTAGCTACATGTTTGAAATTCTTGCAAGCTCAATTGAATTTTCTTCCAATCTGTTGGTAACATTTCTCTTGTCTTCTTCTAGCATAGCCTTTTCTTTAATGGCTCTTTTCTTCTGTTCAGTCACTTCACAAAGCATCATGGCTTGTGATTCTTGTTCAAGCTTGAGTGTTCTAATTTCTTCTGCTTGAGCTCTATTCTTCTCCATTAGGTCTACTATTGTTGCATCAAACTCTTTGGAATCTCCATTTGAAAATAGATTTGAGGTGTTAATCTCCTTGTACTGTGTCTCATTCTCAGCTATGGTAATCTCTCTTCTTCTCTTTAAGGATTTTCTTAGTTCCTCTCTAGTTTCTTCTAGTGCATGTAAAGCAAATTTTATATAAATTTCTTGATTCTCTATGATCTTCCCAAGTTTTTAGACTTCCATTTCCATATCTTTTCTCCAAGATGTAAGGCTCCTTCTTGTGAGAACTTGGCTCTAATATCAATTGTTGGAATTAACAAGTGGGAAGATTTACTTCTGAGAAGGGGGGTGAATCAGAAGTAACTAACTTTAACCTTTTTAAATCCTTTTAACTAATATCATCCATATTCATCTAATTCATCTAATAAACATGAAAGTAAAGACATGCATGAAAATAGATAACAAACAAAATTTGGTAACCCAAAAACCCTTCAAAATGAGAAGGTAAAAGTGGGGTGGGGATGTCACCCACAAAATATCACTGCAAAAATGTGTAACTATTCAAGGTTATAATGCTTGACCACTTCCAATGGTCTATCTTGTGAAAGGCCTTTCCTATTAAAGACTTTAAACCCTGTTAAAAGTGACATAGTTAAAGGAATTTAGTACATTCACTTGGAATGCCACCCTATTAAAGGATTTACAAATAGCTGCTAAGCCAACCTAAGTCCATAGGACTTCCATATCTAATACAATTGCTAAAAAGTATTAGAATATTTTGACCTGATAACTTGCAATCCTCAATTGTTGATTACAGATCCTTGTTCTGCTCTGACTAATCTGATCCTTGCTTGATCTGATATGTCAGTCTTCAAAGTTCTGATACTCTATTCTTGATCAACTGGATTCTACAATGTTACTCTATTCTTCACTAATTCTTTTTACCCTTTTTTACTTCACCATAATTCACCCATACACTTCTTTCTTGCATATCCTCTCTCTTGTATAATGGGGCTTCATCCTCCTTTTAAAGATTTTGAAGACTTAGGATTAGGTATGAATCTACGATCAATATTAAATCATTTCTCACTCATTTCTTGCACTTTTCCTATTGGTTGCATGTTGATTGCATAGGTAATGCAAAAGATTTGATCTTATCTTCAAGATTCTTGGAGATTCATCCTATGTCAGCTCCAAAAATGGTTTACATCTGAGTTTGTGAAGAAACAAACTCATATGTTGATTCTGTGTTACTCAACACTTACTAGTTGTTGATGCTCGACACATATAGAAAAACTGGCTCACTCGGCTCCTATAGTAATTCTATTTCACTCGGCATCTATAGTGACTCAGCATCTATACTTTTCTTGACACTTGAACTTCACTTAGTACCTAAAGGTTTCTTGGTACCTAAAGTTCACTTGGCACCTATTGAATTCTCTGGCTTGGCATACACTTTAGCTTAGCTTTTGTATTATACTTGACATCATCTTGAGAATTTGGTTAAGTGTGTTGACACTTGAATGTCAAAACCAATCTAAGACTAACAACATATGCATGAAATAGGCATAAAAGAGTTTGGTAAACATAATATAAAAGAAAACTATAGGTGGGCACTGCAAGTGCCAAGATGTCCACAATCTCTCTTTTTAAATTGGTTCCAAAAAGAGTCTTTGGCATTTTACTCTTTTTGGAATGAAGTGTCTGAAACCAATTTCTTTGCATGTCTTCTCTTCTTAGAGTCTTATTTTCATTGAACATCAATGTAGAGGATGAGAAGTTGATGTCATAGTATTCTTCTTTCCTGGAATGTCAAATGCAGATTGCATCAACACTTTGTTTATAGACATCAGAATGGACTGATTAGGTAGCAATATTTTCTTTGTCTCTAGATTGTATCTTTTGATACATTCCTTTACCATCTCTAGCATTTGTATGGCCATGGGGAATTTGATAGCTTCAACTAATATGTGTTCCTTCAATTTATAGGTTATTGGGTGAATCAACTAAGAGTTGAGCCTTCTGTGTAGATCGCCTAAATCATAAAATTTTAATGAGGTATCTAAGAAGTTCTTCAATTCACTTTCCAAACCAATCAGACAATCATACCCTTCTACTCTAATTTTCATTAGCTTAGGATTTCATAAAGGGGACAAACTACTTGATAAATAGTCATTAAGACAATGAAGAACTATGTTTGGGAAAAATCTAATCATATAGATGCATGGATCCGAATGTTGGTTCCACATGAATGAAATAAATCACAACTAATGACTATAAAGGTAGGATTTGTAATAAATTTGATGGTTAATGACTATTTAAAACTTTCCAGTTTCACCCCTATGATGATTCATAAATTTGATGATCATATCATTCACTTAAATCTTGTAAGAATTTTCCTAAGGGAAAAATTCACCCAGGAACTAAGAACTCAAACACAAGCACACAATAGACCAAAAATGGATATGATCAATTAATCAGAGTATGTCCAAATACATTTCTATATTCAGAATGTGATATTCAACACACTAGGAGTGCCTATATATAAAGGCCTCTCAAGAAGCACCTAGAATGTCTCTAGAAACAACCAAAAGATAAGACAACTAAGCACCTTATCCAATATGTTAGATGAATGGATAAGAATGACTAAGTGTCATATGTGTGTAGAAGATTCCTGTGTTGTAGACAACATGTGCTTAAAAGAGGTTTGGACCCCTGTGATGTCATCAAGACAACTCACAAGAGTGCAAAAACTCCTAAGTGTCTCACAAATAAAATAATGCAAAATAATTAAATAATGCATTAACCTAAGTAAATTTAAGTGTAATAAGTAAATACTTATTTACACCAACACCCCCCCTTAAGTGCAACTTAGGGGAATGCCCTTAAGCTTATAAAACTAGGATGAAGATGCAGAATGGGTCTTGGCTACTAGGCCATGTTAGGTACCCATGTACATAATGAAAATACAATCTCTCATAAAGTGGGGAAAGAGGGAAAAACTCATGGGAAAAACCCTCCCCCAAAAAGAGAGATAAAAGGGATGCATGGATGGATGGAGTAATCAAGACCCCCCCATTATGACATACATCCATGTATATACAAGAAAGAATGGAGAAGGACAAAACCTCCTATGAGGAAAAAGTCCCCCCCAAAAAAGAGAAGAAGGAGACGAGGTAGTCCCCCCCCTTAAAAGTAGTATACTGATTAGTGAGAAATGCTCTGATGTAGAAGCTAATCCATGACCTTTGAATGATGTTCCTCCCCTTTGGAAGAAATAATGGCAAGGGTACCTATGAGATGTGTCCCCTTTATGGAGAAGGAATCTCTATGATGACTGGTATCTCTAAAACCTATTCAAAAATCCCTATGTCGATACTAATGATGGCTTCCTCCAAAACTGTTGAAGAGAAGAGTAGATTGAACAAGGAAAGATGTAGAACCTACTTTAGGAAACCAACAGTCTTCTCAACTGATGAAGAGACCTCCTACAGATGTTGTACATAAGAATCCACAATCATGCCAACCTGGAAGGATTGATCATGTAGAGAATGTGCAATAACTATAGAAGAATCTGCCTCAGCAAAGAGAAGCGAGAAATCATCATAAAAGTTGCCCATATCTACTGTGTGTGACTCCAAGAACAAAACTAAAATGTCTAGCAAGAAATCATCACTTAGACGACCATGAGTACCCTACAATAATGAAGTACATGAACCTGTCACTGCAGCAAAGGATGAAGTATCCACCTCAAAAAGAAGACAAATGTCATTAAGAATATCTCCCACATATTCAATGTGAGACTCCATGAACAACTGTGCAATGTCTGAGAGGAAGTCTTCACATGAAGGTAGAGTAGGAAGACATAAAGTATCCTGGTGCACTGATTCCAAAGCATTTGTGGCTGAAATAGGATTAGTAGGAGCAACAAGAGCTGGAGGTGTGATCTCATTTGAAGAGGAGTCAGCTACAACTAGAGAAAGAAGATCTTCTGGAAATGGAGGAATAGCTAGATCTCCATAATGTTCCCAAAGATACATCCAAAAAACATATGGATCAGATGACTTAATTTTGATCAGCTTTTTTAGAACTTTATATTCCATATGTAAATAGAGAGTATGCCAAATGATGTCACGCTGATCAAAAGTAAACTCAAGTTCTGGTGCATAGGGCAGTACATTATGCTGATAGAGATATCTGATAGCAAGTTGACTCCATTCATGATAGTTGTGTGGGGTCAATTCAATCAAATCTAACTCTTCCATGATGGACCAATCAAAGAAACCTCCAAAAAAAAATCAAACAACACCCCCTGAAAAAGATGATGTTGGCACTTGAAATCCACTTGCCAATTTAGGGCCTATTTTTGAAAGTAGTATTTCTGTCTACAAAACCTATAATGTGATTGCAGATCTAGAAAGTAGACAAAAAAAATGCACTTTCAAAAAAATAGAACCTGATTTAGAGTCCAGATGAGCCCGTACCAAGCATTTTAAGTGGCAAAATTTGAGATTTTGGATTTGCAGAAAAATTCAAAAATAAAGATCTCAAACCACCTACACCAATGTGTAGATCATGAAATCTTACCCCAAAACAAAAAAAATTGCTCACAAAAAGGAGTCTGTATGAGGAAGATATCACTGTTTGAAAATTGTTGCTGCTGTTATTTTTTTGAATCATTATCATGCCTCCAAAAAACAAACGGCTCTAGATTTTGCCTCAGATGTCCGATTTGGATGAAACAAAATCTGATCTAGGGTTTTTGGACCTTCTGAATGTGATGCAAATATCAAATTTGCACCAATAAGCTTTAATCTTTACTTGCAAAAAATCTCTCCTATGGTCCTATGGCCAAAACAATTCTGAAAAATAATGTAGATCCAAAAAAAATAGTAGAGATGCAAATGAAAAAAATGTAAATCTGAAAATTAAACATACAGATCTGAAATGAGCATACCAATTTTGCAAATCAGTCCTTCAAGTCCTAGTTTGCAAAAAAAAATTGCCTCACTGTCGACTATGGGCCTAGGGTAGTCAGCTTTATAGTTGATTCTCACCGGATCAACATTCTAGATGCCATGGTGAGGTCAGATCTAATGCTAGACAGTCCCAATTTTGGTGATACTCCAGAGTTGAGCTGCGATGATGAAGCAAAATGATGGTCTCGAATGGCTATGTGATGAGAAAATCTCCAAGTTGCTCTGATACCATGTAAGGATTTTCCTAAGGGAAAAATTCACCAAGGAACTAAGAACTCAAACACAAGCACACAATAGACCAAAAATGGATATGATCAATTAATTAGAGTATGTCTGAATACATTGATCTATTCAAAATGTGATATTCAACACACTAGGAGTGCCTATATATAAACGCCTCTCAGGAAGCACCTACAATGTCTGTAGAAACAACTAGAAGATAAGACAACTAAGCACCTTATCCAACATTCTAGATGAATGGATAAGAATGACTAAGTGTCATATGTGTGTAGAAGATTCCTATATTGTCGACAACATGTACTTAAAAGAGGTGCGGACCCCTGTGATGTCATCAAGACAAATCACAAGAGTGCACAAACTCCTAAGTGTCTCACAAATAAAATAATGTAAAATAATTAAATAATGCATTAACCTAAGTAAATTTAAGTAAGTGTAATAAGTAAATACTTATTTATAAGAACAAATCTCATATAGTATAAAGATAAGCCACTTATTAAATTAGTTGAATTTGGCTTAATGGACACTCCCTTCTTTACTTTAGAATATGGAACAAGAATTCTCACCACAACTTCCTATGTGCAAGGAAGGAGATCTTGGACTTATCTTTCCTCAAGCTCGCCTTTTCCTTTGATTCAGGATCGCAATGTGAGCAATACTCCTTCGGCACCTTGGGTACTTTATTTCCCTCTTTCCTACACAAGGCTTTCTTTCTTAATTTCACAACTTAATTTGGGGAAGTTGGAGAATGGATTCTCTACCTCGGTCATGAATACTTTATTTTCCTTTTTATCGGGGGTGAAGTCTTGCAACTAACTTTACTAGAAGCATCTTTTTGGCATCTTTGTAGAATATCCTCATATCTAGTTCTTAGAATTTTTTTCCTCCTTGTGCTCTAGAAAGGAAGCCTTGAATGTTTCTATTAGATAGATAGGCACCATTGAGACCTTTTCTTTCAAGGATAACTTTAAGAAACCCCCCTTTTGAAAAATGTGTAAAATTTTGGTGAATCAAACATTAGTTGAGGGGGGAAACATTAATTTCTATTCCAATGATTTTTTTCTTTAAAGTAGAAATTTTTAAAATTTTATTGGCAAGTTTTGTTAATCATATGAAAATTCTATAAAATCCTAGCATATCTTTAATTATTGAAGAAAATCATGGATAGAAGTACACATAGCTAGAAACCATAATTTTATTACTTTTAGTATATTGAGCCCAATTAATTATCAAACATGAAGGTTAAATTAGTCAGCTTTTATCATTATATTTTCCCTCCAAATTATTGAATGGTGGTTTGGGGGCAGTAACCCTATTATTTATAATCATTGGATAATCCTAAATCAATGGCCTAAGTCCTATTTTGGGCCAAACTTTTAAAAGGATATTAATTTTTAAAGAAAGTTCCTGAAATAAAGACATGTGTCCCCAATCAAATCTATTTTGCGCCAAAGTGAAAGGATAAAAAGTTTCATGAAAAGTCTCTAGAATAGATACATGCACGTATCAAATCTACTACTTAAATTGTAACCTAACTTAAATTATTACCAAATATTGACAAATATGACCATTCATTAAGATAAGCCTTGGAAATTGTAGGTGAAAATATTTAATTTACCTCATGAATAAATTATATTCCATTGGTAGAGCCATCACTAAAATAAAAATACTTCTATATTATTATTAGCAATCAGCCTAAGCATGGGACCTAATTTTTGTAAAGTGTAGGCGATATGGCAACCACAAAAGTGCAAAAAAAAAAGCCAAATTTGGGGTCCTTGATGAGTGAAATTAGCCATTTGACAAATATTAGCCACTAAAGTTATCTTTGTTTTCTTTCTAAAGAGAGAAGCAATTCGAAATATTTTCCTTTTCTTTGGCCACTTTTCCTTATACATCCTCAAAATGAATTATTGACCGTGGATTCATCATTTAGTGATGTGTATCAAGGGCTTAGATTAACTTCTTTATAACACTATGCCTGGGTCCTACTGAACACATGAAATATTTTGAATGGAGCATAGGTTGTCTTAGCTTCGGAAACACATTATAAAATGTTCACTTCGAAGGATGAGCAGCTGAAAATATGAAGTTTCATTTCTCTACAATGAAATGAATTATGACTTCAGATCTTTGATCTTCAATATGAGAGTTTCTTAGCTTTATAACTTTTCTTCTCTTGATCTTTTATCATGAATCGACCAGGCATATATCTGCATATTCCATTATTACTTTGTTCTTTGTACTCTTTCTTAATAAAGTTTTCCAAATGTGGATAGCCAGAAGAATGGGCTACATCTGTAGGAAACATACTTAGTTGAGGTAGTAACAAAGTTGCAAAACAAATAGGACTTTATTCTAATCAAGAAGACACTCAGACAACAAATTGCCTAAACCTAGATCACCTAAAACCTTAATGCAGTGAAATGAAAAGATTCCTACATGGAGGTATAAGGGGAAGTGGAGCAGGAAAAACTAAAAAATGACACAAAGGGAAAGCCAGAGGATGATTGATGAGAAGAGAGCCATCTAGGAGCTATCTAGACAAGAAAATGAACATAATTGTAATGAAGACACATCAAGCTAGAAGCTCAAAAAGGGATGGACTGAAAGTCTGGCAACATTATCCTAATATATTTTCCCAAACTATTATTTCATCCAAAGAAACTCTAAATCATTTACATAAATAAAATAGATATACACATGAAAAACATATTAGAGAAACATATATAATGAATGCCAAAATTAAATGGAAAACCCAAGACAGGAAAAATATAAAGAATGTTAATTCTCAATTATGAAACATTAGTTAAGGAGAACTTTTTACAAAATATGTCTCACTTCCAAGTCACTCAATGTAGGTAGGCTTGATGTTGGGCTATCACATCCAATACAAAAATATATATTATAAAATAACATTTTTATATGAATTGATGGAGTTTCATCTACATATACATGAAGTCAATTATAATTAAGAGCATAGTATGTGTCTATATGGTGTGGGTACATCCTTGGGTAGTTGGAATTTCACCACTCAAAAACATTTCCTTTTATTTTGTTTATTTCTTATTCATTTGGATAGATGTTTGTGTTCTAGGTAGTGATTGATCTAAATGACTTGTTTGTCTATGCAATTCCTACAACATGTTATAAACATCATGAATATATTATGTCTTGGTTCATATAATGTTCCAATATTTCTAAATAAAGTTATCCTAAGATGGTCTAATATTATTATGTTTTTATTGTTCTAATGATCAGGAGAACTTAAATTGGCTTGTGGTCACATTTCATGATTGATGAACCTAAATGGTGCTTCATTATAAGATCGTATACATGTAATTGACCTTCATATGCATTTTCATGATTTGTAATTAAATTTTGGTTGTTCTTATTATTTAGGTCCTAACTTATATCTATTCTAACATGTTTCATTTGTATTGGGGGATTTTGATTGGATAAGTCAACTTGTGGTTGGTGATCTTGTATATAATTAGTGAAGTAGTTCCTATTTAGGGGTGGAGGTGTTGTAGGAAGGAGGATAGATCTTGTTTGATCTAGAAACTAGTCATTAATCATAGAAAATGAGGAGATTCTTTAGTGATGATCATTGAATTAGATGGTAGCATTTAGGGATTGTTTGCAAAGGATCTAGAGACCAAATATTGGTGATGCAATTTATAATTGGCACATGTTGTGTTGTTTGTAAGCATGAAAGCTTGATGATTTTGATCTCATTTATATATTGAAAATGGTAATGTAATACTTCTATTGTAGGACAATCTAATGATAATTTATTGATGTTTTACTTCTAATGGTGTTAAATTATGTTCTATTGAGTTTATTTCTTGCGATTTTTTGTGCATTTCTATTTTTGCATTCTAGTTGTAAGAAATTTGACATCTCATCTGGGGATTCTTTGTCCTTGGACTCCATTATTTGGTATCAAGGCATTGATTCACACAAACCTGCATGTGCAAAGAATTTAAGTTTTGACTTTCAAGTCCTTATTATTGTAGAGTGGTAGAAGTTTAAATTCTAATCTGCATTAACCAAAGAAATTGTGTAAGGAGATATAAGGAAGGTTCTAATGCATTGTTGATTTGTTGATTGTTGACTATAAGAATTCCAAAGCTTAGAAGAAATAAAATTATACTTGTAAATATGGTTGTGGGCTGGTATGTTACGAGCTAGAGTTATCGTTGCACCAAAAGATTGAGCTATCAATACCCAATACAACCACTAGACTTAGAGAACATAGGAGGCGGTCCCAAGGAGATTCAAACCTATGACCAAGCTCTGATATGACTTGTTACAAGGTAGAGTTATCGTTGCACCAAAATATCAACCTATCAATGTTTGATACAACCACTAGACCTGGAGAGAATAGGAGGCAGTCAAGTCACGTCACGAATCCTAAAGAGGAACATTGATGGTTAGTCCAACATGGTAGACTAAGATTAGATTTGACCTATAAAAAGTCTAGAGGTTGCACAAGAAGATTTTTTGGTAAACAATTGGATCATCCTCTTATTATTAGGTAAACCTAGTTGCTTGAGGCAGATTGTTGGTGTTGGTAGATTATTGGATTAAACTAGGACAATCAACACTTGTGATAAGATCACCAAACTTGAGAAGGTTGAAGACTTATTTTCTTGTAAACCTACCACCTAAGGACATGGACCCTAGAAGATTGTAGCAAATGATGGAGTAATTCATAAATTAAAAAGGACTACAATCTAAAATCCTCTAACTAGGACTAGGATGAATCCTAAAACTAAAGATGAATTTGAAGAGTTTGTTGAAGATCTTGAACAACTTGAATGTGATATCCCTACATAAGAATAAATTTAATGAAAGTTATGAAAAAAATGGGAAAGATTGATAGTCTTGATTTTTTTTCCTTTTTTGGTTGTTTACATCCAAAGGATTTGATAGATTAGATTAATGAACTAGAAGATCACTTTGAGATGGAAGAAATTAAGGATCCATGGAGAGTTAGGTTAGCACAAATTAAGTTGAAGCTTTTTATTTCCTTGTACTTGAAATAATTACAAAATGTTAAGGAGAATAATAGTGAAAAAATGATCACTAGGTGGGGATTTATGATTTCTATACTTAAAACCAAGTTTATGTTAGAAGATTACAAATTGAAATTCTTTAAAAAGTTGTAGAACTTGAAACAAAAATATGTATCAATTAAGGATATGTTAGTAAACAAATTTGTACTCACTACAAGTGCTTTAAAAATGATCATATTTTCCCTTTGGACAATGAAAAATGTTCCACTAGTTGGAGAGATTGCAACCAGATCACTATCTAATTGTAATCTTCCTCTCTGTTTAGAGGGGTGACCCCCTCATATGATGTGGGTATTTGGAATTGTTGTGTACTTTTCACCTGAAAGCACAAAAGGATAAAAAATAAAGTTAAAGGAGATAGAGGAGAGATAAACACCAATACTAGACATATGAATTCCATATGAGATTCTTAAAGGATAATAATTTACGAGGGGGTTTTAATACATAATAAGTCTGAATATGCAAAAATGAAATGAGGGTAACAAATATCAATATACGATGAGACAAGTTACTATCACATTCAAGCCAAGGTATCAGGGCATGATTGTATTCCATCAATCACATATGTCATTGGGATCAGAAATCCAGAAGATTATTTTCATGCACAAAGATATCACTAACTTGACATATGACAAATGAGTGATAATAACTCAGTGACACATCTTGATATACAAACAAAATACATTGTTCATTATCTTTTTGAAAATATACAAGTTTAAAAAGCTTTAAGTACTATATATCAAACCTAAATTTTTTCTCAAAACTTCTCCATATTTCTCCCTTTATGGCAGTTCTACATTTACAATACAAATGTCTTGTATTTATAGACTTCTTCACTTAACTAACTTCTTTTCTGAATTAATAACTAAGTTTCTTTTATATTTTTTTTGAGAAGTTTATTAACCTCAGAGTTTTGTGAAAAAAAGTCTTTTAACTTTAACCAAAAGTGACCAAAGTCACTATTTACATAAAGATAATTAGAACCACATTATACTAAAAGAGCACTAAATAATATGGTTGTATCACTCACTAATTTTTGTGTATTGTACTTGTACTATGATAACATGTCGATCCAAATTTCATTATCTATTAATCGAAGTGAAAATTTTGACCATGGACTATTGCATTCCACTTCACTTAGACTAAGGATTTTGTGTTTGAACCATCGTGCACTCTCATGTGATCATATTCCCTTGATACATTTGATCAAACTATTGTCTTGTTGTAGATTAGACAATTTTATTCATCTTGGATGTAGCACCACGAATTGTGATTTTACCTATTTAATCTATGTTCTAGAATGTCTTTAGACTCTGAAAACTACTTTATAATCATTGTTAGCTTTGAAATCATAAATTTTAGTACTATTACAAGAATGAATAGCCTCTATTACAATAAACTATTACTATGATCACTAGCTATCAAATGTGCATCGTCTTTGTTCATGCTCAGACTCATGATGCAACCTGATCATCTCCAATATACATGAAGTTAGTTTAATATGAGTTATGACATGAACAATACTGTTGGAATATTCAAATAATGGAAAGATTACTTATGAGAGGCGGGGTGAATCAGAAGTATCACACTTTAACCAATAAAACTTTTAGGTGGAAGTAAATTGCATGCATGTAAATACATCAAGTAAACATGAAATTAAACACATGCATTAACAACTCATAACACTGGAATTTGATAACCCAGAAACCGTCCAGGAATAAGAAGGTAAAACTGGGGTGGGGATGATACCCATAAAAATTACTGTAGCAATATTGTTCAACCACTTCTGATGGTTTGCCCTGTTAAAGGCTTTACACTGTATTAATAGTGACCTAGTTAGAGGCTTTTCAAACACTTTACATGAAGTGTCACCCTGTTAAAGGATTTAATCACCTAATTAAAGGATCTATGAAATAGTTGTTAAGCTAACCTATCACCATAGGATTTTCATTCTAATACAATTGCTAGAAAGTATTAGATATAATGAACTTGATAGATTACAATCCTTGATTTTTGAATGCAGGCACCTTTTCTACTTTCTCTGATCTTGATCCTTTGTGATCAGATAACCCTTGCTTCTGAAAATAGATTTTTCTTGTGCACCCTTGTATGTCCACTCATACATTTACAATGAAATTTTGTCTTCCTTATAAAGACATTTGAGGATTTAGGGTTAGGTATGGATCCATGATCCATATTCAATCTTTATTTTCCGCTTATTATTTGCACTTCTTCTATTGGTTGCATGCCTTCATCATTTTTCTTATTAGCTGCATGTAGATTGCATAGGAAAAATAAAAGATTCAATCTCATCATTAAATCCTTCGAGATTTACTTTATGTCAGCTGTAAAAATGGTTTACATCATAATTTGTGCAAGTACAAACTCTTATGCTAATATTATGAGTTACTCGGCTCCTAAAGTATTGTTGATACTCGGTACATGTTGTTTCTTGGATAGCTCAGCACCTAAACAAAATTGTATCACTCATAACCTTATGTTACACAGCACCTATTAACACTCGGCATCTGTTCTTCACTCAGCACCTGAACTTTACTCAGCACCTGATCTTCACTCGGCATCTGAAAGTTGCTCGGCACCTGAAGATCACTCAGCACCTGAACTTTCCTAACTCGGCTCATGTTGTGGCTCGGCATGCATGGTGTACTCGGCTCCAATATAGAAAGTAGGTAAGTGTATTGGCACTCAAGTGTCAAAAACCATTATGAGGTTAACAATCTCCCCCTTTGACATGAGTGACAAAAAACACTTAACTAACCTTATGAGTACATTTACTAATCTGATTGGTATATACAGAGTTTAAAGAAAACTTGATCAAAATTTGTAACTTACAATCTTACAATATATACCTCAAAAATTTTGTAACTCCCCCTGAGTTGATTGTGCCTTATCTGTATATCAAGTTCTTGTAACTCCTTCGTATCTTTTCTCCCCATTAATTCCTCTCATAATATATGTATCTCCCCCTATTATGTCTCTTTTCTCCCCCTTTTTGACACTTATGTCAAAGAATGTTTAAGGGTTAAGACCATATTTAGCCAAAAATGTGATGTTTACCTCCATAATCATCCTAAGAACTGCATCCCAATTGTTCAAAGCAATTTCCAGTGACTTATGCTAGATGGCAGCCTCGACAGCAAAATGAATAAGTCCATCTAATGTAGAAAGATTTGGGTCTCTCTTGAGAACGATTTTAGCATATACTTGCTCTTTATGGAGTATCTCTAAATGTGGGGTAATGGAGGATTGGAGCTGTATTAATTTGGCCTTGATATTAGCCTCATCTGCTGTTAATACAGCTATTTCTTTGTGAGTGTGAAGCGATTGAGCAAAATGCTTCTCACTTTGAGCTGGATCTTTAGTTAGTTGTATGCTTGAAATGTTTAAATTTCTTTCCAAGCTCAGTATCTTTTGGCTTGTTTCTTGTGTGAAGTACGAAAAATCACACAAATTTTTGTACAATGAGAATATATTCTCAAGTACCTTTTTCACTTTGTCAATAAGCTTTGCCAATTCAACTTGTGAAAGTGCAATTTGACTTGATATTTTCTCATTCACTTTCCCTTGAAATTTTCTTTCTAACCATTCCATAATTTTTGCATTTGTTTCTAGGTCTTCATTTGTCACCTGGTCAATAATATTTGTTAATTGCTCTGTGATATGCTTTGACTCATCTAGTGATTGCACACTAAAGACTTCCATAAAGATGTCCTTAATCTCATATAGTGTTTGCTTTTGTTTATACTCCTTCCTGAGTATCTCCTGTCTTTTCCTCCTATTCAGTGCATCCTGCACCTCATTGATTTGATCAATGGTTATTGATTTTGAGTCATAGCTCGGTATTACTATCTCCTCATCTAATTCAGGGTCTCCATAGTGAAGTACCCTTGCAACTCTGGTAGTACTAGATGTTGGTACAGATATTTGCAATGGCTGGTGTGAAAGAGTTCCCAAGGTAGGAAAATATATTAATGTTTGTATTGCCTCATGTTCTTTAGGGGTTTTCACTATTTACTCCTCCTTCTATCTACCATGATCAATTATTGTGATCTTGGGAAGTACACCTTGTGTTTATGCTGTAGGATCAGATGTAATAGTATGTCCTGTTTGTTCTGTTCCTTTTTCTACAGCTGCACTTGGCTTCTGTATTGTAGCATCAACTATGCTTGTTGGCATTTGAAATTGACTAATAGTAGTTGTAGAGATGATAGAAGGTGGTTCTTATGGATTCACCTTATCTTTGACTGTACTTTCTACTAGTTTTTGCAATTCATCCATACTGACCAATACTGGATCTGCACATAATATTGCTTGTTGTGTAGATTGGTCAAGAATTCTTTTAAGATCTTTTGCAGTTAATGGATTGATATTTTGACCAGAAGTATCAAGAACATCAATAATAGTTATAGTGTCTATAGGTGAGATGGATGCTTGAGGAGGGCTAGGGGGTGGCAATTGTGTGTCTTGCACACTCTGATCTGGTTTCTGCTCTTGCTCAGCTATTGCCATTATATCCTATTTTTGTGTCTCTTCCTCCTCTTCATATTTCTTTTCTTCTTCCCTCTTCTCTTCTTCTTCCTTATCTACTACTGTCTTCTCTTCTCTCCTTTTTCTCCTCTCTTCTGGTGGAGCAGTAGCTTCTTCCTTGTATTCTTCTTCAAGAAAATCTTCAATCTTTTTGTATAAGTTTTTCCATGATTTCATTGTTCTTTGAAAAATTTCTTCCATCCTATTTTGGAGTATGAAGAATACCCTGTATTTAGGTGTAAACCTATTATTATGCCTTTTGACTGCATTCTTTACTAGTTCCCTAGTCAAATCCAACAATACACTTGCTAGGGTTGATTCCCTCATCTCCTTCTCCATTTTCAAACAGAAATGCCATCTGTCTTCTACAATTTTTGACAGTTCTTTTGGCAATTGTCCATCTAGTTCAAGTGGAGTGTACTTGAACTGTGCCATCATTCCATAGATTGTTTCTTCTATTCTATTATGTTCTTCTTTATTAAAGTTACTGAAATCAACTTTATTTAAATTACTTAAGTCACCATTTCCAATCTTTTTACATAAGGTATCAACTGAAGAATGGCTTACCTTTTCAGATTGGTCTTCTTCATCAGTGTCAAGTTGAGCCACATATCTTCTTCTTTTCCTCAGCTCTTCCTATGTTTCCTTGATTTGTTCCTTCTTTGTAACTTCTTCTTTAGCCTTTTGAGTGGAGGCCCCTGTTGCTGCTCGTGTTGTTGGCTTTTGAGGTGATGGTGTGGCAGCTTTCTTTGATCTGGGCTTAGCTAAAGGTTTTTTTGTTGCCTTTCTCTTCTTTGGCTTAGCTTCAGTTGGTGCTTCCTTGGCTTCTTCTTCCTCTTTGTCTTCTCCAAGACCTTGGGTTAATTCCATTGGCCCTTGTTCTTGCTCATCTTCATCACCACTGTCATCTTCTTATTCTTCTGCTTCAGCCTCAATTTCTTTACCAAATTTCTTCTTAATCTTCTTTAAGAATTTGTCTTTCTTCTTCAATGTGGAAGCAATTTTTAATTCCATGTTTATCTTTGATCTTACCACATCATAAGTGCCAAAATGTGGAGCACTTTTATCTGTTTCTTCTGCCAATAATGCAGTTATTGCTGCAGATGCCTCATCAATATTAATTTCATATCCAAATAGCCTTAACCATCTTACCCTTGGTATTATTGCTTGAATATAGGTAAAATCAATGTCAACTAAGAAACATATATCATTAGTATGTTTTTCTACTAAGGAAACTAGTATCCTTGATCTTTGCTTCATGGATTTCTTGAAATCCTCAAAATAGCTTGTCATCAAGGTATCAAAATTTTCTCCCATTTTCTCTATATATTCATTAATTTGGGCAATGATGGTTCTATCATTCCTCCATGCCACTTTTCCAAAAGAAGGAAACTCATTCTGAACATAAAAGAATATGCAAACTAGGATTGCTCCAAATTTGCATTGAGTGCCCTTTGTTCTTCTTATGGTAGCTAGGTTTTCATTGATCTATTGTAGTTGCAATTCTGCAAGATCATAAGTATGATCCTTTTTCACCAATTTATAGCCTAAATCTACTGCAATACATGGTACATTGTTGAGTCTACTGGATTGGTATAATTTATGGGTGATGACTCTAACAGCAAACTCAACTAGAGGATCCTATATGGTGTGAATTGTCATTCCTCTTTTGTTCCACTGGGCACCAGTGTTCTTTTCAATAACCTCCTATGATTCACTTCTCAGGGTTTTGTACCAATCTAGGGTTGGGTACCTTGTTACTCTATGTATGATTTCTTTGGTCAATTTGATGGGAATATCTTCTAACCACAAATTTCCACCATGAATTCTGCTCAACACAAGTCTAATCCATTCTATTTTGAATACGGTGGGAAAGCTTAAAACTTGGGTCAAACCCTTTCTTTCAACAATTTTGAATTCATCTTTCAAGACTCCATCTACGCACAATTTCTCATAGGCTTGTCTTATTTCCATGTCTCCTAGGGCTCCTATCTTACAGTTGTAACATTTTCTCATGTCTTGGACCATTACAACTTTTGGGGGAATATGGGAGAGAGCTCCGACTGGGTCATTTTTGTAGGCAACTTTAGGTATAGGATGGAAATCAAGTTGCTTGACCTCATTTGAAACTAACTGCACTTCAAAAGACTCTTTTACCTCAATTTTCTTCAAACTTGACGCCATTTATGCAAACTAGGTTTTTCACAACAAAAGGATACGAAACTACGTAGCTTGGCACAAATGAAAATACCTCAAGATTGATGAAAAATGTGTTGCAGTTGCAATCTACTTGATACGTTGGATTCTTGCTATGAAGTTGCTTAGTCTCTTTCTTCTTCTTTGCTTCTTGATCGCGATGAGTAAATCTAATTGAAATCACGATAATATACCCTATTTCCATCGCATTAAATGCTCAACTGCCAACTCGCTTGTGAAGAAATTTTAACCTAACTTGGCTTGCACTACATCTTCACTTTGCTCAGCTTCCATTGGAGTTATCCAACTCGGCATCAGTTATCAGCTCGATTGTTGTTCGGAGATCGACATCTATTGGAGTTTAACTCAGTATCCAAAGACAGCTCGGCAATAACATTTAATTTTTGTCTTGACATCTTGTTTCATCTAGGTTTATACTTTTCTTAGCTTCTTTGTCTTGGGTTTGATGTGTGATATAGCTTTTTATATCAGTCTTGTGTACTTCTCATGCTTAGTTTGATGAAGTTTGATCACTTGACCCATTGGGTGCAGTGATCCCTCCACTTGATGTGCTGCACTCATCTTTCTTTTTCCAAGTCTTGTTCATTTGTCCCCTTATCTTTTTGACATCAATCTTTTATTTTCCTTTGTTTTCTTCAGTCTTGGGTGCCTTTGATCTTGTAGGACAGTTTCTGCTGATATGACCAATTTTCAAACAACTGAAACATGTAGTTTGATTCAACCATCTTTTGTAGTTTCCTCTGAAATGTGTTCTTATGCATTTTTGTGGTATATGTCCATATTCTTGACAATAATGACAGCTATATCTGGTATTGTAATCCCAATGATAATGACTTTCATTCCCTTCTATTTTTGCTGGTTAATTTGATGTCCACATAGGTTTTGATCTACATTCAAATGCCCTATGTCCATAATTTTTGCAATTATAACAATGTCCATCAAATCTCTGAGTCCTTGTGACATTGGATCTGCAATTTTGTGTCATATGTCCTTGCATGTTGCACTTGTGACAAAAACTCTTATTTTTGGGTGTGTTTGATTGATTGAATCTTCTACTCCTGCACACATTAGTTGTATGCCCCTTCTTATTACAGTAATGACAAGTGGGTTTTGAATTCTTACCTTTGTCACTTCTTTGTTTAGCATTCTTTGATGATTCCCCAACTTTAGTGCTATTGTATCCTAGTCCTGATGTATCATGGGTAGATTTTGGGGATTTCAGCAACTATTGAAAATACTTGATGGCTTCATTTGACTTGTTGAGATTCTCTGCTACCTCTTTTTCTCTATTCAATTCATTCTGCATCTTCAAAGTAGAGATCTCAATATCTTTTACATTGAGTTCATGATGAAGGTTCATTATTTGGGCAAGTGTATCCATCTGCATGTTTGAGATCCTTGTCAATTCAGTACATTTTTCTTCAAGTCTGTTTGCAAGATTTATTTTGTCATTTTCCATCATGACTTTATCACCAACTACTCTTTTCTTTGTTCAATAATTTCACATATCA
Source organism: Cupressus sempervirens (assembly GCA_028749045.1). Classification (NCBI taxonomy): domain Eukaryota; kingdom Viridiplantae; phylum Streptophyta; class Pinopsida; order Cupressales; family Cupressaceae; genus Cupressus; species Cupressus sempervirens. The sequence continues at coordinate 8,311,566 of CM053792.1, forward strand.
TTATGGCATGTGATTCATGTTCCATCTTAAGAGATCTTATCTCATCTACTTGAATTTTATTTTTCTCCATCAGTTCTACTATTGCTGCATCAAACTCTTTAGTATCTCTGTTGGAAAATATGTTGGTGGTATCAATCTCCTTGTAGTGTATATCATTTTCAGCTATGGCTAGATCCTTCCTTTTTTTTAATGAGTTTCTCAGCTTGTTTCTAAATTCCTCCAAGCTATGTAGAGAAAGTCGCACATCTATCACCTAATTTTCAATGATCTTTCCAAGTTTGAAAGCTTCCATCTTTAGATCTTTTCCTCCAAGCTGTTAGGCTTTTCCTTGTGAGAATTTGGATTCTCTAATACCAATTGTTGGAATATTCAAATAATGGAAAGAGTACTTATGAGAGGCGGGGTGAATCAGAAGTATCACACTTTAACCAATAAAACTTTTAGGTGGAAGTAAATTGCATGCATGTAAATACATCAAGTAAACATGAAATTAAACACATGCATTAAAAACTCATAACACTAGAATTTGATAACCCAGAAACCCTCCAAGAATAAGAAGGTAAAACTGGGGTGGGGATGATATCCACAAAAATTACTGCAGCAATATTGTTCAACCACTTCTGGATGTCTGCCCTGTTAAAGGCTTTACACTGTATTAATAGTGACCTGGTTAGAGGCTTTTCAAACACTTTACATGAAGTGTCACCCAATTAAAGGATTTAATCACCTAATTAAAGGATCTATGAAATAGCTATTAAGCTAACCTATCACCATAGGATTTTCATTCTAATACAATTGCTAAAAAGTATTAGGTATAATGAACCTGATAGATTACAATCCTTGATTGCTGAATGCAGGCACCTTTTCCACTTTCTTTGATCTTGATCCTTTGTGATCAGATAACCCTCGCTTCTGAAAATAGATTTTTCTTGTGCACCCTTGTACGTCCACTCATACATTTACAATGAAATTTCATCTTCCTTATAAAGACATTTGAGGATTTAGGGTTAGGTATGGATCTACGATCCATATTCAATCTTCATTTTCCACTTATTATTTGTGCTTCTTCTATTGGTTGCATGCCTTCATCATTTTTCTTATTGGTTGCATGTAGATTGCATAGGAAAAATAAAAGATTCGATCTCATCATTAAATCCTTTGAGATTTACCTTATGTCGGCTATAAAAATGGTTTACATCATAATTTGTGCAAGTACAAACTCTTATGTTGATATTCTGAGTTACTTGGCTCCTGAAGTATTGCTGATACTCGGCACATGTTGTTTCCTAGATAGCTCAGTACCTAAACAAAATTGTAACACTAGGCATCTGTTCTTCACTCGGCACCTGAACTTTACTCGGCACCTGATCTTCACTCGGCATCTAAAAGTTGCTCGGCACCTAAAGATCACTCGGCACCTAAACTTTCCTGACTCGACTCATGTTGTGGCTCGGCATGCATGGTGTACTCAGCTCCAATATAGAAAGTAGGTAAGTGTATTGGCACTCAAGTGTCAAAAACCATTATGAGGTTAACACAATACAAGTTATGACTGTAAACATTTTGATCATCACAAACCTCCAAACTCAATCGAAATGCTATCACATACCAAGTTAACCATAAATATGAAATCTTACTCTTTCAAATCTTTTAAGCCTTTCATTGCTTTGTTTAGCATTTCATATCATATCTATTAAAATAATTGAAACTTGGTCAAATTGATCACTATTTATATAACCAATAGCATATGTCCAATGGTTATTATTTTGTTTTTAAACAAATCCATGTCATTTGTAATTTGCAATCATCTCATTCTATGAGAGGGAATATAGCTTAGTAAAATTTAACATTTAGAGAGCTTCCATGTTGGCAGAGGCAAGGTCAATGTTGTTGAAGATTTCAAAGTTTGGCTTCACACTCACCAATGGTGCTATGTCAAATAGCTTTTTTCTAGCTCTTCATTTCCTTCCAATTTCATAAACTTCCTCTATATGTTCTTAATGCCCTTCAGTAGTTCTAAATTCAATGACGTTAATGACTCCTCTTAAAATAGATTATTTTAGTAGATTTCTTAATTGATAAGGTTAAGCAATCAATTTATTTATTTGCATACTTTACAAATATACATTATATTATTTTAATTTAGAATCAAAATGAGGTTAGTCAATTTGTGGAAAATACTCATTTTTTGATGACTCGTACAAACCTCATTAACTTTTGGGTTAATAAATCAATTAACATATTTTGGAGGGCATTATTAACATTAAATAACTTTTGATTCATGAGTCTGATTTTGAAAATTTGAAGTGTTGAACAGAATTGGGGATGAACTAAAGGCTTGGAATTTGTGAAAATGCCAAAAATACAATACATGATTAACCTTCTTAAAGCTCAAAATTTGGCATATTTTTGCACATTTTCAACTTAAAATGATGGAAATTGTGAATGTGATTGATACAAAGCAAGGAAACATGTGCATATACATAATTATGAACTCTTTGTGAATGACCTTGTTTTATATTATCCAAATTTGGCTAACATGAAACCTAGGGCAACAACTCGATCTAACTGGGGACAAGGACTATAAACAATGCAAGATGAACCCAAAGATGGGGGAAGGTACTACTTTATTCAAGGGGTATAGAGTCACACAAAAAGGAAACAACAAAGGGGAATAAATAGATAATCTATAGGAAATCCAAGAATGAGACAGAGTGAAAACCTTTAATCCATTGACAAGAAGAGGAAAATAGATTTCATGGTGAGGTAGTGTGTACTGGAAACCCTCAAGCACTTGTGGGATCATGTACACACTTTCTCTTTGTATTTTGGCCCTAGTAAATTTAGCATGTTTGACTGCTCTAGATGAATCAACATTTTGAACACAACTGAGTACAATGTATGGAACATTAATCACACAATTGATAAGGAAATCAACTCGGAAGAAAAAGATAAAAATGAAGAATAAAATATAATTAATAGAGGAATTGATGTCAACTTGATATGCTTGGAAAACATAAAAATGATGCATGCAACAAATGGGACCATACTACAATTTCACCACATTTACATGGAAATGTTGCACAATTTGTATATGACAAAAAAAATTGTGCCAGTAATAAAACCCTAGCAGTTGTCAAGAATGTTCACTACACCTTATCCCAGGAGAAAAAGTTGGTACTCCAAATAATTGAGGATCACAATCAACATTAGTCACATGAATCACTACACATGATTGTCCAAGGAACAATGGGTACAAGGAAATCTTATTTAATAATAGCATCCATAAGAAAAACACTTAATAGTAAATGAATCTAGTAAAAAGATCAATTATTGATACTAACCCCCATGGGCATTTTTTCATTCAACATACATGCAACCATGATACATTCAAACCTCAAGATCCCTATCAAAGAAATGCAACCATTACTAGGTCATAAATTAATAACATTTCAAGGAGAACTAAAAACTATTAGATATGTCCTTATTGATGAATTAAGATTCATAGGTCCAAAGATCCTCCTTACAATTGATAGTTGTCTACAAGAGGCCTTTCCCCATCGACAACATGTATACATTGGTAGAGTTATCGATTATATTTTTTGGCGACCTAGCACAATTGACAAGCTAATTTAGACATCACTTTCAAATACCAAGTAATTTTAGGACTAGTTTACAACAATTGTTACATTCTAAAAAAAATTTTGACAAGAAGATGAGAATAAAATGCTAACAAAATTCTACAAACTACTGTATAACACATGAAATGCAAACCCAACACAATATGATTAGGGGTTTCTAATCACCTGTATAGACATACACTAAAGTGTAGATGGAATCAAGGAATTTGATGCATCTTGTATTTATTTGCTAATAATGAGGTTATAAAGTTACATAATAAAAAGATGCTAAAATTGTTGAATCACCTAGTCGTAATAAGTATAGTGATAAATTGTGTGAGAAAAGATAGTAGTCACATGCATGATGAACAACTGGAAAAACATGTACTCCTCTACAAAGGACAACACATTATTCTTACAATGAACATTTTGATAGAAGGACTTGTTAATGAAGCTCTTGGTGAGATTATTGATATCATTGAAAAACTAGGTTGTAGGCGACTAGACATACTCATGTACATTATAGCATAATTTGATAAGTATAATGTGTCACCATGGAACCATGGATCCTAAACATGCATGAATAGTACCTATCACTTTGGCCAATCAAAAATAACTTCCAATCACTATATGTCATCGGCTATCACTACATGCAAATCTCAAGGGCTTGCACTATAGAAAGAAATGGTGGATATTGGCACAATTGAGAGACAAGGTCCAACATTGATAGTTATATCTAGAGTGCAATTAGTAGACAAGCTTTGTATTCAACCCATTTTCATCTTTGATAGATTCTCAAAAATAAAAATTTATCCATATACAATTATATGAAAAAGAGAGGAAGCTAACCTAAATCATATTGTACTTCAAACAAAATGAAATTATTCCAACCACATAGAGTAGTGGAAAATTTGTTGGTAAGTAGAGTGTTTATTTGAAGGTCATAGAGAAGGATTCGTCAAAGATCTATTTTTCATTTCATTGAAACTAACCTAGACATATTGTGGATACCATTATATAGTATATAAAAGTCCTATGATCAATGTATTGATTTGTAAAATAATGAGTCTTCCTTAAGGTTGTATCCCTATTATAATTGAGCAAACAGCTCTGAGTAGTGTGCCTAAATACAAGTGCATTCCTCATTTTAATAGAGTACACTTCTAACAAGGTATATTCTTATTGTGGGTATCGATCCAGCCATTTTTTCACTTAATATTTTTTCCTTGCTACAAGAATTCATGTTATATGTTAAGGGGTGCATTTCTGATTTGTTTATGCTCGCTTAATTTATTAAGATTAAAATTAAGGGTTTTAAGGGTTTAGTGTTGCATGGGTTTAAATTTTTGTATCAAGAATTATAAAATGTGTGTGTGTATGTGTATATGTGTATATCAAATCAATATCATCATCTCTTAAAGGAAATTTAGCCAGATTACCACATGTTTCACAAGTTCCTCTTATGCAATCCATTTAACCTATTGCATGATCATCTGATTTGTCACATAAGATTGATGTTATGAATTAGCTTGGTCATTTAGAAAAATAATTTTGAGAACCACCACTTTCTTATATCATCTTTCAAAACCCTTGATAGCACATATCAAATTCAACATGATATCAACAACAACAAGTTTCAAAAGATTCATTTATCTTCACAAAATAGGGCTTCAAATATTTCAAACATTGTTTTTCCAATCTTTATGTGAGGCTTCAAATTACAAAATGAGAGATACAATTCATGTTATGTGACATCCAACCAATGTTCTACATGTTGCAAATATTACTTAGGCCTGATCCTCTACTTGATAATATCTCTTTTTTTTGGTGAAGGGAAATTATTATCAATCCAAAATTGAATAACTAGGTTCTTGACCATTTCCCAAATTCTATCATATCAAGGAGGTCTACACATTAGTGCTCAATTGTCTTATAATGTACTATTATACAAATTGTTTCTCCTTTTTAGATAATGTGATACTAATTTTGAGTATACCTAATATGAGATGAAAGTGAAGAGATCTATCTTTTTTAGGATATTTTCTTATTTAAAATAAATATCAGTATCACTCTTCGTGAAATGGATCTATCTGTAAATCTAGTTATTTTTGTTAACATTAATGTTGATGGTATTCCTATGGGGGATTATCCTATCATTTTTGGAAACATTAATCAATGGTTATGTGTTGCATTCATGACAGTGTTTTTCATTGATGTCAACATACTTTTTATTCTATGAAGACTAGCAAAATAGCATAGAGAGATTGGATTTGTGTGGCTCAAGGATTGAAGATCAACTTATGCACACTAGAGGAGATATTCTATAGTATTTCTAGATGCTAAAACTAATTTTAGACCTACAAAAATATAAAGACTGGACAAAGTTATGAAGATTTTAGTGAAGGTAGCTTTCAAACAATGTTTTTGAAAAGTGGGCAATGTTGTTTGGATTTTATCTCCTAACATAGATGGAATCTAGTTAAGCGAGATGACACAGAGGTTAAATATATGTTGAAGATGCCTTGGTTTAGAGTGCATAATTAGATATTCATCGTGTGGAAATTTATAAACACTATGAGCCAACAAATTGTTTATAATATTGAAAAGATATAAAGTTGTGATGTAATATGTATTGTAATATCTTAAGGATGTCATATATTAATAGTATAAATTGGGAAAGCCTCAAGCCCGACTCAATAACTTATTTTAGGACTTGGTATAAATGAAAGATATTTTCCTTGGATGTAAAGTGTGATATGTGGTCATATCTATGCCTTGTATATTGTGAGAGCCTGAATGTGAATATATATTTAATCTAACCAGAGAGTGGAGGATTTAAGGCATGGTGAGGTTACAAGGAACTATATTTAGAAAGATAAGTTTTTTTTGGACATTTTTTGATTCAAATTCATATTATTCAGTGAGGATAATACAAAAGTTTTTAGGATAGTGTGGGGTAAGTGCACCAAGTTGTGGTGCCAAAAGGGGGGTATAAGTGGACACCTTTTTCCTAAAATCTGCAATTTTTGAACTTCAACAAGAATTTGAAGATAGTTACTCTCAAAATTTTAAGATATGACAAAAAAAAAAGTCGTAGTCCTTTGAATCTAGTTTCTAAACTACTAATTTTTTTTCAAAATGGTTTAGTTTTAGGTCCTTAAAAAAGGGGGCCACAAAAAGTGGTACTGTTTATTCCAAAAAAAAATAACACAGTACAAAGTGTGGCCCCCCTAAAATTTTAACTTTTTTTTAAAAATTCTTTAATCGCTCTAGTCAAAAGTTACTTAACACTATGTAGCTTATACCAAATTTTTTGGGTAATTTTATAATGTGTACTTTTTTTTATGAATTTTTTAACTAGACACATCCCAAAAATGTGAAATATCTATGTGCTCCCCCTAGAAATAATTGAAAACTAATCTAAAATCAAAACACTTTTTTTTCAATGTATGTAGAATGGAGTCTAGTTTCTAAAAAACTAAGTTGTTGCAAAATTCAATGAACGAGCTAAAATCTATAGCCCAATTAGTACATGGTGGTTTTTGAGAAAAAAAATGAACATACATTCAAAAGAAATTATAGATGAAAGGCTTGGAATAGTTCAAATTAAAAATAAATTATATGGTTAGATAGCTAACACAGAGACCTATAATGCTATGTAACCTGACCTTATTGATACTCAACCACGAGGAACCTTGAAGGGGAGCACACAAGAAAAATCAATCATTTTTGGTATGTTTTCTGGAAAACACGTCTCAGACCTATTTATAAACTCCAAATCTTTGGATTGGATCTCCAAGGAAAAACCAAGCCTTAGGCTTGGTTTTAATACAAATCTTTCAATAGCATGTGCGCCCTATAGCATGGACGCGCTTTTATAAGAATTTAAATTCTCAATAGTGTGTGCATGCTATAGTGTGCACGCACTATTGAGACCTAAATTGCAAACCAAGTGCAAGAGAGAGCTAGGGGGGTGGAGGGGGGTAGGGGAATGGCTATGTGTGTGTGTGTGTGTGTGTGTGTGTGTGTGTGTGTGTGTGTGTGTGTGTGTGTGTGTGTGTGTGTGTGTGTGTGTGAGAGAGAGAGAGAGAGAAAGTAGGGGATGGGAGAGGGGAGAGAGTACAGGATGGGAGAGAGGAAGTGAGAAAGAGTAGGGGTGGCAGAGAGAGTACAGGATGGAAGAGTAGGGGTGGCAGAGAGAGTACAAGATGCGAGAGAGAGGAAGTGTGAGAGAGATTTTATCTTGGGAGAGAGAGATTGAGAGTAGGGAATGGGAGAGAGAGAGACTAGGTGGTGGGAGACAGAGTGGGAGAGGAAGAGTGAGAGAGAGAAGGATGGGAGTGCATGTGTGTGAAAGAGAGAGAGTGAGGAATGGGAGAGGGGGAAGATAGAGTAGCTCGAGAGAGAGTAGGTGATGGGAGAGGGAGTGGGAGAGGGAGAGAGAGGGGGGATGGAAATGTGTGTGTGTGTGTGTGTGAGAGAGAGAGAGAGAGAGAGAGAGAGAGTAGGGGATAGGAGAGAGTGTGAAAATGTGAGAGAAAGTAGGGGGTAGTGAGAGTGAGAGAGAGTGTGAGAGTGAGAGAGAGAGAGAGAGAGAGAGAGAGAGAGAGAGAGAGAGAGAGAGAGAAAGAGAGAGAGAGAGAGAGAGAGAGAGAGAGAGAGTGGGAGAGGGAGAGAGAGTGAGAGAAAAAGTAGGGGATGGAAGAGGAGAGAGGGGGGATGGGTGTGTGTGTGAAAGAGAGAGAGAAAGTAGGGAATGAGAGAGGGGAGAGAGAGATAGAGAGAGTAGGGGATGGGAGAGAAAGAGAGTAGAAAATGGTAGAGGGAGTGGGAGAGGGAGAGAGAGGGGGGATGGGAATGTGTGTAAGAGAGAAAGTAGGTGATGAGAGAGAGTGTGAGAGTGAGAGAGAGATTAGGGGTGGCAAAGAGAGAGTGAGAGTAGGGGATGAGAGAGAGAGGGAGAGAGTGAGAGAGAGATAGTAGGCAGTGGGAGAGGGAGTGGTAGGGAGAGAGAGGGGGGGAATGGAAGTGTGTAAGAGAGATAGAGTAGGGGATGGGAAAGAGTAGGCAGTGGGAGAGGGAGTGCAAGAGAGAGAGGGGGGGAATGCTAGGAATTTGTATAAGAGAGATAGAGTAGGGGATGAGAGAGTGTGTGAGAGTTTGAGAGAGAGTAGGGGCACTAGTACATCTGAGGTCATTTTTCAACCAAATTTGGTCAAAAATTTTGACCAAATTTTGACTAAATTTGACCAAATTCGACCAATCCATTGGTCAAAAAATTTCTCGTCAAAATTTTGACCAACTTACTGGTTGGTCAAAAACTTTTGAAATTGTTGGCACATTTTCTACCAAGCATTGGTCGAAATTTCAACCAATTCTTGGTAGAAAACTGCCAAGCTTTGGTCAAAATTTTGACCAATACTTGGTAGAAAACTGTCAAGCATTGGTCAAAATTTTGACCAATGCTTGGTAGAAAACTGCCAGGCTTTGGTCAAAATTTTGACCAATGCTTGGTAGACAACTGTCAAGCATTGGTCAAAATTTTGATCAATGCTTGGTAGAAAACTATCAAGCATTGGTCAAAATTTTGACCAATGCTTGGTCAAAATTTTTTTGAGGCTCATAGTTATTGAGTTCCGCTTTAGCAATGGCCCTTCCTGTGAAGTTGCTATCTAAAACTTTTCTAATGAGATAATGTGTTATGAGCTCTTCATCAGTGGGATGGAACATGAATCCAGGAGGCAGTTGTGCATCACCCATATCATGATTGTAACTAAAGTTAAGAGCCTCTATTATTGAATTCTCTTCCCTATCACCCATATTCATTTCCTAGCCTACCAAATGTGGAATCAGAGATATCCACGCCAATTGTTTGAGAAAATGTCTCAAAGAAATGTCATTGTTGCATGATTTTCAGAAAATGATTTGTTAAAAGACTTTATAAACTTTCTAGAAAACAAATTTTTCACATTGAAGGTGGTATCCTCCATTTCATGCCAAGATGAAAACTTTGAAACAACTTATAAATATTAATCATAGCACATGGAGTTGTGGACAAAAAAAAACCCAAGTTATTTGAAAGGGTGTCAATGTTTTAAAGATATTTAAAAACCCATAACATATAATGTAACTCAACTTGCACATGACTACAGACATATATACATTTTGAAGACAATCATCCTTAATCAACCTAATGTTATATCTGAAGTAAACTTAGAAAATTGTTAACCCTTTTTACACAAGGCATTTGCATCAGAACCAAGATGTTGATTAGGAATATTAAAGGCAATCGTCCTTGGAAGCACCAAGTGGTTGGTTAGAGCTATTAAAAGTAATCTTCCTTGGAAGCACCTTGTAAGTGACAATATTCATGTTGGATAAGATTTTTTTAGACAGTGTAGATGAAATAGTAGCATTTGCCTTGGGAGACATGCTTTCAAAATGGAAGCATAGATAAGTCATGTGAACTATTTGATAGGATTCTTGAATGTAATGTGGTCATCAAAAGCCATGGTTTCTGGATATGCACAAAATAGATATATTGAGAGAATATATTTGTTTAAGTTGCAACTACCTTGGTAGACATGCATGCAAAATGTGGAATCATAGGTAAGGAATTTGAATTGTTTTATTGATTGCCTCCATAAAATCTCATATAATGGCAAGACAATATTGTAGGATATGCATATTGATTTTTTGAATATATCTAGATGATGTAGTGATATTCTTGTTACTACAACCAATGCCACATATGTATAAAACTGGGATTCCAACTCTTGTTGAGGTTGTCAATTATGTTGAACATAGTCTCAAGCCATAATAGTTTTCTATCTACCAAAATTAGAAAGAGAATCATACACATTTGTGTGAGCTATTTGTATTTTTATGATATGATATTCAGGAAAAGGATGAGAAACAAAACTCTAAATAAGTGAACAAGCTCTCCATGTGCTCTACAGATGCAGTGCCTTCCAATATCCCCTTACGGAACCCTATTCAACTCGAGGACTCAACAAAATCTTGGAATCCACTCAAGGAATTAGAGTTCAACTCAAGGATCACATAGAATTCCTTGACTTTAGGAAACTAGAAAACACTCCTTTTGAACAAGTGCACTCTCTAGATTCATTTCAACCAACTTGTCAATTCATCTTGCCTTTCTTTCAACTTCCCTCTCCTTGGGAACACTCCTAATTTCACCCTTCATACAACCAACTCTTGATCTCTATACTCAAGGATTCCCCTAATCCTTATAATGCTTCAGTATCCTTTAAATATCATAACTAAGGAGTTCCAACCCCTACCAAACATCAGTTTTATCTCAACTTCAAAACTGCCTTCAATAGGCATGTCCAATTAGCCCTATCCTACAAGTAATCTGCACTTTACTCTCAAATTTCCCAAAAAACCTAGTGACTTCTTCACCTTTTTCAATATCCTTTGGAGTTCTTGAAACCCTATAAATCTCAACCCTTCAACCTGTGATTGATGAAACTTTCTATGGCTGCTCCTATTTGCAACTAGGCCTAATTAGCCCTCCAATTACAAAGCAAATACTCTTTGAATTCATCCCCAACTTTCCAAGCCTTGATATAGTCTTAAGGAATCTATTAAATATTAGGATTCCTAAAAAAAAATTCACATCCATTCATATCTAATCACTCTTTCATCAAACCCTCATTTTAAGGGTTTCTAGCCTAGGGCTCTCTAGAAAATACCCTTCCCAGACTTTCAAAACCATTCAAATGGTTTAAACACCTTAAAATATTCTCCCTTGAATTTTTCCAATCACTATTTAGCCAATCCAACCTTTAGTTCCTTTTATGCAACCTATGGTGCTCTCCAAGTGCACCTTCATTGTTTTGTCCACCAGTCACAGTTTTGCCAATCTATTCTTCTCAGTCTTCTTAGAGACCTACACTCATTTCATAGTAAAATACATATTAAAGACATTTTAATCCTCTCTCACAATTTATATTGATAAATAGACAGTGGGAGAGGTATTATTCCATTTGCTCACAAACTACCAGGTGATTGTCACGTGTTTGTGATAGACAGTGTATTATTCAGCCCTGTTACAATAAAACTTTTACAATATATTTAACTCCAATGCTAAAGAGACTCTTAAGAAATCATTGATAGCCTCTTATGAACCTTAAATCTTAAAAAAAACTAAACTTTTCATGCAAAGAAACTTGGAAATGTAACAACAATTATGGACAACAACTAATAGTCACAATGTGACAGTAAAAATAGAGATTTCATTAATTTTTTCTTCTAAACTTGCTTTCTCTTTTACCACCATTTTTTCTTTTCATAAATTTTAGAATAAATTCTTTTAAAGACCCCTTTCCCTCTAATTATCTTCCAAACCTCTTGGATCAAACCAACTTCCTTGTAACTATCATAGGACAGTCATCAAACACTTGTTTTTATAACATTTTAATGACAGTCATTACTTTTTGTTACCCTTTGTGAATTTTTATGACCAAGGACTTATGAAACTTTGTATTTCATCCCTAAGGACTTCTAAAAGATCTTTATACACTTATAACCTCAACTAACCCAATTCAAGCCTTATTTGGCTTATGTTTCCATACAAGATATTGCACTTTTAGTGCCTTTTATACCCTTTAGAGGCTTTGATAGCCTTATTACATTATTTTGGACATTAATATAAACTTGTAACACCTAAATGACCCTCTATATCTCTCACATTACATTGAATGGCTCTTAACTCCTCACTTGTGCCATTTGGCCTAAATTTGCCCATTCTTGGCAATACATTACAATTTTGACAATTTCATGCTTCCCTTACATTTGATGGCTGCAATAGCCATAATTCATCATCAAATGACTTGACATGTCTTCATTAGGCATTGATTTCCCTTGGTACCTTCATTGTATCCTTCATAGCTCTTGGTGTACCTTGTAGCTTCATGTGTCCATTGGGTGCCCCTGCACCATCTACACCCCACAAGTAAATCTACTCTAATAAAAGAGGCAATCAAAAACTAGTTCACTTTGCATTTTTAACCTTGGGCAGGCTCTTAGAAACATGCTCGCATTGAACCTTTGATGTAAAGGAGAAATAGACGAGCTCACAACCCTCAGGAAGGATTTCTTAGATAAGAAGTTTCTAAGAAAACACAAATCCTCACTAATAATATTGCTGTGATTTTCTTATTTAAATCCAAAAAAAGTTCTATTATCTTGGGTAGAGGAGACTACTGTTGTTTGTGGTTAAGGATCCTTTAGGTCAATAGAATCGCATGCATTGTGGAATACAGTCTGCATAGAAAGAAGCAACAAATTAGTTTTAAAAGCTACAAAGTACTCCAAAAAACCCTTTTCTTCTTTAACTGTGCTAAAAACATTTGGGGCACATGCAATCCTGCATGCCCAAAGAGATTTCTTCAATCAATTTTGAGATTCAATTTTGTAGGTTCTCTGTGTGTTTATTCTGATCTCTATATGCTAAGCATAGCTAGTCTTCATAAATCAACTTGGGAGTTTTTATACTTGACATGTTTACTTATCAAGCATCACATGGCTATCTCAGCAGTCCCCTGGCAACATTATAATATATAATATTTCTTGATTAGTAGGATTAAAAAATAACTACCTATAGCTGGGGAATTACCATGCCCTTCTCTACTATGGTAACATCACTATAGTAGCTATTACTTTTAGATTTAATATTTACTATTTTAAATAGCTTTAAGTAGTCATTACTTCAACCATACAGGATGACAAGGAATCTTGAGCTTTTGGAGCTCTTTTTAGTACTCTCTAGCAGCTCTAATACATCTCATTAAAAAATCTTCTATAGTTCCCGACATGAGCCAGTACAATTATCTAAAAATTCACATGCTTTGGGTTGATGAAACCACTACTTTGAGATCATGGGCAATAGTGGGCTATATCCATCCATATACAATAATACAAGGTGGAGGTCTCAAAAGAAAGTTAGAAGTTGCTACTTCCTTAAGTGATCAGAGAAGAATTCATAGATGCGTGATGAGGCAAACCCTTGAATTTGGAATGACTTCCAGATCAATATTAACACTATTGTTGGCATGTTTTAAATTTTAAAAAAAAATTGTGCAATTGTTGCAAGGCTTGCAAAGCTATACTCCTAAATGTTGTTGTGTCAATAAAGTTCTATTTTCATGATTTAGATTCTAAATATGCATTTCTCAATAATAAAGAATTATTTGCTGCATTTCTATTTCTTAAGTTAGAAGTTTCTACTTCCCTAAGTGATGAGACAAACCTTGACTTTGGAATGACTTCCAGATCAATATTTGCACTATTGTTGGCATGTTTTAAATTTAATTTGTTAATTTTTTTGTGTAATTGTTGGGAGGCTTGCAAAGCTATACTCCTGAATGTTGATGTGTCAATAAAGTTATATTTTCATGATTTAGATTCTAAATGTGCATTTCTCAATAATAAATAATTATTTGTTGCATTCATTTTGATAGGTAGCAGTTGTTGCAACAATCTGAGGGCATGTTAGCAACTATAATTAGCTGTCATTTGGGAAACACATTTCTGTATGCATCAATTATTGTAATCAATTCCCTTATATTACAACACTGCACAAAATAGAAAAAATAATTATTTAAATTATAAACAAAGACATCTTCAGTGCAGGGAGAGAATACCTGTAAAATGTCCATCTCTCGTTCTCAAGGACACTAACATGTAACTTTCAAAAGGGCAGTAATTTTCCTTTCATTCAAATGTTTTGAATAGCATTGGGCCTCTACTATTTTATAGACCTATTTAGTTACATCAATGAGTATTCTACATAAATAGATAGAAACATAGATAACTTCAACAAAGCACTTCCTATTCCAAAAGATTTTATTTGAATTACAAAAGCATACCTCCATCAGCAAATAGTTTGGCCTCTACTGATTTCCAACTTGTTGGCATGGAAAACTAGTATGTTGTATGGTAAATCCATACGTCTCCCAGAAATACTCCACCATAGATTTCATTGTTCCTTTATCATCCACAAGAAACCTATAAAAACAATATAATTAGCAACAAGATGTTGTGTACCATATATAGGTAACTTATAGATTCTTGTAACAAGAATATTTCTATTTTCATATTACTAATATTAAACATCCTGAGAATCTTACATTAATTCCTGGGTGGGTTGAGAAGTCAACCCAGAAATACAATCTTTCCTCTGCATATTTTCTCAATGTGTGACCTCAACTTTTACACCTCTCAAGGCCTTCTTAATCTATCTTAGCAAAGATGTTATAATGACTATATTAGACTAAATTCGTTATTTACATCCACATTTTAAAATTATCTTATACAATCCAATTGGGTTTTCATGAAACCTTATACCTTGATACGATCAGCATCAGACAATGGTCTAGATCCCATGTCCCTATTTAAGAGCTGACCCACAAAATCAATAACATTCAATGGCTCAATGAAGGTATTCAATGACATATCTACAACAAGGGAGATGGTTGTCGATTGCTATATGCAGGTTACCATTCAAGTGTAAACTTAATAATTACACCTTCCTGATACATAATATAATATAATGATATGGGAAACATTTTCTAATAGAGAAACAATAGTTATCCTAATTAGTAAAAGGTTAACAAATAACAGAGTAGAAAAAATAACAAGAAAAAACACTTCAACAAAGATTGGACTTCTATTCCTTCCTACCAATATTAAGTGACAATGCCATTTGAGTTGGTCTTATACTCTGGTAAAATACACACCAGCTTTCTAGACCCTCACCAAGCTATTGCCTCCTTCCCAAATCAGGAGAGTAAAAAGATCTTCCAATAGGAGAATACCTACAATGCAAATCAAACTTAATAACTTCCCTTCTCATCCAACTATTCATCCTCTATGAAAACAAATTAAATTAAGTAAAGGCACCTATGTGTAGGCAACTTCTGCAACACAATATACAAGACCTACAATGCAAATCAAACTTAATAACTTCCCTTCTCATCTAGTTATTCATCCTCTATGAAAACAAATTAAATTAAGTAAAGGCACCTATACCTACAATGCAAATCAAACTTAATAACTTCCCTTCTCATCCAACTATTCATCCTCTATGAAAACAAATTAAATTAAGTAAAGGCACCTATGTGTAGGCAACTTGCACAACACAATATCCAAGACCTACAGAGCTTCTTGAGGAGCATCCGCTTGCCTGCCAGATAAGAATTGACCTAAATGATGAAGGTCTGCATGAGTCGCAAACTTTATCATCTCTCTAGATAACGATATCTCTTTTTGCAATAGTCCAGTATGTAGTTTTCCTAGTTGTGAAAGTTAATAGCTAAGCATATCTTATGTTTTTTTTAGCAGTTGAGAATGGGAACTTTCAGTTCTTATCCAAGGCAATAAAAGAAGCATACAATGTTGTAGAATCTAAAGATGGTGAGCCTTTTGGTGCTATTGTGGTCTTCGGAGAGGAAGTTGTTGTGAGTTGTCATAACATGAGTCTAAAGCAAATAGATCCAATTGCACATGCAAAGGTTGTGGCTATAAGAGAGGTTAGTAGAAATAATATTGGGGAACTATGCCATTTCTATATTTTGGTATGAGTTTTCTTATTTTATTTTCTTTTTTCTCAGTCATTCCTTGCCAAACTTAATTGAATTTTATTTTTACAATTGGATTAAACTGTTATTTGACTAATTTCTTGCTATTCTAATAATATTATCAGTTGGGAAATATGTGTTGTCTCACTTGGGAAGACAATAGTGAATCCTATTTTCTTTTCAAAAATATTATTCTATTAAAAAGTATCATCCTTGAGGTTGTCGTTGGAAAACTCCAACTCGGCAGAATTTTGCCACAATCAAAAAACTTGACATGGCAACATAAAAAAATGCTAAATTTTCTTTAAAAACTTGTACAAATCCTAACACATCATATATACTAAGAGACATTAGAATAAGTTGTTTGATACTTTAAAATGGTCTTTTTAGAGCTATCAGATTTTAAGAATTCATCAATATTATTAGTTTGTTTTCTAAATTTGATTGTGTGAACATCTTCTATCATCACCATTTTGGATCATCATCAAGATGTAAATGCAAAGGAGTAGAAGAAATGTTGATGATGGATTAAGTAGTATAATCTGACACACTAATAATAAAAATTATTCACACAATCAACTCCTAAAAAAACTAATAATAATGGTCAGTTTGTTTAAATAAGCTCTGATAGAGTATAGTAGTTGCATTATTTCAATTGATGGAACTGTCCATAAGATATAAATCCAAACTCCATTTTAGTTTACAAATGAATGCATGTCAGTTTATTGTAGGTTAAGACTACTTAAGACTACAAAGATAAAAAAACATAAGCAGATGAGTTGCAGCGTTTTCTTTTTCAAGAACATGTTAGGCCCACTGTCTACATGACACACATAATTGTAGCTAGTTGGAAAAAGGGTGCCAGTAATTTAAGGTTTATACACAACTAAACCTTATTTTACTTAACAACCAATCATTTTGGTAAGCCTTCAAGAAGTTAAACTAGACATAATTTTTGGGAGTCAAATTTGTATTGGGATGGGTGATGTCTTGGTCTAGATGCAGTCTACAGTTGGTGAAGACTACTCAAATTAACTCTTTGAAATTAAGGGGCTGCAATGAAGATGCAGCAATTGTCCTTTTCAAGAACATGCTAAGCCCCTGTCTATGGCTCACTTCATTTTAACAAGTTGAAAAATGGTGCCACAACAACTATACAACCATTAGAATACACTAAACAACCATTGGAATACACTCAAGTACTAGATCATTTTCCCTATTACTTTGCTGAAATATAGAATCATAAATTCAACTTAAATACCACTCATTTGAATCCAAATGATATCATAATGAAACAAAATAATTCACTTCAACACTATTCCTATCTAAGATATGACTACGATGAAAGCAGAGCATCAAAGCTTTTACCTTAACATCTCTATCATTTTCTAAGCTAATAGAAAGAGCGTTTTAAATGTACATAAATGTCTCATCTAGAATCATTGAGATACTTCATAGCCAATTCCATTTTAATGTTATAAACGTCTTTGCACTATCTATATCTCTAACATGTGAGGCCTTTTAAAACTAGTAATATTGTAGTCATTCATCAATGCTCTAAAGATTGGAATAGTAATTCTCAACCATACCACATAAATGAAAATTAAATGCAAGCCCCCAAAAATTAAAAGCTCGAGACTTTTAAATTGAAACAACTATCGTCCTAATAGATTGACAGTATTAGATCACAAACTTTGAAAATTACACAACGTCATCAAGTTGGTCAAAATCATGATAGTTCACATCAATAACACCAATAACAACCATCAATGAAACAACATGGAGCAGGGTTAGGGTTTGAAGATCTTACCATAATGGAGCCAATACCACTCCTAATTAGAAGATCTATATGTTGAGGAATGGTATAGTTCATACATGGTTACTGTTAACATTTCCTATAGTGAAGAAATAACTAACACCCCAATCAGCATTCCCTGCAGCCAGGTAGTAAAGTGCATTGCTTATAATACTCAAAGCACACTCTGCCCCAACAATGACTGTTATTTTAGATGTATATTCCCTGAAATATTGTACTTTCTTCCACAATGCTATCACATTCTACACAACCCCCACAAAATATAAAGCTCTTAGCCCAAACAAAAAATTACCCACATTACATGCATTGGTAATGTAACCATTTTAATGCTTAAATTGAAATGCTTTAAAAAGACTTATTTATGCCTACCCCGCTCTCTACAATAAAATGATCATAGCCAGAGCTAGCTGAAGTGAAGCTTACTCCTATAAGCAAATCATCTAAGGTGAGACTGTCATCCAAATATGTTGGAATTGCTTCTGTGATGCCCAGTGCAGATGTTGTAGAAAAAACTCCACATGATCAATACTACAAGGGAAACAAATATATCTTTTCAAGTAGAAATACAAACTTGTTTGATGACATGAAAAAGGAAAATATTTCAGCCACTACAGCTAGTTTTTTAATTTGAATACAAGGATTAGATTTTTAAAACAAACCATCTAAAAAAAACTAAAGGTGGTGGTTTTGCTATGGATCTGAACATTGGATATTGACATATGTACTGGTCACAAGTTAAATAATTTCAAGCAGACTATATAAAGCATTTGAGGACCTAAAAAATAAATTCTTTCAGCCATTTCCATTTGCTGAACATATATGGAGAACAAAACAATTTGGAGCTTCATGCAAATAGTACATATTACAGACTTTACATAGATTAGACTGTGAAACTAGATAATGTGAAAAAAATTAAAGGATGTCAATTATTAAATGATCTATAGATTTGAAATTTCATATATCTACTGGTAGTGAGAAAAATCATTTCAAGTAAAGCTAAAAATATAAACCCAAGCATAACGAAAAAATCATTGTAGTGTCATGAAAAAACAAATCAAGGATTAGAAAACAACATTATTTCTAAGGTTCAAAAATTGATATTATTCTTGAAGATAGTCATATAGATGGACATAGTTCTATTGGAGGTGCATTAAGTGTAGCTACTGTTGAGCTGCCATCATCATTTCTTGATAGTGGAAAGGAAGGCACGCCTAATCCTAATGTACTTGTTGTATATGAGAAAATATCATAGCAAGTAATACTAATCTATTCAAAAACAAAAGCATTAACTAGCATAAAAATCATAACATATGAGATAGACAAAGTGAAACCCTCAAATGAGAATATGAGCCATGGAATGGCTCTCCCAATGAGGATGGTCACTTGATTTAGGGATGAGTCTATTATGTGGATGTGGGATGTATGCTCAAGATACTCAAACTATGCTTCAATGGAGATGGAAAATGGCAAATTGGTGTGGATGTATGTAAAAGCATGGATTTGGCTTCTCAAAAGGGCATTATAACTTTAGCTCAAGGATTATGATGAAATGGCTTGGGAGGGGATTCAATTTATAGGCAAGAGGCTTGAGGGATGGAGGGCTAAGATGGAAGGAAAGGAAAAAAGCTTATGGAGAGCTTAGATTGCATGAGAGGAGAGCATATGGATTGTGCTTTCTTATAGCCAATCAGGGAGTGACACATGTCACAGGGTGAGTGGATGGAGGAAAGGGCAAGGATGAGTCAACAAGAGAAGCTCAAAGCCTTAAAGACCCTCATAAATGGCTTGTAAGAGCAATGAATGGGCTTGTAAGAGTCTTTATGGCTGGGTGGTTGGGATATTTTGAAGATTGTTGACTTTGCTTGGCTTAGGAAAGTCTTAAGCTTGCTTAGGGAATGTGACAAGGTTGGGGGGGATTAGGCTTGGATTTAGGATTAGATTAGGGATGTTAGAGATGTGCAAGTGGATGACATTTAATGAGGGTGGGTGAGTTAGTAGCTAAGCTTGGTTAGTATGGGTGGATGGGGTGGATTAAGCTAAAAAGGGGGTTTAGAGATAGGCTTAGGAAGAGGATAAAGTCCTTCTAGAAGAGTCTAGAACTTCATAAGGTTTTGAGGATAAATAAATTTTATTTATCTCAAGGGTTTGGGTTGAGGAAATATTTATTAAAACATTTTTAATAAACATGAGGATTGATATTTAACCTTAGTTAAATATTTTGAGTTGGGATTAAGTGTAGGAAATGATGGGATTAGCCTTTAATCAAAATTAAAGAAGGATTAGAAGATTTTGGAAGAGGTTAGTGGTCTTAAGGAAATTGGCCAAGTTTTGGGCAAAAAATAAACTAAATATTTATTTTGAGATTTTTGGTCAATTTATTAATTAAATAATTAATAAATAAGGAAAATAATGTTTAAATAAGATTTAAACATTTTTGGGAGGGATTCTTTAATTAAATATTTTTAATTAAGATAAAGGGATTTAATGGCATAAAATAAATAAATTAATTAATTAATAAATGATGATGTCATCAGAGACTTTTCAGAAAGTAAAAATATTTTATTTTCTAAGGAATTATAGGTGTCTACATTTTGCCCCTCTTTGATGTGATGTCGCAAGTGGCATGACATCAAAGATAAGAAAATAAGATGCCCAAGGCTAGAGTAGAAGAGGAGAGAATGGACTGCGAGATGCCCCCTCAAGAAGGTGGCAAGAAGAGAAAGTGAGGCTCGATGGCTTCTTGAAAGTTCAAGAATTTGGGATGAGTAAGGAGACTTGGATTGGCTTAAGAGAAGAGGCTGAATTAGCTCAAACTCACACTAGAGGAGAATGATAAAGGGCTATCAGATGCACAAGAGGAAGCAAGCTTAAGATTTTTAGGATTGGGGGGAGGATGAAGGAGCAGAGCGCTGTAAAAAGGAATCTAGGATAGGGAGATGGATGATGGGATGATAAAGCTAATGCAACAGGATTTCAAAGAGCTAGATTGGCGAGAGATGGGTTTCGAAGATCCCTAGGACTAGGATATTGGATCTCAAAAGATGAGGCTTGGTGGATTGATTTGATTGGTGGATCCCTAAGATTAGGATTGTGGATCCTTAAAGCTAAAAGTGAAGATTGATTTTGAGAGATACAATTGCACAAGCTGGGGTAGGAGAGACGGATGTTGGATATGGATGGGGGATAATGGAGATGAAGGGAATCCATTGGAGCTTTTTGAGCAGGAGGATACTTCAAAGAGAAGTACCACCATGTAGTTGAGCACTAGATTTGATATAGGATTGTTAGTTAATTTCCAAGGTTAGCAAGAACATCAAGGCCTTTTCACCAACTGTCTAGAGGACTGACAGACTGACTCAAAACAAACACGCAAGGATTGCCCCAGCATCACACATGAATCCCAGAAGAAGCAGCATGGAACCAACACTAGGTAACCCACAAGTAGAAAAGAAAAACAAACAAAAGACCTGATCAAGACCTCACGCTTAGATTGCCCCATTCGCAGTATACCATGATATGGAAGATCGTGGCAACCTTGAGGAGGGAACAAGGAGATTTCTTGGAAAAGATACTTCAAGACTCAAAAGGGAAGATTTCAAATCAAAAGAAAGAGAAAATCCAAAAAAGAACTATTTTTCAATGAGATGGGTAGGACGAGGTACTAACAGACCAAGATCAAACATGAGGAAAGTTATATCCTACAAGGATCTATCAGAGAGCACCTAAGCCGATGGATCTGGATGAGTGATGCATCTGGCAAGCTGAACTAAGAAGGATAACACTTTGGTGACAAGAGATCTAGCTAAAAGATGCATTGGAATAGGTAACCAAGATTTGTGCCATGTGTGCAAGATGCTGATCAAGGATGAACTAAAATGAAAGCTGGATAGATACAATGGTAGTAAGCTAAAGAGGATGTACAAGCTGACGGACCAAGATATGTTACAAATTTACAAGGTTGTTCATGTTTTGGTTTTATGGGATGGAAATGTTTGTGAAGGGTGGGATGTCTATAATAGTTGATAGGCGAATAGGTAGATGGTTTGCGAAAAGGTTAAGTGAAAATGGGGTTCTCTACGTGCATGTGATAGGATACAAACTAGGATACCAGCTTTGGTATATAATACAAGCTAGAATATAGTACAAGCTTTGGACAAGATTTGGATATACAAGCTTTGATACAAGGGATGATACAAGATTTACAAGCTGGGGTACAAGATTTACACGCTGAGGTACAAGATTTACAAGCTGTACAAGAGGTATTTACAAGCTTCGTTAGATTTTGGATATTTGGTTGGAACACGAAGGGAACAAGCTGGTGGTTTATGAGATGGTGGGTGAATGGATGAGGGATAGGATAGTGATAGATAATGGATTAGTCTTAGTATACAAGGCACCTGAATTACCAGGTTTTCACCAAGGGACCTATCTAAGGTGCTTGAATTGCCAAGTTTTCACCATTGGACGCTAATTTCTCTTTACTATTTTTTTTGTATTTTTCAAAAGTTGGGTATACCAAGGATCTTCAAGCATAGAACTTCTTGAGTTGAATGATGTTAGTAGAATCATTCAAGAGTTCTCCTTCTAGTGTAGATAGCTGATAGGCTCCAAAGCCAAAGGATGTAGTGATGACATAAGGACCAAGCTAGGTAGGTTCAAACTTGCCTTTCTTTTCTCGATCTGCTTGGACTTTCATGTTTTCTTTAAGGACCATGTTGCCCAACTGAAAGTGTCGTGGAAGCACCTTCTTGTTAAAATTCCTTTTGAGATGAGTTTGGTAGACTGTGAGATGATCATAGGCTTGTTGTCGCTTCTCGTCTAAGAGATCTAGCTAGGTGAGTCTGGCTACTCTATATTCTTCATCTGATATTTGCCCTTAAAAAAATGTAGACACTTAAATCCTTTAGAAAATAAAGTATTTTTATTTTCTGAAAAAGTCCCTGATGACATCATCATTAATTATTTATTTATTTATTTATTTTATTTATTTATTTTTATGCCATTAAATCCCCTTGTCTTAATTAAAAATATTTAATTAAGGAATCCCTCCCAAAAATGTTTAAATCTTATTTAAACATTATTTTCCTTATTTATTAATTATTTAGTTAATAAATTGACAAAAAATCCCAAAATAAATATTTAATTTATTTTTTGCCCAAAACTTGGCCAATTTCCTTAAGATCACTAACCTCTTCCAAAATCTTTTAATCCTTCTTTAATTTTGATTAAAGGCTAATCCCATCATTTTCTACCCTTAATCCCAACTCAAAATATTTAATCAAGGTTAAATATTAATCCTCATGTTTATTAAAAATGTTTTAATGAATATCTCTTGAACCCAAACCCATGAAATAAATAAAACTTTATTTATTTCCTAAAAAAACCTTTTATCCTCATCCTAAGAAATTCTAGACTCTTCTAGAAGGTCTTCATCCTCACCCTAAGCCTATCCCTAAACCCCCTTTTTAGCCTAATCCACCCCATCCACCCATACTAACCAAGCTTAGCTACTAAACTCACCCACCCTCATTGAATGCCATCCACTTGCATATCTCTAACATCCCTAATCTAAATCCTAAATCACCTCTAATCCCCCCCCCCCAACCTTGTCGCATTCCCTAAGCAAGCTTAAGACTTTCCTAAGCCAAGAAAAGTCAACAATCTCAACTCTCTCCAAAAAATCCCAACCACCCAACCATGAATGCTCTTACACGGCCATAAAGACTCTTACAAGCCCATTCATTTCTCTTACAAGCCATTTATGAGGGTCTTTAAGTCTTTGAGCCTCCTTTGTTGACTCATCCTTGCCCTTTCCTCCATCCACTCACCCTGTGATATGTGTCACTCCTTGATTGGCTGTAAGGAAGCACAATCCATGTGCTCTCCTCTCATGCAATCTAAGCCCTCCATAAGATTTTTTCCTTTCCTTCCATTTTAGCCCTCCATTCCTCAAGCCTCTTGCCTATAAATTGAATCCCCTCACAAGCCATTTCATCACAATCCTTGAGCTAAAGTTATAATGCCCTTTTGAGAAGCCAAATCCATGCTTTTACATACATCCACACCAATTTTCCATTTTCCATCTCCATTGAAGCATAGTTTGAGTATCTTGAGCATACATCCCACATCCACATAATAGACTTATCCCTAAATCAAGTGACCATCCTCATTGGGAGAGCCATTCCATGGCTCATATTCTCATTTGAGGGTTTCACTTTGTCTATCTCATATGTTATGATTTTTATGCCAGTTAATGCTTTTGTTTTTTAATAGATTAGTATTACTTGCTATCATAGTCCTATCGGGTGTGCCAAAATGTATATGAGAAAATATGATAGCAAGTAATACTAATCTATTCAAAAACAAAAGCATTAACTAGCATAAAAATCATAACATATGAGATAGACAAAGTGAAATCTTCAAATGAGAATATGAGCCATGGAATGGCTCTCCCAATGAGGATGGTCACTTGATTTAGGGATGAGTCTATTATGTGGATGTGGGATGTATGCTCAAGATACTCAAACTATGCTTCAATAGAGATGGAAAATGGCAAATTGGTGTGGATGTATGTAAAAGCATGGATTTGGCTTCTCAAAAGGGCATTATAACTTTAGCTCAAGGATTGTGATGAAATGGCTTGTGAGGGGATTCAATTTATAGGCAAGAAGCTTCAGGGATGGAGGGCTAAGATGGAAGGAAAGGAAAAAATTTTATGGAGGGCTTAGATTGCATGAGAGGAGAGCATATGGATTGTGCTTCCTTACAGCCAATCAGGGAGTGACACATGTCATAGGGTGAGTGGATAGAGGAAAGGGAAAGGATGAGTCAACAAGGGAAGCTCAAAGCCTTAAAGACCCTCATAAATGGCTTGTAAGAGCAATGAATGGGCTTGTAAGAGTCTTTATGGCTGGGTGGTTGTGATATTTTAGAGATTCATGTTGACTTTGCTTAGCTTAGGAAAGTCTTAAGCTTGCTTAGGGAATGTGACAAGGTTAGGGGGGGATTAGGCTTGGGTTTAGGATTAGATTAGGGATGTTAGAAATGTGCAAGTGGATGACATTTAATGAGGGTGGGTGAGTTAGTAGCTAAGCTTGGTTAGTATGGGTGGATGGGGTGGATTAAGCTAAAAAGGGGGTTTAGAGATAGGCTTAGGAAGAGGATAAAGTCCTTCTAGAAGAGTCTAGAACTTCATAAGGTTTTGAGGATAAATAAAGTTTATTTATCTCAAGGGTTTGGGTTGAGAAAATATTTATTAAAACATTTTTAATAAACATGAGGATTGATATTTAACCTTAGTTAAATATTTTGAGTTGGGATTAAGGGTAGGAAATGATGGGATTAGCCTTTAATCAAAATTAAAGAAGGATTAGAAGATTTTGGAAGAGGTTAGTGGTCTTAAGGAAATTGGCCAAGTTTTGGGCAGAAAATAAATTAAATATTTATTTTGGGATTTTTAGTCAATTTATTAATTAAATAATTAATAAATAAGAAAAATAATGTTTAAATAAGATTTAAACATTTTTGGGAGGGATTCCTTAATTAAATATTTTTAATTAAGATAAAGGGATTTAATGGCATTAAAATTATAAATTTAATTAAGTAAATAATTAATTAATAAATGATGATGTCATCAGGGACTTTTCAAAAAATAAAAATACTTTATTTTCTAAGAGATTTTAGGTGTCTACACCTATATCATCTAAAATACATTTGCAATCTTTAGAATGAATGAGTATCAATCCTTTTCATAGCATTGGCAATCCCTTGAAAGATTGGAAAGAGAGGGTAAAAAAATCAAATATGGCATCATAAAATCCTAATAGCGATGACTCTTCTAAGCAAGTGGATGAGTTGGACATGGATGTGGGAGAGGAGTTTCAATTTGTGTGTGAAGGAGATTAGGGTCATGCCCAAGCACTAGGTGCTGCTACTGCTGATCAACTTGAGCAAAACCTAAATACAAAAAATTCAATTATGGAGGAAGAAGATGTTAGTGTGGTGGAGAATTCATAATTTTTAAATGAGACTAAAGAAATAGAAGTAGAAGATAACCTTGTCTTAGAGAAGAGTCTTAAAAGCATCAAGAATAAATCAAAGATAGAGCATGATATAGTTATTGGAAATGAATCATCATTTTCAACAAAAAGTGTGAATGTTGACATGGCTTTAGATCACGAAAATCAAGCAAGGGATCAACTTGGAAGTTTTATGTCAATTGAAAGACAACATCAACATAAAACTCTATACCCAAATAATGTGTCAACCATTAGTGACTCTTCTTGTACTAAGGAAGATAACAAAAAATTGAGGAAGGACATTGAGATGATATTCAAGGAACATCACAATGCTTCTAAAAATGCTTCATTAGTTTGGAAAAAGTATGACCAACTTACTACAAGGCTTTCACAAGACTTGGCAAAGTAGTTAAGATTGATCATCTAATTACATATAGGTAAGAGAGTATGATGGGTTAAAGGTGAATAATTAACAAATTCCAGAATATAATAGCAAAGAAATTAGATTATAGAAAACTACCTTCAAACTAATTAACTAATGGTATGGTCCACCTTAAGATCATAGACTGGTAGATACTAGTTAAGGAAATATTTTCTAAATAACATAGGTTATTAATAAGCCAATTAAAGGTCTAGAATTGGGAATAGTTGAATAATAAACAAATTCCATGAGGTAATAGCAAAGAAATTAAATCATGGAAAACTTCCTTCAAACAAGTTAACCAAAAGTTTGGTCCACTTAATAATCATAGACTGGAAGATACTAGTAAAGGTTCCAATATCTAAATAATTGAAGAATGATAATGCACAATTTAGAGGTCCAATTATAGAACAAATCACTGAGTTATTGGCTAATCTATTCATTGTTTCCACTACCCTATCTCAGAATGACCACTTGAAGAAAAGCTCTGAGGTTTGACACCATAAACCTCCTCCAACAACTCCCATTTCTTGCAAAAATTAAGAAATGTAAGAGTGTATATAGATGGTTCAATTCTTGTTTCTTTTGGCAAAAAAGTTGAGTATGGTTCCCTGAATTAAGTTTTAAGTTTCCAGATTCATCCTAGTGATGTTCACACAAAAGAAGGCCAATGTAGAGAAGATTTCATTTCCCACATTAATACCTTGATACTTAGGAGAGACACTGAGCAACTCACAATTTTAGGTTGCATGCCATATTCAGTTACATTTAAAATTGAGGCATGTGGACAAAGAAAGCAACCAACACGCCAACAAAATACACTTTTTAGAGTACATCTATGTCCTAAAGTCCTCAAAAGTACCATATCCATCTGTATATCCACCTTGATAACTTATGTATTTGGCTTCAAAGTTATGATATTAAAAGACATTAGAAAGATGCAAATTACTCCATATATTGCAACTTTTCACCTTTTTGACATAATTGATTTGTCTAATTCCTTCCCTGAATAGTTGTAGTTTTAGATTTCCATGCATGCAGTAAACCCATTTTGACTCTAGAAGATCTTTTCAATAAATCCAATACATTTAGGTAGTAAGCTCTATGAGATATAGACTGGCAATACAACTAATAAATTTCTAATTCATTGTACCAACTAATTGAAAATGTATTTCAAATTTTCAAACACAAAAACTGAGTAGTTCTCAAGTTAAAACAATAAGATATTAATGGTTGCATACAAAAGTAAATGCAAGATTAGAAGATTAAAAAATAGTGTCATATTGTAGAATAGGCTGAAATAGAAATTGTGATCTCAAGACCCTCAAATTTTAGAACTGAGCATCATTTTCTTTTTATCTAGAGTAGGTTTGGAAATAAATCAAAATATATTCTATATTGCTTATTCATCAAGAATTATGAAATGTCATCAATTGAAGCCATTCAATTTTGTGTGCAAGTGGGAAAGTTAGAAAGTGGTTATCTTGTCAACTGAGGTATTTTTCCTACAAACAATATTTGCACTTCCAATATCACCCTTGGTAGAGAACTTCACCCCTTCCTTGGTCACGAAAATAACAACTACATGAAAAATAATAACACATGTATTAGTACCTCTGCAAATCTTTCAAATATAAAACTCAGATAAAAAGAACAATTTTTTGTATCCAAAACTTCAAAAACTCCCACATCAACAATAGGGCAGTGCATGATCAAGGTTGTATAACCATACAACATCAATGTTCCTGCCCTCTCACAAATCTTGGTACCGATTCAAATAAAAATTTCACTAACTTAAAACAAATAAAAAACTAGATTCATTCAGTGCACAATATGATGTCCCAAACTAACTAACAAAACTCGTAGAAGTATAGCCCCCAACAAAGTGTGGCTCTATGAGACATTTCATTTTAGATACTAGCAAAATCAAAACAATCAACACTTTAGTTCCTTTGCAAAAAAAGAAGCAGTCTAATAGAGGTAAACATGAAAGAATTAAAGAAAGGGTAATTGGGATAAGTAAAATGAGCTATAAATGCTCAAAATCATAAAATTGCTTCTATTTCTATAGTACTTCCCCAAACACATAGGAAATCACACTTATTAAATAAAACTGTCATACTACAAACATAACAATAAAAGGAACAATTTGGAAAGACAATTTTAACTGGCATTTTAAATAAATTCTACAAGAATGCATATGAGAATAGTGAAGTACAAAAACTTGGAACCTTGAAATAGATACAAATTATCTGAACAAAGTAAAATTCCTTTCTTATCTCATTTAATATACAAAATAGGCCCAACATCATACCTGTGTCACCAATGGTGCTCAAGTCTTTATAGATATGAGAAAACTCTTGTGATGGCATCCTCACGATGGATTGATACTCTGACTCAGGAATATCCAAATGTTCAGTGTCAATATCCATTAATTTCATTTCAAAGTCAAAGATCTTATCTTGGTCTAATTCAAACATATAAAAAATTTGTAAGAAAGTAGTCACATTTATTTCTCATTTAGTTTCTAGAAATATAAATTCAGAAACAACAAAAATTACAAAATAAACTTTGCACCATATCATTAGATATATCAGGGAACAACAAATAACATGAACACTTTATTTTGCACAAGGAGACACAAATCCAATTCCAATTTTCTATTTTAAGCAGTGGGGCCATTCCTATACAAATACTGTAATAACACAGAAAAGTAGGAAAAAAGAGAAAAAAGCTAACAAAAAGGGGGCTAAAATAAGACAAAATGATATATGACACCAAACAACACAGCATCACAATTTAGTTTTGCTCTTATTTTTTCTCCTATTTTTTATTTTTAAATATAATTCTAAAATGCTAAAACAAATAAGCAACAAAATATAATGTCTATACAGCTATTACCTATACTATTCACTCGTAGAAAGTTTAATTTATCATGAAAGACCTCTTTGAATCCTCATACTCTTACTTTCTTTGATAATCATTTGTATCGAACAATCATTTGTATGTAACAGTATTTTTCCAAATATCTTTAGAAATATTATTTATTTAATATATTTTAATTGTTACCATAAAACTTAAACCTACTACCAGCATTGGCCATCAAAGGTAGACGCATAATAGCTATGGGCTCTACCAGCAAAAACCCATGGTTGATTTGGGTAATTCTATTGTTGTTCATGTAGATCAACCAACCCTTTAGTAAACATTACTATACAAAAATCAACATAGAAGAATAATTGAATATTAGATTAGAAACAAAATTGACGTGCATATTACTTGGTGGAGGAGGCAGCAAGGTTGAGCTATAACATGCCATGCAACTTCCCAAGCCAGCCACAGCTCTAAGACAAGTTCCATTCTCAGTTGCACCAGCACTTGGTTAATTGCAGTGGATAAGCATGAGCTGCAATCGCTGAGATTCGTGATATCTTTCTAGCACTAGAGAAAACTAAACATTTGGTAGGTCATGGAGGCGCT
Organism: Cupressus sempervirens; assembly: GCA_028749045.1. NCBI lineage: Eukaryota > Viridiplantae > Streptophyta > Pinopsida > Cupressales > Cupressaceae > Cupressus > Cupressus sempervirens. Next base: position 8,341,526 of record CM053792.1, read on the forward strand.
TGTTTGTCCAAAAGAAAATAGATCAGGCAAACAAAGGGCTTCATCTGACAAGTTTTTGAGAAGTGCCTTAACTATCACACTAAATAAATTAGGGTCTAGATCTACTTTCAATAACACCCCTACCCACTGCAAAAACTATGTGAAAATTGATAGAAAACCCAAATGAACCTACATGAAAGACATAAAGGGAAAAATGTGTTTTTTTTTTAGATGTATAAGCCCCATGTTGGTCAAAATTTCAACCAACACGAGCATGGATTAAAAAAAATGACATTTGTCCTTGTCTATTTCAACCAATTTGACCCCATTTTAATAGATGGTCAAAATTTTTGGTCTAAGAATGGGGTCAAATGTACTAGCGGGGGTGGCAGAGAGAGAGAGAGAGAGAGAGAGAGAGAGAGAGAGAGAGAGAGAGAGAGAGAGAGAGAGAGAGAGAGAGAGAGAGAGAGAGAGAGAGCGAGAGAGAGAGAGAGAGAGTAGGGGATGGAAGAAAGAGAGTGAGAGTAGGGGATGGGAGAGAGAAAGTAGAGAGGGAGAGAGAGTACTTCAGAGAGAGAGAGAGAGATAGTAGGCAGTGCAAGAGGGAGTGAGAGAGGCAGAGAGAGGGGGGATGGGAGTGTGTGTGATAAATCTAGAGATTAGGTGATGGGAGAGGAGAGAGAGAGGGGGGGGGATGGAAGTGTGTGTGTCTATGAAAGAGAGAGTAGGGTATGGGGGAGAGAGAGTAAGTGGTGTGAGAGGGAGTGGGAGAGGGAGAGAGAGAGGGGGGAATGGGAATGTGTGTAAGAGAGATAGATTAGGGGATGGGAGAGAGTGTGAGAGAGAGTATGTGGTGGTAGAGAGAGCTCATTTAAGATGGGAGAGAGAGAGAGAGAGAGTGAGATTAGGGGATGGCAAAGTGTGAGAGAGAGTAGGGGATGGGAGAGAGAGAGAGTGAGAGTAAGAGATGGGAGAGAGAGAGAGAGAGAGAAAGAGTAGAGAGGGAGAGAGAGAACTTGAGAGAGAGAGAGAGAGAGAGAGAGATAGTAGGTAGTAGGAGAGGGAGTGGGAGAAGGAGAGGGAGAGGGAGTGAGATAGGGGGGATGGGAGTGTGTGTGACAGATCTACAGAATAGGGGATAGGAGAGAAGAGAGTGGGGGGATAAGAGTGTGTGTGTTTATGAAAGAGAGAGAGTAGGGGATAGGAGAGGGGAGAGAGAGAGTAGGGGATGGAAGATAAAGAGTAGGTGGTGGGAGAGGGAGAGAGTGAGAGTAAAGGATAGGAGAGTGTGCAAGAGAGACTAGGGGATGGGAGAGAGTGTGAGAGAGAGTAGGGAGAGGGAGATAGAGAGAGGGGGAGGGGAGTGTGTGTGAAAAATCTAGAGAGTAGGGGATGGGAGAGAAGAGAGAGGGGGGGGGATGGGTGTGTGTGTGTGTGTGTGTGTGTGTGAAAGAGAGAGAGTGTCATAGTGTGAGAGAGAGTAGGGGTGGCAAAGAGATACTTCTAGATGGGAGAGACAAAGTGAAAGGATGGAAGAGAGTGAGAGAGAGAGAGTAGGGGGTGGTAGAGAGAGAGTACAGGATGGGAGAGACAGAGTGAAAGGATGAGAGAGAGAGTGAGAGAGATAGAGTAGGGGATGGGAGAGAGTGTGAGAGAGAGTTGGGAATGGGAGAGAGTAAGATTAGGGGATGGGAGAGAGAGTAGAGAGGGAGAGAGAGAACTTGAGAGATCTAGATAGGAGGTGATGGGAGAGGGAGTGGGAGAGGAGGAGAGAGAGGGATGGGAGTGCATGTGACAGATCTAGAGAGTAAGGGATGGGAGAGGGGAGAGAAAGAGAGTAGTAGATGGGAGAGAGAGACTAAGTGGTCGGAGAGGGAGAGAAGGGCAGATGGGAGTGTGTATAAGAGAGAGTAGGGGATGGGAGAGAGTGTGAGAGAGAGTAGGAGGTGGTAGAGAGAGAGAGAGAACGAGATGGGAGAGAAAGTGAGAGTAAGGGATGGGAGAGAGTTTGAGGGAGAGAGTAGGGGATGGGAGAGAGTGTGAGAGAGAGTAGGGAGAGGGAGATAGAGAGAGGGTGATGGGAGTGTGTGTGACAAATCTAGAGAGTAGGGGATGGTAGAGAAGAGAGAGGGGGATGGGAGTGTGTGTGTGTGTGTGTGTGTGTGTCTATGAAAGAGAGAGAGTAGTGGATGGGAGAGAGTGTGAGAGAGAGTAGGGGGTGGCAAAGAGAGAGTATGGGATGGGAGAGACAGAGTAAATGGATAGGAAAGAGTGTGAGAGAGTAGGAGGTGGAAGAGAGAGAGAATATGGGATGAGAGAGACAGAGTGAAAGGATTAGAGAGAGTGAGAGATAGTAGGGGATGGAAGAGAGTGTGAGAGAGAGTTGGGGATTGGAGAGAGAGAGAGAGAGAGAGAGAGAGAGAGAGAGAGTAAGAGTAGGGGATGGAGGAGAGAGAGAGTAGAGAGGGAGAGATAGAACTTGAGAGGAAGATAGTAGGCAGTGGGAGAGGGAGTGGGAGAGGGGGAGAGAGAGGGGGGATGGGAGTGTGTATTTTTAAAAGAGAGAGTCTAGGGGATGGGAGAGGGGGGAGAGAGAGAGAGTAGCAGATGTGAGAGAGTAGGGGATGGTAGAGAATAGGGGGATGGGGGAGAGAGAGAGGGAGAGAGATAGTAGGAAGTGGGAGAGGGAGGATGGGAGTGTGTGCGAGAGATCTAAAGAGTAGGGGATGGGAGAGGAGAGAGGGTGAGAGAGGTAGAGAGAGTAGGTAGTGGGAGAGGAAGAGCAAGAGAGAGAGAGTAGGGGATGGGAGAGGGGGGAGAGAGAGTGTAGGGGATGGGAGAGAGAGTAGGGAGGATAGAGAGTAGGGAGGATGGAGAGTGATGTGTTTTCACATAGTGCATGCACACTATATGAAATCACCTAAAAATATTCAAAAAGAAACTTTGGGGCCCATTTCATCCATTCTCTACTTTTGGTCTGTTGTGCACTATGTTGTTCCAATAGAAATCATGGGTTTCAACATAGCAAACACTATTTCACCACTTTTTGAAGCTAGCAAACACCAAATTCAATCATTGGATACGCAATTTGAAGAATTTTTTAATATTCCTTGTATAAAAAAGGTTAGTGCAATCCATTTTAAATATTGTTTGTCAATAAATAGATACAAATTTGATTATAATTTGACATGTTGTTTAATATAGTGAATTCATTGAAAATTGTATGTTTGAATGAAATGTTATTTCAAAATGGTTAGAAATTTGACAAGTCGTTTGATATATATTGTGTATTCATTCAAATAATTATAATTTTTATATGTATTTGAATAATTTGTAATTTACACATTTTAAGTAATTCAAATGTTTGAATAATTTGACATGTAGAAATCATCATCATGCCAAGGAAGAAACCAAAACCTCAAACAAATGAAGATAGGGAGAGAGATTTGGCAATTAAAAGAGATAAAATTAAATTACTATGTGAACAAAGAAAATTGCAAAGAAATAATGAAGAATTGACTTTCAAAGAGGATCAAGAACCACCAGTACAAAGAAACGAAGAGGAAGAATTAGAAAGACAAAGAGAACGAATGAGATTGTTACACTCAAGAAGACAATTGAATTGTGAAGCTACACCATCTTCCAATGTTGGAGTCATATCATCTACTACACCATCTTCCAATGTTGAAGTCATATCGTCATCTCATGTTGAAGAGACACTGATTTGTAGATCCAATGATATACACACTCCATCATGTCATGTTGAAAGCACAACATAAACACATCAAGTAGGTGATATTCCATCTTTTACATCTTATTGCAAAGGCACATCATCTTCAGTTCAAGGTACACAATAAACTCAACCTTATATTGATGTTCAAAATGTTGAGAGAATTGAAGAGATTAGATCACCTTCTAGAATTCATTTTAGAAGACCAAAATATTTGATTGATATCGATACTAACATTTTGAAATCAATGTCTAACAAGATTAGCAAGCATACTTGTTTAAGAAAAGTTAATTGTATATGGAGATTATTTTTTGAAGAATTAAATATTACAGGTCAATGCCAATTATTTGTTGAAATGATGAAGAATTTGAAATTTAGGCCTATCATAAAGATTCTTGGGCTAAGAACGATAGACGATTCAAATGAAAAAAGCATTGTAAAGAATCTAATGAGTGCTTATGACAAAGTGGGTTCTAAATCATGCACCAAAGATAGTAATATCACAAGATGAGTACTTACATCAACAATAGTAAGTAGCCAAATGAAGAAAGCTCAACTCATGAGAAAGATAAGAAAAACATTAAAAATTGGTAGAGGTATTCTAAGAAGAGCCATGCCAAGGTGTGAGAGATTGGAAGATCTAACAAAAAATGAGTTATGGACATTTAACGGTAGACTACCGCAAAAGGATAAAGAAATTAGTGAAGCCTTGAAATCATTTATCGAAGATTTTTGGAAAAATAACACATACATGTTTCCCCTAATGAAAGAGATGTTGTAAGAAGGAGGATTGGTAGCAAAAATTGTGACCCACATGCGAAACATTTTTTGGAATCAACTCAGACACAATTTTTTGCAAAATTTATTGGTATGTATCCTCAAATTCAAATAAGTCAAAGATTTTTTGAGATGGGTAAACCTTTTTATGTGAAGATAAATCACACACGCACAACTTTTTGTTGTAGGATACATATTGAATTTTCAAACCATTTTGATGTTTTTAGGCATATATGTGTATTTTTGCATTCTCAGTTTGTTTTGTAGGATTGTGACATGAATGAGCCACCAAGATCTTCAAGGGAATTCATATCCAAAATTTTATGTGAAATAGGGGATGGCCAACAAGTTTATAAGACATCATGCTTGGATGGTACGTGCTTATTTTGTGGTTCTTTGCAATTTTTATCAACTTGTCAACATATGGATAGTACACATGCAATTGGAAATGAAATAGTAGATTATGAAAAATTTAAGATAGTGACATATGTTCTAAAAGATGGGAAACATGGTAAAAGATGTGATTTAATCATTGAAAAGATTCTAGTGTATGAGTTCATGAAGATTTTTTGTGAAAAGATTATTTACGAGTATGCAAGGCATGATGGTTGGATTTGCAATTCAACTTGTGCAAGGATATGTTTCCACTGGATACCATTGATTTAGTTGTAGATTTTGCAAAGAACTACACACTACAACCAAAAAATGAGGTGCAAGCAAAGTATTATACTTCTCAATAGGTTTCCATATTTGTTCACATAGCATTCATGCATTCACTTACAAGTACAGAGGATGAAAGAAAGATTTTGAGGGACTACCATTTTTGCATTAGTGATGGATCACATTCTACGGAGTTCATACATGGTTTTTTTCAACTATTTTATGGAGATTTGTCTAACAAGCGCATAATATATCATCAACACATTATTTGGTTAGACAATTGCACATCTCAATTCAAGAATGCATGGATGTTCTATTGGTTGACCAAGATGCACAGGTTGTGTAGAATTCAATATATGTGGAATTTCATAGAGGCTAGTCATGGTAAGGGAGAGCACGATGGTGCAGGCACATGCATTAAAAGAGCCTTGGCTCATGAAGAACTAAAGTACAAAGATGGAGCACTATTGATATATGCAAAATCCATCATCCAATGGTGTAATGCTACAATGGGTCCAAGTAAGGAAGGTGAGTCTACAGTTCGTACATTTTTTTGGTTGATAGATAATACTAACATTGCACTATATCAAGATTGTTGCACACTAATAAGATCTAGTGAGTTACACTGTTTTAAAAGCTCTGATGCAGGTTCATGGAGTATCCACACAAAAAATGCCATGCTATTATCCATCATGTGCAGAGGAAAATTGGGATGATTGTGAGTCAACTGAATGGGTGGACACATGGGATATACAAGTTTTGTACCCAATTGACACCTATCATCCCCCACAAGCACTGGAAATGGTAGAGATGGATTTGTCTGTTGACTTTGACCACTTGTCAGATCTAGTGCAACCTGGTAATATATATATATTTATATATCTTTGTAATTTCAATACGTAACTTTATAACTTTTACCTAAGTATTTTCTAAATTAATGACTCCATTTTGTACATTTGTCACTGCAGGCCATGTTTTTGTTGTTATTACACCTAAAGACAATGAAGAAGGGACAAATTATTATTTGTCTCATTATGTTGAAGCCAAAGAAATATTTGATCACTCGATTATAGATGGTGAAGGTTTAGAGTACCATGTCGGTGTGGTGGTTGTAACCAACACATGGCTTAGACGCTATTCTATGAAGAACCCTAACTTGTGGTTATTCAAAAATTGGCAAATAGAGAGGAAGATTCTTCATTATTTAAACCTTGTTGTCGAATCAAATGTCCACTTGATAAAATATGGTGGAAAACCACATAATAAGATTCTTTGGAAAGTTTGTGAGTAAAACCATGAGGTAATACTTGAGACATTAAAATGTCAAGCAGATCCAGTTGGCTCATTAGATTGAATAGGGAGAGAGGGAGAGAAAGAAAGAGTGATCAATTGGATCCAAATATAATGTTGCAACCTCATCCCCAAGATTTTCCACATGACTAAGGTGGACCATATTGTTATGATGTGTAGGTGATGAGATTTAGTTTAAATCATAGATTTTATATTTTGATTTGTTTAGAATCTAGATACATTATTTGAATTTATATTAAATTCTTTAATAGGACCCATTTTCAGATTAGTCATTTGAATAAGTTTACAATTTTTTGTTTGGATCAAAATGTAATGAAAGAACATGAAAATTTTTAGAATGTGAATTCTTTGTGATGTAAAGTCATGATTGTGTGCATGTAACCAAAAACTTCAAATTGGCAAAAGCAAGGATACAATGGGAGAAGTTTTCAATACTCATCAAGCAAGTATTCTCATACAACTCGGAAAGCAAGGATTTGTACAAAATGGATAATTCTTAATCACAAGCCAAATTCAATTTTTGTCATTCTCTAATTTTAGTAGATTAATCTTATCTTAGATTTTTTACTATGCTAATTCTTCATTTACAAGTCACCAAAGAAGAGGGCTAATAAAGTCGAAGCACTAGTGATAAAGGGTGAGATGCCAAAATCATCTGTAAAATGGTATTATCAATTCACATCCTCAATATTTATTAGTGCTTTTTATTTAAGTACCAATTTTTTTTATTCATCTTATGCCTGGAATTGCAGAAGATTACAATCATCAAAAAGTAACAAGGAAAATGTGTCTCAATCTAATGATAGGTTTGTAACATTTTAACATTTAATTTTGTGGATTTTTCCCTCATGTTGTACATGATAGGTTTGTTCAAGTGACATATGATGAGGTTGTCTATACAACATAATGATTGAGTTGAAGTGATTTATGAAGTAAAGGGCTATTTAATGTAGCTATTTAAATCATGCATATTTGATGGCCATTTCTAATGCAGGGGCATCTAGGAGGGCAACTGAACAAAGGAGGACTCCAAGGACTAAGAAGGATAAAATACAATCAAAAGAAGTCAAGTGGAATGTCTTGACGCCTATAATGGCCTTATGTAATGATGAATACAAAAATTTATGTAAAGGTCCTAATAAAGGTCTAAGGACCAAAATACAATGTAATAGGTGATAAATGCAATTAATGGGTGGGTAGTTTCGATCCTGAGCAACTGATTCATCAAATGCTTGCACCATCTCAAAGGAAAGTTTCCCCCTATCCATAATATTCCATCTTGGAGCCTGACTAGAAGCCCATTTGACTAAACAATCAGTAGCTTTGTTCCATTCATGAAGAATGTAGGTAAACCTAATGAACTCAAAAGAGGTACAAAAGAGAATAATCTGATTAACAACAGTGGCCAGCTACCAACATCCTCAAGCTCTTGCAAGGAAAGAAAATTCACCACCACTTGGGAATCAGACTCACAGATAATCTTGCTCCATCCCCACAAGCAACATTGTTGCACAGCATATAAAATAGGATGAGCCTCCATGAGATTATTAGTGTAATCACCCTTATGTACTAAGAAAAAGAATTTAACATCACCAGAACTGCAACAAGCCACTCCCCCAATACCAGCAAGGTCTAGATTCCCTCACAAAGAACCATCAATGTTAATTTTCATAATTCCATGAGGAGGAGGAGTCCAATGCCCATCTGGAGTCACCTGACCTTTCCTTTGATGTCAAGGCTTCCTCGTCCCTCTTGGATACCTTTGAGCTGCAACTCCATCTTGAAGAAAAAAATTAAGGCAATTGCATATAGCAAGATCAACTGGATCCATACCCCCATCTAGCACACACTTCACTTGAATATTTCCCTAAAGAGAATGTGAGATCTTCCACCAAATATGCATAACACCAAGTTGAACATCTTGAAAGATTCGATGATTCCTCTCTAGCCAGATATGCTAGAGTATGAACGATCAATCAGTGTACCAACTGCTCATCTTTCTCTTGCTTGTATCCTTGGTGGTCCTACACCAGTGTTGGCCAACAATTGGAAAATTTGTGTTATCGTTTGAGCTACTAGATCTTGTCATTTTCATTTTTTTCCTTCAGCAAATTCTTACACTTAGCATAACTACTATCTTTCAAAAGTTCTTCCTTATCCTTATAAATATTGGATTTGAGTGTAGTTTCAATATTTGGTAGCTTATTACCAAGAGTAGTCATCTCATAGAAAAAAAGTCTTCTAGCCTAAGCTTCTCTTGAAACTTGTTTTATAGTTCTTAATTTCAAAATAGATATGACTTTTTCATTGTAACATGTAGGCATAGATCTCATAATTTTACTCATGTTCATCATCACTGCTTAATGGTGTAGGGGAACCAAGGTAATTCTATGAAGATACATTCATTAAAGACACCAAGTACTAAGGATCTAATGGACTTCTAATACAGGGAGACTCTACCTTGCAAGTGGACTCCACTTCACAAGCCCAACCCTCAAACTTAGGGTACTCAAATAACCTAGATCAAAACCTAGGAACTCCCTACCACCAATAGGCCTACAAAGGAAAATACTTCTTAAATGGTTTCAACACTTTACTTTTTAGATGGAAATGGTTATTATAGAATCAAACCAACAAGAAAAATCTCAAACTTGAGGTTTCTCAACACTCAACAGTCAAATTTCAAAACTGTTAGCAGCACTTCCTACTAGGACAATTTCTAGTTTTAATGGTCAAAATCCCAAACCATACAAAGGACCCCCCAAATATTTTTGCATTTTTAAAAACTCTTCAACATCCCCTAAAATTTTCCAAAAGATTAACCACCAACTCTACTCCAGCATCAAGTTATGCCCACTTTGTGTCATAGTCTTAAATGGCCAGTTTAGGCTAGGTTACAAGGAAAACATAAAAAAATGGGTTCAAAAACTTGGTTCAACCCCTTGGATCTCTACTATACATCAAACTTGTCCTTCTACACCCTTCACCTGGATCAGATTAATCATTTTGGGAGCTTGATCCTTCTTTTTCCTTCAAATCTAGACTAGACATAAGATTATGTTCAGTCTAGGGCTTGCTGGTAAAAATAGATGCCATGCTCCTACATCCCTAAATCTCTAAAATATCAAATAACCCTCTCCTAAATTTCATTCAAAAAAGGGGCATTGAAATCCCACATTGGGTTAACAAGTTAGGATTCCAGCTTGCTGAAACTCTCAAATTTGGTGCAAATATGACCTACCTACACTAAAACTAATATAACTTTTGTTGTATACAATATAAATACCTCAAACCAATTGTAATGGAATCCTAACTCAACCCTCTATCCAACAATATAAGACTTGTACCACCACCAATCCATACAAGCTATATAAAATTGAAAAAATAGTTTAAAAGATATAAAATCTGAGTTTTTTATTCACCAATGTTGTCCACCATCTGTACAATGACCTTTCCCACGTGTGGGGATCTTAAGTACATGCCTTCCAATAGTTATAACTTCCATTTCAATGGTTTTAACACCATATAACCTCATTTTCAGTTTGACAACTATTATTTGCATACCAAACCAGAACGTCCCTAAGGGTCACTAAATGCCATAGGGCCGCGATCTTTGACGGGGCATATCTCAAATCTCGTGTGAGGTATGGATGCAATTCTAGTTCCTATAGGGCTATTTTTTGGAGGCCTACAATAACCTCTCTCACTTTTTGGAGATCACACTCTATTTTCATTTTACGATGCCATCTCGGGTGATGCTGAAACTTGCAGTGTTGGCTAGTACAAAGTTGCCAACTGCCAAATTTCTCTCACATTTCATCATGGGATTGAACTATCTACTCTTTTATCTCTAGGTGGATAGGTAAACCCTATCCCAAACCTCATCCTATCCCCTTCAGTGCTTGAATGTTCTTGGGCACGCCGAACTGGAATGTTCCTAAGGGTCACTAAATACCATAGGGCTACGATCTTTGACGAGGCATATCTCAAAGTTCATGTGAGGGATGGATGTATTTCTACTTCCCACAGGACTATATTTTAGAGGCCTACAATAACCTCTCTCTCTTTTTGGAGATCACACTCCATTTTCATTTTACGATGCCATCTCGGGTGATGCTAAAACTTGCAGTGTTGGCCAGTACAAAGTTGCCAACAGCCAAATCTCTCTCACCTTTCGTTGTGAGATCAAACTATCTGCTCTGTTAGTTCTGAGTTGCTGGGTAAACCCTATCCCCAACCTCATTCTATACCCTTCAATGCTCAAATCTTCTTGGGCATGCTGAACCAAAATGTTCCTAAGGATCACTAAATTCCATAGGGCTACGATCTTTGACGGGGTATATCTCTAAGCTCATGTGAGGTATGGATGTGATTCTAGTTCCTACAAGACCATGTTGTGGAGACCTACAATAACTTTTCTCAATTTTTTGAGATCACACTCTATTTTTATTTTACAAAGCCATCTTAGGTGATGCTAAAACTTGCAATGTTGGCTAGTACAAAGTTGCCAACTACCAAATCTCTCTCACCTTTCATCGTGGGATCAAACTGTCTTCTCTATTAGCTCTAAGTGGCTAGGTAAACCCTATCCCCAACCTCATCCTATCCCCTTTAGTGCTTGAACATTCTCAGGCACGCTGAACTAGAACATCCCTAAGGGTCACTAAATGCCATAGGGCTGTGATATTTGATGGGGCATATCTCAAAGCTTGTGTGAGGTATGGATGTGATTCTAGTTTCTACAAGACCATGTTGTGGAGGCCTACAATAACCTCTCTATCTTTTTGGAGATCACGCTTTTTTTTCATTTTATGATGCCATCTCAGGTGATGTTGAAACTTGCAGTGTTGGCCAATACAAAGTTGCCAACTACCAAATCTCTCTCACCTTTCATCGTGGGATAAAACTATCTGCTCTATTACCTTTGAGTGGCTAGGTAAACTCTATCCCCAACCTCATCACATCCCCTTCAGGGCTCAAACTTTCTTGAGCACACTGAACCAGAATGTTCCTAAGGGTCACTAAATGCCATAGGGCTGTGATTTTTGATGAGGCATATCTTAGAGCTCGTGTGAGGTATGGATGTGATTCTAGTTCCTACAAGACCATGTTATGAAGACCTACAATAACCTCTCTCACTTTTTGGAGATCGCACTCTATTTTCATTTTACGATGCCATATCGGGTGATGCTAAAACTTGTAGTGTTGGCCAGTACAAAGTTGCCAACTGCCAAATCTCTCTCACCTTTCATCGTGGGATCAAATGTTCTACTCTATTAGCTCTAGGTGGTTGGGTAAACCCTATCCCCAACCTCATCCTATCCCCTTCAGTGCTCGAATGTTCTTGAACATGCTAAACCAGAATGTTCCTAAGGGTCACTAAATGCCATAGGGTTGTGATCTTTGACGGGGCATATCTTAGAGCTCGTGTGAGGTATGGATGTGATTCTAGTTCCTACAGGACCGTGTTGTGAAGATCTACAATAACCTCTCTCACTTTTTGGAGATCACACTCTATTTTTATTTTATGATGCCATCTTGGGTGATGCTAAAACTTGTAGTATTGGCTAGTACAAAGTTGCCAATTGCCAAATCTCTCTCACCTTTCATCCTGGGATCGAATTGTCTACTTTATTAGCTCTAGGTGGCCGGGTAAACCCTATTCCCAACCTCATCCTATCCCCTTCGATGCTCAAATGTTATCGGGAACACCGAAACCACAATGTCCCTAAGGGTCACTAAATGCCATAGGGCTATGATCTTTGATAGGGAATATCTTAGAGCTCATGTGAGATATGGATGTGATTCTAGTTCCTACAGGACCATGTTGTAGAGGTCTACAATAAACTCTCTCACTTTTCGGAGATCACACTCTATTTTCATTTTATGATGCCATCTCAGGTGATGCTGAAACCTATAGTGTTAGCCAGTACAAAGTTGCCAACTGCCAAATCTCTCTCACCTTTCATCGTGGGATCAACTTGTCTACTTTTTTAGCTCTAGGTGGCTGGGTAAACCCTATCCCTAGCCTCATCATGTCCCCTTTTGATGCAAAGGAAAGTATGATGAGCCTTTTAAACAACCCAAAATGAGCAAAAGTGTAGAAGTGTTCCAAGAGACCCTTCTAGGTCTTGATGGGCAAAATCTACAAATAGTCAACTCTAGGAGGTTTCAAGTCATCAATAGGTTTTTTTTGGCATATCTAACATGTTCCAATCAATACCTTTCAGTTTCAATACCTTCTAAGCCAAAATGCTCAACGTACCCAAATGTTGTCAATGCAAGTTTTTCCAATAATGTGACAATAGTAAGACAAATTGATCAATAAATTTTGTTTTCCCCAAAAGACTCCTTGAATAAATGGATGTTTTTCCCAAAATACTCCTTGAACAAGGTTAGTAAGCATGGTACATGTTAGAGAAGTATCATGGGGAGTATGGTTTTAGTTGTGTGATTGTATCTATGGTGATTCTTACAAACTAAGTTGATTTTTTGAAGATCCTTTATTTTATTGTGATATTTTAAATTGGTTTGAGATAGTTTAATTTTGATTTAAAGTGTTTAAGGCAAGTTTTCTAGAAATAATCTACGAAAAGGCTTGTTAAGAGCTCATTCCACAAATCAAGCCCTAACTTGTATTTGAACTAGTGGAATTCTCTAAGATTCTAGAAAATTCAAGTAAGGAGGGTATAATTATAGATTCCTAGAGCTTAGGAAGTGTCTCTATGGAAAAACCATGTTTGCATTAGTCCCTAAGTTGAATAGCTTAGTGTATTCGGGTAGGATTGAGACCAAAAAGATTTTAAAATGTTGAATTGAATTGATGGGCAATTTAGTGATGGATTTGAGTTATTTTTGGTTAGCAGAGGAGGTCTAAGGCCATGCACCAATTATCTAGTAATTACTTTGAAAACCAAACCTAGTGTGACCTTATTAGGTCTATGTACTTTAAATGGGTTAGGTGCTACAGGAATGGAATTGGGAATCTAGGCTTTGGAGTCTTAAATAAATTCCAAAAAGGTGTCTGAATCTACCCATAGAATAGTTAGATTTCAACCTAAGAGGAATTTAAGCCCAAAAAATAAGAGTAGGAGACCTACAAGGAATTCTATGATAGTCAACATTTTTGTACTGTATGACAATTGGAGGGTTAAACCAAGAGTTGATTCTCAATAAATTCAACATAAGGAAGGTGTCCCAATAGAAAGTTGGGGTTGGTGAAGCCATTGGTGAAGAGTTACAATTATTGGATTGGAATAGGGCTAGTGTCCCTAAAACAAAAAGGTGCAAGATCTTGATTGGAGAAGTACTCACCTTGGAGGAGTTCACAAATGACCCTATCACTTTGGATAGGCCACAAAAATGATATCCTAAAGGAGTAAGATATTAGGAAGGCCACAAGTTTAGTTTGGTAGATTAGGAAGAAGAAAGTGCTTAAACCTCACTTCTTGCTCAACATCTTTGCATTAGTGAGGGGGAGATAAAGAGGATAGATGGCTACATAGATATGGAAAAAAATAGATATGGAAAAAATAGAAATATAAAGAGGGGGGGAATAAGAGAGAGTGAGATACAAGGATAACATGAGCCACCAAAACTACCAAATTGCAGTGCTCAAATCCTTCATTAGAAAATTGACACCCAAATTTGAATACGAGTCTACAAAACAACATGTTCCTTCCACTTGTTAAACTCTTTTATTTCCTTTTAAAGATGCTCTATGATTTTCCATAACATGCATTGTAAATTAGTTAACAAGTATAGCTCCCTCTTACAAGTATCTTATGTGTCATCTTAGATTCGTCCCCCTCTCATGTGAGATATCTCTCTTTCCTATACATCAAAACTATTTATTAAACTTTTGTTTTTACCTTAATCTAGTTACTATAGAATAATAACAACACATTCCAATCAACTGGTAATTATGTTACAATCATTAATGTATGAAAACACATAAAACTATCAGTGATTATGTTACATTTATGATTTTTAAAATGACTTTTTTTGCAAATAATCCATCTTTTCTCTACTATCTCTGACATTTTTTAATTCATGATAAAGAATGGTGGTTATGTATTGAAGCTCAACAAGTTAATTGTGTTTTTTCTTCTTTTCTATATTCTTTTTGTAACAATTATTTTTTCTTCTACACAAACTTTGTGACCACTTATGATCAAATTTTTATCTTATTTTTAACATAAATGTTTAGAGAACTTTTGATCTAATTTTTTTGGATAGAGTAATTTCAAACAAAGATAATTTTCAATAGGCCATTGGTCTATTGATGAAGTTGAAATCTCTTTAAGCGTCCAGCAAATATCAATTTTTCTAAATGTAAGACAAAATTTTAAATTAAAAATCTTCCATCAAAAAATTATTTTCATAAAAGACTAAAACTCTATTATAATTAAATTATTTATTATTTATAAAGATTATAAAAATAAGTACTAGAGAAGTGCCACAAGTGACCATGAAGATTCATATTCTAAAAATGGTATAACTAAGCCTATAATGAAGAAATATTTAGAGAAAAGTTGTATCCATTAAAATCTTTAATAATAAATTAAATCAAAATCAATACAATTTATTACTTAAAGATATTCATAGTTCCATCTAACCACCACCCAAATAAAAACATCATGGAGCCAAGATTGCACTCAAGGGACAAAAGCAGAATTATTCAAAATAGCATCTGCATATGGATTGTCATATAGCATAAGATTGCAACGAGCTCTACCTTGGACAACCTCCATGCAAATGTGTTGATCATTAGGATCATCATAATAAAATGCCCACTTATCAACCATTAAATCATCTTCAGCTTCCAACTTACAATACACCCTTATTTTCACCTTCTCACCTCTCTTTGCAACATAAGCATGTTTCTTAAGACTATCCCTATAACTCCAACACTTGCTGAACATGGAGAAGATGCATAGAGATAGAGGGAAACAAAAGAAGGTGTAGGTAGACATGAAGATTAAAGGAAATAAAAACATAATGATAAATGAATAGAGATATAAGAAGAGGATGAATGTGAGATAAAATAGAGAGAGTTAGGGAGACACAGAGAGACATCTAGATGGTGATATAGATTCATAGAGATCATCATATTAATACTTAGTTTTCTATAATTCAAAAAATACTGAAGATATCATGCTAGAACTGATTTTGTATCGACTTCATACTTAATTTGTCTTCTTTAGGTCATCCTTTTTAGGTTTAAGTGTATGTGCATACATTAGTGATTATTAGCAATTGTAAAACTTGATCTTCTTCTTATGTAACAATATTTCTATGCTTAGCTGAATACACTATTTATTTGATTATATATCTATAAAATTAGTCTATACAATGAAGGCCAGCCATCTACGATCCAAGGTTTTAATTCATCTAACAAATGGAGAGCTTCTCAAGCTACTGATTTCTTTCATGGAGTTCCTAATAAATCTCAAGGTTCTTATTTAGGTGACCAATTGCTAGGAGGTCCACGAATATTGCCTGATAAAGTTTATTGCTAGGAGGTCCTAATCGATCTTGATTGATAAAGTTTATTGCCAATCAGTATTGTATCAAAAATTCAAACTAATTAGGTATTGAATTAAACTTGATAAACAAATTATAGAGAAGGAAAACTTTAAACATGAACAAGATCGTAAATCATATGACAATGACATATTGAAAATGATTAACTTATGCTTAAACAGTGATAAATTTTATTGTTAATCAATATTCTATCAAAGTTTCAAACAGATTAGGTATTGAATATAATGTCATACATAAACATATCTAATTTAATGTCATACATACACATATCTAATTTAATGTCATACATGAACAAACATATAATATAAAATGATAACCAATAATGGCATGTACATTAACAAACACATAATATATTATGATAACCAATAATGTCATATATGAACAAACATATCATATATTAACCAATAATGTCATAAGTCAAAAAATGTCATACATCAAATATAAAATGTCATATACATCAAATGTGTATCAAATATGTCCATTGATGCCTATATATATACATGTCTAGATCAACTATATCTTTTCCTTCCCACGAAGGGAAGGAAACAAATCTCTCTATGTCTTCTGTCATCGTGTAGAGGGAGACGGTGGAGATGATGGGGTCCTCCTGACACACTCACTCATCCTCTTGTTGAGGCTCTTCTCTAACTCAAAATAAGACAAACAAAGTAGATATGAATCAATATTTATTATACGTTGAAATCAAATATATGTACACACAAAATTAATTATTTTCTTACTGCCATCAAATAGTCACTCTTTAAGTCCACCTCGAAGGCTCATGGATGATCAGGTGTGAAGAGACCCTACAAAAATTCAATAAATATAATCACTTATAAATAACATTAGAATTTTTGATACTAACTATTATAAACAACAACTAAAACCAAGAAAATTCTTTTATACCTCAGTCAATGGTTGTGAGCTAGCCATAGCTATGGCCACTCCACGATCAATAGACTGTTGAAGATTAGGAGGAGTGTCTGACATCATGAGCTGCATGTCATACAATAAATGTTGCATGTAACATGAAACATGAAACAAATATAATCAAATGAATTAAATTAACATGAAACAAATGTACCTGTACATAGCTTGTATGATGTCTATGCTTCGAGTCTATAGTAAAGGTTGACGATCCAGTAGAGAACTGAAGCACATGCATTATTTTTTTTGTCAATCCTTAATATGATTACTTAATAAATATATGTATTAATTTAAATGATTAAATTTATACATACCTCTGGACTCATGGAGGGGACAAAAAATGGGGCCGGAGGATCACTGCTAGGCTCGGCAACACTCTGACCCTGAATTTTGAAGATGCTAATTAGTTAATCATTCACTATACATATGAAATGTGATCAAATTAGTAAATTATAATTGTAATTTACCTATGTTTCAATGCCAAATGTGTTGTTTAGGAACTAATCAGTGATGAGCCCATCATTTGCACCATCTCCAGCATAAGTGCCAAATGTGCATAGGGATCTACATGAAGTGCACATGTGACCATGATGCATAGAAGGCTCCCCCTCAACTAATGGGCTCATGGAATGGATGAAGGTCTATGTCAAAGCATTAATGGTCCCTAGAGTACTGACCTCTACATGTTCCTTCACAACTAAACGAATAGCCACATGCTCGCTCTGTGGCTTGACCACAAGTGCCCTAACTACATTAGGGTCACGACATGCTCCTGGCCTCTCAAATGATGACCCCCCACCTCTACCCTGGGAGTCTAATATATTAAAATAATTGGGGATCTCCCCAAGGAAAAACTCACAATATACTTTCTTTAAAAAATACATGGGGACCTCGTGATTGTTGCAAGGAGGGGCATCAAAAACCATCCACCATCTATCCCAAAAATTATTTCTAATAGCATCATGTATGCACCAATGGATGGGGAACTATTTAGTACCCTCTCTAACAGTATTTTGCTCACCAGGTTTTCTAAATAATGCACATATTCTACCTTTTGGTATTTCTTTTTTTTTAACATCTTCATATGATAATTTATTTGCATAAAATCTTTTTTGTTCATCCCTCTTAACTCGCCAAATATCTAACTGACCACTAACTGAGGCTATCTAGGTCTTAATGAATTTGAGGGATGATGCCAATTGAGCCCTCATTGGATTCGTTTGTCCAGATTCTTTCAACCGAGTAATGAGTCCTTCTAATTCATTTTTTCCTCTCTCTATTTCATTTATTATATTTTCTTGTGTTCCTAGCGAAGGTCTTGCAATTGGTTTGGGTTGTGGAATTTGTTCTTCTTCTTGGGGAGGGTTTTGGTTTTGAGGTTCTTGTGGATTTTTTGATTGATTATGGACATTTCTTGATAAAAAATCAATTAAAATCCAAATAAATAAACAAATCTAAATAAAAATTGTAAAAACCCTACAAAACAATATAAAAAACCTACAAAACAATATGAAAAACATATCAAACAATGCAAAATGAAGTTTAGATCACATACGATGTCGACATCAACGTGCTTGTGATCTCTAATTTTTTTGGCAAGGAGGAATATTGGTAAGGGGGATGGTGAAAACCTTTGTTTCTTCAACCTGCCTACGCACTGCTGGTGTAGGAATGCAAAAAAAATGAGATGAAAATGATGGGTTGCGGGTATGCAGCTCCTCTATAAAAAATCACTTTTTTAAAAGCATGTATGCACTATAGTACATACGCACTATAGCGCATACATGCTATTCAAAATAGAAAAAAAAAAGAGTTGTCACCTTTTTGTCACCACAACACAATGCATATATCCTGTGTCCAACTAACTTCCTTTCAACTCCTAACAAGGTTTGAAACTCCCAATTTGGATTCAAAGTCTCCTAATAGGGACTCATATGTACTAAATTTATTTCATTGAATCCTAATAGGGTCCATCCTTTCACAAGGAACTTTTATATTAGTACATCATCTTGTGGGCATCATTTCCACTAGGGTTTTCCCTCTAATCAAGAGTTTCAATAGTTAACAAATCTGGCGTTATTGTGTATGGTTATCTTTCTATGGCTATTGCATCTAATGTTTAAATGTTTTAGAATTAATAAAAATATTGAGAGTTTTTTCAACTGCATAACTAATTAACCCACCCCCCTATCAATTATCTTGGAGGACTTTACTTTCTAACAGTTTTCCTAATGGAATGCAAGCCTTCCTTAACACTTTCAACAATATCTTTTTGTAGGTTATAAGTCCTCCTCTTTTTCATACTTGTATCTATACCCAACAATTTTAATGGCTCTATAATTCATCTTTAAGAAGTGAAATTGATAATAATTGAGTTTTCTCCACTCTATCAAGACTCGCAAATTGTGCAATTATTTCCTTAGAGTGTTTATTCAATGTCCTCTTCGTAATATGTGTAGTTTGAATAGCACATTCTCTCAATTTTTCCATATTTATTTCAATTAAATGATCTATGTTTCTATGATTAATATTTCTCTTCAATATTTGAGCTAGATTAATATTCTCATTTGTTTCTTGATCTTGGGTTGCAAGAAAAATTTAGAAAATTTCTTAAGATATATACAATCTTAAGGGGACATATATATACATACATAACTTGAAATATTATATAATTTTATCTAGATTCCAACATGTAAAAATATTATAAATTTAACTTTTAATTAACTAAAGATCTTGATGAACATGTTGGAAGTTTATTGGAAAAGTAAGATACTAAGAGGTGAGTGAATCATGATCTATAAAATTTTTATCTTCTTGAAACAAATCAAATGCATTCACCTTTAACCCATCTTATATCAGCATCATAAATCATATATAATAAACTGAAATATATCTAACTATTCATCACATCCATAAACATGAAATTAAATGTAAACACATAACTCAAAAGATTTGGTTACCCAGAAACCCTCCAAGGTGAAGGTAAAACTAGGATGGGGATGACCCCCACAAATCTTCACTACTAACACAATAAATTGTGCATGCTAGGGCTACAATGTTTGATCCCTTTTGATGATCTATCCTGTGAGGAGCCTCCCTTGCTAAGAGCTTACATGACTTATTCATACTACCTTGATTAAAGGATTTAAAATTACAACTAAGTAAGCACTATGTTAGGATATTTGTATATGCCTTTTAGGACCACTCTATCAAGAGATTTACCCTAATTAACTTGCTAGAATGTATTAGTACCTGATCCTTCGGTTAGCACTCTGATGCTTGATTATGGATATCCTGTTTTCATTCTAATCTGATCTCATATCTAATAAATAATGTTCTATCCTTCACTACTAGGTCACTCAGCTTGGTCTTTTCTTCTAACATCCAAACATCACCTCTTTTTATGTACACTTCTCTCTTTGCTCTTTCTCTTTGATTTAGGGTTTAGATACTCCTTAAATAACCAACTAGAGAAGGTTCGAGATCATGATCAACAATGCATATTTTTGAAACCTTTTGTCGCTTAAACATTCCCTTTTTACTAATTGGTTACACTGCCTTCATAGGGATTAATAATCTCTGACAAAATGCATAAATAACTACTTAACTATCTCAACAATCATTAAATTTTTTATAGTAGTCAACCAAAATTATTTACATAAGTTTTTGTACTATTCCAAACACAAATACCAAAACTAGTTTACTTGGCACATGAATACTTTGATGCTTAGTTATGACTAGTACTCATGTTGTCACTTGACTTCAGAATGCTAGGTACTAACTGGATAACTCTACATGATCTAACTCTATTTAGCTCAACATCTATTGACTTCTGGCTTACTTGGCATAAACTATCACTCGATACACACTAGAATGCTTGGAAACCATAAACTTTCTTAGCTCAAATTAAAATGTGAACAAGTCCAAATACATCATTTAACCTTTATGGGGTGGCTTGTTTGCAGTAATGCCTGACCAAGTCTACCTAGGAAATGACTAAGTGTTTGACACTAATAGTCAATATGACTTGGAGATCAATGATCTCGGGCCCTTTGACATGGAAAAAATGTGTTTTCTTGATTGTGTTGCAAATATAAGGTAGGCAAGGTTATTGAGATGGGAGGGGTGAATCAGGAACCAATCAAACTTATCTTACTTCACCAATTAATCCTTCATATAATATTCTAATCTAATTGCATGTATGAAAGAATGAAAGAAAATAAACATTCATAACACTTTACACAAGATATGGTGACCCAAAAACCTTCCAATTAGAAGGTAAAATTAGGGTGGGGATGATACCCACAAGCTTTAGTACTGAAGTATAAAATTAACCTATTAAGGCTTACAATTTACCACTTCTGGTGATCTACCCTATTAGGAGAAATGAGGATTTTGAAGTCCACCTTGTTAAAGGATTTACAAACCTACAATGAAGTATGCACTCAGTTAAGAGATTTAGCAAAGATTGTTAAGTCTATCTTGTTAAAGGATTTGATTGATACACGTATTAGGATGAACCAGTGGCTGATCTCTATCTAGAACTTTAATTTGCTGATTGAGATATCTTGTATTACAATGATCACCTGACTGTGAGAGATAAATTTGTGTTTTCCCTTATACTTCTTGTAGCCTTCTTTAATTCACACTTCTTCTCATCATATACTCTTCACTTTTCATACTTGGGTATGATACAATGCATTACATATATACCAATCCAAACCATAACTTACTAGAGTTGGCTACAATACCTATTGCATCATTATTCATAAAGTCGTCCCAACTACTATAGCTCATGTTCTGAAGAAAAACTTGGTGATGTTCTGATACATGAAAAACATTATCAATGCTTTGAAATCCTTAGCATTTGGTTGAACTTGAAGCTCGGTCCATACTAATCACTTTCATGTAGCTTGAACTTGGTCAACACTGAGTGACTCAATGAACACTGGAAAACTTAGTAGCAACTGGATCATTTGGTTGATACTACATGACTTAGTCAACACTATATATCCACTTCGTTAACCCTATGCACTTGGTAGACACTATTGGACTTGGTTAACACTACAAAGCATGGGAACAATTGAATCACTTGGTTAACACTACAAACTAAAAGATGAGCTCAGTAGAAACTATAGAGCTTGGTAGAAATGTAACCAATTGGCTAAGTGTTGAGTCACAAATAGAAAAATTGACCTTAATGTCAACAATCTCCTTGTTTGGAATTAGTGACCAAAACAGTTATCAAAACAAAAAAATCTTGATCGTCCAAAAGTATAAGTCAAAAATTCCTTTGTCATTATTCTATGTCTTCAACTTAGTTTTTAATTCCATCTCTTGTGGCTCGGTAACATACTCTATTTTTCTAATTTTCTCAAAAATTCTTTTGTAAAGGTCTTTTCTGCTTATCCATACAACTACACTAGTCCCCAATACATGTATCTCTCCTATAGACATACAAATGGAGTATAGTATACTTTCTCTTTACAATATTTTTTCCCTCTTTACATATGCTACACCCTCTTTTTGACATAAATGCCAAAGGTGTGTAATATCTATATGTTAATACCAAAATGTGACAAGAATTTAGAATGTATCTTCATAATAAGTACTATTGTCTTGTCAGTTCTCTTGTAGTACCTTGTTTGCATGCAATGCAATCTAAACTTCTACTAACAATTCATCATGTGATCAGTTATGGAGAAGTCATTATCATGGATGAGTATCTTTGCATGTGCAATATGTTTTTGCAATGCGTCCTTGCTTGGAAGAATCATGCCTTGGATTTCTACAAGTGTGGCCCAGATCTTGGCTTATTCCTTCAATAATTATGCCTGCAAATTTTTTAGATAACTGATCTTTGAATAATGTGCAAAACTATGACTTGGGTCAAGTGACAGCCGGTGTGCACTTGCCTTTATGTCTTCATCTATCTAGGATAGTTTATCCTTAATCTCCTTTGTGAAGATAGATGTGCCACTTAACTTGAAAAACAATGAAACAACATTACTCACAGAGGTTTCCAGTGTACCAAGAATAGTAGCTAACTCTACTTGATCTATTGCAATTCTCTATGAAACTTGTTCTAACACTCTATTCTCAAATTTTATTTTTGCTCTTTGTAGTAGTTTATCCTGTCCATTCAATTCTTCATTATATTATGGAAAAATTTTACTAACTGGTCCAAAATGGGTTGTTTTCCATCAACCTATATACTCACAACATCAATAAATATGCTCTTAATGTCTTCAAGAACTAGGTTTTCTTTCTTCTTTTCTTCTATAAGCTTCTATTGCTTAGCTCTCTTCTTTAGTAGTTCACCCATGGTATTCATTTGATCAAGGGTGAGGGTAGAGATATCCCAATTTGAAATAACTATATCCTCATCTATATCAACATCTTCTACTTTTTCCTTTCTCTTTTTTATCATAATGGCAGAAATAATTTTCTTTCCCTTGTCTAGGACTTTAGTATTTGGTTGAGATTGGTTCTCAATTGTCATTGCACTAGCTATGGATATACTTGGAATAGAAACAATTGTATAAATTGATGGACTAGAAACAAATGTTGAAATGGCACTAACAATAGGAATACCTTGTTGCTACTTGGTCAAGCCTAATGATGGAGGACCTTTCTACTTGATAGATGAAGTGTTGGGCACTTTAGTCAATGTAACATTCAGGTGAAAAAATTCAGAGCTTGGTTGGGTGGTTGGTATAGCAGTGGTATCCACAACCAACTTGGTAGAAGCTATCTCTAGTCTAGATTGTGCTAAGACTATGATCAAATAGGGACGAAATGATGCCATAACTATTGTTGCAATTTTCTCTACATCAGTTTCCTCAATGCTTTGAATCTCTAGAGGGCTTCCTCTAGTAGCTTCCTGTTCTTCCTCCTCATCATCCAAATTGACATCATCAATATCATTATCTTTTATTTCTACATCTTCTTCCTCATCTTCATTATCCTAGTCATCAACATGTACAACAAAGTGACTAGGTTGATGCAACTTATATATGTTCTTCCATGTGGTTGTAGTTATCTTCACCAGATATTCAATGTCCTTAAGAAATATCATACAAGTGTTTAACTTGAGAGTGAACTTCTCATTTTTCTTCAAGGATTCCTTGGTATTCTTCTGTGCATTTTTCCATCTAGGCTTTATTGCCTACATAAGTTCATTAGGAATTTTTTGTGCAAGCTCATCTAGTGAATACTTCCATTTTCCCAATTTGCTCAGAATGGTGTCTTCAATCTTCCTTTTCTCTTATGTATTCCTTCTATCATACTTGAGAAATTTGAAACATGCCATGCTAGTTCCTTCTTCCATCTTCTTTAATATTTCTTGAAGTGTAGGTGTAGATCTCTTGAAAATAATTTGCTCGACTTCATTTTTACCTAGCTTCAATTTCTTCCTGGACTTGGGTGCCCTTCTTGTGAATATAATAGGAGATGACTTAATAGGTCTCGTTATGATAATCTTACATTTCTTTCTTAGAGGCTCTTCTTCCTCAGATTTGGCTTCTTCTTCTTCATCCTTTGCATCAACATTTTCTATATCATCACCTTTTCCCTTAGCAAGCATTAGAGGAGAACTTGCTTGCTTAGTTCTTTTCAGTAGCTTCTCTACTCTTTTCCTTCCTTTATTCACTACTTGAGGTAGCTTGATTTCAAGCTCAATTATTTCCTTTGCCTCATCATATGTTATGAAATATGTGGCTTTAGGATCTACAGGCTCATTAAGAAAAGCCTCAATGATATCCTTAGTGTCATAAATGTTAGCCTCATACTCTAGAGGTTTAACCCATACTACTCTAGGTCTAACTACCTAAATGTATACTTTTCCACATTCCACCATAACACAGATATCATCCTTGTAATTTTCTACAAGCTTCTTAGGAATCCTAAATCTATTATGCATCTTCTCTTTGAATGATTAAAAATAATTATCCATAATGCTATCAAAATTTTCACCCGTTTCTACTATATACTCATTTATTTGATATAAAACAGAAACATCTTTTCTCCATACTAATGTACCTTTGGAAGGGAAGAATTTTAGATAAAGAAGAATAAACATGCCAAAAGAGATCTAAACTAACATGGGTTATTCTTTGATCCTCTAATGCTCTCCATATTTTTTTTGAATTGGTTCAACAACAACTTGACAAGGTCAAAGGATACAATATTCTTCACAACCTTGTATGCAAGATTGGCATCTTCACATGACATGATTTTTAAACAATTAGAACTATAAATCTTAAATTCAATTACATGAATGTCAAACTTTAGATCCATGTTTATTATATCATTAATCTTAATACCTCTTACATCCCACTTAGAAAGAGTCTACTTTTCCAATTCAACCTGACCTAGGGTTTTGGTTGTCTTAGCTTTGTTAATCATTGGAAGTCTGGTGATTTTGTGAATCATTTTCTTCATTATCTGAATGGGTTGGTCCAAACATAACTGCCCATTGTATACACAACTTAGAATATATCTTATTCACTTTACCTAGAAATCTCTTGTTATATGAGAGGTATGTGTCAAGCCTTTGGTTTCCAAATGTTGATGTTCAAGTTTTAATGCACCATCCACAAACAATTCCTTAAATGCCTCATTCATCTCTAGGGTTCTTAGTTCCTTAATAGAACAATGGTAAAAGGAATGGATGTCATACCTTAGGCATAATTTGATACTATGCACCAGTTGGGTTGAGCACCTCTACAATCACTGGACTCAACTTGAAATTAGGTGCCTTGCAGTCAACTCCAAGAACCAACATTTCAAAACCTTTCTTTTCTTTGTTGCTTGAAGATTCCATGCTTGGTAGGGTTTCTAAAAACTTTGAGGATTCTTCAACAACAAATACTCAAATCACTTAGGGGCTCTAAATTCTCTCTTCACAAATAGCTCTAGAAATTTGTGGTGAATATGTCTTTGATTTCTTCTTTTTAATGAATTTCCTCCGTTCAATCACACTTAATGCTTCTTACTTCATACTAACTTAGTGACAAGATGTCCTCTAGTTAGTTTATTCTATAATTCTCAGAAGACATCTATAAATTGCTAGAGTCACCATCACTTAGTAGGAACTACCAAATTTGTGTCTACAACAATATGTGACCTAACCTTTCTCAGTAAGGTCTTGCAACCCAACCTTGCTTGACAAGGTCTCCTACTTCCCATCATGATCGATGATCCCTACACATCTTGAATGCTAATGTGGGTCTTTATTCTTTCTGGATAGAACTGATATTAGATTTCTTCTTTTGAACCACAATTCCAATGATCTCCATAAGGAACTAAGTTGAAATGATTGAGCCACCCAACACATTGACTTGGGTGTCAATTACTTCATGATTTTGACTTGCATTCTTTGGATATTTTGGTACCCATTATTGTATCATTTGTTTTTTGATATTGTCATCTTTGGTTTTCTTTTCATCTTTAATTCTATCTATGTTCATATAGTTCTTGGCAAGATGTCCAAGTTCTGTACAAATAAAACATATTTTTATAGTATCTCTTTTCCTCATGTGATGTTTCACATAGTTTTCTCCAATGTGCACAAATTCACCACAATAGTGACATCTACACCATGTATTTTAACCCCATCCAAATATTTCTTTCACAATTTGTTCTGCTTGGTTTTTCACTCTAAAGATTTGTGTCCTTGTTTCTTGCAATTGTGACATTTACCTTCAAACTTAGGTTTCTCTTGGCATTCATTTTCTCTATGACCATGCTTATTGAAATTGTAACACTTTCCATTGAATTTTTCTATGCCATTACTCCAAAATTTGTTTGATGTATGGCCTATCTTACCATAATGATTACAAGTAGGTCTTTTATTCTTTTGAGCTCATTGCTGAGATAATTTACCTTCTTTTGTGTATCCTATTCCAGCTTTGTCTTTGTGTTTATATTGACTTTGTTCATTCAATTGATTCATGATATCTTGAGGTTTCATCATTCTTTCATAGGTTTTCTTTTCAATGTTAAGATCATTCTACAGTCTTTCATTCTCTGATCTTTGATTCATAAGCTCTTCATTTTCATTAGTGAGTTGATCAATGAAGTTTGCTTGTTGAAGGGATAGTTGTTGAATTTCATTGTTCTTTTCTTCTATCTCTTCTTTGTCTTTGTATTTTTCTTCTATGACTTCACATAATCTCACTAAATGGTTTTCTTGCTCTCTTTTTAGCTTTCTAACTTCTTCTTGAAGATTGGAATTCTTTTCTAATAGGTCTTTGATTGCTTCATCAACTTCATTTTAATTTATTTCTAGATATATATCTTCAATTCTTTCTTTAGTGAAGAGATTGTCATTCACTTGTACTACAATATCTTTCCTTCTCTTTAATGATTGAGAAAGTTTCTCCTTTTCTTTCTTGAGTTGTCCAATAGCCAGTTCCATATCTAACTTTTCATTGTCAATAGCCTTATCTAGCATGTATACATCCATTGCCTCTGATCTTTTCTCAAGCTGTTAAACTTCTAATGTGAGAACCAAACTGCTCTAATACCAATTTTTGGAGATATAAGGTAGGCAAGGTTTCTAAGAGGGGAGGGTTGAATCAAGAACCAATAAAACTTTATCTTACTTCACCAATTAATCCTTCATATAATATTATGATATAATTTCATGTATGAAAGAATTAAAGCAAATAAACATTTATAACACTTTGGCACAAGATATGGTGACCCAAAAACCTTCCAATTAGAAACTAAAACTAGGATGGGAATGATACCCACAAGCTTTAGTAATGTAGTATAAAGTTAACCTGTTAAGGCTTACAATTGACTTCTTCTCATGATCTTCCTTGTTAAGAGAAATAAGGAGTGTGAGGTCCACATTTTTAAATGATTTACAAACATATAATGAAACATCCACTTAGTTAAGATATTTAGCAAATACTATTAAGTCTACCCTGTTAAATGATTTGACTGATACACCTGTTAGGATGAACCAATGGTTGATCTTTGATCTACAACTCTAATTTTTTGGTTGAGATTCCTTGTATTGCAATGATCACCTAACTATGATAGATAAATCTCCATTGTCCCTTATACTTCTTGTAGCCTTCTTTAATTCACACTTCTTCTCATCATATAATTTTCACATTTCATACTTGGATATGATAAAATGTATTACATATATACCAATCCAAACCATAACTTACTAGAGTCGACTATAATACCCATTTCATCATAATTCACAAAGTCGGCCCAATTGGTGTAACTCAAGTTCTAAAGACAAACTCAGTGATGTTTTGATACACAAAAAATATTGTCAACGCTAAATAATATTTGGTACTTAGTTGAACTTGAAGCTTGGTCCATACTAATCACTTCCAAGTAGCTTGAACTCGGTCAACACTGAGTGACTCAGTGAACACTATGTGACTCAGTGAACACTGAGAAACTCAATAGTAACTAAATCATTTGGTTGACATTGCATGACTCGGTCAACACTAGATCCACTTCGTTAATCTTGTGAGCTTGGTAGACATTCTTGGACTTGGTTAACACTATAGATCTTAGGAACAACTAAATCACTTGGTTAACACTGTAAACTAAAACATAATCTTGGTAGCAACTTTAGAGCTTGGTAGAAATGTAATCAATTGACTAAGTGTTGAATTATTGATAGACAAATTGACCTTAATCTCAACAAAATGATCATTATATCCAAAATTACAAAATAGTATTCCCCATTAGACTGTGACTCGGTCTTCATAAAGACTCCACTATATACATCATATATACCTATCTTAAAAATGAGTAATACATTACATTATGTCATACCTTCCTAATTATGTTAGTTTTCCCCTTGATCTTCAGCAGATTTCCCCTTGTGACATTCATCTATTCATGTTTCCCCATTATATATATATATATATATATATATATATATATATTCTTATTTCACCCTTCTTTTTTGTCACTCATGATAGTGGGGGTACTGGGGGTGTTATCTTTAGCCATCAACTTAGATAATCTTCCTAGGGCTAAGTCAACCTATTAAAGTGAATGGAGATTGAACTTGCATCCATGCTCAAAGACTAGCCTATTGACTTCAAATATGCCTAAAGTTTGTCAATAAAGTGTTGATTTTCCTTAGTAAAGAACTCTACATCACAAATCTTCTTATACAAATAATGAACATTTTGTAAAACTTCCTCTAAATTGGTAAATAGGAGATAATTTCCATAGCAAGTCAAATTGTGATATTGCTATCAAGATTCAACTATGTGATTTTGAGTCAAACTCATTGACCCATGTTTCATGAGTAGTGATTCAACATAAATCCATCTCTCATGAGAATAAATGGAACACTTAGCACTCATTGGATCTAGGTGATGCTCACAGGGATGAAGCACTAGGACTTCCTGGGAGGTCACCCATCCTAGTGTTAATCTCATATTAGTTTTGATAAGTGAGTGTCTATACACTTAAGTCATTTACTTAGTTCATGCCAAACAAGTAACATATGTTGAGCACAACATGTAAGTTAGAGCATGCTGAGTAAACAATGAGTGTTGAGTCATTCATGTGCCGAGTCATTCAAGTGTCAAGCAAATAGTATGTGCCAAGTGATTCAATTGTCGAGCAAGTAGTGCATGCTGAGTCATTCAAATGTCAAGTGATACCATTGAAGTCATAGTTAGTGCCAAGCACCAAGGACTTCAGATCTCGAGTAACATAGTTTTGACATAGTTGTTTGCATTGTCATAAACTACTATGTAAACCAGTTTTTAGTTGACTTAAGGATTGATTTATGATCTTTTGTTGATAAGAACAAATCTTAAGTGTGAATCCTTATGTATTACATGCATCTAATTATAAAAAGGAAAGGTTTTAGTGGCAATATGGATGAATCATAGTTGTTGATTCATACCTAATCCTAAGTCACCTAGGTCTTCATAAGGAGGAAAAACCCTAAATGTTCCAAGGAGAGATAAAGAGAAAAAAAAGGAGTTTGCATGTGCAAATAGGACATTCATGGTGACCAAGGTATTATGATTTGAGTAAAATTGCATAATCATTAAAGGAGAACAGAGGAAGGAATTAGTGGATAGTAGAGAGACATTTGATTTGAAAGGATCAAGTACACATCAATATAGAGGTGATATGATATCAAGCATCAAAGTGCTAATCACAAGATCATTGCTGAGACATTCTAACAGGTGAATCAGTTAAATCTCTTAATAGAGTAGTCCTAGTAGGATGTATTAAAATCTTCTGAAAAGTTTCTTACTTAATTGTGAGTCAAAGTCCTTTAATTAGGCACACTTCTAATAGGGTGTTGAAATCCTTTAATAGGGTAATACGTAACAGTCTTTGTAAGCTTTAAACAGGGCAGACCTTTCACGAAGTAGATCATGTTTCATGATCAAACATTAACCTTCATTGAATACACTTTATTATTGCAATAGTGAAGATTTGTGGGTGTCATCCCCATCCTAGTTTTACCTTCTCATTGGAGGGTTTCTGGGTAATCATATCTTATGTCATACATGTGTAAATGCTTACTTATTTACATATTTTAGATGTATATGCTTTATATGGTATTTTGATTTACTTGTTAAATTATGAGATGGATGTATGGTGGATGTTTTATGGGTAAAAGTTTGAAGCACTAATTCACCTCCTACCCCCCCTCCCCCCAAAGATTTTAGCTTTCCTAATGTAATTCCAACATTTGGTATTAGAGCCTTGTCCTCTAAATGTAAAGCTTTGCAACTTTGAGGAAAGATCTTGGAGTAGGAAGTCTACAAGTTGGGAAAGATTATTGAGAACTAGGAGATTGAAATACAACTCATTCTACATCAATTGAATGAAGCAAGAGAGTATCTAAAGAAATCATTGAGAATAAGGAAGGAAATTTCTATTGAGATGAATGACACACAATATCAAGAGATGGACATTACTAAACTATTTGTAAATGGAAACTCCAATGAATTTGATGTAGCAGTTGTAGGTCTAATGGAAAAGAATAGAACTCTAGCTGAAGAGATCAAAAATCTTAAGATAGAGCAAGAATCACAAGCCATATTATTATGTGATGTGACTTAAAAAAAAAAGCTATGGAAGAGAAAGTCATGATTGTAGATGACAAAAGAGTTTTGACCAGTAGATTGGAAGAGAAATCATCATAAATAAATAGGATTACTCACATGTAATTGAAAACAATGAATCAAATCATGATTGCTAATCATGAAATAAATAATAAAGACATTGAGATCAAAACACTAAATTTGTAGAATGAACATTTGAGAAATGATCTAAAAAGAGAAAAAGAGTTTTTCGAAAGTTTTAATAAACCTAGTGAAACCATCAAGTGCTTAAACAATTGATGAGATTCCCTAGATCTAACAATGATACATCTGGACTGGGAGACACTGGTACTGATGAAGGAGAATCATCTAAAAGTGTTGAAGAAAGAAGTAACAAAGATAAGAACTCCAAACCTACTTGTCATAATTGTGGTTAGAAAGGATATACTGCTAATATTTGCAAGAGCAAGACTGTAAATGAGAATGTTGAGCAGAAGAACATGTGTCACTACCGTAAGTGTAATAAACAAGGTCATTAGGCACATGAATGCAGAACCAAGACCATACACACTCAAATATTTGAAGGATACTATTATAACTATCAAAATTATGGACATAAAGCTTTTGAATATAGATCCAAACACAAGTGGTCATCAAACAAGCAATCAAAGGTAAAGAACAATGGCAGCTTTTATAATTGGGATTATAATACAAGGTATAGTTGTCACTACTATCAAAGTATGGAAATATTCCTAAAAATTGTATTAGAACACATTTTAGGAGTGATGAAAAAAGGTGGTTGAGTCAAACCACATGTTTTTGCTATTTGAAGATTAGTCACATAAGTAGATATTGTCCAACAAGGTCAAAAGAACCAAGTTGTGAGTTCAACAAAGGAAAAGGAAAGGTAGATGTTGAGAATGTTAGAGATGAGATGAACAAGACATGGAATAGAAAGGATGATTGCAACACATCAAGTGTAGATGGGATCACTTCACCCAATGGGTCAAGTGATCACACCTCATCAAATTAAGCAGTCAAGAGGTATGTGGGTTTGATATTTAAAAAGATATACCATACATCAATTCCAAGGATTTGGTTTTGAAAATATTGTATATGCATGAATAAAGATGCAAAGTGTTGTGAGGAATCAAGAATAAATCTTTAAGTTTTGTCAGTTTTCATGTTACTACTGAGCATGAAAATTTTCATATGGTTGCCAAGTGAAATGTTAGTGGATGCCGAACTAAGAAAATGTGATAGTATAGGTAGAGCTAGTAGTGTTTTCCAAGCATATGAAAAAAAAAATGCATGTCGAGTGAGCCAAAAATTCAATTGAAGTAGAGCTTACAACTGTGTAAGCACTTAGCATTAAATGTAGTTTTTTAAGGGTTATTTGATTGATTTTTTCTCATTTGACATCATTCAAATTTTAAGAAGAGCATGAATATCTAAATATGATCTAGAGAATTCAGTCTAAGCATTTGTAGGAGATTTAAAAGGTAGTTCAACATCATTCCAATAGGATTCACAAGGAATTTAATGTATCCTAAGCTACACAATTTTAAATTTTGCAAACCCTAGTTTCATGTAATGGCATCTAGTTCTTCAACAGCCAAAAGTATAATGGGTAAAGAGGTCTCTCTGATGTGTTATCCATGATACCACCACAAGTCTTGATGATTCAAGATATGAAGAATTGTTACACATGAAAAATTAGAAGCATAGGAGATATGGAAATTAGGAAAACATATGAAAAACTATGTGAGAATAGAGTGTTGAAGGAAGATTTTAAAATTGTTGAGAAGAAAGGGTTAACTCATGTCGTAGATTTCCCCAAGGTATTCAAGATAGAGTGGATAAAAATTGTTTTGAGTAAAATTCATGATAACTCTATATGGTTAGAGAATGGGCTAGTAAAAATCACTAAGAAGATTATTCATAGAGTAATAGGATATCCAATCCTAGATCAACCATAGAACATGAGAAATAAAGCAAAGGAAATAATTGAACAGAGAACAAGGGTTGTGTGGAATAAAAGAGGAATGATAGTTGAAACTATCATAGATCCTCTTATAGCTTTTGCAGTAAGGGTCATAACACACAAGTTTTATCAATCTAGCAAATTAAAT
Organism: Cupressus sempervirens; assembly: GCA_028749045.1. Taxonomy (NCBI): domain Eukaryota; kingdom Viridiplantae; phylum Streptophyta; class Pinopsida; order Cupressales; family Cupressaceae; genus Cupressus; species Cupressus sempervirens. Next base: position 8,374,651 of record CM053792.1, read on the forward strand.
AGTGTACCCTGCATTGAAGTTGATATGGGCTACAAAATTGTGAATAATTCCATCATACTTATGATCTTGCCAAGTTGTAGTTGCAACAATTGTTTGAGAATTTGGGAATGATAAAGAAGACCAAAAGTGCTCATTGTAAATTTGGGTCTATTCTTGTATGTATTTTCTTTTATGTGCAAAATACATTTCCTACATTTGGTAAGGTTTCATGGAAGGTAAATAGAGCTATTGCAATTCAAATAGGTGAATTTATTGAGCAACTAGGTGATAACTTTGAATTTTTAATGACAAGTTATTTTGAAGATTTGAAACAAACAATGAAGAAAAGATTAAGGATACCAACCTCACTAGTGGAGAAACATTTTTATGATGTTTGCTTCCTAGTTGATACTGATTTCACATATGTTCAAACAGCAATTCCCAGGGTGAGATGGCTAAGGCCAATAGGATATGAAATAAATGTTGATGAGGCCTCTGCAATAATCACAACATTACTCATAGAAGAAGTGGATAAGGAAGCAACAACATTTGGTAATTATGACTTGGCCAAATCAAAGATCACTATGAAATTGAAGATTGCTTCAGTGATCAGGAAGAAGAACAATCTGGTAAAGAAATTGAAAGAAATATTTGGTGAAGGAGTCAAGGAAGAAGAAGAGGAAGATGATGTAGAAGAAGAGGAAACACAAGCTCAAACAACATTGGCATTAACACAAGGTTAGGGAGAAGATGAGCAAGAAGATGATGTAGAAACTACAGAAGGTGTTGAGGAAGAAGAATTCAGTAAAGCACCTACAACTACTAAGAACAAAAAGAGGAAATAAAAGAAACAAGCAATGAACAAACCAAAGAAGGTTGCTAAACCTAATCAGCCCAAACCTACATCTCACCAACCACAAGGGCTAGCACTAGAGTCACTACATAAAGTGCTAAAGAAGTAGCCAAGCCTAAGGAGAAGAAAGCTAAAACAAAGAAGAGATTGAGGAGGAAGTATGTTGCTCAAGCTAAATTTGATGAAGAGAAGATTGAATCAGATGACAGCAACCAATTTCAAGAGGTAAGTCATAGTCCCTCTTCAAATTTAGACAATTTATGTGAGAATATTAGGAACAATGTCGATTTATAAGGATTCTCTCACATTGAGTTTGACAATCTTGGGAAGATTGAGAAGAACCAAGTTGAAGAGATAGTATATGCCATGATGGATATATTTAAAAAGGCTTCTCTAGAACTTTCCAACTCCATACCTAGTTTATATGATAGAGTTGAGCAAAAATGGCATTATTGTTTAGACATTGAAAGACAAATTAGGGAGACAACCCTTTCTCAAATTATGCTAGAACTTAATAAGGCTGAAATTTCTAAAGCCATTAATACTATGTTGTAAGATTTGTGCCAAAATATAAGGCATTCAACATATTCCAAAACAATATAGAGAATGTTGTACAGAAGTCCAAACAAATGTGGAAGTTAACATATGGATTGTCAACATCTAGAGAAGTTGACCAGACACCTATTGAGGTAGGAGAATATGTAGAATATGATACTAAACAAGGCATAGTTGAGAGAGGCACATATATGAATATTGACAACTAGGCACTAGTTGAGGAAGAGTAGCAAACAGAATAGAGTGTACAAGATACACAAATGTCAAGTGCTAGCCCCCATAGGAGACAAGTGTAAATACTAAAATTATCAAAGAAAAGGATGTTTCTGAGACTACTACTTAGACCATAAATCCTCTTATAAAGGATGACTTCAAAAGGACACTTGTCTAGTCCACTCTCTAGGCCAAACTATGTGACAACCCTGTACTAGTGAGTGTAGATGAAATTCAAAAGATGGAGATAATAACTGTAGGGAAGGAAGTGAAAACAAAAGAAACATCTATAGTCACTTCTCAAATCACAAGTGTACAACCTTCACAACCTTTAGTGGTATATCAAAGGAAGGAGACAGCAAGTTTCACTGTCAATGTACTTATGCAAGACACTCTAGTCTCAGTGAATGTACTAGAAAGTGAAAAAGAAAAGGATGAGACATTTGGAGAAGAAAAGATAGAAACACCAGAAAATGATGGCACTCAAGTCCAAATAGGTTAGGTAGATACACTTGCACCTCCAATACAAGATCTAGGTAAAATTAAAACTACAGAGGAAGAGAAGGACAATACTGAAGAGTCAAGTTTGACACCCAAGCCAAAGGAGTTACTAGCTATTCAAGCACTGGTTACATTACCAAAATTTGGTACTCCTTCCAGTCAAGCTCTTTAGAGACTAAGCACAAATGCTACACCATTTCAATTCTCAAGGCCGAGTCCTAGCTCATCTAAGGTAGAAGATGTAACTACTTATGGAGATGTTAGCCTAGATGAAGAGATTGTATTGCCTAAATTTGATTATGTAAAAATCACAATTGAGTAGATGGGTATATTACAAGAGGCCCTAGAAAAGAAGAAAACTCAAGGACTACTTAGAAGGGAGCATAGGCAGAAGCAAGCTTTGATTGAAATCAAAGAGATTTTCCTAGATGCATTTAGTCTGCCAACTCCAGATGAAAACAAGCCCATCATTGAGCATTTAACCAATATAGTGGAAGGTGTTAATGAAATAGACTTGGATACTAATGTAAAACTACTAGAATGGTCTGAAAGAAAGTTTCAAAACAAGGAAAATGAGAAGATATCAAGTGCTATTGCACTGAGACAGGTTGAGCTAGCAACCAAGATAGAAAGTGTGAAGAAGGTACTAGAGAATATTTTCTCTTTGTACACCAAACTATGTAATCCTACACTCTTAACACAAGAAGTAACGAATCATATCCTAAGTTTGGAGAACCATATGCAGTCATCCGATGATACTTTGCCCAAGTCTCTAGCTCAAAATGAGAAGCATTTTAGATACCTCTTGCAATCTTAGAGTCAGTTAGCATCATTAAAAGTAGATGAAGCCAACATAAAGGCTAAACTAATCAACATCCAGTTAACATTGACTTCTCACATGGAGATATTACACAAGGAACTAGGCTATGTAGAAACACTTATGAAGAAAGACCCCAATATTTCTATATTCGATGGCTTAGTACACCTTGATGTCGAGTTGGCCATCCAACCCAAGTCTTTGGAGGTAGCTTGTGATAATTGGGATGTAGCTCATAAGATTATACTTGAGGTCCATAAACCTTTTGAAAAAATATTCTACTAGTGTATAACCCATTGACATCACTGTCAAAAAGGGGGAGTAAGAGCAATGGCAGAGCAAGCAAGTAGAGTAAAGAGATATATATACCCAAGGGGGAGAAAGAACAAAGGGATGAAGAAAACAAAAAAATGCAAACATCAGTTCAGACAGGCACAGAGAAAGAGTATCAGTTGATACAAAGCTACTCTACAAGAAAAAGATTTTAATATAGAACTAAACTAAATATTCAACTTAGGGGGAGTTATGAAATTCTAACATATAAGTCATGTGTTGTAAAATTTTGATATTTTAAAATTTTGTATAGAAGTTGAATCGATATCTATGTTATGCTCATAAGGATAAGATAATTAATGTATGACCAAGTGTTTTTGACACTCATGTCAAAGGGGGAGATTGTGAATCTCATATTTTTTTTGACAAGTGAGTGTCTATACACTTAATTCATTTAATTAGTTCATGCAAAACAAGTAACATATGTCGAGCACAACATGTAAGCTAGAGCATGTTGAGTAAACAATGAGTGATGAGTCACTCATGTGTAGAGGCATTCAAGTGTTGAGAAAATAGTATGTACTGAATGATTTAGTTGATGAGAAAGTAGTGCATGCCAAGTCATTCAGATGTCAAGTGACATCGTTAAAGTCATACTTAGTGCCAAGCACTAGGGACTTCAGATGCCGAGTAATATAATTTTGACATAGTTGTTTGTATTATCACAAACTACTATGTAAACCATTTTTGAGCTGACTTAAGGATTGATTTCTGATCTTTTATTGATAAGGACAAATCTTAAGTGAAAATCCCTATGTATTACATGCATCCAATCAGAAAAGGGGAAGGTTTAAGTGGCAATATGGATGAATTACAGTTGTTGATTCATACCTAATCCTAAGTCACCTAGGTAATCTTAAGGAGGAAAAACCCTAAATCCTCCAAGGAGAGATAGAGAGAGAAAGAAGGAGTTTGCATGCATAAATAGGACATTCATGGTGACCAAAGTATTATGATTTGAGTAACATTGTAGAATCAATTAAAGGAGAATAGAAGAAGGAAATAGTGGATAGTAGAGAGACATATAATTAAAAAGAATCAAATACACATTAGTATAGAGGTGATTTGACATCAAGAAACATAGTGCTAATCGTAGGATCATTGCTAAGACATTCTAACTAGTGAATCAATTAAATCTCTTAACAAAGTAGTCCTAACAAGTTGTATTGAAATCCTCTAACAAGGTGCTTACTTAATTGTGAGTTGAAGTAGTTTAATCAAGCACACTTCTAATAGGGTGTTGAAATCATTTAATAGGGTAAGACCTAATAGTCTTTGTAAGTTTTTAATAGGGTAGACCTTTCATAGGGTAGATCTTGTTTCATGATCAAACATTGTAACCTTAATTAGATACACTTTATTACTATAGTAGTGAAGATTTGTGGGTGTCATCCCCACCCCAATTTTACCTTCTCATTGGAGGATTTTTTGGTAATCATATCTTGTGTCATACATGTGTGAATGCTTACTTGTTTACATACTTTATATGTATATGCTTTATATGATATTTCGATTTACTTGTTAAATTATGAGATGGATGTATGGTGATTTTTTTTATGGGTAAAAGTTTGAAGCACTAACTCACCCCCACCACACCCCCCCCCCCTCAAAGTTTACCTTTCCTATTGTAATTCCAACACCTAGTACTACTCCAGCCTTAGCACACTTAACTAAAGAGTTTCCTCCATGACACCATAGTTAAGCACACTCGGGCTAGAGTAGTACTAGGATGGATGACCTCCCAAGAACTCATGTTGCTTCACCCCTGTGAGCATCACCTAGATCCAATGAGTGTTAAGTGTTCCATTTATTCTCATGAGAGATGGATTCATGTTGAATCACTGCTCATGAAACATGGGTCAATGAGTTTGACTCAAAATCACACAATTAAATCCAAATAACAATATCACAATTCCTCTAAATTACAAGGGTAGAAAGTTCAACTTGCTTAATGGAAATCTTTTTTGAAACTTTCTCCAAAACTTTGGTCTCAAATTTATTGTCAAACCACCTCATTAACTTTTCATTAGCCTCAATATCATCATTTTTGACCTTCTCAACAATGTGAACTAACTGATCTAACATATGATTTTTCTCATTAATATCTTGAATTTCAAATGCATCAACAAAAATCTCCTTTATTTCATGAATTATATGTTTTTCCTGGTGTTCTCTCTTCAATTCCTCTTGTTTGGTTTTCCTCTTCAATAACCCCTTTGGTATTGTTTGAGCTAAAGTTGTTTCTCTTATTTGTCTTTAGCAGGCAATGCCCATTTCCATTTTGAATCCATTTTATTATACAACTCTTCTGGTATTACCTCACCCAGCTTTATAGGTGTATATCTAAACTTTATTATAATGTTTAAAACTACTTGCTCAACCTTCTCTTTATCAAATTTCTCTAACGAAACATATTTTACATTTTTATAACCTAGAATACTTGCTTAATTTATGATGTTATCACACACCTTTTCAATGTCCTAAGAAGGTTGCCTGGGAACAATCTAAAATCTTGTCATGTCATCATAGTTTGTTCTTTCACCTTTATCTTCCTCTTCATCATCGGGCTTTACTATTAGTTTTCTTCTCTGTTTCTTTTGTTGAACTTTCTTGGTCCCTTTAGTTATTGATTCCTCTTTGATAGGGACTTTCCCTTAACTAGCTTTGTAATCTCTACAATCATTTTTTTTGGCTTGGAAGTTGTACGTGATGTTTCCTTAGATCCTTTCCTAGTTACTCTTCTTTGATGTGTAGAGGAGGGAGGTGTAACCCCTTTCTTCAAGATTCTCTTGCCTTTGGATTAACAATAACTATTTTCTTGCCTTTAGGTGCCCAAAGCTTGGCAACCACTAATTCTGTTCCTTTTGATTCATCTTCTTTTTCACTTTCTTCATCTTCCCTAGTTTCCTCATCTTTCCCTTTTCCTTCTCTAATCTGTAGGGGTGCCTCTCCAAGTTTACATTCCAAATCTTCTATCATCTTCTTTCATTTTTTGTCAATCTTGGGCACTTTTGTTTTCATGATCATCTTTATCTTGGCAGTTTCATATATGCCAAATGTCTCAACATTCTTATTAATTTCTTCAACCAATAATGTAGTAACTAATGTAGATATCTCATCAACATTCACTTCATATTGCATTGGCCCTAGCCATGCAACCCTTGGTCTGATTGCCTGTGCATAAGAGAAGTTGGTATCTACCATTAAATAAATGTGATCATAATACTAACCCTTAACTAACTTGGGGATTCTCATCTTGTTCTTTATCTTTCTCTTGAACTCATCAAAATAACCATCCAGAATTGTTTCAAAAATTTTACTTGATTGCTCAATGTAACCATTAATTTTTTCAATTATACGTCTAGATTTGTCCCACACAATTTCTCTAATGGTAGGAAATAACTTTTTACATAAAAGAATATGCACAACAACAGTGACCTAAACTTACATGGGATGTTCTTAGCCTTCCTAATGGCTCTAAGATTTTTTGCTAATTGGATCAATTGTAGCTCGGTCAAGTCATAGCTATGATCCTTCTTCACAATTGTATAGCCCAAATCTATTGCTACACATGGTACATTGTTCAATCGACTTAACTGATAGAACTTATTTGCAATCACTCAGATTGAAAACTCAAGAGCAAGATCCTTAATTGCATCAATTTACATCCCTTGTCCATTCCATTTCACATTTTTCTAATCCTCTATTACATTCATGGCTTGTCATCGCACGGTCTTTACATGATCTAGGGTAGGGTACCCAATCACTTGATGAATAATTGACTTGGTTATCTTGACTGGCCCATTCTCTAGCAACAACTTCATGTCATGTACCCTACTCAAGATGGTTTTGATCCATTCAACCTCAAATACCTTGGGAACATTTAGGGTATAGGTAAGCCCTTTCTTGGCAACTACTTTATTCTCTTCTTTCAAATTCTCACACAACTTGTCATAACCATTCCTTAGTTCAAAATCACCAATTTCTCCAATCTTACACATTCCAAGTTTGATTCATTTGGTTCTTTATCATATCAAAAATATTTTAACCTTTTTTTTGTTCATTTCTAGGTGTTGATGCTTTGTCTCTATAGTTTTTGCTTATGTTTCCAATATTGTGACAACTATAAAAAAACAAAATTCCATTCATTCAACTCTAGGATTTGCCTCTAAAGTGTGTCCTAGTGTAATTTTCTACAACATGACCATATTCACCACAATAATGGTAATTTTACCATGTGTTATAATCCCAATTATAGAAGTTACCTCATTTGGATGCCTTTCCTTGATTCTTGGTTGTACAATTAAGTTTTTCTTTCAATCTACACTCTTGAGATCTTTGTCCATACTTCTAATAGTTGTAGCAATATCCTTCAAATCTAGGTGCAACTTGTGTATCGTTGGCTTTGGATCTACATGTTTTTGCTTGGTGTCCTTGCTTCTTGCAATTAAAATAGTATCCATTGAATTTTGGTTTAGGATTTTTCTTACCAGTATTGCATTTGCACATATTTGTTGTATGTCATGGTTTCCCACAGTGTTGAAATGTAGGTTTGTTATGATCTGGCTTTGCATTCCTCTGTTGTCCAATCTTTAATGATTCCCCTTCATCAATAGATGATTGGTTCTTGGTATATCCTAGTCTAGAGATGTCACTAAGTATTCTTGGTATTTTCATCGATTCCTCAAAGTATCTCCCAGCTTCATAGGATTTGTTCATCCTCTCAATGAGTTCATTTTCATATCTTAACTCATTCCTTATATTTGTAATTTCCATGTCCTTTCTATCCAATTCTTGACTTGAAAGTAACAATTGATTCACCTTATCTAATTGATTGTTTGTGAGATTCTACACATCAGATATCCTTTCATCAAGTCTTGTAGCCATTCTTCTCTTGTCTTCTTCTGCCATTATTTTTTCTTCCTTAGCTTTCCTTTTCAATTTAGTCACTTCACATAGTCTTATTGATTGAATTTCATGCTCTATTTTTTATCCTTTAACCTCTTTATTCAGTATATTGTTTCTCTCCAATAGCTCTACTATTGGTGCATCACTTTCACTAGACTTGTCATTATCAAGTAGTCATTAAATATCTTCTTCTTGATATTGAGTGTCTTTATGTTAGATAGTCAATGCCTTCCTTCTCTTTAAGGATTTCTTCAACTCCTCTCTAAATGCTTAAAGCTACTATAGTATGATATGTATGTCAAGCTTTTGATTCTCAATTATCTTGCCCAACTTATAAGCCTTAGTCTCCAAGATTTTTACTCTCAAGTGGTTAGACTTCTTTTAAAAGAACAAAGCTCTAATACCAATTGTTGGAATTCTATTGGGAAAGTAAGACACTAAGAAGGGGGGTTTGAATTAGGATCTATAAAAATTGTATTTTCTTGAAACAAAGAAAATGCATTCTATTGGAAACTACAATGGGAACAATTTTTGTATTTTTATTGATGTCAAATCTACTAATGAGACATGTTGCTATCTGATCTAAATTTCATATCTATTTGATTTATGAAGAGGATTTGAGAATTTACTCATAATAATAGCACCTAGAGGAAAGGTTGAGTTATGAAAAGAAAGCCACAATGGACATTTGATTAGTTAGATTTTGATGAGACAAAGTGATTGTTTATATCATGTTGAAGTTCAAGTCTTTATAGTGAAAGTCAAGATATATCACTTGTGCAAAGCTTGACTAAGCAACAGAGAAAAAGATTAAGGAATGTTGAGTGATTCTAGTGTTAACTGAGCCATAGTAAATGCTGAGAAAATTTTCTGTTGACCAAGCATCATTATCAATCAAGAAAGCTAGCAGATGTTGAGTTAGAAGTTCTATAGTTACCAAGTAATTTAGTAATGTGAAGCAAGGAGATATGAAGAACTAGGGCCAAAGACACACCCAAAAATTCAAACTACCTACCCAGAGTCAACATAGTGGAAATAACAACAAAACAAACAACTATGGAGATAGAATAAGAAAATGCCTTCATTCACATATGCATTCAAGGATCTATTACATGCCCAGTTATAAGGTTTTCTGGGTTATTGCCATGTATCAATTTAATTACAATCTTTGATGATCCAACTTCACATTTTGCTCCTACTCTCTCTAAGTTGTCTCTCAAAGACTCTAATCAAGGTCTCTTAAATACATGCACGGCCACAAGTCAGCCTATTGCAAAATACAACTAGATAAAATCTCATATTAAATTCTAGGCTAAGCCACAAGTTATCTTGCAATAGATGTCTAATATTAAATTAAATGGCCTCTACAAGAAATTGTACACAGATAACTCAGCAAATGAAGCCTCTACAAAATACTGGCACTCGGCATCCAAATGAACACTCACCAACCACATGAACTTGGCAACTAAAGGATGACTTGACAACCAAAGATCACTTGATAATCACATGAACTTAGCAACCAAAGGATAAATTGGCAACCAAAGATCACTCAGTAGCAACTATGAACTCGACATCAACTAGAAAGCTCAACATCCATTGAACACTTGGCAATGCAAGACATTGCAACTCAGCAAAAATTAGGAAAACTAAAAACATGTAGGATAGTTGTACAACTCAAGATGCTCCTACATTAGACAACCAGGGTAGAAAGAAATGATTTTCCTAAATCATACAAGTGTTACAACATGATTTGAATCCAACTTAGATTGAGAAATCCATGTAGCATCTTCACTAGGTTTGTTTTTCCATTTTACCAGATACTCATAGTAGTATTTTCTTCTTGTGCTCTTACCAACTCTTTGCTCTAGTAATTGTTCAAATTCTTCAATCTTCTTCTTGGGATAATCATTTGACACATCCACTTCATCTTTTGACTTATGATATTTTTATAAATCAATAACATTGAATATAGAAGATATATCCATGTCATCAGGTAACTTCACTTCATATGCATTACCATTGTCAAACTTCTTCAAAATCTTACAAAGTACAAACTTCTTCATTTTCAACTTATTATAAGTTCCAATAGGAAATATTCCTTTCTTCAAATGAACCATCACCTCATCACCAATGTCAAAAATATGATGTCTTCTAGACTTGTCAGCATTCTCCTTATACTTCTAATTAATTTTTTCCATCCTTAGTTTTACTTCCTTATGCAAAGACTTCATAAAATCAACAAATTCTCCTTTGGCAGAACTTCTCCCCTCTTCACCAACAACATCCCTCAAATTAGATACTCCTCTAGATTACATTCCTATAACAATCTCAAATGGTGTCTTTCTTGTACTTGTATTCACAGAATTATTATATGCAAACTCAACTTGTGCTAATACTACTTCCTGATTACTTGGCTTATCTTTGACTAAACATCTTAGCAAATTACCCAAGCTTCTATTCACAACCTTTGTTAGTCCATCTATCTATGGATGGAATGTAGAACTAAATCTTAATTCAGTACCCATCTTCTTCCACAAGGTTCTCCAAAAATAACCAACAAACTTACTATCTCTATCAGAAATAATAGTTCTTAGTAATCCATGCAATCTTAAAATTTCTTTGAAGAAAAGTTTAGCAACATGCTCAACATCTAATGTCTTCTTACATGATATAAAATGAGCCATTTTAGAAAATCTATCCACAACAACAAATATATAATCATACTCCTTTGATTGTTTAGGCAATCCAAGAACAAAATCCATACTAATGTCACTCCAAGGTTTCTCAGGAACAATAATAAGTGTATACAAACCAGTATTTTGACTTACTCCTTTTACAACTTGAAGAAATCCACAACTCCTTGCAAATTTTTGAACATCCTTATACATTTATAGCCAATAATACTTATCCTTCAACAAAGTCAATGTCTTATCAATTCCAAAATGTCCAACCAATCCACCACTATGCTTTTCCTTAATCAAATTTATTCTCATGAAACTTCTAGGGATACACAACTAAATTCCTTTGAACAACATACCTATTGCAAGCATGAATGCTAATGATATTCCTATGGGGAAGTATTGTAGATATGTTACTATGATGATATGTTACATTCATGATTGAGTTTTTTATTGATGTCAACATAGCAATTTTATGTGGTATCTGACAGAAGAACAACGGAAAGATCAAGTTAGTACGGATGGCTAGTTTCATGTTCTAATTGTCTAAGGTTATGGGAAATACTTTTGAGTATATGGTATATGCAGTTAATGTTGGAAGAAGAAAGGAGAATCTAGAAGAAGTTATGTAAGTTTTTGGTGATTTTTATTCTGAGATAGAGTTTACAAAGGCATGCTCTATTAAACTCATTATATCTCTTAGTAGAGTAGATATTTTGAGGATCAAGGTTGAGGACATGAAGAAGACATGTTGAGGATGAAATGGCTAAGTTCCCTCATCATAATATTGCATGTATAGAAAGTTATTCAAGTTGCAAGGTGAAAGACTTATGTTATCACTAAGTGTAATGTGTTCTTAATGTGGTCCTATAATAATTAACTAAGAAGGTCTAACAGTCGACTCAATGAATTGTTTTGAGGAATTGGTATAAAGGAAGAACATTTTCCTTTATCATGGTATGGAATAACATGGTTTTATGATTAATTCTAAGCAATAGTAAGAGAGGAATGTGAAGTTGAACAGAGCTATGCAGAAGTGAAGGAAACTTCATTGTCGAGGTTTTACTGAGTGATCTGAGCTTTGATATTTGGAATCCAAGGTTCATGACCTAGTCTACAAGGTCTGCTACTGATTAGCTTGGTTGAAAAAACAAAGGAAAGGAGAACATAAATTAAATTACATTTTTTATCAATGATCTCTTCTTCTAGTTGAAATTGGATTTTTGGGCAATGGGCTCATCTTGCATACATTGTACCACAACTCCTAACAGGGTTGGAATCTCCTAACAAGGATTCAAAGTCTCCTAATAGGTACTCATTGTGCTAAATGTTTTAATAGACTCCTAATAGGGTCCATCCTCTAACAAGGAATATTTATATTAGTACATCATCTTGTGGGCATCATTCCATCGGGGTTTTCCCTCTGATCAAGGGTTTCACTAGTCAACATATCTAGTGTAATTGTCTATGTGCATTTTATTATGGTTATTGTTTACTTTGGTTGAATGATTATATTATGGTTGTTGTTTACTTTGGTTGAATGGTTAATTTTTTTAAAGAAGATAAATGTTTTAATTGTCAAATAATTGATTCACACCCCCCCCCCCCCTGTCAGTTATCTTGGTGGACTATTGTTTCTAACAATACCTTCTTGAATGAAATATTCATCATACTTATGTGATCTATTAGATTTAGTTCTCTTCACTCTCTCCACACCTTAGAAAAATTAGGTTCAGTCTCATACAACTCTTTCATGTCATCAAAACCAAGAACTTCAACCTTTATTTCAGTCAACAAAGAACGTCTTCTACTCAATGCATCAACAACTCTATTAATAACTCCACTCTTATGTTTGATAACAAATATGAAACTCTGTAAGTACTCTACCCACTTCATATGTCTCTAATTCATTTTTATGTTGACTTCCTTAGTATTGTAAAGCTTTATGATCAGTATGCAACAAAAATTCCTTAGGAATCAAATAATGTCTCCACTTCTTCAAGGCTTGAACAATAGCATAAAACTCTTGATCATATACATGATACTTTATTTTAGCATTATTCAACTTTTCACTAAAGAAAGCAATAGGTTTACATTATTGACTCTGTAAGAATCTACCTTAGGTAGAATTCACCCAAGACCAAGGAACTCAAAACACAAGCACAAATTAGACTAGAGTATGATCAGAATAATTGTATAGTATTCAATACCATGTACAAGTACACTAGGAGTGCTTGTATATAAAGGCCTCTAAGATGCATCTAGAATGCCTTAGAATTAGCTACATGATAAGTCATATAACTAGGCACATGTCCAACAGATATAGGTTATCCTCCATTAAGCACGAAAGTAAGTGCAATGATGAGAGGATAAGCCTGCAATGGTGTAACACGCAAATCAATGTTGTAGACAACATGTGCTAAATTAGGAGTGTGAATAACTGTGTTGTCTACATGACAAATCAGTGAATAATGCAAACTCTAGTGTTGTAGACACCATGTGCATAATTAGAGTTGCATATTTCTGTGTTATCAACGTAACAACTTAAAAAGGTACACAAACTCCTAAGTGTCTCATAATGAAAAATAATAAAATAATGCACTAACCTAAGTAAACTTAAGTAAAGTGTAAATAGTAAATACCTATTTACACTAACACCCCCCCTTAAGTGCAACTTAAGGGAATGAACTTAAGCTCACAAATGCAAGATGGGTCCTAGCTACGAGACCATGTTAGGTACCCATGTACAAAAGCAATGCTATAGAATGATGTAATGCAATCTCTCATAAAGCAAAGAAAGAGTAAAAACCTCATGGGAAAAACCCTCCTCCAAAAAGAGAGATAAGTACAATAAAGAAGATGAGGGAGAAGAAGACCTCAGATGAGGAAAAAATCTCTCTCGGAAGAAGGAGAAGAGAGAAGTCAAGGGACTCCCCTTTCTGCAACATCCCACACCCCCAAGAGATCTTGTAAGTGAATATACTTGACCTTAGTGAAGGGTTTGGTGAAGATATTAGTGACTTGCTCTACTATATTACAGTATTGTAGTGCAATGATCTGCTCATGTATAAGCTCTTTGATATAGTGCATATGAACCTCAATATGCTTTTTCCATTGATGTTGAATTGGATGCTTAGAGATCTTAATGGCAATCTGATTGTCACAATGAATAATTTTAGGCTTAGGTGGATCAAATCCAAACTCCTCTAAGATATATTGTAACCAAAGAGCCTCTATAGCTGCATTAACAGCTCCTCGATACTCGGCCTCAGTGGAAGAAAAAGCAACATTATTTTTCTTCTTACTTTGCCAACAAATAGGACTAGAACCAAGGTGAAATATGTAACCTAAAGTGGACTTGCAAGAATCTAAGTCCCTTGCATAGTTTGAGTCTATTTATTCAACCAGCTAAAGTCTTGTACCTACTACATAATGTATCCCATGTATATGTGTACCATTTATGTAGTGCAAAATGTGCTTGGAAACCTTCTAATGAAGCTCATGTGGTTCTTGCATAAAGCATGAAACCATGCCAATTGCAAAATCAATATCAAGTTGTGTATGTGTCAAGTAGATAAGGCTCCCAACTAGTTGTTTGTATAATGTAGCATCAAAAAGTGGAGTGGTACACTTAGCCTCTAGCTTGGCACTTGATAAAAAGGGAGTAGGAGTGGGCTTGCAGTCACTCATGTGAAACTGAAAAAGCAATTCAAGAGCATACTTGGGTTGTGAAAGTGTGATCCCTACTGAAAACTATGTGATCTCAATGCCAAGGAAGTAATGTAGCAAACCCAAGTCTGTCATAGAAAATATGCCCTATAGAGAGGTCTTGATACTATAAATGATGGATGAAGTGCTCCCTGTAATGATCAAGTCATCGACTTAAAGCACTAGTATCAAGTGAGAGTCATCCTTCTAAAGAATATAGACATTCAAATTAGAATGACACTTGGTGAAACCTGCTAAGAGTAAGAAGGAATCTATTTTGGCATACCAAGCCTGAGGAGCCTACTTAAGACCATAAACAGACTTCTCCAATCTATAAACCATAGTAGAATCCCCTATGAACCCCTATGGCTACTCCATATAAATTTCCTCATGAAGATCACCATTCAAAAAAGTGCTCTTAACATCCATCTGGTGTACAACCAACCATGAGCTGCAGCAATAGCTAGTATCAGGAAAATGGAGTTCATCTTGGAAACCGGTGCAAAAGTCTCTATATAGTCAATACGTGAAACTTGTGAGAAACCTTTGGCAACTAGTCTAGCCTTATGTTTATCCACACTGCCATCCATTGCAAATTTGGTTTGATAGATCCACTTACATCAAACCACTTTTCTTCCCTTAGGAAGGGGAACTAAGTCCCAAGTGTTGTTTTCCATCAAGAAGTTATATTCTTCCTCCATAGCCTTATCCCATTCTGGAATCCATGATGCTTCTTTAAATGATTGTGGATCTAAAGCAATGGCTATATATGCATGTGGAAATGACTTGTGTTGTGACCTAGTCCTTTTAGTGTCTAAAATATTTCCCACCAATGAACCTGCTACATCAAGGGTTTGTTGTGCCCAACGAGGTTTAGAGGAAGAAGAAGGAATTTCCTCAACTATTTGTTGACCCTACAAAGGTGGTGTCCTATGAGTCAAAGTTGGAGGAAACTCATCTTCTAAGTCACTGTCATCAATATGATCATTGTCCGCAAAGGGGGAAGGAGGAGGAATTGAAGAAACCAAACTTGGACATGTTTCTTCAAAATGAACACTCCTCTCATAAAAAATTCCATGAGTCTCTGGATCCATTAGTTTGTATTCCTTGAGATGGTCAGGATATCCAAAAAAATATACATGGTTTTCTTTGTGGTTCTAATGCCTTTTGCTTTTGTGTAGGTATCCTTGCCCATGCTAGACAGCCAAAAACTTTGAAGTGCTTTACACTTGGTTTTCTGCCACACCATGTCTTGAAAGGTGTTATTCCATCTAAGGCCTTATGTGGACTTCTATTTTGGATGTAGTTGGCACAACACATGGCTTCAACCCAAAACACTTGATCTAGAGACTTGTGTTGAAGCATGCAAGTGGTCATTTTCTTAAGGGTTCTATTCTTTCTTTCAGCTACACCATTCTGATGTGGCGTGTATGTAACTAAATGTTGAAGATCTATACCGTCATGTGTGTAAAAGTCTATAAGCCCGGAGTTGACATATTCTCTATCATTATCTATTCTTAGGACCTTGATGGCTTTCCCTAATTTTTTCTCAACTTGAGCTTTGAATGTGATGAATTTATCAAATACTTCACTCTTATGAGTAAGAAAAAAGACCCAAGTGTACCTTGAAAAGTCATCAATAAATGTGAGAACATAGCAGGCCTTACCAAAGGATGGTACTGGAAATGGGCTAGCTACATCACTACGAATCAATTCAAGAATAGCAGTTGCCTTCAAAGACTTCCCCTTGTCATATATCTCCATGTGATGCTTGTTTGCTTCATAACCTAGACATACACCCTCTAAATATTTGACTTGAGGTAGACTAATGACCATTTCCATGATGTTGAGTTGCTGAAGGTAGTGATAATTGAGATGTCCAAATCTTTCATGCCATAGTTTACTTTGTGTGTTTGAATGAGTCAAAAAGGCAAGAGAAGTGGACTTAGGCACAAAATGTGAGAAAGAATAAAGTCTTGTCTCATGATTTTCCTTTCCAACTACCACCATAGAATCATCTTGGAGATTTTTCACCACAACTATATTGGGGAGGAACTCTTCTTTGTTGCCACATCCATAGTGAGTTATCTAATAGATGGATAGAAGGTTGGTACTAAGGTTGGGAACATGAAGAACATCCTTGAAAACATCATTTTCCAACTCAACATTTCCTTTACCTTCTACTTACACTTGGGTATCATTGATTGCCCACATAGATGTAAGGTACATTTGATGGTTTCAAAGAGGAAAATTGCTCCCTTGAAGCACCCATATGATGTGTTGCTCCTAAACCAAGAACCCATTCCTTAGCATTATTTTTACTAGCTACCAAAGCTTTTCCTTTACCCTTTGAAGTGGTTAAAGATCCCTTATCCTTATATGCATTTGGTACATCAATTTTTTGTTTCCTCATTATGTTGACCAATTCATTAATCTGCTTATCCTTGCACTCATATTCATCGTGACCATACCTCTTACAATAGGAACAAGTTTTCTTCTCCTTTTTGTTGGAACTATTCCCCTTTTGATTATTTTTGGAAGAAGATTTTCCTTACTGTGAAGAAGAATGTTGAGTGGAAGAAGATTGATTTGACAAAGATTGTTGTTTTGAGAAGGATTGTTGCATGCCATCTTGTCACTTATCTTTCCACTACTTCTGCTTCTTGTTGGAGTTTTTGCCACTTAATTTAACTTCATTTGCTACCAAGTCATTGGTCTTGGAAGACTTGATAATTCCCATACCCACTAGATTGTCATGTTCTAAGATCAACATTTTTGAAATTTCTCAAATGAAGGCTTAACATAAGCACTACCAATTATTAATTTGTGTGTATAAAAACTAGAAACAAAAGGAGCATATTCAGGTGGAAGATGAGTCATGATGTGTTTGATCATCTTTCCATCCTTGATGGGTTCACCATAATCCTTAAGTTTTTCCCTATACATTTCTACTTGGGTAAGATAGTCTTTGATGGTGTCAAAATTTCTAGGATCCAACTTGAGAAGTTTGTCCTCTATGGTGTAAGCCATGTCTCCATCTACTATCCCATATAAAGCTTCAAGTTTAGCACAAACCTCTATTGGATCAGTAAGCTTCCTAATGTGAAATTTGATAGGATCAGAGATATTTTTCAACAAGGTTCCTAGGACCATCTCTTTTTTGGATTCCCAGTCTTCTTTCTGAGCTTCATCAGCATCAGCAGGAGATTTCTTTGCTGCACCAGTTACATAACGCAATAAACCTTTTTCTACCAATGGTTCCTTAATGTTTTCTTTCCAAGTAGCATAATTATGTGGAGTTAACTTTGAAAAAGAACCCATAATACAAGAACACAAGATCAAGGAGACACAATACATAGTACACACCCCCCTTTTTCACTCAATCAAAAAATCCCCCCCAAAATGAATGATTTTGGCACTTTATATATGGTGCATTTACAATAAGCCACTTGTCAAAATGGATAAAGTGGACTTTTTGATTTTTCTAATTACAACCTATGTATAGAGTACAAATATGGACCTTTATAATGTAGCTCAAAAATACAACAATTATGAAGCAATACAATGCAAAATAAGACCTATCTCTAAAAGTGGTATTTTTGTCCACACAAGACTACAGTCTGACTACAAATCTAAAAAGTAGACAAAAATATACACTTCAAAAAAAAGGGACCTTGAAAAGGAGTCCAAATGAGCCCATATGATGCATTTGGAGTTGCAAAATGCAAGATTAGATAGGTACAGTCACCAAAAAATGCTATTTCTAAGAAATCTATGCACCAAAACTAGAAAATAGCTACACCACTAAAAAGTTCATGAAATTTTACCCAAAATTTAAAAAAAAACCTAATTTGGAGTCTGTATGACCGAGTTATGGCCTTGCAAAGTCAGGCTACCAAATCAAAACTACATCTGAAGAGGGATCTAGAGAGGAAAACACTATGTTGAATTTGACAATCAAACGACAATCATAATAGTTCAAATTTTCCCTAAAATGATGGTTAGATGGCTATCAAATTTAGGCTCGCATATTGTTGATGTCAGCAAAAATGTAAGCCCTTGCTGATGTGGTGATGACATCACCCATATGGCTAATGACATCATCACATACGAATTGTATGGAAAGGTGTAGCAAAAATGACATGGATGCTTGTGTGGCCCTAACTAGATGTATAGAGGATGACATGACAGATTGCATGTCAATGTACGACTATCAAGGTGGCGTGACATGGATGGATGAGAGATTGTTTGTGTGGCATTGATTGTACGTGTGCTCTATTGGAAGCCCATGTTAAGGTGATGTCATTACAGTGATGTGTGACAGGATCCTAGCATATCATGTGTCCCCTATGGGAGAGTGTCGTGTGTCACTACTAGTGTTGACGTGTGGAAGGTGGGCTGGACTCTGTGTTATCCACATGTTTGCACAAGTGTCTAGTCAGTGACAGTGCCATGCCAGAAAGTAGTTTTGTCACAAATTTTTTTAAATTTTGGTGACAGAAGTAGAAAAAATGGTGGGGACTTAAAATTTTAGTCCAACATTGAGGAAACTTTCAAAGGCTGGTATGTTTAAAAACAATGCTGACCAACTATTAAACAAAGCCACCCAGTGCATGAGAAACTTGGCCATGGAACTTGGTCGCTTGCTGAAGGTGTGTTACTATTTTGTGCTTTGTCAATTTGGATTGTTTGGCTGGATTTGTTGGATTATTGATGTCATCCACCAATAAATGCTAATAAAATATACCTACAGAATATTCTGTGCTACACAAGGTCAAGGTGTGAGTGCCTGTACTAAAAAATTTCTCTACTTGGATGCCCAACTGGGCCAATAATTCAAAAAAAAATTGAAAATGTAGAAAAAATAATAGAATTATAGATTCAAAAATGAATTAAACAGATTGATAAAAGATCATACCCAGCTTTGCAAATTGGGCCTTCGAGTTTTGATTTGCAAAAAAAAAATTTCCTCACGATCAACTATGGCCTAAAATAGGCAAATTTATAGTTGATCTTCACTAAATTGTCACTCTAGATGCAATGGTGAGATCTACTTTAGCTCTAGACGCTCTCAATTGCTACTGATGCTCCAGATCTGAATTGGGTCCCTTTGAGAGATGAAGCAACAAGGTCTCCAATGGCTATGTGATGAGTATCTCCCTTATCTCTAATACCATGTAAGAATCTTCCTTAGGGAAAAATTCACCCAAGACCAAGGAACTCAAAACACAAGCACAAATTAGACCAGAGTATGATCATAATAACTGTATAGTATTCAATACCATGTACAAGTACACTAGGATTGCCTATATATAAAGGCCTTTGAGATGCATCTAGAATGCCTCAAAATCAACTACATGATAAGTCATACAACCAGGCATATTGTCCACTAGATATGGGTTATCCTCCATTAAGCATGAAAGTAAGTGTGATGATGAGAGGATAAGCCTACAATGGTGTAACATGCAAATTAGTGTTGTAGACAACATGTACTAAATTAGGAGCGCAAATAACTATGTTGTCTACATCACAAGTCAGTGAATGATGCAAATTCCAATGTTGTAGACACCATGTGCATAATTAGATTTGTGTACTTCTGTGTTGTCAACATAATAGCTCAAAAAGGTATACAAACTCCTAAGTGTCTCATAAAAATAAATAATAAAATAATGCACTAACCTAAGTAAACTTAAGTGTAAATAGTAAATACCTATTTACACCAATAGACTCAATATAGCTTCTACTACACTACCACTTGCATCACATTCAACTTGAAATACCTTATTGAAATCAAGTAAAGCCAATACAAACAACTTAGCGACCTTTTGTTTCAAAGTCTCAAAATTATTATCAGCTCCATGTGTCCACTTGAATTCCTTTTTATCTCCTCTCATTATTGTTAGTCCTTAGATAGTTTTGACATTTGAGTGTCAACACACTTAATCACATTTGAGTGTCAACACATTTGAGTGTCGAGTGATATATGTGTGATGAGTGATTTAGGAATATACATGTGCTGAGTAACATAGAATGTAATAGGTGCTGAGTGAACTAGAATCACATATGTGTCGTGCAAGATAGAGTGTAGTTGATGCTGAACAATCCAGGATAGTATGTGCCAAGCATCAGTGGTCCAATATGTGTCAAGTTATACAGAATTAGCATATGAGTTTGTACCCTCACAAACTCAAATGAAAACCATTTTTGGAGCCGACATAGAAGGATTTTAAAAAAGAAAAAGGATAAGGACAAATCATTTACATTCTCTATGTGACCCGCATGCAACCAATCAGAAAAATGGAGAAGGCATGCAACCAATGAGAAAAATGCAAGATATGAGTGATAATTTAAGATTCAATATGGATCGTAGATTCATATCTAACCCAAAGTCTTCACATTATTTAAAAGGAGGTCAAATACTCCATTTCTTATGTAGATGAGAATAGTGTATGGGGAGATTATAGCAAAATTTCAGTGTGAAGAAGGAAAGACTTAGAGGAACAAAGAAACAATTTCATATCTAGTTGGTTAGAATAGCACGAGGGACAAGGAACACATACAGAGATCAAATCAAGCAAGGATTAGAATAGGAAGATCAGATCTAGCACCTATACCCAGCAATTAAAGATTGCACTCCATCAAGTCAAATGTTCTAATACTTTCTTCCCATTGTATTAGATTATAAAATCCTATATTGATAGGTTAGCTTAACAGCTAGGCAGGAGAACCTTTGGAGAAGGTGATTGAAAATCATATGTATTAGGTGGGTTTAATAGCCTATTATAAATCCTTTAATAGGGTGATACTTCATGTAAAGTGTTTGTAAATCCTCAAATCAAGTCACTATTGACACATTGTAAAGCATTTAACAGGGCAGGCCTTTCACAGGGCAGACCATCAAAAGTGGTTGAATATATATTACTGTAGTGATTTTTGTAGGTATCATCCCCACCCTATTTTTACCTTCTTATTCCTAGAGGGTTTATGGGTTACCAAATCTATTATGTTATGTGTTGATGCATGCTTTCATTTCATGTTTGCATATATGTTTACATGCATGTAGTTTATTTTTCAGTTATATGTTTAAAGGATTGACTAAGGTGAAAAGAGTGATACTTCTGATTCACCCCCCACTCTTAGAAGTACTCTTCCCATTTTGAACATTCCAACAATTTTTTTTGTCATAGCATTACAAATAGTACTAAAATTTCTTATAAACTTCCTGTAAAAACTAGCCAAACTATGAAATGATCTTACCTCACCCACATTCTCAGATGTAGGCCATTCCAAAATTGATTTAACCTTCTAAGGATCCATCTTCAAACCATCAGCTGAAATCACAAATCCCAAATACACAATCTGTTCTTGCATAAAAGAATACCTTTTTAGATTAATCATCAACTTTTCCTCTTTCAATCTCTACAATACTTGTCTAACATGCTCAAGGTGTTCTTCCTTTGTCTTACTAAATATCAAAATGTAATCCAAATAAACAATCATAACCTTACCCAAGAATCTCTTCAAAACTTCATTCATTAACCTCATGAAAGTACCAGGTGCATTAGTCAAACCAAAAGGCATAACCCACCATTCATACAAACCATCTTTTGTCTTAAAAGTAATCTTCCACTCATCACCTTCTTTGATTATGATCTAATGATAACCACTCTTTAAATAAATCTTGGTAAAATACTTTGCTCCACTCAAACAATCCATTATGTCATCCATCCTCGGCATAGGAAGCCTATATTTCACTGTGATCTTGTTAATAGGTATGGAATCAGTACACATTCTCCATTCTCCATTCTTTTTTGGTGCTAATATAGTAGGTACAACACATGAACTCAAAATTTCTCTGATCAAACCTTTCTCCAACAACTCATGTAGTTGTCCATTAAGTTCTTCATTCTCTCTAGGTGTTAGTCTATATGGTGCTTTGTTTTGCAAACTAGCTCTAGGAATTAGATCCGTACAATGAATTATACTTCTCATTGGAGGTAAACCATTAAGTATATCCTCTACAACAATCTTGGTGTATTCATTTAGCAGCTTTTCAATTTCTTCTCGTACTTGGTCAATACTACCAACTATCACTCGGTCACCACTAATTGGCACTCAATTTTTCTAGCACTTGGTTATTATTGACACAACTTGATCTCCTTGGAATTATAGAAAAAAAAAATTGATTCTTTATCATTTCCTTTTTAAATTTTTTCCCATTAACCATGCAAATTCTCCAAATAGTACAATAACCTCATCTAGACTTTCAATCAAAGGAAACAATATTTGTTTCTTCCCATTCACCCAAAGAGTATATTGATTCATTCTTCCATCATGTGTGGCATATCTATCATATTGCCAAGGTCTACCCAACAAAATATGACAATAATCCATAGGCATAATATCACACAAAACTTCATCAAAATAATGTTTGATATTGAACTTCACAATACATTGTTCACTTACCAATATCTTATGCTCATCAAACATGATAGGTTTTAGGATGCTTTAGCCTCTGCAACTACAACTTTTCTCTTCTAATGCCAAATTTATAGAACTTCCACTATAATTGATGACCTTGCAACATTTTCTAGCCATCTTACATCTAGTTTTGAAAAGACTTCTCCTTAGGATAGGTTCCTCATCACTTCCCTTATTACATAAGGTTCTTCTTACCATGAGATTTTTACTAGCCTTAGGTCCACTTGGTGAACCCTCAATGTCTCCTTGAATCAAAACATTTCTATTACCTTGCCCACTTTCATGGGATCTACATTCAAAGGATCTATGCACTTCTTTACCATATCTAAAACAATTACCATGAAATCCACCTCTAGAATAAGAATTACCTCTTCCTTGGTAAGAATTACTACATCCTTGGTAGGAATCACCACATTTCTACTCGATCTTGTCTTTATTATCATTCTTCCATTCAGATTTCCCTTTATCTTTCATAGAATTGTTAGATCTGTCACCTTCTCCATAAGATCTACCTCTGCCTCTCTGGAATCTACCACCTCTACCTCTTTCTCTTTGTTCATTCTTTTTTGTCAAGATCTCCTTAGCTTTCAAGGCATATCGGTATGCTTCTTCCACACTTTCCAAATTCACAAAACTTATCTCATCTTGAATTCAAGATCTCAATCCATTTAGATACCCTACAATTTTCTCAACATCATCATCCACATGTCCAAATTTGATGTCCAATCTATAGAATTCCTCAGTATACTCCTTCACAGTCATATCTCTTTGTCTTAAATTTTTCATCTTTCTCAACAAGCTAACTTGGTAATCAATAGGAAGGAATTTTTTCTTTACCTTGTTCACCATTTTCACCCAAGTTTTGATCTTCTCCTTTCCTCTCTTTTTTCTATTACTTTTCAAATGCTCCCACCATAGTGAGGCATGTCCTTTCAACCTAGTAACTGCAATCTTCACCTTCCTATTATCAAGAGTGGTTTCATACTCAAAGAATTTCTCTATTTCATAGATCCAATCTAGCATTG
Organism: Cupressus sempervirens; assembly: GCA_028749045.1. Classification (NCBI taxonomy): domain Eukaryota; kingdom Viridiplantae; phylum Streptophyta; class Pinopsida; order Cupressales; family Cupressaceae; genus Cupressus; species Cupressus sempervirens. The sequence goes on from CM053792.1 coordinate 8,398,702, forward strand.
TGTTGGTGTCCAATTTCCATCATAAGAAAAAACTTCTATAGTAGGCTTTGAATTTTCTCTAGACAATACTCTCAACAACCTTGCTTCATCTTGATCTTCTTCAGGTTTTGGATTATGATTTGGTGCTACTGCTTCATTATCACTTACATATTCAAGATGTTCTCCTTGCCTTTGGGGTGTGTCCACAGCATCTAATATGGTTGCAATTTGTATCAATTTATCCAATATTGTATTATCAACATTTCCTCTATATTGAACCATCTTGATAAATCAAGTTCCTACAAGATTGTAACCTTCTGCAAATTGTAGGTCAAATCCTCGGATCTACTACCCCCCAACCAAATTCACTTAGGGTTATACACAATCCAATCTTCACAAGGATGAATGGGGCTCTGATACCACCTAACATAGGGGGATATGAAGAACTAGGGCCAAAGGCACACCTAGCAATTCAAACTTCCTGGCCATAGTCAACACGGCAAAAATAAAAATAAAACAAACAACTCAGGAGATAGAGTAAGAAAATGCCTTCATTCATATATGCATTCAAGGATCTATTGCATGCCTAGCTATAAGGCCTTTTGGGTTATGATCATGTATCAATTTAATTACAATTTTCAATGATCCAACTTTGCATTCTTTTCCTACTCTCTCTAAGTTATCTCTCAAAGACTCTAACAAATTTCTCTTAAATACATGCATGGCCACAAGTCAGCTCGCAAAAAATATCTAATATTAAATTAAATTCAAAGGTCAACCTCAATAGGAAACTACATATAGATAGCTTAGCAAATAAAGCCTCCACAAAATACTGACACTCAGCATCCAAATGAACACTCAGTAACCACAAAAACTTGGCAACCAAAAAATGACTCAGAAACCAAAGATCACTCGATAACTACGTGAACTCAGCAATCAAAGATCACTGTGCATCAACTATGAACTCGGCATCCACTAAATGCTCAACACCCACTGAGAACTTGACAGTGGAAGACATTGCAACTCAACATAAATTAGGAAAACTAAAAACATGCAAGATAGCAATGCAATCCAGGATGCTCCTGCATCATGATGACTGAGTGTCAAAACTTAGTAATGGTCGAGTGATAGTATTTTGAATGTGCATGAGGAATCATGATTTCTAGATGACTCAGTTGATTTCTTGGGATATGAAAACCATGTTAAAGATAAGATTCATGAGTTGGATCATTTAATTCAAGGAGAGGATTAGGTATCATATATAATGAATGAATTTGATGAGAAGTTTCTATAAAAGAATGAAGATGAACATATATAATGAACCTAATGAGTTAGATTGTAAACCCTAAGATTTACAATGATTGTGAAAATGGAAAAAGACTAGAAATACCTATTTAAAGAGGTGCAGAGCAAAACTTTGAAGAGAGAGTGAGCAAGCACATAAAGAATATTATATAAGCATGAAGTGTGAGACACAAAGAGATAGAGAAGAAAATCTGTGTGTTTCTAGTAAGAGGGAACAAAGTTGTTGAGGGTGATAAGTGAATCTAAGAAAAAAGATTAAGTTTTAGAAGGGTGATTCTTGAAGAGTGGTCAACCCAATCAAAGGAAGAGGTGACAAATAAGGCTTATCAAAGAATCAAAACATGACCCAAATAGTGATTTGAAACTACAAAAGTGAGTTGTAATCATATAGATCAAACCCTATTGTTTTCTTTCTAAAAATTGTAAATAGTTTGTATTGAAATTCTTTTAATCAAAGGTTGACCTAACAATCATTTAGGACTTTAAAGTCTATGTAAATCCTTTAACAAGGTGACATTCTAATGGAATGATCTAAAGTTCTTTGACAAGGCCACTCCTAACAAGATGATTAAATCCTCTAACCAGGTCACATTTAACAGTGTGTATTGTAAGCTTTACCATGCACTACTATATTTGGGCCTAAATTGTGATCTCAAACTATCAAAATTATGACAACCACCCATCACCCAAGTGACAACATCATCTCCCATTGGATGGGTGTTGGACTTTTCTTGCCATAAATTGTGATGATAGGGGAGTCCATCATAATTGAAATAGATAAAGTTGTTGTGATTTGGTCCAAAACCATAGCAAGAGTTTATCTTTACACTGTTACAATTCTAATGGCTAGCCATTGTGACCACTATCATAGGGGTGACGTCAAAAAAAAAATATTGTGGGAGTGACTGCTAGCCATCGACACATTCTATCGCCATAGTGATGGGTATGTGACAATAATTCTATGGAAGCAACTACTAGCCATCACAATTGTGATGAATTGGTGTATCAATAAAGAAAAAATGGCTCAAAGTCAGCTATGATGCTCTTATAGCTCACAGTAGATTCACACAATTAGTTGTCATGCAATCATAGGTTAATATTGATCTTCACTTGGTTTCAAGAATAGTTTAATAATCTCTACTAATCATGGCCAACCACATGAAGGTGGAAGCTCATTTTCCCACACCACCACCCCCCCCCCCCCTCCCCCCCCAACATCTAAATTCCATGATACCATCTAAAATCTTTAAGAAGTGATCAATCTTTGAAGTTTTAAAAAAAGTTCCAGACCTACAAAGTGACATCATTTTCCCATCATTTGGTGCTTTTCATTTTTTCATCGCATCTAAAATAAGATTTTGCCACTATGAATTGAGAATGCACATGCAACTACATTCTGTATGCACTGACAATAGGCGGAGCTAATAAAACCTAACATATTTACATTTATTTAATAGGTCTATGCAAGCCTCTAACAAAAATGCAAACCTGTTGGGTTTTTCGAGCTCCACTTGATGTCGTATGCATATGATTGAGATTGTATATTGAACTATGGCATCCTTCTACATTTCATGAAACCTAGAGATTCACATAATTAGTTGTCATGCAATCATAAGTTAATATTGAGCTTCACTTGGTTCCAAGAATAGTTTTATATTCTCTACTAATCATGGCCAACCATGTGAAGGTGGAAGCCCATTTGGCCCCACCCCTCCCCAATATCTAAATTCATCATTAACATCTAAAATATTTAAGTATTAATATTTAAAGTACAAAAAAAGGTTCCTGGCCTACAAAAGTGACATTATTTTCCCATCTTCTGATGCATGTCATTTTTTTGTCACATCCAAAATAATATTCTACCACTCTGAATTGAGAGTGCACATGCAGTTGTGTTCAAATGCATGGACAACAGGTAGAGCTAAAAAAACACAATATGATTATATTTATTTAATAGGTCAATTAAGTTTTAAAAATTATAGACCATCATGAACAATGTTCATGATGGTCTATAACTTAAAATGCCTAAGTAAAGACCTTTAACAAAAATGCAAAACTGATGCATTTTTCAACTCCACCTAATGTCGTATGCATATGATTTGAGATTGCATATTGAACTATGGCATCCTTCTCTATTGCCTGAAACTAAGAGATTCACACGGTTAGCTATCATGCAATCATAGTTTAATGTTGAGCTTCACTTGTTTTTTAAAATAGTTCAATATTCACTACTAATCAAGGCCAACCACATGAAGGTGGAAGCTCATTTGTGCCCCCTCCCCCCAACATCTAAATTCCCTATTAACATCTAAAATCTTTAAGAAAAGATCAATCTTTAAAGTACCTGGAATATCCTCATCACCTCTTGCTACTCTTCTGGGGAATCCATCTTCATTGCTCACCTTGTTACTCTTATGGGGAATCCAATATTACAAAATTCCCCCAATAAATAATAGTTCAACAAAAATAAACACATGAAAAATGAGAGAGAAAAAGAGGAATATACTTACCAATAGGCATTGTCATCATATTTGTGGCCATGCTACATGTTAAATGAGCTTTATTGTTTTTATATTGTGCCGAGATCTCTTTGTTTACATACATACAAGGGCACGACAACAAAATCCTAGATATCCATTGATCTCAACAATCCACAAGATCTCTATACATACATACATACATACATACATACATACATACATACATATATATATATACATATATATATATATGTATATATATATATATACATATATTGTTGTTGTATGTATGTATGTATATGTATATATGTATATATATATATATATACATATATATATATATACATATATATATATATACATATATATATATATACATACATACATACAACAACAATATATGTATATATATATATATACATATATATACATATTGTTGTTGTATGTATGTATGTATATGTATATATGTATATATATACATATATATACATATATATATATATATACATATATATACATATATACATATATATATATACATATATATACATATATATACATATATATATATATGTATATATATACATATATATATATGTATATATATGTATATATATATATATATGTATATATATGTATATATATATATATATATGTATATATATATGTATATATATGTATATATATATATGTATATATGTATATATATGTATATATATATATATATATGTATATATATATACATATATATACATATATACATATATATATGTGTATATATATACATATATATACATATATACATATACATACATACATACAACAACAATAGATACTTGGGATCCTTGCAGGGAGAGCATGCCAATACATGCATGGTTACATCCTTGTCTTCTATTGTTGGGCCAATGTATTGATCCTTTATATCCAACCATTTTTTATAAGTTGGAGAATGTGTTTCATGCATTTCATTCAAGTGATTCATCTGCATATGCAATTTTATCACTTGGAAAATTGTATTTGATCCTGCTAGCTAGGAATAGGTGATTGTTTGTTTTATTGTACCTAATCTAATGATAGTTCTACAAGAATTTGTAACCAACCCGGCTAATTAGAAACTAGATCAATTTAACTATGTTATGGCTTGGGCATCTATTATTCCAATTTATCATATGGTTTCAATGTTCGAGGCAGAATTTTTTCTAAAGTGGTAGCAGGTTTTGCATTATTGGCTTTGTTCAAATCCTAATTTTAATGAAGTAACACAGTGGTTTTTTGGGTGGAAAGGACTATTTTTCCCTAAGCTTCTTGCTAATGAGAGGATAAGAAGTCAGCTAAATTTATCCCTTGAAATGATGAATCATGTTGTAGAGGGTATGACTGTGGAACAACCTGGAGCTAAAGAGAATGTAAGTTATCTTAGGGTTATGAAGCAACACCAATTTGAGGCATTTTAGTAGCAACAAGGAGCAGCAACATATGCTCAATAGAAAGCCTCAGCTTCCATGTGTAGTGGGATTCACCTAAATAATTCCATAGTCATACCAAAATTGAGTTTGAAGTAAGTGATTGAAACATATGCACAAGAACATGACATCCAATTTTTCCCTAAAGTGGGATGCAAAAATGACGGTCTTCAGTTTTATGGATTTGGAATTGCCAATATCTATCTAGATTTTATAAAACAACAAGTGCTTGCACAATATGGAGATAGATGGGCGATTGCATCATTAGAGCAGCTAGTTGAGATGCACCATAATCAAACTAGAGGAAATCATTGATAAACCAAACATATAATGAAGAAAAAACTTGAAAACTTGAATTCCAAAATGCTAAAATAAAAGCTATCGAGGATCAAACACCTATGCCAGAGTTACAAAAAAATGTGAAGTTGATTTTAGATATGGTAGAGGAAGGTATTCAAAAGCTTGATAAAAATTTAAGGCATGTGAGAGAGTTCATGGTAATATATCCAAGAAAGTGTTGTGGTAGGTACTCTGACATTAGAGTCACTTGCAAATGTCTTTGAGAATTTCCAGTCCAAATATCATGATGACTACAAGTTGTGCAATTTGTCATGTATTGCATCTGCATTTAGAGGAATAATAAAAAAATTCTCATCTTTGTCTCATTGATGGACACAAAGTGTGCTTGAAATAATGAAGTTTAATCATTTTCCACTAGTGGGTAGATGTAATAAAATGCCAAAATTGATTTTTCACTTGTTACAAATGTTCAAAGGCAAACAACATCTTAGAGAGAAGATCAAATTTTCACATTCAAAATGTTCTAATGACCAAGGTATTCACCTAATCTGATGATAGGTCTACAAGAATTTATAATCAACCCAACTAATCAACAACTAGACCAATTTAACTGGGTTATGGCTTGGACATATGTTATTCCTATTTATCATATGGTTTTAATGTTGGAGGCATAATTTTTTCCAAAGTGGCAGCAGGTGATTGTTCTAGGAATAGGGAATAGGTTATTCCCATTTATCTCAATATAACACTAGATGCATACTCTCTGGTAAGACTCACGGTCCCAACCCTTAGTGCACAGACCATGTTCCTCTCCAATTTTGATCTTGGTTCATTACACATCAACAGCATACAATGTCTTTTCTTCTACACACATACACCTTCCTCTCACTGAATATTCTTTGTTCATAGAGCACATGAAAAAAAGCCTCTCATAAGTTTTAGTGCATTTCTATCCACTTGTTGGTCAGTTGAAGAAGGGAGAATATCATGGCAAAACACAAGTTCATTGCAATGATGGATGGGTATGTATATAGAACTAATGTAGCTTCCATTGTACAAGGTTGATTTTAGATGGGGAAATCCATCAGATGTGCACATCGCAACAATGAATGAAATTGGATTAATGTTATTGTCATTTGGAAAGGATGGAGGAAAAGGCATTTTGGTCTCCACTTGCCTTCCTCAACACCAAATCTTAGTCTTAGATAATCTTCTCTTCATTTAACTACAATGACTTGCAATATTCCCTTGTAGGATGTAAACTGTGGATGATGACTAGTAATAATTAAGGTTATTACTAGAGGCAGTCTATAGAAACAATACCAATAGATCTATATTTAAGTCTAATGATGATTTATAGTAGAGATACAACATATATGAAATTCAAACCCATAATGAGACCACAAAAACAAAATCTACAAGATAATTTACAACATACACATCAAATCATAAAACAAAATCTCTATCTACTTTATTGTACCAAAAGATTTATAATTTACATATGAACCATTTCAATTTGTATGAAAATCATCTCCAATGTTAGATCATTGGGAACTTCTAATCCTTTCATAACCCACACAAATATGTACCAATTAAAGTTGTAATTAAGAAACTCATCTCCATTAGTAGATCTCCAAATGATAATCTCCAAATTAGTCCACTAGCAACTTAGTTCACCAATTCAAAATTAGCTCCACAGGTAGACAATAAAGATATTTTCATTTATAACCCACAACACCGAATGATAATCCTTTTGAGTCCACTAGCGACTTACAAAAAACCTTAATTGAGTTAAATGTGGGATGTGTTTCAATGTAAGCATAATCCCATTTTCTAAACATATAACCATACCCATAAGTTTCATCACCTAATAAAAAATGTGGTAGATTCTTAGAATTAAATTAATAAAGAAATGAATGATAACAAGCAAAATGTATAGGAGGGAATGAGCCTCGTGAGTTAACATATAATGTCATAAAATAGTTATGTGCTACCTAACTATGTCCAAGACATTTGCACACTGGAGGCATACTCTACCTACCAGGCTACCTACATACCTATATCCACGAGATCAATACCCTTGAACTACTCAGTCTAACAAATATGTAGTTGTATTTCTATAACCACTAGTGAGCTTTACTCACCTAATACAACTCTTCTCCATAATACACACACTTGAGAGAATCAAGTAGTTTTCTATAAGTATGATATTTTAATACCCTAGTGCAACCTTTGTATTTTAGTTTATAGTTAATTTAAGGTTAACTTATATATTTCCTAACTCACTCCTTAAATAGTTATGTTTAAAAGTTGGTTTTGAAGCACATACTCCTTTTTATTAAATGTAAGGTTGATTACCTAAACATCCATACGTGTGTAAGCATTGTAAGTTACCTAGAATATCATGAGATCATTCTTTAAATTATCTAGAATGTCCTCATCACCTCTTGCTACTCTTAGGGGAAGTACATCTTCATTTCTCATGAGAAATTCATCACACGAGTACATTTAGGAATGTCCTCATTGCCTCCTTCATAAAATGAATCTAATATTACAAAATGCCCCCCTAAGACATAGTAGTTCAAGTGAAATAAAAACATGAAAAAATAAGAGAGAGAAAGAGGAATCTACTTACCAATAGGCATTGTCATTGCATATGTGACCATGCTACCTATTGAGTGAGTTTTATTGTTTTTTTGTTGTGCCAAGATCTCTCTATTTGTATACATACATATATACATATACACATATATATACATATTTATGTATATATATATGTGTGTGTGTATATAAATACATAATACATATACAGAGATCACAAGGGCACGACAATGAGATGTAGAGATCAGAAGGGCATAGAAACAAAATGTAGAATTCACAAGGGCTTGGTAATGGAATCCTAGATCTCCACTAATCTCCACAACCCATAGGATCTCTCTATATATACATACATACATATATACATAGACACACACATATGTGTGTATGTATGTATGTATGTATACACAAATACATATACATATGTATATATGTATATACATACATGCATATATATACACATACATACATACATACATGTGCATATACAATTTTATCACCTTGGAAAATTGTATTTGATCTTGCTAGCTGGGAACAAGTGATTGTTCATTTTATTGTACCTAATTCGATGACAATTCTACAAGAAATTGTAATCAACCCAGCTAATCAACAACTAGGTTATGGCTTGTTTCTTTCTAAAAATATCTGCTATGATTTGCAAATGTTACCCATTTTTTCTAGTTTGCATTATTTTTGTGTCAAATCTTGAGCTAAGTCACTTAGCATGGGTTGAATGTGTTTTATTGTTTTATTATTTGGATTCTCAGTTATGTATGCAATTGGATCAATTTTTCTATTGTGAAAATATGTAATAAGCACCTTTAAAAATATCTCTTTGTATATATAAAGACCAGAAGTTGTGCAATTTGTCATGTATTTCATCTACATTTGCTTTTCCATTTCTTATAAGAGTGTTTCAAGGTTGGGAATGTGCTTCATGTGCGGCATTCAATTGATGCATCTGCATATGCAATTTTATCACCTTGGAAAATTGTATTTGATCTTGCTAGCTGGGAATAACTAATTGTTCATTTGATCATACCTAATCTGATGACAATTCTACAAGAATTTTTAATCAACCCAGCTAACCAACAACTTAGACCAATTTAGTTGGGTAATGGCTTGGGCATGTGCTATTTCCATTTATCATATGGTTGCAATGTTGGAGGCGACATTTTTTTCAAAGTGGTAATAAGTTTTGTATCATTAGATTTGTTCAAGTCCTAATTTTAATGAAGTAACAAATTGGTTTTTAGAGTGGAAAGGACTACATAATGAAGAGCAAACTTAAAAACTTTAATGTTGAAATTCTAAAATGAAAGCTATCAAGGATCAAACACCTATGCCAAAGTTACAACACAATGTGAAGTTGATTTTAGATATAAACAAAAAAAAAATGAGATAAATCATTCCCCATTTGTTTTGATTGTGGAGAGTTGCACGCAAAAGAGGGTAGAGAGCCCTGAACGTTGGTGGAGATTTCATTATCATGCCCTTGTAATCATTTTGTTTTGTTTTCATGCCCTTGTGATCTCTTAATTTTGTTGTCATGCCCTTGGTGGAGACTAGTGGAGTTCTATGATTTCATTATCATGCACTTGTGATTGTTGCATTTTAGTTTCATGCTCTTGTGATCTCTACATTTCATTGAAATTCCCTTTGTGATCTTCATGCCCTTTCTCTATGATTTCATTTCCATGTCATTCCCTTTTGATCTTTGTTCCCTTTGCACTACAACATTTAGGGTCAAATTACAGTGACAATTTGCAATGGTGGTGTAATTTGTGGTGTATTCTAGCCCAAACGTAGTAGTGCTCTGCGATTTTCTTCAAGAGGAGAAGAGGTACCTATGTAAATGATCTTTTCTTTTCCTTCTAAACATGTATCTCTTTATATCTTCCCCAAAAAGTGATTAGAGAAACTTCTCTTTATGTATATGTATGTGTATATATACATACATACACACACATATGTGTGTTTCTATGTATGTATGTATATATAGATAAGATTCTCTTTATGTATATGTATGTGTGTATATACATATACACACATATGTGTGTGTTTATGTATGTATATATATAGAGATCTCTCTATTTATATACATACATACATACATAGACACATATGTGTGTGTATGTATGTATATATATACATATACACATCTATATTAATGTATATGCATACATACATACATATAAAAAGTTCACAAGGGCAAGAAAATGAGATGTAGAGATACATATATACATCCATACGTACATCTACATATATTATTTAATCACCTTGGAAAACTGTATTTGATCTTTACTCAATCATCAAGAGATAATGTAATCTGTAAGTATAGATTATAACATAATTATTTTGGGATGAATAGTTTTGATTGAATTCGTCTGAGGACAGTGAGCCTACTCATGATGATAATGGCTCCATGTATTGGGTCTTTAAAGGAGAGAGACTTACAAAAGATTAGATATTGTTTATGGATATGGGATGATTCATTTGTGATGCTAATATATCCTCCTCCATATTAAATTTCTATATCATCAAATTGCTAGATACAAATAACTAGACTTGGTCTTCTAAAATGGTATGGGCTACTTAGAATTTTCAAATTTGAACCATTGAACTGTACATTCAAATTGATGAACCAACACATTGAATCACTAGTTCATGTTCAGAACCTTTGGTCTTTGAAATATGAACTTTGATTTTCATTTGTAGTGCATGGACTATTATGATCCAAAATAAACCTAAATATTCTTGGAGATATTTGAAAGAATCTACATAAATTGATATGAACCATTCAATCTTAATTACAGATTTTTTGAATCTCAGTACTCTAATCCAAGCCAAGAGCTTTCTAAACATTGAAACTACTAAACTTCCTAGGAAACTGAACTTATCAAACATATGAACCTCCTTGAACCAATGGAACCATTTTGAAAAAGGTTAAATGAGGTTCAAAACCCAAGATAGACTAAGATATAAACCTCAAACAAGGGTTGCATGCTATGGTGGGGTAGTAGGAAGATGGTTGTGCGAATGGCTGATCAGGCAAGTTGCAGAACATCAAGGTGTCAGTTGCATGTAGTTTCATTAATTTGATAAGGGAATCAAATTTGAAAGTGGGATGATAAAAATTGACATGTCCATCCTTATGATAGATTTCTCTATCTCAGAATAGAAAATTACCTCAAATGACAAGCAACATATTATTAAATGTATGGAAATCAAAAGAACATTCTTTATCCAGTAGTGGAAACTCTTTACATTAAATATGACAATCTTGAAATTAAAAAAGATAACTATCAAAGATCTATATTTTTGTTTTAGTGATAACAAATATATAGTCTAATTTTAGGAAAAATAATAGTCTTAAATATAAGAGTACTAGTTGTAGTTGTATAATTTTAGTATTACTGATTATGTTAAACAAAATGTTCAATAAAATAAGTATGAAGTCACATAAATGGATCATTTTCTCAATCCTATTATGACTTAATGTGATTGCATCTGATCATTACTGTTGAGTTGTCATTTTGCACGATGCTTAATGATAGGAATCCTTTCAAACTCCTCTCTTGAAAAGCTAATCTAGGATCAACTCCAAGATTTTGGGCAATCTTGCAACCTATTGGAATCCACTTAATTGAAGATAAATGTATTTGTTCATAGGGAGGCCTTTGATAGTTTGAACCAATTTTGGATAAGACGATTGATCTTTTGTTTTGAAAATTAACCACAAAAGAGATATATTTTTGGTATTTTTTGTTTTATAATGAATGCAATTAATCAATGCAACTATATGAATTCCTAATGTAACCAAGTGTTAGGAAATAAAATAGCAAAGATAAGGTAACAATAGATGAAATAAAATTACTTGAAAGGCGAATTCCTAATGGACATAAACCATGGTAATAACACATTTGCAAGTTAAATTGTCAAAAAGATCGTGTAGGAAACCAATGAAAATAGGAGCAGCACTTCCTCAATTCCACTGATGCAATCGTCAATGAGAACTTAGTAATAACCAAAAGATGTTTCACTTCTCATTAAATTTCAAGGCCATAGAAACTGTGCTCATGCGAGACAAGAAGCTATGTAGGAACAATAGGTGATATTTTCTCCAACTTGGTATGTCAATGGAATTCGATAACACAAGACAAACACTAGAACTAAAAAATCTCACAATCAAATCAACACAAGAAAACCATTGGCTCCATTATTATTCATGAACATGCATTCACAAAAATAACACACTCTAACAAGAATAACTACACTCAAAATAAGAGCACCAATAGCATATATTATTGCATCAAAATAATGCCTTGGAGTACATATTGCATCCATGTATTTATATGAAATCATCTCCACTTTTTGTGTTGAGAATGATAGATTTTAAAATGAAAATACATGCTAAAAACTAATAAAACAAATCTATTTACATACAAACTAACTCTCTAAATGGTGCTAAATAGGTCTCCACCCTTGTTTATATCAATTAATGGGTGCATGAGCCTTTACATGACTTAAAACAAACAAACAAAAAGAAAGAGATAAGAAGAAGGAAGTTGCAAGAGGATCTAAGAGTCACTGGAAGTTCTAAAAATGGAAGCTTGACCTTCTCTAGGTGTTTCTAGGAATTGAACTTCTGTCAAAATGTGTTTATGGTGCATGGAATGCTCTAAAATAGCAACTGGCAGTTAACTATCAGTGCACTACTTCTTCTTCAAAAATTATCAATGCACCTCTGAGAAAAGAAAACCTTGGAAAAGTGCACCTTGTGTACCTTGCACACCTACACACCTTCAAGGAATTTGTGCAAGGTACTCAATTCACCAAAAAATCAAAGTTCTCTATTTTGAAAATGGTTTCTAGGTTTTTCTCAGATGAGCTCTGGGAGCACTCTAGTGTAGTTGTTTTTTCATTTTTGATGAAACTCCCAAAGTACATGTGTTGAATCTTATCATTAATAGTTTCATAAGATGAGAAACTTATTTTGGTTCATGTTTCCAACCTATGTATCTTTTATCTTTAGTGTAAATTCATGAATCAAAACTTATGTGGGACTCCTTTGAAGGATAAGGTTAACAGCTTAGGTGAGATCTCTATTTTTTTATAGTGAAGATGCTATGATAATCTATGCACTTGTACATTATGTGCCACACCTTTGTGTTATGCGCACTTGCACACCTTCATGTTATGTACATCTTCGTGCAGTGTGAAGTCTATTCCTTAATTTTTTCTTCTCTCTGACTACCTAATCCTTCCTATTCAAATATTACATGATCGAGATTATCCAAAATGATCAAATGTTTGAAAATTTTTAATATTTTTTTAACAAGCTTTTCTAGGCCTTTTTAATTGGCTTTTTCAAAGGTCTTTTGCTCAAATTTTCAAATTGAAAATTCCACTGGTCCCTAAAATTGGGAAGCTGAAGGATCCTATTCTATGGATTGAAATTATATTTTTAGTTCTTCTTTCCAATGGCATAACAGTTTTGAATTCTGAGATCTAGGTCAAAAGTTATGACCCCAACAAGTTATCCAATACCATGCACATGCAATGCCATGGATATTTTTTGTGCTATGGATAATGAGGGTGTTAATTTATCTACACAAAGAAGCAAACATTAGTTATCTTATGTTGAAAAAACCTAAAAGAGGACTCCACAAGATTCAGACTAACAAATAAAATGGGTCAACACTAATCAAAATAGACAAGATAGTGGATTTTTCCCCAAAAGCCAATTTTGCACACTAGTGCACCTAGTGTAATACCCCAAAATTGGCTCATTGCCATGATTACCAATTTTGGTCTATTTTGACCAATTCTAAAATCCTACGTCACCAAGAAATTCTCATTCTGCCACTCCCTACTTGACTTAATTGTCAAATGCAGAAAACCCTAATCTGCATTCATCATTTTTCCTATTTAATTCCTATAGTATTCACTCATATTAGCCACATTGAACCTATTTGATTTAAATTTAATTTAATCTAAAGTATTCATACTTTATTAAATTAAATTCTCCTAAGGCTAATGTACTACGGGGTTAAATTTATTTAATTTAAAAAATATGCCTATTTTAATTAATTAAACAAAATTATTTAATTAAATGGAAATTTTATTTCTAATTAATTAAATGAAGTTATTTAATTAAATAGGAAGTCATTCCTAATTAATTAAATGAATTTATTTAATTAAATAGGAAGTCATTCCTAATTAATTAAATGAAGTTATTTAATTAAATAGAAAAAGTGTCTCTAATTCATTAAATGATATTATTTAATTAAATAAAGAAAGGGTATTTATGAAAGCATATCTCATTTTATTAAATTAAATAATCTTCCTAATTCTCCTCTTCAGTTCAAAATGGAAATTCTTGGATAACTATTGATCGAATTAGAAGTGACCCGGATCACTTGCTCTCACATTGAAGTCTATCTGAGCTGACTGACTCTTACACTCAGATCTAAGCTAGTTAACTCCCTCTAATTTGGGAATCTTCCATCATAACTAAACTTTATCTTCAATCTTGTCCATCCATTTGAATTGATCTCAACCGTTAATGGATTCCTGGGTTCTATTTAAGAGACTCCTAATTCCTCATTATGGAGGTTGGAATTTGAATAGTATTGAATTGTTGCCGAACTAAATACTCATTTTTCTTTCTAGCTTTCATAGTGCTATTACTTTTAAATTGTCATTTAAAATAAGAATGCATACATTTAGCTTAATGCCTTTTATTTCTTAGATTAATTGCTTGCACTTCATCTAGATTACTTAAATATCATATAGGCTTAATTGCATTTAAATCCTTTGTTCTTAGAGGGTCTCATTGCCTACACCTCAAATCTGAGGACATTAATTAGGAAAAATCCTTCTAGATAGAAGGTGACAAGTCACTCTATTGGTTCTTCTTGGATGAACTATTCCATGTTTATACCAAGATGATTCCATAGGTAAAGACTACGTCGAAGTGTCTGTGAGGTTCAAAGGCCCACATGTCATAGGTACACCTAGTGCACCTTGAAAGGTGTGCTAGTGCACTAATTTCCTTAGAAATGGAAAAGTGTGTAGTAGCACACTAGTGCACATGCACACCTTGACAAGGTGTGCATGGTGTGCATGTGTGCAGCTACACACATGCACATTAGTGCATTGCAAGGGGGTACTATAGTCCACACCTCCACATGTGTGCACATTTGAAGGTGTACATCTTTGAGTGTGCACACCTCTAAGGGTGTGCAAATGTGTGCATCCTTGGAGTAGGGGTGAAGTGTGCATTTGTGCACTTTAAGCGCATAAAATTTTTAAACTTGATCTTTTTATCTGTGTCTAATTAGACGACCCTTCCTAATCAGAGACTAGGGTTTGACCTAGACCTAGGGGAGGGTCCAAAATGACCAAGGCTTTAGACTAGATGCCTCATAGGGAATTTTAAAACTAGAGGGTCCCCATTTTGTGACTCAAACTAGGGTGTGCATTATGAGGCCACAACAATTACCTAGATGATATTATGCATTAGATCTTTACTCAATCACCAAGAGATAATATAATCTATAAGTATAGATTTCTACATACTTAGTTTGGTATGAATAGTTTCACAAGGGCACATCATAGCAATGAAATGCAGTGATCATAAGGGAATGACAACAAAGTCTTAGATTTCCACTAATCTCTACCAACATTCAGAGCTCTCCACCCTCATGTGGAGCTCTCCACCCTCTTTCACGCATGCCTCTCCACAATCAATCAAAACAAATGGGGAATGGTTAATGCCATGTTTTATTTTGTTTTATTTTTGTAATCCACAATCCAAAATCCACAAGATCTATACACACACACACACACACACACACACACACACACACACACACACACACACACATACATGCATACATACATACACATACATATTTACATACATACATACATACATGCATACATATATACATACATACATACATATATACATGCATACATGAAAACAACAATGCAATTTCTAAGAGTTTACAATTATTCAACAAAATTAATGTTTTATAAGAAAAGGCACGTGAAGAACTATTAGCTCAAAAGCAAGAACATGGTTTTGAAATAGTACATAAAGTGCTTCACATGAGAGGTCAGCAAGTGAGGGTGTTGACCAATGTTGAAAAATTGAATGCTGAAATGAAAGCTATCGATGATTAAACACCTATGCTAGAGTTATAACACAATGTGAAGTTAATTTTAGATAAGGTAGAGGTAGATATTCAAAAGTTTGATAATCAAAATTTAAGGCATGAGAGTGAAGGAGAAGGAGCGGCTTTAGAAAGAGAAGCTTTAGAAAGATATTGCATGGCAAAAACAACAACTAGACAACATAGATAATATTATGGGAGCCACTAGATAGAATCGAAAAAGGTGTTGTGGTAGGTACCATGACATTGGAAACATCAGTTAAATTGGTCTAGTTTCTAATTAGCTGGGTTGATTACTTCATTATTATATGATCCAATGGTAATGTTAGTTATTATTTTGACATACATGAAAATATTATTATTATTCATTATTATATATACATAAATACATGAAAAAAAAAATGTACTTTCTAAGAGTTTACAATTGTTCAACAAAATTAATGTTTTACAAGAAAATGCACCTAAAGAACTATTTGCTAAAAAGAAATAACACGGTGTTGAAATAGTACATAAAGTTATTGACATGAGAGGTCCACAAGTGAAGGTTTTGACCAATCTTGAAAACTTGAATGTTGAAATGAAAGCTAACGATGATCAAACACCTATGCTAGAGTTACGACACAATGTGAAGTTGATTTTAGATAAGGTAGAGGAAGATATTCATAATTTTGATAATAAAAATTTAACGCATGAGAGTGAAGGAGAAGGATTGGCTTTAGAAAGAGAAGGAGAAGCAGCAGCTTTAGAGACTATATGACAAAAACAATAGCTAGACAACATAGAGGATATTGGGAGCCACTAGATAGAATCTAGGAAAGTGTTGTGGTAGGTACTATGACATTGGAATCACATGCAAGTGTCTTTGAGAATTTACTATCCAAATATTAAATGCTTATAAGAGTGTTTCAAGTATTGACACAATCTCCCTACGATGATGCCAATATCAAATGCTTATAAGAGTGTTTCAAGGTTGGGAACCACTTCAAAATCTTATGCATGGTTTAGAGGTAATGTTATTTTGGCAAAGGCACAAGGGAATGAGCATTGTGATTATGGCATTTATACAAAAGCAGAATGGCTTCTTCAACTCCTTACACTCAACTCTTCACTAAAGTTATTCTTCAATTCCTTGCATATGCAATTTTATCACCCTGGCAAATTGTATTCGATCCTACTAGCTGGGAATAGTTGATTGTTCATTTTACTGTACCTAATCTAATGGCAGTTATTTGTAATCAACCTAGCTAATCAACAACTAGATCCATTTAATTGGGTTATGGCTAGTTTCTTTCTAAAAATATCTGCTATGATGTATTTTTGTGAAATTTCTTGCGAACTCTGCCCATTTTTCTTGATCTGTATTATTTTTGTGGAGGATCTTGAGGGAAGTCACTTAGCATGGGTTGAGTGAGTTTTATTGCTTTATTATTTGGATTTTGGAACGTGTATGCAGCTAGATCAATTTTTTTGTTGTGCTAAGATGTAATAAGAACCTTTAAAAAGATCTCTAAATATACATGTTTAGAAGGAAATATAAAGAGATACTTGTTTAGAAGGAAAAGAAAAAAAAAAACATTTACATAATTTCCTTGAATAAAATCATAGAGCTAGGGTACAACAATGAAATTGCAAAGCAAGGGCATGACATGAAAACTAAATCATAGAGCAAGGGCACTGTTGGTGTTTGAAAACAATTGAGGGTTTTCAATTATCCCCATGAGAATATGACATATCTAGGGGCAGCTAACTGCCATTTTCAACATATCATTTCAGACACAGGGCCAACTATAAGGCTAGACCTTTCTTCTTCTTCAAGCTCTGCAAAACTTAGGTGGGTGGACCTATAGATTCTTTATATGGTACCAGTTATCAAAGCATACATTGAATCTATCAAACAGATAAAACCCTTATTTCTCTTGATAACTCATGAAATAACATCAATCTACAGCAGCTAAATGCAAATCTAGGAATCTCATAAGCTGAGTGAGGGCATTCTATTGTAGCTCTTCAACATGAAAGGGGAAAAGCATTTGATTATTGATGTTGAGTTTCAACAAATCCTCAAATGTGCAGAAGTATAACAAGTGATCCTATAACTGATCAGTGCCTAATCCATTGGGCAATCCCATGAATTCAAAAGATACATCTGTGACATCAGGACATATTCTATATACCTAGACATCAGATCTATCTAATCACCTTGTGATTCAGACATCGGTGTTCATTCAGATCTCGTTCTCACAAAATATCCTTCTCTAGTAACCAATAACCTTGTTAAACATAT
Source organism: Cupressus sempervirens (assembly GCA_028749045.1). Lineage (NCBI taxonomy): Eukaryota > Viridiplantae > Streptophyta > Pinopsida > Cupressales > Cupressaceae > Cupressus > Cupressus sempervirens. Next base: position 8,417,294 of record CM053792.1, read on the forward strand.
CAAGCATTTACTTGGCCCTTTGGTCCAACAAAAAAATAAATCAAACATACAACCTGAAGGGGATGCAAATGGGTCTCAGATCTTTGTTCCAAAACCACATACGACTTACAGATTGCTGAGACAGGAGACAAGAACCAGAATGAAACTAGTGAAATTACTACTCATATGTATTCATTTCCTTGAAATTATACATTCATATGCATAAAATTAAAACATGAAAAACACCTAACATATAAGAACTTCTTGTATTATCTACACTACTGTTGTTCACATGAAAGAATTATGCTGAAGTATGTGGTCACAATCATGGGAATGCATCAAGAATTGGATCCAAAACCTTGGTATCACAGTAATGTGCCCCTTTTCTCCAAAGAATTGGAACCTACCAGTTTCTCAGTCACAAAAAATTAGAACCCTTACAAAAGAGAAAGAAAAGAAAGATATAGGAGAAGAAATCTTGGATTTGATCAAAACATGACATCTGTCCACTTGGGAAACCTTCTCAATAGGTTTAAAACATCTTTTTAATCTTTCCCCTCAACTTGCATATCAAATCTTCAATCAGTTATGTCTCTTAAAGTACAAAACATCTAAAATATATTATTGCACAAGTAACTGATTTGATGCTTGATATAGAACAATAAAATTTGGTTAAAAATGAACTCAAGAAGAGTAAAAACATTTCCAGAATTCATTTTAATCATCAACAAACAACAATATATGTTCCTCAACTAATTCTGACACTTATGATGAATTCTATCCCTTTTACTAAGAATGCCCTGGAATTTGCAAAATTGCTTACAAACTGAATTGGTGAAGACCTGTGTAAAATCTGACTCCAAATTCGCAAAATTTGACTTCTCTCAGTTTCAACGGTATATTATAGTGCCTATTCCGAACAAAAATTGCCCCTGTTTTGGTCATTTGAATTTCAAGGTCCTAAGCCATGAACAGTCATTAAAATTCAAAAATTTAAAAATTTATAAACTATATAAAACTAAGAAATTCATTCAAATTTTTCAATTTGAAAACTCATGCTTTGAATCACTTTGAATTTCAATTTTATATTAATTTCCATCTCTGGCCCTCTGCCACTTGTCAAATTCCTATTTGTTATGCAAAAACTTGAAATACTTTTAATTAATTAATATATTAATATTAATTAATTTTTTAGTCCCTCTTTCATGTAGCACAAGGGAAGCAATCAATCTTCTTTATGTTCTTACGCACAGGCCTCCATTTTTGCCTTTACACTTTTATGACTTGAGTGGAGCAGCGTAGGACTTCAAAAATTGACTTACAAACATACGCTTGAATGAAGCCTTTGCGTAGCATCGAAGATCCTTAAAAATTTGTTTACACTCTTATGCGAGTGCTTCCTTCCCGTAGCATCGGGAAGACTTAATATCTCATCCTCTACTTATACGTTTGGCATGAGCATGTAATCACTTTGGGACCACCTTACGTCCTTATGGAAAGCATCTCTTTCAGCGTAACAATGTAGAGCTTTGAAAATTGCTTTTCATTCACCCGAGTCAACATAGGTTTGACTCTGGCCATCGCAGGCCCCTTCCACACTTACACACGCATGCTCTTCCTTTGAAGGTAGCGTGTCTTTAAAGACACCGTTTGCGTGGGATATTATTTAAACAATTGAAAATTTTCTTGATCGCCCAATGTGGGATAATACAACTTTTGATGATGTCCCCTGCCTTCTCCAGCTGTGGCATTTCTTGGCAATGTGGAATTCATTTTTTAACATGCCTACTACCCTGTGATTTCCTCTATAGATGGGGCTTGGTTCTTGTCTTTTTAACTACCGTTTCATTCATTTGTCTGCTTCAAACTAGTCACATTACCTCTGTAAAAATGTGGCTCTTCTTTGTATAGCAGCTGAACATGGAGCTCCATTCAGATGCCATCCTCTGCATTTTCTCATCTACCACTGTGGACTCTCTGCTTTATTTGGATTGTTGGGTCGATTCTTTGCTGAGGATGCTCTAACTCGCGTGTGAGACTCTATCTTTATTCTCCAAGCCAACTCCCCGCTGCTCACATAGGTTTCTAATTGGTTTCCCAGCAGCTTCAAACATTTGTTGTTTTCTCTTCATTTCAAAATTGCAGCCTCCCTATGCGTGGGCTGGTTCATCAATGTGGATGCCTACTTTATGGTGCTTTGAACCCAAAGCTGCCTCCTCCTTTTAAAACTTGCAGCCTTTTCCTTTAAATGGCGTGAAGTTTCTCCAAAACGTGAGTCTCCTATTTGCTCCTTCAATGTATGTCCCCTATTTTTGGATGCAGAGAATATGAAAAAGGGTGAACCAAGGCAACTATACCGTCACATATCATTCTGAGCAGCTCCATTGGAAGCAACTTCTTCACTCCTTCAACTAGAAATTGTGCATGTTGGCCTTGTTGGAGCCTCTTCACATCATCAAACCATGAATAACGTTGCTTTGGATCTGCTACTTCTATGTACCAATCTTTTGCTTCTTTAATTAAGTCTAGCGATACACTTGAATTCTGACAAATGCACAATATGAATGTGAGCTCGATCTTTAGAACCATCAAAATGAGTGTCTTTTGATACTGCTATTAATATCTTTATTAATTTTAATTTAGCCAAACATCCAATTCAATTGCACGCATTTCTCTCTCAAGTGGTTTGATAATAGGTTCATCATTGCATTCGTTATTCAATTGATTCCCAGTTAAATAGGAATTACGGCCAATAAATATAAAATAATGAGATAGTGGTGTTGTCATATCATGGTGGATCTTCTTATCAACAAGCAGATTAAAATCATCATTCCACCGTTGATGGCAATCAATTGTATGTACTTTGGTGCTTCTATTTTTTCTCTTGAGAAACTCCACTATCGTCATCCATGTCTTCTTCTGGAGAAGCAACACCATGTACATCCTTTTCATCAAGCTCCACATTCTCAAAATTTTGGATTTCATTTCTAAAATATTTTCTACATGCTCATGCATTAAATCTAAGAAAATCTCAAAATAATGTCTTTTACTCAAACAATGGCATCTATTTGGCGCCTTCTCAATTGTCATAAACTTGAGAATCAATACCAATAATAATTCCACAAAATGCAAATATGCCTGACCATGCTTTTGCATATCAATGTGAGAACTCAAAACTAATTCTTTTTAAAAGTGGCATGTCATTTAATCAGAAAAATGACACATTTATAACCACATTTTCAACCCCACCTTTTATATTCAGTCTGACACAATTAGTCGGGCCCCAAAGTGGGTCCGACTAAAAAAAATTTTGTTTTCAAACAACTGAATCTTATAACTGGCCCACTAACTACCTAATACTGATTCGAAAAAAATTTGATCACTGAATCAGCATTTGAAACTCATTTTAAACCATTTCCGCAACACTGTGAAACTTGTGTCCGGAGGCCTGTTGCCTGGCTTTAAAAACTAACCCAAACAACTGGCCAAGCTCTGAAACCTAACCCACTAATTCTTTGCTCCACATACTTTCACCCTGTCAGATCTCGTCTCATGAAGAATTCGAGGTCAAAAGATATTGACCATCGAAGTCGCCCCTTCAGAATTACCTGCACAAAAACATGTCAGAAAGCAATAAAATGGGTTTGCAATCGACTTTGAAAACTGGGCAAATGGACACTTGGGAAGACGAAAATTGGGGCATTGATTCTTTGTCATGAGGACATTATGGATTTGAAATTTGGGCTCATGATGAATAACAGGGCACAAATGGTGAGCGTTCAAAGTGAGCTACTCAGATTTTGTAGATTAAAACAATAGCAGGAAGTCAATTTTTGCAAATGGAATGGCCCTGGAAAAGTGTGCATATGGATTCATCAATACTTGTAAACTAACACACTTGGAGTATTTTCAGAGGAAAACATAAGGGTACAATAAATTTGACTTGACCAATCATAGATCATGAGTTATAATGTCACGAACAAGGTTGCTAATCAATCTGCAAATACTGACACCAATAAAACTTTAGAAATTGTGTTTGGAATCGCGTTTGAAAACTGATCAAACAGATTCTTCATGAGCTGAAACTTGAAACATAACAAGTCTTTGACATCTACAATGCAATGCAAAAATAATTTTAAGATTTAGGTCAACTCGGTCAAAATTACAACACGTCAAACAAGGCTTCCCAGAATTATGTGCAAAGTGCAAATGCATGAAAACAGTAATTGACCAACTTTGAGGGATTCAAAACCTAATCAAATGAACTCAGAACAGCTCAAAATCTAAAACATAGGTTCTTGGTTATGGACACTAGACATTCTCAAAGCGGTAATTCATGAATCATTTCTGGGTACAAGATATTTAGGTGCAAACACAGCCTCCTATCATTGTTTAACACTTAGGGTAATATGCAGATTTGACAATTGCTTAAAACAAGACTTCACGGGAAGGCTCAGAATGATAAATTAACTTCATGGAACATGCAAACACACTGAATGAAAGGTGCTAGAAGCATTAAACACCTCTTAGGCCTCAAAATAATAGTCGGGTACAAACTCATCAAAAAGCATTTAAGGGGCTTGATTTCTCAATAGTGCTCAAAATCGGGCCTACAATTTTGAGTGCCAACAGGCACAAAGATCATAAAGGCATGACATGGAAAAAAAATCACAGAGCAAAGGTGTGACAAAAAAATCGCAGAGCAAGGGCATGACAATGAAATGTAGAGATCACAAGGGCACGACAACCAAATCATAGAGCAAGGGCACAACAATAAAATGTAGAGATACATGACAATGAAATCATAGAGTAAGGGCATAGAAGTGAAATATAGATATTAGAGCAATGAAATGCACCAATGACAAGGGCACAACAACATTCAAATCTCTCCACCCTCTTTCATGTCCATCTCTCCACCACAATCAAAACAAATGAGGAATGATTTATGTGGTGTTTTCTTTTTTTATACTCATGAGGGCATCACAATTACGATGCAAATGTTGGTATTATGACACAAACATTCGTATTATGATATAAACATCAATATTATGATGCAAACATCAATATTATAATGTAAATGTCGGTATTGCAATGATGTTGGGGAGAATTGTAAAAAAAACATGAAAAGGACAACTAATTACACCACTGTCACAAATTGTTGTCGCAATTTGATCCCAAATGTTGTAGTGAGGGTTGTCTCCTAACAAAGATCACTTCAAAAGAGTGAAAAAGTGGTGACATGTTGCTGGTGGTTTTTCCTAAATTGGGTTTCCACGTTAAATCCTAGTGTCAAACTTGTGTTCAATATTTTGTAGTGTTTTACATTTACATATTTTACATTCAAAAAGTTTTTTATCTTAGGATAGTGAACTACTAGTAATTTTGTTTATTAGTATACAATAGAGACCGAGCTACAACAAGATAAACAGAATAGATAATGTTTAATGTTTGATTTTTCAAATGGTACTTCTGGACCTTGAGTAACTAATGCATCCCCCCTCTCAATTATTCTAAACATTCTAACAATTGGTATCAGATTTGAGTTCTTATAAAGAGAAGTTTGAAGGTACTTAAAGCTAAAGACCATGACTCACAAAAGGGAGATACCAAAGCTAAACAAGGAGAACTTTCCTACATGGAAACATTGATGAGGCTACACATAGAAAGTTAGTGAAGCTACTATAAACTTTTTGGAAAATAAATATGTGAAGATAAAAATAGTTCCTCTAACTACTCAACAACTAAAAGAAAAGAAATAACACAATCAAGAAATGTTGGAGATTGTTTTAGCCCTAAGCTATGTCAATTTTGATGATATAAAAGAATATGATAATGCAAAATAGATGTGGGACAAAATAAAGACCATATATGGAGGAGATGATAATGTCTTGAGAGCCAAATCAAAGTGGTTAAGAGAAAAATTTGATGACATGAGAATGATGGAAGGAGAGAACATAGTACAATATTGCACAAGAGTCAAGGAATTTTTTAATTCTATTTGAGGTGAAAATGGAGAGATTAAAGATGAAATAGTGATAAGAAAAGTATTGAGAAATCTATGTCCTATATATGCCATTAGATTTTTTGCAATCTAAGAATTGAGATGTACTCAAGGTAACACTTTGACTTTGGAAGGTGTAATTGATAGACTTACTACTTTTCAGATGTCAAACTTTGATAACTATACACCTACTACTATTGAATATGTTTTAAAGTCATAATTGGTACTTAGCAAAAGAAAAGGCAAACATGTGAAGAGTGATAGTGACACTTTTGATGATGAGCTTGATGAACTTGAAGCACTTATTGAAAAAATATTTAGAAAAGGTAGAGTTAAATACAAAGGTAAATTACCTCTCTCTCTCTCTCTTTTCATGCAACAAGGTTGGTCATATAGTTGCAAGGTGTCTTGACAGAGATGACAAAGATGAGAGAAAAGAAACCAAGTAGAAAGGAAGGAGAGATGACCGAGATTACAAGAATAAATAGGATGACAAAGGTAAGAAATATTGTTATATTGCTGAAGAATAAAATGACACTAAATCTAAAAGTAATGATGATGACATTGTCTATTAACATTATCAGATTTCCACAATCCATTTGTACATAACTTGTCTTCTGTATTTGATTGTGTGTGCTTTTTTATCATCAACATTTTGGATCATACTACATGATCCATCATTAGGATGAGAAAGTGTAGGAGTAGAGATCATGGATCACTTTCTCATCGTGATGATGGATCATGTAGTATAATCTCAAATGTTGATGGTAAAAAAGCACACACAATCAAATCCAGAAGACAAGTTATGGACGTTGTCTATATTGTTATGAAAGAAGATTCTAATGAAGATGAGAAAACTGCATTAATTTCTTATGTGAACAAAAGTGATAGATGGATAATTGATAGTGGTTGGACTAATCATATGACTAGTGATAGAAACAAATTTGAGGATATTGGACCATACAAAGGTCGATGTGTTAAATTTGATAATGATAATCCATGTGTTGTGAAAGTTAAAGGTATAATTTAATTGACTAACAAAATCAAATGTGATAATGGTTACTGGGTGGAAGGACTTAACTATAATTTTTTGAGAGTTTCATAGTTAAACAAATTAGAATATAGAATTGAATTCTATCATAGAAAGGCCAAGATATATGATGTTGATGGTAAGCTGATTGGAAGTGGTGATCAGAGAAAAGGTAACTTGTTCTATCTAGATTTATCTAATGAAACATGTTTGTTTGCATAATAAGAATATGTTTAGTTATGGTAAAAAAGGTTATGTCATGCAAATTTTGACAATTTGGTGAACATTAGTAAAATGAAGAAAGTAATAGGGTTGCAAAAACTAAAGAGGCCTGACAATGCTATGTATAAATAATGTCAATTGAGGAAAATGATAGTCTAGTTTCAAGAGAAAAACATATACATCAAGTGATATTTTGGAATTGGTTCATACTGACCTATGTGGATCTATTGATGTTCAAAGTTATTATGTAAATAAGTATTTCATTCTATTTGTTGATGATTATTCTAGGATGATAATTGTGATGTTTCTCAAATATAAAGCTGATGCTTTTCAATTATTTAAGTGGTATTTGGCTAGAGTTGAAAAATAAATAGGGAAGAGTTTGAAGTGTTTGAGATCTAACAAAGGTGGTGAATTCATTTCCAATGATTTCAATACATTTTGCAATGATAGAGGAATTAAAAGACAAATGTGAGCACCAAGGACCCTTCCTCACAACGGGATAGCTAAAAGGAGAAATGTTAGGATTAACCACAAACAGAAATAATAGTTACATGAAAATATAACTAATATCAGTAAATAATAGATCACATAGAAGAGAACACAATACACAAAGATTTAACCTGGTTCACCTAATCCTTGGGCTACATCCACCAACAACAAGTCCAAATATTATTATTATCTAGTAATCACAATTCGCAACCCCTTAGAGTTTAATACTACAACAAGAAGCTACAATATCACCATACATTATGAAATCCCTAACCCTAAGACATTTTATACAAGATTTTTTTGCTTACAAAAGTAGGGCTAGAATAAGTCATTCAATAGAAAAATAGCAGCCAGTGCTTTTTATAATATAAGGTCATTTTTGGCTTTAGGGGCGCTGCCTCCAAAAACCCATGCGAGGGTGTTTCTCCTTGACCCCACCCTTTACTGAGATAGGGAGTTCACCTGGGGTGCCACCCCAAGATCTTGTAGGGGTGCTACCCTGAAACCCTTGTAAAAATAATTTGGGGGAAATCATGCCAAATAAACCTCTGAGTCTAATTAGGCTCCACATCACAAAAAGAAACAAATCAATAATAAATTGTGCTAGAACATTGATGATGGAGAAGAATGCATCACAAAAATATCGAAGAGAAGTTGTTAGTAGTGTTTTCTATACCCTAAACAGAATACAAGTCAAGAAAAGTACAAATGCTACACCTTTTGATCTATGGTATGAATATGCTCCTAATGTGAAATATTTCAAAAATTTTGGAAGAAAATGCTATATATTCAAAGATAATAGGAATGGAAAACTTGATGCAAAGAGTGATGAAGGTATATTCCTAGGATACTCTACCAAGAGTAAAGCTTACAAGTGTTTAAACTCTGACAATAACAAAGTTGCAAAAATTGCAAATGTGAAAGTTGATGAATTTGCATAAATAAATGATATTGAATGTAAGAAAGAACCTGAAGATTACAATACATTCGTATATATGGATGATGGTGTTGGAATTATTTAGAATAATAAAGAAGGGGGGTGAATCAGTCATCCAAGATCTAGATGTACAATTAAAACTTTTCACAACTTAGTGAACCCATATCCATACATCATTTTCATCATGCATGCATCCATTAGATCATACAATCACTTAAACTTGTGGGTTACTGTCAAATCAACTTTGTAAAAATGTAAGCATGAAACATAAAATATTCAATAACATATTTGACACAATGATTTAATGTGGAAACCTAATTTGGAAAAAACCACTAGTAACATGCTACTCATTCTCACTCTTTTAAAGTGATACCTTGTGAAAGGGTAACCCTGTTAAATGTTACAATGCACACTATTAAATGTGACTTGGTTAAAGGATTTCAATCACCCTATTAGGAGTGAAACTTGTTAGAGGACTTTAGATCATTCACTTGGAATGTCACCTAGTTAAAGGATTTACAAATGACTATTAAGTCAACCTTAATCCAAAGGATTTATCCTAGATTGGTACAATGATTAGAAAGTAATAGTATGGCCTAATCTAATAACAACTTACAACACACTTGTAAATTACAGATCTCTATTTCAATCCTCCATTCTACTTGGATTTCACATACTTCAGCTCTAATAGCTTATTCACCCTTCAAGCATCCATACCCTTAAGTCTTCTTGCTTTGTTTGCCAATGCAGTCTCTTCTCTTAGGTCACTAAATAAAGTAATACCCTAGACTCCTTGTCTTAGGTTCTTGCACATGACAACCTTTGCTTCTGACTAGCCATCTCTATAAATAGAAAATTAATATATTTTTTCGTTCATCCTCCTTCATCCATTTTGGGGTTAGGTTAGATTAGGTAGGATTTAATGAATCTACCCATCATTTCATTTCACTCCCTTCTAGAAGCTTCTCCTTGAATCTTCTTTGAATTTTCCTCAAAAAGGTTCATCTTGAATTTTGTGTCACCAGCTCATCAAGCTTATCTTCTACACAATTTACAAAATCCAAGAAATCAAACTTCTTGGCTCAAATTCATCAAATTCACTATCTTTCTCATAATGCTGACACTTGGTATTAACTTTCTTCTGATGCTCAGCACATATTGTGTTGCTCAGCATCCACTATCAAATCACTCAACATGAACTAAAGTTAACTAGTGTTGGGCATCAACTAAACTTTACTTGGCTTACATTATATCACTCAATTTACACTAAAATTGACTTTTCTCAACTCTAACTAATTTTATGCTCGGCTTACACTAACTTTGATTGGCACCTACTATGCAAATTATTAAGCTTGGAAGATACACTTTGTTTAACTTGTTCTTCTAAACTTAATCAGTGTATCCATCCTTTGCAACCTTAATTAAATTATCAATGCACTATAATATCACTATCTTAACTGATCCTTGTACTCCTTTTCCATATCATAAATCAACCTTTCATCTAGGTGCTATTGTTACCTCATTTGATCAAATCCTCTTCATCAATTAAACAAATGATAGTACTCAAATCATCTAAGAAATTGTCTTACCAGCAAGTAGCAAGTTTGACATTAGTAACAAAACAATGATTGAAACAAATCTTCATAATTGTATCAATCTATTTTCAATAATCTTCCTCTTTGGAATTGATGGCAAACCAAACCAACCAAACTTAATCAATATAACCAACAAAATACCAAAAAGAAAATAGTTCTTTGTATTGAAATCTCTCCCTCTATCAACAAATTTTCATCTTCTGAATAGGTTGCAAAATTATATTATGATCAATACACAATCAATCAACTCATCCTTATGAATCCCTCTGGATCACTTCTTATATATCCTTTGACAATAATATCTCCCTCTATATTCAGGATTTCTTCCTTAGCAAGATCAAGATTTCTCCCTCTTTGACAACAATTCCAAAGACTTGTCATCTTAATATGCATATATGAACATTTTTAGTTTCTCCCTATGTCACCTAGCTTCTGATTGACTTGTAACTCTAGCTCTTTGATTACTTTAGGAAGCTCCTAAAGTAGGATCCACTGCATCAATGTATAACATATGTTAATCAACTTGTTTGATGTAGGACACTTCTCATGCTTCTTAGATAGCCTTTGATAGGGTTATCACCCATAGTTTATCTCTTAGATACTCATGAGCATCCTTAGGTAATGCTTTTGTGAAAATATTAGCTATTTGCTCTATTGTGTTAACATATTCCATCTTCACCTCTTTATCATAAACTAACTCTCTCAAGTAATGATACTTGATTGCAATGTGCTTAATCTTTGTAAGCACCACAAGATTCTTTGATATATTAATAGCACTTGTATTATCACAATAAAGTATCACAGGTTTAGTGATTTTCTCCTTCATACCTTTGAGTAGTTGTTTGATCCATACAATGTTTGTATAATTTACTACAGTGGCAACATATTCAGCTTCAGTAGTAGATTGAGAGACATAGTTTTGTTTCTTGCTAGTCCATGTAACCTGTCTTTTTCCTAAGAAAAATACTCTTTCACTACTTTTCTTTCTATCATCAATATTTTCAACCTAATCAACATCAATGTAGGCTCTCAATTCAAATTTCTCATTTTTCTTGTAGTATAGATCATAGTCTTATGTTCCTTTCAAATATCTCATTATTCTCTTAACAACCATCAAATGACTCTCCCTAGGATTGGGAGAGAATCTTGTAACTATCCCAATATATAATGCAATATCAATTTTGTTGTGTACTACATATTGTAATTTGCTAATCATAGACATATGCAATGTTTGATTCACCTCAACTAAATCATCATTCTTTGACAATTTATGGCTTGTCATCATAGGTGTGCTCACTACCTTTGAATCCTTCAATCCAAAAAAAATCAATATCTCTCCTTTACATATTTTGACTAAGTGATGTAAATATCATATTTCATCTTATGTACTTGCAAACCCATAAAGAACTTGATCTCTCCAAACATAGACATTTCAAATTCTTTCTTCATTTCATTTGCAAAAGATTTACATAAAGTATCTTGACCTCCAAATATGATATCATCAAAAAAAAATTCATATAGTAAAATACCTTTTCCTTTCTCTATCTTCAAGTACAAATTGTTGTTATCATCAATCCTCTCAAATACAATCTTCACAAGATAACTATGAAGCCTTTCATACCATGCTCTTGGTTCTTGCTTCAAACCATATAAAGCTTTTTGTAGTCTACATACCATGTTTTTTTTGTTAGCAGCAACAAATCCTTCTAGCTATTCTATATAAAACTCTTTCTCCAATATACCATTCAGAAATGTAGACTTAACATCCATTTGGTAAACTTTGAAACCTTTGTATGTAGAGTAAGCAAGTAGAGTTCTTACTCCTTCTTCCATAGTCTATTCTTTCTTCTTGTGCATATCCTTTACAAACTAATCTTTCCTTGTTCCTTATGACTTCACCATTTTTGTCTAGCTTGTTTCTGTACACCCACTTGGTGCCAATCACATTTTTATCTTTTGGTCTAGGAACAAGAGTCCATGTCTTATTTTTCTCAATTTATTCAATCTCTTATTTCATGGCTTTACTCTAGTCCACATCTTCTAAGACATATTTCACTATTTTAGGTTCATGCATGATAAGAAAACATGCATCATTTCTCAACTCATTCCTTGTCATTGGTCTAGCATCTTTATCTCCAATTATCTATGCAGCGGGGTGATGTTTCTTGACATACTTTGACAATCTTGGTTCTGCTTTATTTTTCCTCATTTGACCTCTCAAATTTTGAATCACTATGTACATCTCTATCAAGTAGTTCAACATCTCTTTCATGTACACTAATCTTAGAATTAGAATGTGCCTCAACTTCATTCTATAACTTGGCACTTGAATGTAACTTGGTTCCTTAATGAAACTTGACATTCATAGTATGTGACTCAATAGTCACTAAAACTTGCTATTGATTTTCAACTTGATTTACAACATCTTCATTTGTAGGTATACCTTTATAAAAGTATAAAAAATATTTTTATTCTTCTAGTTCCTTCATGGGTTTAGCCTCATGTACCTCTGTATATCATCAAATTTCACATTTTCACTTTCCACAACTTTGTTAGTGTTATTGTTTAAACACTTATAAGATTTACTTCATGTGGAATAGCCAAGGAATATACCTTCTTCACTTTTTGAATCTAGTTTACCACTCCTGAAATCTTTAAGAATATAACACTTGTTTCCCAATAGCTTAAAATATTTTATATTAGGTGACTATCCATACCATAGTTCAAAAGGTATTGAATGAGTACCTTTCTTGACTTGCATGTGTTTCAAGGTATAGATAGTTGTACTTACAGCTTATCTCTAGTATTTCAAAGCAACATTTTTCTCCATAATGAGTGTCCTAGCACATTCCATTACAAATCTATTCCTCCTTTCAAAAATTCCATTTTGTAGAGGGATCCTTGGAGCAGATGTATGTCTTTTGATTCCTCTATCATTACAAAACATCTCAAAATCATTTGATGTAAATTCTCCTCCTCTGTCAAATTTCAAAAAATTTAGAATTTTACCTATTTCCTTCTCAACTCTTGCTAAGTACCACTTAAACATTTGGAAAGCATTAGATTTTTGTTTCAGAAACATAACTATCATCATTCTAGAATAATCATTAACAAATAGCATAATTTACTTATCTCCTTTGTAGCTTTGCAAATCAATTGGTCCACACAAGTCAGTATGAATAATCTCTGATATTCCTTCAGAGGTATGAGTCTTACTCTTAAAACTTGACTTTGTCATTTTGCCTGACATTGTTTGCAAATTATATTGTGAGATTTCTTCAACTTAGGCAAACCTCTTACTCTTCTCGTGTTATGAATACTAACCAAGTTATCAAAATTAACATGACATAACCTCTTGTGCAATAGCTAGACATCATCAAATTCTACAACTAAACAAGTAGCATCCTCTATATCAAGGTAAAATAGATTCCCTCTAGTTTTATCACCTTTTCCAATTAGTTTTCCATCAGTATCATATATCTTAGCAATCTTGTTCTCAAACTTAACCTTACAACCTAAATTATTCAATTGTGACACACTCAACAAATTGTAGTTAAGTCCTTCAACTTAATAAATATTGTGACATAATATCTTTTCAGTGAGTTTGATAGAACCTTTTCATGTTATCAGAGAGGGTGCATCATTACCAAACCTTACACTATTTCCATCATAATAATTCAAGGTAATGAACTTACTTTTATCTCTAGTCATGTGATGTGAAAATCCACTATCAATTATCCATCTGTCATTCTTGCTCACACAAGACACCAGTGCAGTTGCCTCATCCTCATTAGATTCATCCTCCATTACAACATACACCTCTTCATCATCATGATCATCAAATCTATGTTTCATATCCTCTTCAGCAATGTAACAAGACTTCTTGCCTTTATCTTTGTAATCTTTTTTGTCTTTATCTTTTCTACTTTTGTAATTGTCTCCACCTCTGTAATTTTTTCTCTTTGTACATCTAGTAGCAATATGACCAACCTCATTACAATTGAAACATATTATAGGTAACTTACCTTTGAATTTTCCTTTACCTCTATGAAATATCCTTTCTAGTAGTGCTTCAAGTTGTTCTACATCCTCCTCATCTGTTTCATTGTCACTGGACACATATTTTACTTTTTTATTCTTCTTCTCATTAGGTTCCTTCAATGACAGCTTGGCTTTGAAAGTAGATTCAACATTGTCAAGTCTAAAATTATCAAAATTAGATAGCTCAAAAGTAGTGAGCCTACCTACTAGACCTTCAAGAGTCAAATTAGAACTTGGTACACATCTCAGTTCTTGTATTAAAGAAAATCTAATAGAAAAAATGGGTAGTAGTGTTCTTAAAACTTTCCTTAGTACAGTCTCAACATCTATTTTACCATTAGCTCCTCTTATTGCATTAACATCTTTTATCCTAGAGAAATATTGAGCAATATTCTCACCTTCTTGCATTCTCTTATCGTCGAACTTACCTCTAAGACTTTCAAATTTGGCTCTTAAAACATTTGTATCTCCTCCATAAATAGTGTAAAGAGCATCCCAATTTTTCTTTGCACTATCATAACCCTTGATGTCATCAAGCTCAGCATAACTTAGGGCAGAGGAAATCTCCAACATTGCCTAGTTGTGTTCTTTCTTCTTTTTTAGATATTCAGTAGTTATGGCTCTAGCAGGATCAACTTGCTCTATGGTGATGGTAGATTGTGCATGATCTCCAAGACCTCCTAGGTGTAGCTTCATCAAAATTTACCATGCAATAAATTTATCTCTATTAAGCTTGGGTCCCTCTCTTTTTGACATTTTGAACTTTTTTCTTCTGGTACCTTCAAACGAGTCCTCTTAAGCAGATGGCTCTAATACCAATAGTTGGAATTCTTTAAAATAACTAAGAGGAGGGGTGAATCAGTTATCCAAGGTCTAGATGTACAATTAAATCATTTCATAACTTTTTGAACTCATATCCATAAATCATTTTCATCATGCATACATCCATTAGATCATACAATCACTTAAACTTGTAGGTTACCATCAAATCAACTTTGCAGAAATGTAAGCATGAAACATAATAGATTCAATAACACATTTGACACAATGATTTAACATGGAAACCCAATTTTAAAAAAACCACCACTAACATGCTACTAATTCTCACTCTTCTAAAGTGATGTCCTATGAAAGGTCAACCATGTTAAAGGTTACAATGCACACTGCTAAACGTGACCTAGTTAAAGGATTTCAATCACCCTATTAGGAGTGAGCCTTGTGAGAGGACTTTATATCATTCATTTGGAATGTCACCCAATTAAAGGATTTACAAATGGCTTTTAGGTCAACCTTAATCTAAAGGATTTATCATAGACTGGTACAATGATTAGAAAGTAATAGTAAGACTTGATCTTGATAACAACTTACAATACACTTGTAGATTATAGATCTTTATTTTAGTCCTCCATTCTACTTGGCTTTCACACACTTCAGCTCTGATAGCTTGTTCACCCTTCAAGCATCCATGCCCTTAAACCTTCTTGCTTTTTTTTTCAATGCAGTCTCTTCTCTTAAGTCACTGAATGAAGAAATATCCTAGACTACTTGTCTTCCTTAGGTTCTCACACAAGAAAACCTTTGCTTCTAACCAGCCATCTCTAAAAATAGAAAATTAAGATCTTTTTTTGTTTATCCTCCTTCACCCATTTTAGGGATAGGTTAGATTAGGTAGGATTAAATGAGTCTACCCATCATTTCATTTCATTCCTTTCTAGAAAATTCTCCTTGGATCTTCTTTAAATTTTCCTCAAAATGGTTCATCTTAAATTCTGTGCCACCAATTCATTAAGCTTATCTTCCACATGGTTTACACAATCCAAGAAATCAAACTTATCATCTCACATTCATCGAATTCATGATCTTTCTCATAATGTTGACACTCAGCATTAAGTTTCTTCTGATGCTCGACACATACCGTGTTGCTCAGCATCCACTATCAAATCACTTGGCACAGACTAAAGTTAAGTAGTGCTTGGCATCAACTAAATTTTACTCGACTTACATTGTATCACTCAGCTTACATTGAAATTGAGTTTTCTCAGCTCCATCTAATTGTCTGCTTGACTTACACTAACTTTTCTCAGCACTTATTATGTAGATTGTTAAGCTTGGCAGACATACTTCGTTTAACTTGTTCTTCTGAACTTAATTAGTGTATCCATCCTTTGTAACCTTAAGTATATTATCAATGCACTATAATATCACTATCTTAAAAAATCCTTGTACTCCTTTTCTATATCATAATTCAACCTTTCCTTTAGGTGCTATTGTTACCTCATTTGATTAAATCCTCTTCATCAATCAAACAAATGATAGTACTCAAATCATCTATGCAATTATCTTACCAAGAAGTAGTAGGTTTGACATCAGTGACAAAATAATGATTAAAACACATATTCATACTTCTATCAATCTATTTTGAAAAAATGGTGCTCCCACACTCCTATTCCACAAGCAAACCAAGGTACAGTTTCTCATTAGACAGGAACTGACGAAGTGCAACAACAGGTTGTCGAGTATTAGATAGTGGGTGTCAAGTAACATGCAAAAGATGTTGAGTCATAGATAGGCAATTTTGACCATCAGATAAACAATGTTGAGCATGCAAAACTAGAACTTGAACCTAAATAAGAAAGAAATAATGAACTTGATTTTTTTTCAAGACCACCTATGCTAGCCAAGTATGTAAGAAGACATCATAAACTTGAACAAATCATTGCAGATGTAGAATCTAGTATTTTGACAAGAAATAAACTCAAAGATGGTGCATGCTTACTTTGTGAATTTGAGCCCAAATCAGTGAAGGATGTTCTAATCAATGAAGATTGGATCTAGATAATGAATGAAGAAATCGAACAAATTGAGAAGAATTACACTTGGACCCTAGTACCTAGACCAAGAGACAAGAATATTATTGGAACAAAGTGGGTTTTCAAGAATAAGCTAAATGAAAATGGTTAATTTACAAGGAACAAGGCAATATTAGTATGCAAAGGATATGCTCAAGAAGGAGGAGTTGACTATGGAGAAACTTTTTCTCCTATAGAAAGATTAGAAAGATTTAGAACTCTACTTGCATATTCAGTCTACAAGAATTTCAAGGTATATCATATACATTTGTAATACTTAAGGAAGAAGTGTACATTGAACAACCTGAAGGATTTTTGGACTTATACAAGAAGAATATGGTATGTAAACTAAAAAAATTTCTTTATAGATTTAAAAAAGCTCCAAGAGCATGGTATAAAAGACTACACAATTATTTGGTGAAGATTGGTTTTGAAAGGACAAATGATAACAGTACCCTATATTTGAAGACTAGTAAGACCAATGAAGTACTAATGTCTAAATTTTATTTTGATGACATTATATTTGGAGGTACAGAAGCATTATGCAAATCATTTGTTAATGAAATGAAGAAGGAATTTGAAAGGTCGATGTTTGGAAAAATCAAATTTTTTGTTGGTTTCCAAGTATATCAAATGAAATCTAGTATTTTTATTACTCAAACCAAATATATCAAGGAAATACTAAAAGAAATTTTAATGGAAGAATCAAGACCACTAAGAACACCTTTGTGTACAAGACATAAATTATCTAAAAATGAGGAATCTACTTATGTGAACCAAGCTGAAAAATTGCAATATGTTGTTCATAGAAGGCCTAGTATTGCATTAGTTGTTGGGATAGTTGCTAGATTTTTAGAAAATCCTAAGGATAATAATATGATGGTAGTGAAAAGAATTTTGAGATATATGAAAGGTATAGAAGACTATGGATTGTATTACAAGAGAAGTGATAGATTTGAACTGAAGGTATTCACTAACTCTGATTGGGTAGGAAATATTGATGATAGAAAAATCACTAGTTAAGGTGCATTCTTTCTTGGAAAGAGATTGGTGTCATGGACACACAAGAAATAGAATTGTGTCTCCTAATCAATAGTTCAGGCCAAGTATGTGGCAATTACAGTGAATTGTTCAAATATTATTTGGATCAAACAATTGTTGAAAGGAATAAAAGAAGAAATTACTGATCCAATGGTTATCTATTGTGATAACACAAGTGCTATCAACATATCAAAGAATCTACTAATGCATACTAAAACAAAGCACATTCCTATCAAGTATCATTGCTTGAGAGAACTAGTTCAAGATAAAGAAGTGAAGTTAGAATATGTGCACACCAAAGAACAAATTATAGACATATTTACAAAAGCCTTACCTAAAGATGCTCATGGATATCTTAGAGGTAAATTTGGGGTGATTCTCCTATTAAAAGAAACTTAAGGAGAAATGGTGCATTACATCAAAAGTACTAATTAGAATACCCTATACATTGATGCAAAAATGTTCTACTTTAGGAGATTCCTAAGGTAGTCAAGGTAGTCGAGTAAAATTAAAAATGAGAACATCATAACAGATTTGTCCTAATACATATGACAAAATTCAATCAGACATGCAAATAACTACATAATCCAGATGTATGAAGTAATTAAAGCCAAGAATACTAAGTGTCTCTAGCATTGTTATCAAAGAGGGAGAGAATCATGAAAGAGAGAGGGAATTACCCAAGAGGGAGAAGATACATAAGTAAAGAGATATACTATAGAGGGAGTTTCTAAAATTGTATGGATGAGAATCATAATGAAATCAAGGATATTGGTCACTCGTGACAATGAAATCTTTTCGATTGCATGGTAACAAAAAGGAAGATTGTATGCCTATAATGCAACATATTTGAGGTGTTGAAAATCACAATATAAGGTGTATTGAGGTATTTCCATCAATGCCAAAGAGGGAGATTTTTGGAAACTACAATTAGAAAAATTATTGTATTGTCATTGATGTCAAATCTACTAATGAGACATGTTGCTATCTGATCTAAATGTCATATCTATTTGATTGATGAAAAGGACTTGAGAAGGTACTCATAACAATATCACCTAAAGGAAATGTTTGTTGATCTCATTTTGGTTTTTACATATGACTAAAAATACACTTAAATTCATTACATCATAGTACTTCATGCATACCAAGAAAGTAGGTATGTTGAGCATATGTTGTCAGATAATGCATGCCAAACAAAATATACAGTATGTATCGAGCAGATAGTGTCGAGTCACTCCACTGATGAGAAAGTTAATACATGCCGAGTGATTCAGATGCCAAGTTAATAGTGGATGTCGAGTTATTCAAAGGTTGTGTTACAACATTGAAGATATAGTGGATGTTGAGCATCAAAGGCTTCAAGTGTTGAGTAAACAGTTTTGGACATAATTGTTTTGGACATAATTGTTTGTAATGGAAAAAACTCCTACGTAAACCATTTTTGGGCCAATTAAAGGATTATTTTACGATTCTAGATTATAAGAATGAATCTATATTGAGAATCCCTATGTAGTACATGCAACCAATAAGATAAAGAAGTGAATTAAGAAAAAAAATGGGTGAATCACAATCATTGATTCCTACCTAACCTTAGGTCACCTAAGTCTTTTTAAGGAGAGAAAACCCTAAAGATTTTATGTGGGAAGAGAGAAGTTTGCATGTGCAGATGACTAAGGAGCTGTGAATAAGAAAGATATGAATTACATAATTAGTTAGAGAGAATAAAGGAAAGAAGAGAGAGGAAAAAAGTGATACATCTGATTAGCAGGATCAAGTATACATTAGGAAAGAGGTGATCTGATATCTAGCAGAGAGGTGCTAACCAAAGGATCAAGGTTGAAACATTCTAATAGGTGAATCAGTAAAAATCTCTTAATTGAGTAGTCCTAGCAGGCTTTTGTAAATCCTTTAACATGATGCTTACTTTATTGTACGTTGAAGTCCTCTAACCAAGCACACTTCTAACTAGGTGTTGAAATCCTTTAACAAGGTAAGATTTGACAATATTTGTAAGTCTTTAATAGGGTAGACCTTTTACAGGATAGATCATAGTTTATGATCAAATAGTTTTAACCTTCATTGGATACACTTTAAAAGTTGGGAAATACTATTGAGAACCAGAAGATTGAAATTCAACTTGCCCTACATCAACTAAATGAAGCAAGAGATGAGTTAAAGTGCTCATTAAAGAGAAGGAAAGAGATAGCTATTGGGAGAATGACACACATTACCAAGAGGAAAACAAAATTGAATTTTTTGGAGATGGAAACTCAAGTGAGTTTGATGTAGTAGTTGTAGATATGATGGAAAAAGAAGGGTGCCCTAACTGAAGAGGTCAAAAATCTTAAGATAGAACAAGAAGTCCAATCAGTATTGCTATGTGAGGTGACCGAGCAAAAAAATAAAGCTAAGGAAGACAAAGTCATGATTGAAGATGACAAAAGGACATTGACCAATACACTAGAAGAGAAAAAATTAGAGATACAAAGGATAGCTAACATACAACTAGAAATAATGAATCAAGTGATGATTTCCAATCATGAATTGAATGTAAGGACATTGAGATCACAACCCTGAAGTTACAAAATGAACAATTGAGAAATGATCTAAGAAGAGAAAAATAATGTGATGAAAGTTTCAACAAACCTAGTGAAGCCATCAAATACTTTGATAAATTTATGAGATCTCCTAGATAAAACAATGATACTACTGGATTGGGGTACACTTGTATTGAGGAAGGAGAATCATCTAAAAGTGGTGAAAAAAGAAACAACAAAGGCAAGAACTACAAACCTACTTATCATAATTGTAGAAAGATAGGCATACAAAAAATGTTTTTAAGAGAAATAATGCAAATCAAAACCCTAAGTAGAAATTCATGGGTTATTGCCATAAGTGCAACAAGTAAGGACATCAGGCACATGAATGCAAGATGAAGACTTCAAGCACATGAAGATTTGAAGGATATTACCACAATTGTCATAAGTATGGACATAAATTATATGAATGTAGATCTAATTCCAAGTGGGTAACAAACAAGCAAATAAAGGGATAGTACAATAGAAAATCCTACAATTGGGATTAAAATATAAGGTATAGTTGTCACTATTGTCAAGAATATGGACATGTTGATGAGAATTGCAATAGAACACATTTAAGAAGTGATTATAGTAGTTGGTTGAGTCAAACTACATGTTTTAGCTATTTGAAGACTAGTCACATTAGTAGAAACTATCCAACAAGGTCAAAGGCACCTAGTAGTGAATTCAACAAAGGTAAAGAGAAGATTAATGTTGAGAAAGTCAAAGTGTAGATGAACAAGACATGGAAGAAAAAGAAATATTACAGTACATCAAGTTAAGATGAGGTCACTTCATCCAATGGATCAGGTGATCACATCACCCCCAACTAGGAAATCAAAAGGTATGTGGGACTGATATTTCAATGACATATTTTACATCAGTTCCAAGAATCTAAGTTCTAAAAATATTATATATGCATGAATAAGATGCAATGTATTGGTCATAACCTAATTCTACCAAAAGTTCTTGACTATGTTGAGAAAGGGCGGGGGGGGTAGACACTTGACCCCTACCCTATAGCTTGAGTAAACCCAACATCCTACTACCTCCTCCCACACCTCAGCTACCCAAATAGAAAATGCCAATGCCCTGGGTGTGAAAATTTTGTGCAAATGCAAGCCATTCTCCTCTTTAGCCTAAGTCAGTCCTTGGGGATGGCTGATGGCACCCCTACTTGCTATGTTTTCCCTCTCTTATTCTAGGCTAGTTGGATGGAGGGTGGTCAAGTCCTACTGAACAACTTAGATAAGTTTAATTTATAGATATTGGCTTGCCCAGATAGAGGGTTCCAATTTTATTAGTTTTCATGTTGTTGCCGAGCATGAAAAGTTTTACAATTCTTGTTGAGTGAAAATGAAATTTCAATTGATGTCGAGCTATAAAGGGTGATAGTATTGGCTAAGCTCACAATTTTTTCTAAGTGTAGTGGAAATCATGTGTAAGTTGAGCAAGTTGAAATTGCTATGATAGCCAAACTTATAGTTGTGTAAGCATTAAGCATTTATTACCAAGTTTTAAGGGTTATATGGTCATTTTTGACTCATCTGCATTCATTCAAGATTTAAGAGAGCATGAAGAGCATAAGAACTAAGGAATAGGATTCAAGCATTTTTGAATTGGATTTATCTACTACTCATCACCAATCATCAAATTCATAACGTATTTATCATCTACAAAGAAAGCTATGTTGTCTTAATTATTGCAAACCCTAGTTATTTAATATGGTCTCTAGCTCGTATACTATTTTTAGGAAGGAAGGAAAAGAGGTTTCTAATGTTTAATTGATAAGTAACGAGATTAAACAACCACCCTTCTAAGCTATTCTTAAGATAGCATACAAGGGAGATCCTTCTAGTGCATTATCTATGATACCTCTACAGGTTTTGATGATACAAGATGCAAGATGTTGCTACACTTGTAAGGTTGGTAGTATTGGAGACATGGAAATTAGAGATTTGTATGGAAAACTATCTGTAGATAGAGTGTTGAAGGAGGAAAACAAAATTGTAGAGAGAAAAGGGTTAACCCGTGCCTTAGATTTTCTAAATGTATTCAAAATAGAATGGATTAAGATAGTACTTAGCATAATACATGATCACTCTATATGGTTGTAAAATAGCCCTAACAAGCTCACAAAAAGGATCATCCAATGAGTAACAGGGTATCCTACCCTAGAGAGACTCAAGACCATGCAAAGTGATGCTAAGGAGATATTTGAGAAGAATACAGGGGTTATATGGAAGAAAAGAGGGATGACCATAGACACAATTTTAGATCCCCTAATTGCATTTGTAGTGAGAATAATTGCTAACAAATTCTTTCAATCTAGCAGATATCTAGCAAATTGAACAATATGTCTTATATGGTTGTGGATTTAGGCTACAAGATAGTGAAGAAGGATAGCTCTTATAATCTTGTTAAGTTACATTTTTAGTAGTTGTCAGAAAACTTGGGGGCCATAAGAAAGACAAAGAGTGCACAATAAAAATTTGGTTCACTATTGGTTTTTATATTCTTTTATGTGCAAAACATATTTCCTTCATTTGGAAAAGTTACTTGGAAGACCAACAGGTCTGTTGTAGTTCAAGTTGGAGAGTTCATAGAGAAACCTGGGGACAACTTTGAGTTGGCAATGACAAATTATTTTGAGAAAGAAGTCTATGAAATAGAGATGGGGATACTAGTGTCACTATTGGAGAATTATTACAATGATGTTTGTTTTCTAGTTGATGTTGACCAAACATATGTACAAGAAACTATTCCAAGGGTTAGATGGCTTAGGCCATTTCCCTATGAAATCAATGTAGATGAGGCATCAATAGCCATCATATAACTATTAGAAAAGGAAGTAGACAAAAGTTCAACCTCATTTGGAAATTATGAGGAAACTAAATCAAGAATCACAATAGATTTAAAAGACAACTTTTTTGGTGAGAAAGAAAAACAAAATTAAGGAGAAGCTAAAGGAAAGATTTGGTGAAGGGGGAGAAGAAGAAGATGAGGATGAGGATGAGGATGAGGATGATGAACATGATCAACCACCCCAAGCCCCACTTGCACTAACACAAGGTCAAGGAGAGGACCAAGAAGAGGAAGTAGAACATGATGAAGGTGTCGAGGAAGAAGAAGCCGAGGAAGCACCTAAGCCAACAAAAAAAAAAAAGCTAAGGATCCTGCAATGAGGAAACCAAAGAAATTTGCGAAGCCAACACAATAGAAGCTAGCAATACATGTTACCAAGGCTAGCACAATGGAAACCAAAAAGAAGATGCAAGAAACTAACAAACCTAAAGGTAAAACAACTATTGCTACTACAGAGCAGAGCCAGTAAGATAAACCAAAGAGGAGAAAATATATAGCTCCAAATGAATCACATTAGGAGAGGATTGAATTAGATGACAATAGTCAATTCCAAGTGGTAAGCCATAGTCCCTCTTATAATTTAGACAAATTGTGTGACAATATTAATAATAATGCAAATTTGTCAGGATTCACACATATTGAGTTTGATAAACTTGGAAAGTTAGCTATGAATAAGGTGGAGGAGTCAGTATATAAGATGATGGCCATATTTAAGAACACACCTATTGAGATTTCTAACTCATTACCCAAAATTCTATATGATAGAGTTGAGCAAAGGTGGC
Source organism: Cupressus sempervirens (assembly GCA_028749045.1). Lineage (NCBI taxonomy): Eukaryota > Viridiplantae > Streptophyta > Pinopsida > Cupressales > Cupressaceae > Cupressus > Cupressus sempervirens. Next base: position 8,441,707 of record CM053792.1, read on the forward strand.
AATACAGTTTAACAATTGAAAGAAATATAAGGGAGACTACTCTAGCCAGAGGAATACTAGATTTGGACAAGTCATCAATGACTAAGGCCATAAAAAAATACAAGGGGATATTTTCTCCCAAATATAGAGCCTTTGATATTTTGAAAATAATATTGAGGAAGTTGTCAAACAAAGCACACAGATATGGAAAGTCATCTATGGGTTGATAATAACAAAGGAAATTGAAAAAAAACCTAAAGAGGTTGGTCAAGGAAAAGATGAAGAAGAGGTAGTAGAGATTACTAAGGATGTATCTGTCAAAGATGGACATGAGGGAGGCACAAAGAAGAAAGTAGATGAAGAGGATCCAATTGAAGAAGAGCAGCAGCAAGATCATAATGTACCTAAGGTACATATGACGAGTGCAGTTTTCCTCATGTGGACCAAGCAAGTCAACACGATGCAATAAAGATAAAGGATGTTTCTGATAACACACTATAGAACATCAATCCTTTGACAGAAGATGATTTGAAAAGGATATTACAAGATTCTACTTTAGTAGTAAAATTATGCACATCCTCCATTAGTAAGCACAACTAAGATTGACAAGTATCATCAGGGGAGAATAAAACTGACACATCTAGTGTGTCCCTTACATCTATAGAGACAAAAGGCATAGAAGAACAATAATATGTCACCACTAATGTGCATGTTTTAATGGCCATTTTGGTATATCAAGTGAAGGATATAGTGACATTAGATGTCAGCACATTAGTGCCAAGTGCTTCAATGCAAGTAGTATTGATGATTGAGCAAGGTGGGACATAAGTCCATTTAGGTCAGGAAGGTAGTTGTGCACCTATCTCAAAAATACAAGGTGAAGAAGAAATCACAGAGAAGGAGAAGGATAGGACTGAAGAGTTAGTTTTGACTATGCAACCAAAGGAACAAATAGCATTTTAGACATTGGTTACCATACCAATCTTTGTGTCCCTTATTCCTAGTCAAACTCTTCATAGGCCAAGTGTAGATGTTATACCATTGCAATCATCAAGGCCTAGTCTTGATACATCTAAGGTTGGAGAAGGCACATCTTATGGAGATGTCAACTTAGATGAGATGATTGAACTTCCAAAGTTTGATCTTGCAACAATCACAATAGAATAAATGAGCCTATTGCAAGAATTTGTAGCAAGGAAGAAGCACCAAGAGTTACTCAAAAGGGATCACAAGCAAAGACAAGTTCTACATGACATCAGTGACATATTTCTTAATGCATTCAGCCTCCTAGAACCTAATGAGAAAAAACCTATTATTGAGAAACTATTGAATATAGTGGATAAGATTAGTGATGCAAACTTGGATACAAATACTAAACTTCTAGAATGGTCTAAGAAAAGGTTTCAAACAAAGGTCGATGAAAATATTTCAAGTGTCATTGCACTGAGAAAGGTTGACTGAGCAACCAAGATAGAGAGTGTAAAGAAAGTGTTAGAGAATATATTTTCTCTATACACAAAGCTTTTTGATGTGAATTGATTCACACAAGAAGCACGGAGGTCTATTAATTGGCTGTAAGGAGATTTAAAGACTACAGGTAATATTTTTAAGTTGTCTCCTAGTCAAAGCCAGACTCTTTTTTAAAGGTTGTTATCTACTCAAGGTCAGCTAGCTACATTACATGCACAAGATACAAACATTAGGGCTACATTGATGAGTATTGAATCCATGTTGACCCCACACATGGAGGTGTTGTACAAGGAACTAGCCTTTGTAGGAAACATTGATGAAGAAAGATTCTCATCTTTTTACTCATGAGGACCTAGTAGATGTTGTTGTCGAGCTAGATGTTCAATTTCAATCTCTAGAGGTAACATGTTACAATTGGGATGCAAAACTCAAGATTATAATGGAGGTCCATCATATATTTTTGGACAAACACACTATTTTTGTACCACCCATGACCTAAGTGTCAAAAAAGGGGGATATTGAAGAAAAGGGGATATATTGAAGAAAAGGAGATAATACACAAAGGGGGAGTAATTGTAGAAATAGAGTGAGCCAATAGTTCAAGAAAAATTTACCTAACAAGAGTATCAGATTTAGATATAGCACAGAACAATCAACTCAGGGGGAGTTATGAAGTTTTGAGGAATGACTAACAAGTCATCAGTTTTGCAAAATTTTGACATTTTGAAATTTTGTTTGTGAGTCAAGTAAACAATATAGATTATCTAAGTTATGCTCATAAGTTAAGGTTATATATATGCATGATAAAGTGTTTTTTCCACTCATATCAAAGGGGGAGATTATTGATCTCATTTTGGTTTTGACATACAAGTGACAATGCACTTAAAGTCACTACTTCATAATACTTAGTGCATGTTGAGCAAGTAGTGTATGTCAGGGTAAAAGCACAAATCTGTGTTAACGTTTAGGATACCAAAACCTATTTTGGTCAAATCTCATTTCTCTATCAAAACTCAATTTTTTTCAAAAACTAAAAATACCCTTTTATATATCTCAAATTCAATATTATCATTATATAAATTTTTTAGTGTTTTGATTAGTTATAATATGTTATAATCTCAAAATATTATAAGTTGATATTTGAACATTTCAGAAGATTCTCCCTCAAAAAAGGAAAAAAATAGTAAATCATATCAAAATAATTAAAAAATCATATTTATCTCTAGAGGAGAGAATTGTCTTCACGAATATGTAATTTTTTTTCAAGAAGGTATAGATTTGATAGGGAAGTTTTGATGGGAGGAAAAAACTGTTGGATTTTATTAAAGTTGAACTTGAGTACTTATAGCAAAGAAAATATACATCAAAAATAATTATTTCTTTTTTTGTCAGATAATGCATGCCGAGAAATATATACAGTATGTGTCAAGCACCAGTATGTGTTGAGAAGAAATTTAGCATTGAGTCACTCTAGTGATAGGAGAGTTAATACATGTCGAGTGAACAATGGATACCGAGTCTTTAGAGGTTTTGTTATAGCATTGAAGATATAGTGGTTGTTGAGCATCAAAGGCTTCAAGTGCCAAGTAAATAGTTTTGGACATAGTTTTTTGTATGGAACAAAATCCTATGCAAACCATTTTGGGCTGACTTAATGATTTTTTTACAATTCTAGATGATAAGAATGAATCTATATTAAGAAGCCATATGCAGTACATGCAACCAATCAAATAAAGGGATGAATTAAGTAGAAAAATAGGTGAATCACAATCGTTGATTCCTAACTAACCTTAGGTCATGTAATTCTTCTTAAGGAGAGAAAACCCTAAAGAGTTTATGTATGAAGAGAGAAGTTTGAATACACGGATAGAGCATTCATGGTGACTAAGGAGTTGTGAATAAGAAAGATATGAATTACAGAATTAGTTAGAGAGAATAGAGGAAAGTAGAGAGAGGAAAAAAGTTATGCATCTAATTAGGAGGATCAAGTATACATCAGGAAAGAGGTGATCTAATATCTAGCAGAGAGGTGTTAACCAAAGGATCAAGGCTGAAACATTTTAACAAGTGAATCAGTAAAAATCTCTTAATCGAGTAGTCCTAGCAAGATTTTGTAAATCCTTTAACATAAAGCTTACTTTATTGTAAGTTGAAATCATCTAACTAGACACACTTCTAACTGGGTGTTGAAATCCATTAACAAGGTAAGATTTAACAGTCTTTGTAAGCCTTTAATAGGGTAGACCTTTCACAGGGTAGATCATAGTTTATGATCAAACAATTGTAACCTTCATTGGATACACTTTACAACTGCAATAGTGAATATTTGTGGGTGTCATCCCCACCCCATTTTTACCTTCTCATTGGATGGTTTTTGGGTAACTAGATATCTTGTGTCATATGTGTCAAATTATTTTCATGCTATGGATGAATATGTTTAGTTTGGTGTTTCAATTTACATGAAAACTGTGAGATGGATGTCTGGTGAATGTTTTAGTGGTTAGAATTTTCAAGTATTGATTCACCCCCCCTCCCCCCCGAGTTTAATTTACCTATTGTTATGTCCAACAATGTAAAAGTTATTAAAAGGAAGACACAATGGATGTTTGATTAGTTATACTTTGATAAGACAAAGTGATTATTTATATCATGTTGATGTTCAAGTCTATACAGTGCAAGTCAAGGTATATTGCTTGTGTAAAGCTTGATCGAGAAATAGAGTAAAAGATTAAGGAATATCAAGTGATGCTAGTGTCAACCAAGCCATAGTAATTGTCAAGAAAAATCAATGTTGACCGAGCATCAATATCGACTGAGAAGCTAGTTGATGTCGAGCTATAAGTTCTACAGTGACCAAGTGTTAGAACTTAGTAATGGCCAAGAGATAGTAATTAGTAATGGCCAAGAGATAGTAATTTGAATGCATATGAGGAATCATGATTTCCAGCTGACTCATTGATTTCTTAGGATATGGAAACTATGTTGAAGATAAGATTGATGAGTTGGATCATTTAATTTAAGGAGAGGATTAGGTATCATATCTAATAAATGGATTCTATGAGAAGTTTATAGAAAGGAAGGAAGATGAACATATACAATGAACCTGATGAATCAAATCATAAACCCTAAGATTTACAGTGATTGTGAAAATGGAAAAAGACCAAAATTACCTATCTAAGGAGGTGTGCAGCCAAACTTTAAAGAGAGGATGAGCAAGCACATAAAGAAGAATGTATAAGAGTGAAGTGTGAGATGCAAAAAGATAGAGAAGAGAATATGTGTATGTTTCAAGTAAGAGGGAACAAAGCTACTGAAGGTGATAAGAAAATCTAAGTAGAAGGCTTAAGTTTGAGAAGGGTGATTGCATGAAGGGTGGTCAAGCCAGTCAAAGGTAGAGGTGACAAAGAAGGCTTATCAAAGAATCAACACATGAATCAAACAATGGTCTAAAACTAAAAAATTGAGTTGTAATCATACAGATCAAACCCTACTGCTTTATTTCTAATAATTCTAAATAGTTTGTATTGAAATCCATTTGATCAAATGTTGACCTAATAGACATTCAAGACTTAACAATATGTGTAAATCCCTTAACAAGGTGACATTCTAATGGAATGATCTAAATTCCTCTGACAAGACCACTCTTAACAAGGTGATTAAATCCTCTAACCAAGTCACATTTAACATTGTGTATTGTAACCTTTAATAGGGTTGGCTCCTAATAGAGCTCACTTCAAAAGAGTTAAAAAGTGGTGACATGTTGCTGGTGGTTTTTCTCAAATTGGGTTTCCATGTTAAATCCTAATGTCAAACTTGTGTTGAATGTTTTGTGATGTTTTACATTTACATGTTTTGCATTCAACAAGTTTTTTATCTTAGTACAATGAACTAATAGTAATTTTTTTATCAGTAAACATTAGAGACCAAACTACATCATGATAAACATAATAGATAATGTTTAATTTTTGTTTGTTCAAATGGTACTTATGGATGTTGAGTAATCGATTCACACCCCACCACTCCAAGTTATTCTAAACATTCTAACACATTCACCTTTAACCCATCTTTTATCAACATCATGAATCATATAATCATAAACTGAAATAGATTTAACTATTCATCATAGCCATAAACATGAAAGTAAATGTAAACACATAACTCAAAAGATTTGGTTACCTAGAAACCCTCCAAGGTGAAAGTAAAATTGGGGTGGGGATGGCACCCACAAATCTTCACTATTGCAGCAATAAAGTGTGCTTGTTAGGGCTACAATATTTGATCACTTCTGGTGATCTACCCTATCAGGGCTCTACCCTGCTAAGAGGTTACAAGAATCATTCAATATACCTTGATAAAAGGATTTAAACTTAAAACTAAGTAAGCACTTTATTAGGATATTTGTATAGGCCTGTTAGGACCACTTTGTTAAGAGATTTACCATTATTCACTTGCTAGAATGTATCAGTACCCGATCTTCCAGTTAGAACTCTGGTTCTTTATTACAGATCTCATCTTTCCAATTCTAATCTAATATCCTATCTAATAAAAACTTCCATGTCTAGTATATAAAAACTTCCATATCTAGTGATTAAACACTTCCACACTTGGTACATAACAAGTATCATCTATGAAAAACTATTTTCCCAAGGAAATATCACTTTCAAATAAAGAATTAAAGTCTCTACATAATTGTTGGTTGATGGTCCAAGCAATAAAATGGAACTCGATTCCTCTCTATGATGTAAATATCCTTAAAAGTATTAAGACATGTTAGTCCATTAAACATGTTATTATTCTTGAACCATGCATTTTTATGTTCAAAGTTGCTTGGCTCAGGAACATGTCCAAGGAGATAGAGTAGTAGATCCTACTCAAGGAAATGATTATGTATCCCTTCTTTCCAAGAAATATAATTCTTGGAGTTTATCTCGATAATAAATGATGAAAATAATTTCTAGAAGACATGATTAACCCCCTATAAATAAAATTCTATCGCAATTCATGAATACACAAAATTCAATAAGAAAAATGGTTGAAGACAATAAAATCTCATTATTTTTTAGCTCTAATCTTCAATACCTGAAAAATATTTCTAGTAACTATAAGCTTTGATACCATGCAATATTTTGTGCATTGGTAGCTTGTAAAATTTATAAAGCTTTAATACCATATGGATTTTAGCTCAACCTAGATATCACATTTATCTAGCTATACAAGAAAGAAAGAAAATTGTAAATTAAACATAAGAATAATTATCTCTTTCATTAATTTACAAATGAATAAAATTATAATATATAGACTTCGTCAAAGAAAAAGAAAAAGAAAAAAAATAGGATAAAACTAGAAATATAGAGATATTCCTTAGTTAGCTTATTAATTAGGAAACTTTAGTTTTGTCTAGATTAGCAACAACTATGTATAAAGCATTGATAAAATAAACCCATAAATCTAGGAAGAAAAAAAAAAGTTATGCTAACAATTTTTTCATTATTTTTGGGGCCAATTTACAATTATGCTCTTAGTGCTTTCTAAAATTTCACTTTATACAAAAGTTCTTGTATTCATCTATGTTCAAAAATTGGATCCAGTTTGAACCATTCACTCTTGAATAGATTTCATGCAAAATTTTCCTTATGGCAAAAATTTGCACCCTCACATATAAATATGAGTTCTCATTAACAATATTTGTGTCAATATCCATTAGGGTTGCTAAGGACCATCCCATCTTATACAAATAGTCTTTTGACCAATATTCGATGGGAAAATTATGCAACCAAATCCAAACGAGCTTGTTATAGGGATTAGTTTTAAGGCGGTTAAAGTTTGGAATCCGTTTTTGCATGTATAAAATGGAATCTTTTATCTTCTAAAGACCTCAAGCATAATTTTGTTGCATTCTTCTTTGGTGGAAAATATGACCATAAAAAAAATCTTTTGGAGAAATGTTGTTATCTCCAGTGTTTTCCAATTTCAAGAGATCCAACTTTGAATTATTTGTTGCTTCATTGTAGGGCCAACGAAATTATATATAATTACCAAAGATTAAACAGTGCTTTATCATTTTCAACTTCATTTGGTACATCAATGATTTGTAGCCTCTTTTTGTTTATGAATGAACAAGAATTTTTTTCTTCATTTCCTTCCTCATGGTAATCACATTTAGGGTTTTCTCCATTATCTTATTTATGGCTTTCTTCATTATCACTAGTATCCAACTTCTCACATTGATTATGCATCATGTGATCCATTTTTCCCTATATAAAATATTTACAATTCAGTCTACATTCATTTAGATTAATTGATTATGAATTATATGTGTGTGTGTGTGTGTGTGTGTGTGTGTGTGTGTGTGTGTGTGTGTGTGTGTGTGTTTATATGTCTCTATACACACACATATATAGAAGTGTATAGGGAAAATTATAATGTCATTCTCCTACAAGTGATATTATACAAATAAAACAAAAATTGTGCATGTATTAATTATAACTATAATTTTACTTAAATGTATATAAATAGTACAAGTGAAAACAACTTAAATAGATTATAAATTGACCTAATTTATAGTGTTTAACTTATAATTAGAATTAATTCCAACATTGTCATTAAAGACAATGTCTATAAAAGTAATTGAGTGGCCAATACTTAATGTGTAATTTAATAGCCTATTTTATTTGGTATTTATACATGCAATTCAACAACTAATGTATATTATATCTAAAAAATAATTTAATAAATTTTAATAATCTCATATAGTTATATTTTAAAAATATTGTGTCGTGTATTAGTTGTCATTTTATTTTGATTTATTTTGAAGGGGGAATGTTGACAGGTTCCCTTTGCTAGCTCTTCATATTTCTTTTATTAGTTCTTGCCACAAGCAGGATGCTAATGCATTTGCACAAATCAATTAAATGTCAAATTATCAACCAACCAACATCCACAATTAAAATATGCTCATCAAATTATTATTATTTTGATCGATAAACAACTAAAGCCTAGATTCATTATTGTTATTTGTTATAATTATTTATTTTATGTGTTAAGCGAATTCAAACCCAAGACCTCCCACATAAGAGGCTCACAAGTTACTGTTGTTTTATAGGCTTTTGCTTAATATGCTCATCAAATTTCCAAAAGTTTACATTTTTTAAAATACATATTTTCTAATCTATTATTCTATTGGATAATAGTGCGCTACACTTTTATTAGCATGATGTCACTATTTTTAAAGTCAAAACATGCACCAATAAGAAGCAAGCATTAAAATGTATTGGTTGAATTTCCTAATGTTTGTATTTTTGTTTGTACTTGCATCTATAGTGATTTCCTTATCACATAATAGCGAGTAATTTTGTTCTATTTCTTTTTGACAATATGTGGATGATTAAACCACTTGATTTTTTAATAATAATAACTTAACAAATATCTACAATTATAAATACAAACATAAAAAGTTAATGTATTATTTAGTGAACTCAATTAATATCATTATTATTTGTATAATATTCATATAATAATTATCATTATTAGATAGTAATATTATAACTAATAAATAAGAAGGTAATATACTTGATGCATCTTAATAAAATCATTATGATGTACGTAAAATATAATTGCACAATTTATACCTATTATTAAGAAAATAGTTATTCATAATAAATAATAGAATCATTATTATTAATAATAATAAGTTCTATGGATAACAAATATTAGTATTAATCATTATTAAAATATAGAAAAATTATTACATGTATAATTATACACAATATTTTATGTTTGGCTAGTTTACAAATATCCAGTTTGATAATTAATGTTATTATTATATAATTATTAATAATAAATAGAAGAATAATTAATTTAAATGCTAATATATATTAATAATAATAATAATATGATAATAAGTTTTTATTATCAATCAATCCTTTTGACTAGAGCTATGAAACAATGGGTTCACATTGGGTGACCCCATCCCCGTGGTAGTAAGGGTAAGCGTGTTGAAGTTGATGAGAGATCAACCCCACAGGTCCCAAGAATCACCTACATGTAAACACCTATACAGAAAGAGAGAAGCAAAAGCTATGGAGGCTAAAATTCCCAGATCCATAGATGAGACATTTTTGATGAGCAAAAAAGAGATTGCTATTATCAAAAATGAATAAATAAATTGTAAAGAGATCAATCCTTATAAAAGGAGATCAAAACCCTAACAGGGAAAAACCTAGGTTGCATGATAATAATTAATAAAAGAATTAGTTATTATATGCCCAAAGTTTAGCTTAAGTAAAGTAGAGATAATAAGTGGCTTGATAATTAAATCAATATGATTTAATTAATAAGAAAAAACATTATTACTCTAAAATCCCCCCTTAAGATAAACTTAGGGAGTAGCTAAAAACCTAGAAACTGTTAAAAAGGCCAAAGTTGTTGTTGTACCAAAAGACTGACCTATCAATATCTGATACAACTGATAGTCTTATAGAACCACATGAGGTGGTTAAGCCATGTCGTAGATCCTATGAGGGACACTAGCCCACTACAAACCATCCCCCTCCCAGCATCACTCATTGTGGCTTGTAGGATTTGAACCTGTGACCAAGCTCTGATACCAATTGTTAGAAAGGTCTAAGTTGCCTTTGCACCAAAAGATCAACTTGGCAATCCCTGATACAACTAATAGTCTTATAGAATTACAAGAGGTAGTTAAGCCATGTAGTTAATCCTATGAGGGAAATTGGCTCACTACCAACAAAAACTATTGGTGAAAGTAAATTTGGGTCCCAACAACAAAGCTTGATGAGGTACTCAAGCACAACCAAATCTTTGAAAAGATGAGAAATAGAGAAAACCACATAGGAAAAACCCTACTCCAGAAAGAGAAGGAAAAAATGCTAAAAAGAGCTAGTGAAGGACTGAAGAAGCCTCCAAACTATGGAATGTCCCAAAAGATAGGAACACAAGATGATCACGAAGAACACCACTGAAGCATGAAGCTGCAAACACTGCCAAAATGTTGATTTGAAGAACCTTCGTTGTATAGAACATGTCCAGGTAGAGAAGACTAAGTCTGAAGAGTTGATCAATTGAAGATGGAAGGTATCTTAATGGCCTCAATAAATAGGAATGAAATAATGTCTATATGGTAAATGATCCATCTCACTAGAATGCATAGGTATCCAGCCACTATAATTGCCTAGTACATAGGATCAAATATTGAATACATAGCTCACTCCATCAAACCAAGAAAGAAATAGAACCAACATAACCCCCATATAATGTTGAGAGGTAAGACATGGACATTGAAACTGAATGCAATATCTCCTGTAGAAAGAAGAACCAGGAACATCGAGAGTGCAAAAGAAGTACAAACACCTATAATTGCACGTGTCATCAACACATCCTGAGGTTAATGTTGTGGAAGGGACATTCACTTAACAAAGGAAGGTGGTGAATACAGCCAACATGAAATCCTCCAAGGCACTTTATAATGTTGTTCAAGTAGAACAAAATACAAATATGTGCAAGATCCTGAAATGCAATAGACTGAAACTTTATCTTAGTGCATTTGCAAAGATACTACAGAAGGATATCAACAAAGATCAAAAGAGACATAAGGTTGATATAAGAGATAGTACAACCCATGACAAATAATCTAAAGCAAAAAAAATTGATCTCGAGACCTGAAACAACCACGATATCCACCAAAATGCAAAAACACAAAAAAATGAATGGGATGTACCTAGAGCAAAATCTAAAAAATAGAATGTCTCAAGATATGTCTCTCGGAGTGCAAAATAGAACTCTTGACTTTGACAGCCAAAAAAGTCATCAAAAGAACACCAAAATAGAAAATAATATGCACCACTAGAATGAGCTCAAAACCAACTTTTCGACGATATCTTATTTGCAAACAATGGAGTCCAGATGAGCAAGTTACAACCAAACAACCACGGGTAGGTCAAAAAAGCATTGGAAGGGCAAAAAAAATCATTGCCTCAGGATTCATGCCAAAATACCTTGGGAAGCATGCCAACTAGTACCAGAACTACATCAAGATTCATGACTTATGTACCAAAGTGTCTCAATTTGTGTACTTTAAACCTCAATTTGAATGCCAAAAAATCTCAAGGGGGTCCCACAAATCTTGATTTGCATGTTAAACATCTTGATTTGAGCACAAAAAAATCTCAATTTACACTCAAAAAACCTTGATTTATATGCCAAAAATCTCAATTTGTGCATCAAAATTCTTGACTTGCATGTCCAAAAATCTTGATTTTCATACCACAAAATCACAAAATTACTACCTTGAGAAATGTGTCTAATTTGAGTGCAATATTTATTTGCCTCAAATTTCATTTATGTCCAAATTTGACAAATTTTAAATGAAAATAGGGGTTTTGGGGTGCTCTGAGCTCAACGATGAGGTCTGTTTGGGCTCAAAGTGCACCGAAAATGGTGAACCCCTAGATTCAATACAAAAAAAAATCTATAAAATGAAACCCTATGAAAGGAAAAACATAGATATGAAAGTCAAGCCAAACCTCTCATAAACAAAATAGGAGCATGAAGATCTAGAGCTCGAATACCATGTTGAAGTTGATTAAAGATCAGCCTCATAGCTCCCAAGGATCACTTGCATGTAAATAGCTATTATAGAAAGAGGGAAGCAAAAGCTATGGAGGCTAAAATTCCCAAATCCATAGATGAGATATTCTTGATGAGCAAAAAATAGATTGTTATTATTAAAAGTGAATTAATACATTGCAAAGAGAACAATCCTTATAAAAGGAGATCAAAACCCTAATAGGGGTGTTGGTGTTTGAAAATGTTACCCATTTCCAATTACCCTGATGAGAACAAGATGCATCTAGGGGCAGCTAACTCCCATTATCAACACATCCATTCAGACACCAGGCCAACTATAAGGCTATACTCCTTCTGCACTTCAGGCTCTGCAAAACCTAGGCGGGTGAACCTCTAGATTCCTTATATGGTACCAGTTGTCAAAGCATACACTGAATCTAATGCAAAGCAGATAGAAACCCTTATTTCTCCTAATAACTTATGAAATAACGTATATCTACAGTAGCTAGATGCAAAACAATGAAATTCATAAGCTGAGTGAGGGCATTCTGTTTAGAGCTCTTCAACATGAAAGGGAAATTCATTTGATTAAAGATGTTGATTCAACAAAACCTCAAAAATGCAACAGTATAACCAGTGATCCTATAACTAATCAGTGCCTACTCCATTGGGCAATTCCATGAATTCAAAACATACATCTGTGACATCAGGGCGTATCTCATATACCCAGACATCAGATCTATCCAACCACCTTGTGATTCAGACATCAGCGTTCATTTAGGTCTCATTCTCACAAAATATCCTTCTCAAACAACCAGTAACCTTGTTTAAACATATTGAGCATTTACTTGGCCCTTTGGTCCAACAGCAAAATACATCAAACATACAACCTGAAAGGGATGCAAATGGGTCTCAAATCTTTGTTCCAAAACCACATAAGACTTACAGATTGCTGAGACAGGAGACAAGAACCAAAACAAAACTAGTGAAATTGTTGCTCATATGTATTCCTTTCCTTGAAACTATACATTCAGATGCATAAAATTAAAACATGAAACAACCTAATATCTCAGAACTATTTATATTATCTCTACAATGCTGTTCACATGAGAGTTCTGCTGAAGAAAATGGTGTCACAGTCATGGAAACATGTCAAAATACTGGAACCAATGGTCTCACAGTGCAAAAACTGGAATCCCCTTATCACAGCAATGAACTTTTTCTTCCCAAAAACTGGAACCCTAACAATGATAGGAAGAAAGAATGATATAGCCTAGAAAAATTTTCGGATCTGTTCTGAAGATGACAAGTGTCCACTTGAAATTCAATCCTCTGTAACTGAATAACTTCTTCCTTCCATCATCCCCTCTGATCTGATTTTGTTTCATCGTTAATCTGTAACAAACTTGCAAAATATCCTTGTCTAATGATGAAAACCCTTTACTTGCCAAAATATCTGATTGCCCCATGAAAAAGCCAGTGAAAATGAGTTTTTACTGAGTAAATCAGAACAAATTCAACCCTAACTGCATTTCCATTGCCTTCTACTGATATCCAGGTCACTATCTTGACAAAATAAATCTGAACTTCCTGGTATGAATATGGTTGCACTTTAGGTACCTGATAGAAAACCTCGTGTAGCTCAAAATGACTGATACCTGTGCAAAAACTGACTTCAGAATCTGAAAGTTCGTCTTCTCCCGATTCTAACGGTATATTGGAGTGCCCAATTCGGTTAAAATTTGCCCCAGATATGGCCGTTTGAAGATCAAGCCTCTAGTCAGTGGTTTGAAACATATATTTTTGCAAAATTTAAAACTTTCATATAGTTTAAACTATATAAAGTTTCAAACTTTATTAAAATCAACCTGACGTGAGATTTGAGAAAAAACAATAATAAAATATTAAAATTTGAAAAGTCTAAAATTTCTCCTCATTTTCTCTCGGGTCAAACTTCTGTTGACCAAATGCCACGTGTCACATTCTAACTGGTCCTCTATTCTGCCACCTCACTGTGCCAAGTCACCCATGCCACATCAGCATCGCCATCTCGCTATGGCTAACTGGTGAGCATTTTCTCTTGGCGAGATAACGACGATCACACGATCTGCCACGTGGCACCATCTCCTTGCATCCGTTTCTCAACTTGCCACATCAGCGTGCATGTGCATTCGTCCAAAATCAGGCCTTCATCATGCTGACATCACATCTTTACGTTGTTGCCAACGGCTGACCACGGCCCCATGCATGAGCTTTGGCTTTCACAAAAGCCTTCTATCTTGAGACATCTTATTATACACGTGTAGTTGCATTTAAAAACTAAAAACATGCACCACATAATGAATGTGGGATAAAACATGTTCAGGCCCCTTTCCATAAAATGTCTCTGCGCTGTGCATTTTATCCATGTTTCTTTTTATTTGTGTGAGTCATCTTGCCAGCTCCATCCCTCTTTCTATGTTGCTGGAGCTTTCTTTTAACGCCTGGCTCTTATTCTTTCACAATGGTGGCGGTTTTACTTTTTATATACAGAGGCTCTCTTGATCCCCTTCTGCAGACGTTTCCTATCTCTCATCTTGCCGGCTACTCCTTACTTAGTCGCTACCGGTCTTTACCTTTCAACAGTGGATTCGATCTTTCTAAGCGTTATCTCTTCAACAAAACTGTTGTTTCCTTAAAAACGTGGCTCCATCTTCATTTTCAGCATGACTGTTTATATTTAACCATCCATTTTTCTTCCAACGCTGGAGATCATATACTAAGCTGCACCTTTCTTTAGCGCCTTCTCTATGTCTTTGTATGGGCTTTCCTGCCCCTTTGACTGCATTTTCTTAGCTTGGACGTTGGGATCTCCTGCTTAAAAATTTGCGCTTTCACTTGTTATCTCATGCAAGACATGTGTTTCTACTTCCCTTGCTGCCTTTTAACTGCATTTTCCAGATAAGTGCCTAGGATTTCTTCCTTTTTTACATAACGTCTCCTCTCATTTCCTTGCGTGAGGTTTCTCTTAAAAACATGACTCCTGCTGAATGCTCCTTCCAATTTGCGTTGGCTTGTCTATGGACTCTTGCATATGAGAGCTCAATCACCACCTATTTCTCTCTGTTGCAGATGTAGCAAAATAGGAAGAGGATTGTACTTCATTCTCATAATATCTTTTTTAATCTGCAAACTGGAGACTTGTGACTGGCAAGAAAACACTTTTGCTGAATAAGACATTCACCATGACCAATTTTAGTCAATTTTTGCAAATTGTGAATTTGAATCTGGAGACTCGCCAGGTGGCCTTAAAAATTGATTCGATCATGTAACCAGGCCACGCAAATCGACATGAGTGTTCAATCCTGCATACTCTATCACACTACAAATTTTTAGCCCATGATGAATTCTCAGTCAAGAGATTTTAATTGCCGAACATCCATACTTCAATTACCCTGCAGGCAAACAATGTTAAAAAACATAAACTGGGCTCGGGTTTGGCATTATAAACTGAGTTATTGATCATTTGGGGTTCTGAAAACTAGGATATAAGTTCTTTGCCATGAAGAGAATATAATTCCATGTTTTGGGCTCATTATGAATCACAGGGCACATTTGGCGAATTTCCGAAAACAGGCACTTGGAAATTTTAACTGGAAAATGTGTCAAAAAGTGGTTTTTGGCAAATGTACGGACATAAGAAAGTATGTAAATGGATTTGTCACGACTTAAGAACTGGCATACTTCAAGGATTTTCAGGACACAACACAATGGTACAATTCAATTAGGCTTACCAATCACAGGATCAAAGTTATAACATGCTGAACAGGGGTAAGGATCAATCTGGATACCTTAGCCGTAACAAAACAATGCAAACTGGGTTTTTGATCATGTTAGCAAACTGATCAAATGGATTCGACATGATCTCAAAATTGGAACATATGAAGTGTCTTACCCCTAGAACACTATGCAAAAAGAATTTTTTCATTTGGGTCAACTGGGTCAAAGATATGATTGGTCGAACAGGGCTTCCCAGAATTGTGAACAGCTAGTTAAATGCACAAAAAATAAATGACCAACTTTGTGGGGTGCAAAACCTAGTCAAACAGATTCGAAATGACTTGAAAATTGAAACATAGGTTCCCTATTATGGACACTAAACATCCCCAAAGTGACTAGCCATGACACAGTCCTGGGTAAAAAATATTTAGATGCAAACTGGGCCTCTGATCGCTATTTGACACTTGGACAGAATTGCAAATTTTGACACTAGCTCAAAATGGGACTTCACAAAATGATTCGGGATGATGTTTCAGCTTCATAGAACACATAGACGCACTAAATGAAAGGTGTTAGAAACATTAAACACCTCTTAGGCCCCAGACCGACAACCAAGTACAATCTCATTTAAAAGCATTTAAGGGCTTGATTTTTTCAAAATTCTTGAGATGTGACTAAAAATGAAGCATGCAATTTTTAGTCCCAACAAGGGGAATGTTAGGATTAACCATGGACAGAAATAATAGTTACATGCAAATATAACCAATATTGGAAAATAATAAAGCACAACTATGTGAACATAAGACACAAGGATTTAACGTGGTTCATCTAATTCCTAGGCTACATCTGCCAATAGTAAGTCCAATATTATTATTATCCAGTGATTACAGTCCACGGTCCCTTACAGTTCAATATTGTTGCAAGAAACTACAATATCACGATACATTATGAAATCCCTAACCTTGAGATATTTTATACAAGCTTTTGTCACTTACAAAATTAGGGCTAGAATAAGTCGTCCAATAGAAAAATAATAGTTGATGCCTTTTACAATATAAGGTCATTTTTTGGGTTCATCGAAAACCCCCGTGGGTCAACGCATTGCCCCTAGACTCCACCTTGTACTACGATAGGGAGTGCACTTGGGACACTATCTCAGGACCCCACAGGGGTGTTGTCCCCAAACCCCTATAGAAATAATCTGGGGGGAAATTACACTGAATAAACCTCTGATTTTGATTAGGCTCCACATCACAACAGGAAAAACCTAGGTTGCATGATAATAAGTAATAAAAGAATTATTATTATATGCCCAAAGTTCAACTTAAGTAAACTAGAGATAATAAGTGACTTAATAATTAAATCAATATGATTTAATTAATAAGAAAAAACTTTATTACTCTAACAGTGCTGACACATTAACATCTCGATTTGTTCCATGTTGATATCTACATTCTCCTCCTTATCAACATAGTTAATTGAGTGCCTCATCATTGCTTTGGTTTATCGAGTGCCTTATTATCTCTTCTTAACTCATTATCCCTATATGACCCTTCTCTCCTCATTGCTTATATCAATGAATCTCCTTATGCATCTCTGATGCTCATCACCTATGACCCTTATCTCTTCGTTTGTTTATCTTATGTCTCCCAAATAACTCTCTCCATGATGGGACAATATCTCTGAACACTTCTCTATGAATCTATGCATGCATTTTTAATCATGTCAACATCTATGCTCAAGTATGTGTGTCAACCTTTTGCCAATAATTCCCAATAGTAATTGCTAATGAAGTACCATAAACAAAATATATGTCTACATCAATATACTGCACTTGTGTATGTCATTTGACCTCTAACTGTTCTTAACCATTGTTCTTGCTATTTTCTATTTAGGGGAAAATGACACCAATGTTAAATAATGCAAACAAGACTAAACAAGTTGAACAATATCTCCCTAAGTCATTCAATACAATAGAAAGGGAGGATTCCAAGCATAATTCTTGATAAGCTCTAAATTTTATTAGCAAGACCCCAAAGAGGATAAAGGGATGCCAATACAAAATCTAGAAGCTTTTCAAGGAAGTACGCTAAAAAGTTCTCTTGCATGCAATGTAAACAAGACATATGAAAAATATACACACAAATAGCCCAATAGAGATCTAAAAGTAGATGTATACTAAGAGGGAAAATAAAGGATAAGGTACTCACCTCAAAACATGAAGAGTAAGGTGTAATTTTGCTTCAAAACTCACATATTTGATCTGTTTCTAAACTTCCAATTACGAATCTCGGAATAAATTGATGAAAAGAATGAAACCTAGAAATCTCCTCAAAAATGGAGACTAAAGGACTAGGTTGACTTGGGAAGACGTCTTTCAACTAAGTTGACATAGTCTAATGACCTGAAACTGACTTCTCTAGAAAGCTCCCGAAAAGTAGGTTCTAGATCTGTAATCCTTTTCACTCCCACCTACAAATCTATAACAAGTTTTTAGTGTGTGGGTGGCTATAAAGGGGTTTGCCTTATTCAACCCCCCATTTTGATGATTTCCAACTCCACGAATAGTCATTAGGAAAAATTTCATGTGTATATGCGTACCCAAGATTTCTAGATCTAGAATGTAAATATGCTAAAATGCCAAGAATCTACTCTGTGAGTGAAACCCTAGCATGTAAGTATGCATATATGTAAATGTATGAAGGTTCAAAGAATTAGATCTGAAGCATGACGTAGAAATCATACCAAGTCCCCAAGGCTAAAGTAATCTAACCATCTTTGAGATCCCTTCACAACTCCATGTTTGATATATTTAACTTTGAATGCTTGATGAAAAATAATAGCCTCACTTGCAATGAAGAATAATAAACTAGCCCTTGTTTTCACCTTGTGATTGCTATAAGTCAGATTTGGGATGTCCACAAGTGCTTGCTCCTTGCTCCTCTTATGTACAAATGAGGGATTGTGTGCCTTTTTAAAGGATTTTTCATGAAATTACCCCACAAAGGCCTACCACACAAGTGGGATTTTACTAAAGAAGTTAAATGTTACCAAGCCCTTAAGCAACGGAAACCCTGCAACTAGGCCAACCTAGGTCACCTAGTCCAGAAGGTTGACCTTCAAGGTCTTCTTCTCTAGGTTCCAGTAGTAAGGGTTAGGGATGGGATAAGTATGTCAGACTATCATCGAGAGATCCAATCTGGGATTTTGAGGTCCTAAGAAGAGAAGATACTCATAGATTAGGTCCTAATGTAGTGAATATGTAAAGAAGGGAAATCAAGGAGGATTTGTTAGGTACTACCTCAATTCCGCCTAGGGGAAAGAGGAAAAAAGAAGTGAAGTGTATGCTTAAGGTGTGGATATAAAATGCAACCACACTAAAGAGGAGTTAAAAGGTCTTAATTTGAAGTGTGTCCAATTTAAGACAGTACATTTTTAACTATGGGCAGGCAAGAATTGAACCTTTGATTGTTCTTCTAATAGGGCTTGTGACTTACAAAGCAATATGTTATAGATTTTTGTTACATGTTGTTTAGCTACACAATATGTTATAAAAAAATTCTAATTGAGAGGATTTAGATACAATGAATCTTTTTGAATTTACTAGGGTAAATATTTTATGCTTTGACATTTAAATGTAAATGTTTAAAAATTAAAAAAAATTCATTATTATTTGCCAAAATAATTACTATATTGTTACTACAATTATTATTCAAAGAACTCCAAATTATGCACTGTACTTTACATGAAGATGCTAATAGTATTACTACAATTTATAACAATTTCAACTTCATAATAAAAACATTATGGTTGATGCAATTATGTCATCTTGTTTCATTTGGTATTGAAAACAAATGGAATTGTTTCATTTGCTTTTGAAACAAACAAAATGATAATGATAAAGGTAGGGATAATGACTAGGACCCTCTTATACACTTCAAATTTAGACCTGGCCAATGATATAATAGATTTGTAGAGCCTCATCTCTCTACTCTTATAGTGTAATTATGTATTTATAATGTATTGAAAACTTTGTTGCACTATTTGAACTTCTAAAATGTACCTTTTTTTTTTTTTTTGTGAACATGTATAACAATATTTTATAAATGATAATGACACTTATGTATTTTATTATGTCAAGCATTCCCTATTTGACATTGAAAACTTACATTTTGAAATCAATGATTTAGAATTGTGAAGAAGGATGCAAGGTGGTAGAATCAATATAAATTGCATGCTTACATTTATCTTAATTTTTTTTTTAATTATTTAAGATAAAAATAATAATATACAGAAATTAGAAAGGAAAAGTTCTTGTGCAAATAAGAAAAGAACAATCTTTTATTATTATCTTGTTTTGATAAGAATATATATTTATAATATTTTCTTTATTGAATATTTTATCTTACTTTTTCTAATTTTAAAAAGGAAATAAATAATTACTAAAAATTTGACTTTATTCTAATCCTTCTTCTTCTTCTGGAGATATATTTTTCATTGAGTTTGTAATTATTTTTATTATTTATCTCTAGTGATATTGTAATCAAAATTCAAATATGTAGTATTTGAGTCAAACTCATTGACCCATGTTTCATGAGTAGTTATTCACAAGAACCTATCAATAATGAGAATGAATGCAACACTTATCACTCATTGTATCTAGGTAATATCATTAGAACACTTAACATTAAGATACAACACTTACGAAAGGTTTTGTAAATCTCTCTCTCACATTCCTTATTTGTAACTACATATCTCTCTCACTCACACAAACACATGCTCCATGTTTCTCCCTCCCCGTCCATCTATATCATACTTTCTTATACCTTCATCTTTCCTACTCTCTCTATATCCTCTCTACACCTCTCTAGATATCACTTCCTATATCTTTATATTCCTATCTACTTCCCCCTCTCTCGTAATCCCCCCTTTCTCTCTCCATTTCTTTATATCCATCTTCCTCTCTCCTAAATCTCATTCCCTCACACCATCTTATAAGCAAGTCAAACAAAAAAAGATATTTCAAAATGAGTTGAGTGGAAAGAGACAAACTAGTATGGGATGAGTATGCCAAACCCACTGCCTAGTATGAGTTAGATTGAGGATACCCTCCATGCCTCCAGACACTCTAACTTCCTACCACGCTCAAGGATTGTGAATACTTAGTTACCATTGGCTCCCAAGGATCATTAGTGCTCTCTCTCTCTCTCTCTCTCTCTCTCTCTCTCTCTCTCTCTCTCTCTCTCTCACCCACACACACACACACACACACACAAAGAGGAAATGGCTTTCTAGCAAACCAATTGGTCTTGACGTGACAACTTCTTTCTATTTATTAAATAAATTAAAATTACAAGATACTTGTCTTGGGATTTTGGATCTTTCTAATAAGTAACAAAAAAATGTCACATCATCTCATTTTGTCTTTCACATAGTTGTTTCATTACAAACATAACATGTGTATTGCTAAAGGAACTTGATTATGTTTATGATTTTCAATGATTTGTTTTCGATTATGTTTGGATCCTTATAAATGGATGTGATGACGCTTTTCCATTGAGACTTTTGTTGCACAAAAATAATGGTTTACCAATTATGTCATGTAATACACAAATTTATATAAAAAAATATAAACATTTTTTCCCTGATTGACCTTTCATGCCACTTTAGTAAATAATTGACTAAAAAGAAAAGAACTTTAATAGGTACAATGAATGTTAATTAAGTGTACCATTCATTCTCATGAGAGATGAATTGTTATAAACATGGGTCAATGATTTTTTTTTCAAAAACTCCATATAGTAATATCACAAGTTCAATTATTACAAATTTGATGATAATGATTAAGTATAAAATAATCCATGAAGAATATAAAGATAGTCAAGATATATTTAAAATAGTCTCCATACCCTATAGGCATAAAGATGGTAGTCTTAAGATACAAGGGAATGCAATCACTACATTACATAAAGATGAATTACATGTGGTATGAGGCAAGACAAACGAAATGTGAATACATGTGGATAAGTCTCAATTGGCTTAGTTGTAGAGAAATATTGTTGTCAACATATGTAGACCCAAAAATACAATTGATGTCATGGACTATAAAGGGCCTTTCCTCACTTAATATGATCAAAGCAACAAATGATGCTCAGAAATAGCAAATGGGGCAGGGGGAAGAGCAGTGTGATCGACCTTGAAATCTCGATGGTGGTGTGAAGTTGAGAGAAATATGTTGATGTGCTAGAGGAAGGTGAGATAGGGCGGCCTGTCATTTCATCTAACATAACCCCTGCTCTGTTCCTCCAAATAACAACTCAAACATCGTTCCAAGCCACACTTGTTCCAGAGCTCTTGAGCATACCCATCCCCTGCAAAATAAGCCTCTACCTCAACCACATTCTTGCCATCCTCATTAATGTGAAGAATTTGAATGGGGCGCCTGACATAGTGGCCGTTAGTGGTGCCCTCTCCTGTAATCCCCCCTTTCTCTCTCCATTTCTTTATATTCATCTTCCTCTCTCCTAAATCTCCTTCCCTCGCACCATCTTATAAGCAAGTAAAACAAAACAAAAAAGATATTTCAAAATGAGTTGAGCGGAAAGAGGCAAACTAGTATGGGATGAGTATGCCAAATCCACTGCCTAGTATGAGTTAGATTGAGGATACCCTTCATGTCTCCAGACACTCTAACTTCCTACCATGCTCAAGGATTGTGAATACTTAGTTACCATTGGCTCCCAAGGATCATTAGTGCGCTCTCTCTCTCTCTCTCTCTCTCTCTCTCTCTCTCTCTCTCTCTCTCTCTCTCTCTCTCTCTCTCTCTCTCTCTCTCTCTCTCTCACACACACACACACACAAATAGGAAATGGCTTTCTAGAAAACCAATTGGTCTTGACATGACAACTTCTTTCTACTTATTAAATAAATTAAAATTATAAGATAATTGTCTTGGGATTTTGGATTTTTTTAATAAGTAACAAAAAAATGTCACATCATCTCATTTTGTCTTTCACATAGTTGTTTCATTGCAAACATAACATGTGTATTGCTAAAGGAACTTGATTATGTTTATGATTTTCAAAGAATTGTTTTTATTATGTTTGGATCCTTGTAAATGGATGTAATGATGCTTTTCCATTGAGACCTTTGTTGCACAAAAATAATGGTTTACCAATTATGT
This sequence comes from Cupressus sempervirens, assembly GCA_028749045.1. Lineage (NCBI taxonomy): Eukaryota > Viridiplantae > Streptophyta > Pinopsida > Cupressales > Cupressaceae > Cupressus > Cupressus sempervirens. The sequence continues at coordinate 8,464,682 of CM053792.1, forward strand.
CGTGTAATACACAAATTTATATAAAAAATATAGACATTTTTTTCTTGATTGATCTTTCATGCCACTTTAGTAAATAATTGACTAAAAAGAACTTTAATAGGTACAATGAATGTTAATTAAGTGTACTATTCATTCTCATGAGAGATGAATTGTTATAAACATGGATCAATGATTTTTTTTTTCAAAAACTCCATATAGTAATATCAAAAGTTCAATTATTACAAATTTGATAATAATGCTTAAGTATAAAATAATCCATGAAGAATATAAAGATAGTCAAGATATATTTAAAATAGTCTCCATACCCTATAGGCCTAAAGATGGTACTCTTAAGATACAAGGGAATGCAATGATTACATTACATAAAGATGAATTACATGTGGTATGAGGCAAGACAAACGAAATGTGAATACATGTGGATAAGTCTCAATTGGCTTAGTTGTAGAGAAATATTGTTGTCAACATATGTAGACCCAAAAATACAATTTATGTCATGGACTATAAAGGGCCTTTCCTCACTTAATATGATCAAAGCAACAAATGATGCTCAGAAATAGCGAATGGGGCAGGGGGAAGAGCAGTGTGATTGACCTCGAAATCTCGATGGTGGTGTGAAGTGGAGAGAAAGATGTTGATGTGCTGGACGAAGGTGAGATGGGGCGGCCTGTCATTTCATCTAACATAACCTCTGCTCTGTTCCTCCAAATAACAACTCAAACATCGTTCCAAGCCACACTTGTTCCAGAGCTCTTGAGCATACCCATCCCCTACAAAATAAGCCTCTACCTCAACCACATTCTTGCCATCCTCATCAATGCGAAGAATTTGAATGGGGCGCCTGACATAGTGGCCCTTAGTGGTGCCCTCTCCTATAATCCCCCCTTTCTCTCTCCATTTCTTTATATTCATCTTCCTCTCTCCTAAATCTCCTTCCTCACACCATCTTATAAGCAAGTAAAACAAAACAAAAAATATATTTCAAAATGAGTTGAGTGGAAAGAGGCAAACTAGTATGGGATGAGTATGCCAAATCCACCGCCTAGTATGAGTTAGATTGAGGATACCCCCCATGTCTCCAAACACTCTAACTTCCTACCATGCTCAAGGATTGCGAATACTTAGTTACCATTGGCTCCCAAGGATCATTAGTGCTCTCTCTCTCTCTCTCTCTCTCTCTCTCTCTCTCTCTCTCTCTCACACACACACACACGCGTGCGCATACACACACACACAAATAGAAATGGCTTTCTAGCAAACCAATTGGTCTTGATGTGACAACTTCTTTCTACTTATTAAATAAATTAAAATTACAAGATAATTGTCTTGGGATTTTGGATTTTTTTAATAAGTAACAAAAAAATGTCACATCATCTCAATTTGTCTCTCACATAGTTGTTTCATTGCAAACATAACATGTGTATTGCTAAAGGAACTTGATTATGTTTATGATTTTCAAAGAATTGTTTTTCTTATGTTTGGATCCTTGTAAATCGATGTGATGACGCTTTTCCATTAAGACCTTTGTTGCACAAAAATAATGGTTTACCAATTATGTCGTGTAATACACAAATTTATATAAAAATATATACATTTTTTTCTTGATTGATCTTTCATGCCACTTTAGTAAATAATTGACTAAAAAGAACTTTAATAGGTACAATGAATGTTAATTGAGTGTACTATTCATTCTCATGAGAGATGAATTGTTATAAACATGGATCAATGATTTTTTTTCCAAAAACTCCATATAGTAATATCAAAAGTTCAATTATTACAAATTTGATAATAATGTTTAAGTATAAAATAATCCATGAAGAATATAAAGATAGTCAAGATATATTAAAAATAGTCTCCATACCCTATAGGCCTAAAGATGGTACCCTTAAGATACAAGGGAATGAAACAACTATATAAAGATGAATTACATGTGGTATGAGGCAAGACAAACGAAATGTGAATACATGTGGATAAGTCTCAATTGGCTTAGTTGTGGAGAAATATAGTTGTTAGCATATGTAGAACCAAAAATACAATTGATATCATAGACTATAAAAGGACCTTTCCTTAATATGATCAAAGTAACGAATGAGGCTCAGAAACAGACCTTTCCTTAATATGATCAAAGCAACGAATGAGGCTCAGAAATAGTGAATGGGGGGGGAGGAACAGCAGTGTGATCGGCCTCAAAATCTCGATGGTGGTGTGAAGTGGAGAGAAAGATGTTGATGTGCTGGAGGAAGGTGAGATGGGGCGGCCTGTCATTTCGTCTAACATAACCCCTGCTCTGTTCCTCCGAATAACAGCTCAGACACCGTTCCAAGCCACACTTGTTCCAAAGCTCTTGAGCATACCCATCCCCTGCAAAATAAGCCTCTGCATCCACCTCCACCTCAACCACATTCTCGCCATCCTCATAACTGCGGAGGATTTGAATGGGGCGCCTGACATAGTGACCCTTGGCGGTGCCCTCCAACAGATCGAATCGGCCGAGGGCATGGCGGTCGAGAGCGTAGAGCTCTCCCGACACGTGGCGCCCTCGACCTGGGAAGGGGAGGAGGAAGGGCACCGCGTAAGGGCCGCACACGAGGGGGTACGCCTCTCTGCTGCGCGCCGAGCAGAGGAAGTCCGCGTGCCCCTCGGCAATCATCTGCTCCGTGAGCCACTCGTTGCCGAAGCCCTTCTTCAGAGTGCCGTACACGAATACTCTCTGCTCCTTTGCCCCCCATTCGCCCCTGCTCTCTGCCATTGCGCATGGGTTTCCTCAATACAGAAAGATGTCCATTGGTTGCTTCTTTTAAAAGGAGGGATAGATGTCAACGTGATGTAGGTAGACAAAAACGTTGCACTCTCTTTACGTGTACTTCTGTTGTCCGCATGTCTGAAAGTCATACGATTAAGTGGGGCCGCTGAACGCACGCACCAGGGCCACGAATCATACTTTATCTTTGACAAGGTTGTATATCAAGATATCTGTGGTCAGTATGAAAACGTTTTGTTAAAGAACTATCTAAATTAACTTTCTGAAGCAGCAAAAGATTCACAAAACTGTTTTTTTTTAGAACATAAGATGATTTAGAATTGGATTCTCAATTCTTTAGGTTAAGAATCATTTGACATTTTTCTTGAGATTATCTCATTCATTTGACATTTCTCTTGAGATCAAGGCTTTTGTAGTGTAATGGTACTTTGCACTTTGTATCCAGTGATCTAAGTTCGATTTCTAGTGGAACTCTGAACGTAAACTTTTCAATCAAAAGGGGATCAATTTGTGGTGGCATGGTTAGGTGGTTGTATTGTTAATGGTGTAACGAAGTCCAAATCCCCACTTGGCTCTATTAATTGTAATTTGGGTTCACCTTGGTGGTCTTGTAAGAGGTTGAAGTAAAGGAGTGATAAGGAGACAAGTTGTGACATGAGAGTTTCCTTGTTGTAATCAGGGAGGTGTTAATGTCTTAGTGTGTTGTTCTTGGGGATTGGGTCTCAATTGTGGTCCCACTAGTTTAGATCAAAGCGGTTATCACCGATAAAAAAACAATCTCAACCAACAACTCTCTATCTCTTAAAATCAAAAAAGGTCATAACTTGATGCTTTTCCCCAAGCAATATGGAAACCCAACTAAGGTGCTTGATATTTTTAGCGTGGTACAAGAGATCCCAACTAGCAAACTGGATTACAATATGACCCTAGAACAAGCTCCTCATTACAGACAAACCTCTACTCAAAATCCAATAGATGATTGCAGCATCCAAACTACAAGAGCTCAATTCACTCTTGAAGTCTAACAATGAAGACTCAAATACACCAAGCTCTAGATGTACAAGTCCCTCTTTACCCAAAAGAGTCTTTATGAAAAGGGTCATTTCATCTAAGTAGTAGAAGCCATTGCAGAGGCACTACTTAGAAATAACCTCATCATAATTGGATTCCTCATTGAAAGTACAATTTTGAAGAAAGAGACTATAGACTTTGTTTCTTGTTGTAGCATGCAGGATAGAAAAATAAAAAATAAATTTTGAGATAGTTGAGAATGTGTTGTCGAATAGGAACATGTGAATTTTAATAGATCTTTACATAATTACTAAGCAATTATAAGTTTGACAGTATGTTGATTTATGTCATCATAACATTTTAGAACATGTGAATTTCAAATACATGATGGAGATCTAAAGGTTGACTCTGCAAGTACTATACAAGAGATACAATCCCCCCATTTGGAAGTTACACATCTCACATTCATTGGAGAAATTGTTGAAATTTCCCATAATATAAATTATTTTATGCCTTCACTAGAGGAAATTGTTGAAAAAATTAATGTTTAATGAAATTTTATTGAAGTGAAGAATGATTAATCAAGCTTCCTCCAAGACACTTGTATATTCCAATTTAGTATCCAATCATAATGCATGCCCAATGATCAGCCTCAAAATGATAAAGAAGTTACCACATTGAGGCTATGATAACCCTCAAAGGATATTACGAGCGAATATCGTTTAGGTTTTCAATTTTTTTCATCAAATCTATAAACCCATAAAAAATACTTTTAAACCCTAAATTTCACTATCAAGGAATGGAGTGGGAAATTATCTAGCTAAATAGGCTTCTAGGCATATAGAGGTATGGAATATTGGTGACTACGAAATCTTGTCCTCTAGAATGCTCACAATCTTGGAAAAATCTAGCTATGGATGACCATAATGTGTAGTCAGTTCCCCTTTGAGGGTCTCATTTGGGGATCTTTCTACTATTTGTGGATTGTTGCTTAACAAACTTGTTGGTCTTCTTGATTTGTAATCTTCCTTTGAGTTGAATAAATTCACCTCGCCTTTTCAAAAAGAAAAATATTTTTAATGTGAATCCTAATACTAACCTCTCACATTCTTCTTTTTTATCTCATAAGCTCATAATTTTTTATTCTTGCATATAAGATTTCTTGTAAATTAGGGTTTTAGTTTTCACATATACAAATTTGTCTAAATATACATCAATATAATATTAATGGGTGAATAGTATATAATTATTGTTGGTATAAATAAGTATATACTTATTACACTTTACTTAAGTTTACTTAGGTCAATGCATTATTTTATTATTTATTAGTTTGACACCTAGGAGTTTGCGTACTCTTATGAGTTGTCATGTTGACAACACAAGAGTAAGCGACTCTAATTTAGCACATGGTGTCTACAACACTGGAGTTTGCATAATTAACTGAATTGTCATGTTGACAACACAGTTATTCCCACTCTTAATTAAGCACATGGTGTCTACAACATAATTTTACGTGACCCACCTTTGTAAGCTTATCCTCTCATCATCACACTAACTCCTATGCTCAATGGAGGATAATCCACTCTTGGTGGACATGTGCTTAGTTATGGGGCTTATCATATTGCTAACTCCTAGACATTCTAGAAGCATTCTAGAGGCCTTTATATTCAGTCACTCCTAGTGTGTATGAACATGACATTACATCAATTGAATATCATATTGTTATTTTGATCATACTTTGGTCCATTATGTGCTTGTGCTTGAGTTCCTTGATCTTGGGTGATTCTGCCCTAAGGCAAATTCTTACATGGTATAAGAGTTGAGGGAGCTTCTCTTCACATAACCATTGAAGACCATTTTCTTGCCTCACCTCTTGGAGGACCTCGACTTAGATCTAGAGTATCGCAGTCATTGGGAGTGTCTAGAGCCAAATCAGACCTCACCATTGCGCCCAGAGTGTCAATTCGGTGAAATTTGACTATAAATTCGCCTACCCTAGGCTATAGTCGAATTTGAGGCAAAAAAAATTTGCAAACTAACACCCGAAGGCCTGATTTGCAAATTCGGTATGATCATTTTTCAATCTATATAATTTATTTTTCAGATCTACCATTTTTCGAATTTATTTTCTCTGCATTTTTCTACAAATTTTTGAAAAAAAAATTGGCCTACGAGGCCTGCAGAGAAATTTTTTTTGCAAGAACCAGGCAATGAAACCCCAGCCCCCGCAGGGAATATTCTTTGTGAATTTCGGTGAATATTCCTTTTTCCAACGCATCACAGCATATTTCAGCAATTACATTCAACATTGGCACTCATAACAACTCCCCGTCCGACAACACTGTTTCACATGCCAATCGTCGAAAACTCTCCTCCATCAATGCTGCGAAGACCGCCGACCTCATCACCATGTCTACATTACAACAAAGTGTCACATGTCCTTCGTAGGACCCCACCAAGTGGAAAAGCCACGGATAGACCCCCATCTACCAACTTGGCCTCCCCGAAGGTACCTACAAACAGCACGGCGACACATGTCATCGAGTCACCCGCCAATTCAGCCGACACATCATCTTTGCCACATTGGTTCCGTACACATGTAGATTGTCGTACCTGCCATGCCTACCACCACGTCATCTTTATCCGTACACTAACATCATCATCTGTACTATTGACGTCACGACCATGTCACCCAAAGGCTATTTTTTCTGATGTCAGCAATTCACGGTATTAAATTTGATGGTTGTTTGACCGTCATTTGCAACCCAGAATACACTGCCGCTACAGTTGTTTGACCATCAAATTTAACCTCACAGTTTTTTTCCTAGACCCCTCTCCAAATTTAGTTTTGATTTGACAATCTGACTTTGGGAGGCCATATCTCAGTCATCCAGACTCCAAATTAGGTGCATTTTTTTTTATTTTGAGTAGAATTTTCAAAACTTTTCAATGGTGCTATTCATTTCTGGTTTTGGTGCACGAATTTGTCAAAAATTGTATTTTTTGGCAACTGTACATGTCCAATCCTACACTTTGCAACTTCAAGCGCTTTGTACGAGCTCATCTAAACACATTTTCATGTTCCATTTTTTTTTAAAGTGCTTAATTTTGCATCTACTTTTTAGATTTGCAATCATATTATAGTGGACAAAAATACCACTTTCAGAATTAGGTCCTTTTTTCCTGCATTGTATTGCTTTGATTACTCTTCAAAATTGTTATATTTCTAAGCTACAATGCTTAGTACCAGATTTTAACCTTAAAAGGCAGTTGTAAACAACAAAATTAGAAGTCCACTTTGTACATTTTGAAAAGTGGCCTATTGTAAACGTGCTACATATAAAGTGCCAAAAGCATCATTTGGGGGGGGAAGGGGGTTCTTTGATTGAGTGAATAGGGGGGGTGTCTCTTGTGTTCTTGTGTCTCTCTTTTCCTTGTGTTCTTTTGTCCACTTCTAACTTCACACAATTATACTACATGGAAAGATATTATATGGAGTAAATTAATGGAAAAAATTTTAAATCTATATGTTTATGGTACAATTACCAAACCCATTGATGCTACAGAACTAGTTGATTGGCAAATTAAAGACAATTAGGCTACAGGAATCATTCAGAGTTGTGTTCATAGAGATCTCTTCTTCCACATTTCCATCTTTAAAGAAGCCAAGGGTGCTTGGGACAAACTTGAAGGGTTGTATGGTAAGGTGGATGAGGAAAAGGGATTCCAGATTGAGGATGATCTACTTCTCTTGGATCTTAAAAATTTTGACACAATTCAAGACTATATCAACAAAGCTAGTGAATTGAGAGCACTACTTAAAGATTGTGGTAATCCCATGAAGGATGATTGATTGATTCATCATATCTTGAAGAGGCTACCTTCAGAGTATGCATCTTTTGTTTCGAGTTACAACACTCACAGGTTGACCATGGGAAGTTCCTTCACTAAGCCTACGTTTGATGCATTTGCAGAAATGTTGATGTTGGAACAATCCAAGTTGATAGATATGGAAATTCTCAAGTCATCAAAGACCAAAGCATTGGTGGCTACTAATGAGAACCAATCAAATCAGAGTGGAAAAAGTTCTAGCAACAGCAAGAAGAAGCAGTGGAAGAAGAAATCACAATCAGAGAAACAACAATCTCCCTCCTCACAACAAGGCAATTCTTCTTCCAACAAGAAGGGAAACAATGATAAGAAGGATAAACTATTTTGTGCATATTGCAAGAAACAGAATCATGATGAGCATCAATGCAAGACTAAGAGAATCGATGAGTTGGAAAACCTACTTAGGAAGAACAAAATCAATATGACAAATGCTTCTAAGGATTCAACTCCATCCACTTCTAAGGAAAAGGGAAAGCACTTATGGCTGGTTCAAGTTCTTCAGGGGAATGGATTCTTGACTCAGGTGCCTCATATCATATGAGTTCTTCAAAAGGACAATTTTCTTCATTGAAGCAATCTAAGGTACCTCACATCTTTGTAGGGGATGATACAAAAATGGAAGTTGAAGGGAAAGGACAAGTGGAAATGGAAAATGGAGAGTTCAAAAAAGTTCTCTATGTTCCCAACCTTAGCTCTAATCTTCTTTCAATCTACCAAATCACTCACTATGGAGATGGCAATAAAGTTGAGTTCCTTCTTGATTTAGTAATGGTATGCAATATTAAAGATGATTCATTGGTTGCAGCGGGTAAAGTCAATCATGACAAAAGGCTTTATTCTTTCTCCCAATTTGTGCCTAAGTCTCCTTCACATGCCTTATTGACTCAATCTCATTCACAAAGAAAATTATGGCACGAGCAGTATGAACATCTTGCCTTCCGTTATCTTCATGAACTTTTCTCAAACAATATGGTCATAGGTCCACCTACAATCAACTTTTCTAAAGGTGAATGTTCAACTTGTTCAATGGATATGCATCTAGAAGAGAAGATTGATAAAGGGAAGTCTTGGAGAGCATCAGTTGTTCTTGAGTTGGTTCACATAGTTCTAGCAGGTCCTTTTGCAATAACATCAGTTAGCAAGGGTCAATACATCCTCACTTTCATTGATGACTTTTCACGCTACACATGGGTCTACTTTCTTGATCACAAGAATGAAGTGTTTGATAAGTTTCTCACCTTCAAGAGTCATGTTGAAAAGCAATCAAGGAAAGCCATCAAGGTTCTTCGTATGGACAATGAAAGTAGACATGTGAACTCAAGACTTGGAGACTTTTTTCAACTTGAGGGTATTGATCTTCAGAATCCAATAGCATTTAGTTTGCAAAAGACAAGTGTTGCAGAAATGAGGATTAGAACTCTTAAGTATATGGCAAGTTGCATGATTCAAGCCAAGTCTCTTGATCCATCACTTGAAGTCAAAGCTATAAGCAGTCCCAATCACATACTTAATAGGTCTCCTCATAATGTCTTAGATGAAAAAACTCCTTTTGAGGCATGGTGCGGTAGAAAACCAATTGTGAAACACTTCAAAGTTTTTGGTTGTCCAGCATGGGCACACATATCTTCCAAGGAATGCAATGCACCACCACCAAGGCCTTGTACTTTCATCGGATATGAAGATATTGTTAAGGCATATAGACTTATGGATCTTGAGACTCATGAGATCTTCATAAAGAGGAATGTTCACTTTGAGGAAAGTTCACCTAGCTTATCCTCTAATCCTCTTCATACTTATACATTGTGGAAACTGATAGTGATAACAGTGATAGTGATTCAACAGATTCAGATATGTGGGATCCTATTGACAAATGCAAAACAAGGTCACAGTATCAACACATTCCACATGCATACATTGCTATAGTGATAGGTCCATGCAATTCAATACAGTTGGGTACACCTTGTCCTCCAACTGCAGCATCAAGGGATGACTACATAACAGATATATCAGGTTTGTTTGTGGAGTCATACGTAGATTATTTGGGAGACATCATTGATGATATACATCTTCTCTTTGATGAAGAAGATCCTTCTTTAGTTGTTGTGAGGGCTCACTCTAACCCTCCTATCCATTCTCTACATGATCAGTCTTTCTAGGTTGATATGATTGTGGATCCTTATGTATAGTAGTTGCAGGAGGTCTCTTTATCATTCTAGGAGACAGTTGGTTCTTTGGGATATTTTCTACATCCATCCTTGCTAAATCTACACTTGTTCTTTTCAACAGTGTTGGAAGGGGCGATAGTCAATATCGACATAGGGACAGTTGAGCAAGTTTCAAAGATACCATTCATCTTGATGATTCTTTCTACACATCGGGGAAGCATCTCATTTGTACTTATGATATTGTTTCTTCCAAAGTTGAGAAACATTATTCAATAGTCATGGATCAACTTCTACATTGGAGCAATTATCATTGATTGGTATTCTACATTTTGGGGGGGGGACTACCTTGTATCCTTTCTTCTACTTCTTCTCTCTATGGGGGACACCTTTTCCTCTTTTGGGATAGTGTTCTTCTCATACTTCTTTATTGTATAAACATGATGTATGTTGTAATGGGGTGGTCTTGATTACTCCATCCATCCATGCATCTTGTCTTTTCATCTCTCTTTTTGGGGGAGGGTTTTTCCCATGAGGTTTTCCCTCTTTCTCTACTTTATGAGAGATTGCATTGCTTTTGTACATGGGTATCTAACATGGCCTAATAGCTGGGACCCATCTTGCATTTTCATCCTAACTTTTGTGAGCTTAAGTGCATTCCCCTAAGTTGCACTTAAGGGGGGTGTTGGTGTAAATAAGTATTTATTTATTACACTTTACTTAAGTTTACTTAGGTCAATGCATTATTTTATTATTTATTAGTTTGACACCTAGAAGCTTGCATACTCTTATGAGTTGTCATGTTGACAACACAGAAGTAAGCGACTCTAATTTAGCACATTGTGCCTACAACACTGGAGTTTGCATAATTAACTGAGTTGTCATGTTGACAACACAGTTATTCCTACTCTTAATTAAGCACATGGTGTCTACAACATAATTTTACGTGAACCACCTTTGTAGGCTTATCCTCTCATCATCGCACTAACTCCTATGCTTAATAAAGGATAATCCACTCTTGGTGGACATGTGCTTAGTTATGAGGCTTATCACATTGCTAACTCCTAGACATTCTAGAAGCATTCTAGAGGCCTTTATATTTAGGCACTCCTAGTGTGTATGAACATGACATTACATCAATTGAATATCATATTGTTATTCTAATCATACTTTGGTCCATTATGTGCTTGTGCTTGAGTTCCTTGATCTTGGGTGATTTTTCCCTAAGGAAAATTCTTACAATTATCAGGGTCTAAAACATATGATACACTTGAAGGAACACTCCTAGGGAACCCATAGTGACATCTATAATGATCAAACACAATTGAACATACACCACATTTAAGGAGAAATAGTAGAAGTACAATATCGATATGCTTCAAAAGAATAGAAAACAAAAAAATGTGCCTTTATATATTGTTAGAATTTTTAGTTAGCAAATGCAAATAATCTCGAAATAATGCACAAGAGTAACAAATCCTAATCATACCTCTGATTAAGCAAAATGGAGGCACCCTACTTCATTGATTTTTCTCATTTGATGATTTGATATGGGTATTTTCTCTCCGAACACAAGTAGATAATCCTCAAATGATTCTTGAATACTAGATAGATTAAATGAAAATGTTATGACGACATCTAAATGAAGAACTAGATTAAACTACTGAATGAGAATGCAAAATCTAAACTAAATATGCCATGATTAGCTATAATATGAGAGCAATGCTACGAAAATTTACTAAGATTACTAAGATGAATGCTAAGATCTCTAGCATGATTTTACCTTAATAATATACCATTTATGGAGTGATGAAAGCATGAGGAAAGGCTCCTATTTATAAGAAATGAAGGGAATTGGGCAACTGAGATGTAATGCTAACACAAAGGGATAAGATTCATTTGGATTGATGAGGCGGAGGTCAGGTAGGCAAGGCTAGTTGGCCATGCAAGATGATGTGTTGTTCACACATGTGTGAGCAATCTTGAGTAGATGGGCAGTAAATGTCAAGTGGGAGACAAGTGTAAGAAAAGAGTGGCTATGAGTGACATGTAAGAGGGGGTTAGTTATTTGTAGAAGGTTGATGGTGCTGCAGTAGCAGAGCGGGAAATAAAATAAGAAATGTTTTATGTTTTCAATATTTAAATTTAATGTTTTCAATAAACATCCTACATGTGGTGGCATACCTAGAGTAGCAGTTCAATGAGCTCTCCAAATATAGCCACCTAGGACCAGGTATAGGTTTTTTAAATTAGAATAGTTTTAATTCGTAGATAATGATTGTCAGATTCCAATAATAGGTAGTAGGCAGTTTCGGATTCTTATCCTTTTCTTGGATAGAAGACGAAAAAAATGTGGATATTTAAAATGTGGCCTACTGCATGATTGTCAGATTCCAATAATAGGTAGTAGGCAGTTTCGGATTCTTATCCTTTTCTTGGATAGAAGACGAAGAAAAGGAGAGTCAGTTTTAAATAAGCCGGTTGGCTATGTAAGAGAGGCATTCGAATTTGGGTAATAGAAAAAGTTTCAGTTTTTGCCTTAGAAAGGATATAGATAATCGACTATGGAGTTTGGCAGCAATTCGATCTTGGTCTCTCTTGTCAAAGTGCAGATATATTTTCTTTGAGGACATTCCGGGTTAAAGATCTTGGTGTTCGGGTGAAGATAAACTATGGAGATTTATAAATTCTAATTAATCCAATCTTGAGTTTGGTTCGAGTTCGATCCCGACTGATTGATGTTGTGCCCCTTGAAGTAACTCAGTTGAGTGAGTATTCCTCTTGAGCTTTCCAAGGTGTGGCTCTGCATCATTTTTGGTATCAGAGCAGACGACAATACACTCAGTATCTAGTCAAATGGAAGAACAAACCAGTGACAGAGGCTATTTGGATGGATGAGCAACAAATTAGCAAACATGGTTCATCAGTACACGATCTCATCTCAAGTGGACTTGAGATTCTTTCTACAGGGGAGTATGCTGCAGTAGCAGAGCGGGAAATAAAATAAGAAATGTTTTATGTTTTCAATAAATGTCCTACATGTGGTGGCATACCTAGAGTAGCAGTTCGATTAGCTCTCCAGATATAGCCACCTAGGACCAGGTATAGGTTTTTTTAATTAGAATAGTTTTAATTCGTAGATAATGATTGTCAAATTCCAATAATAGGTAGTAGGCAGTTTCGAATTCTTATCCTTTTCTTGGATAGAAGACAAAAAAAACGTGGATATTTAAAATGTGGCCTACTGCATGATTGTTAGATTCCAATAATAGGTAGTAGGCAGTTTCGAATTCTTATCCTTTTCTTGGATAGAAGACGAAAAAACGTTTCTCATCCTTTTATTAGAAAAGGAGAGTCAGTTTTAAATAAGCCGGTTGGCTATGTAAGAGAGGCATTCGAATTTGGGTAATAGAAAAAGTTTCAGTTTTTGCCTTAGAAAGGATATAGATAATCGACTATGGAGTTTGGCAGCAATTCGATCTTGGTCTCTCTTGTCAAAGTGCAAATATATTTTCTTTGAGGACATTCTGGGTTAAAGATCTTATTGTGCGGGTGAAGATAAACTATGGAGATTTATATATTCTGATTAATCCAATCTTGAGTTTGGTTCGAGTTCGATCCCGGCTGATTGATGTCGTGCCCCTTGAAGTAACTCAGTTGAGTGAGTATTCCTCCTGAGCTTTCCAAGGTGTGGCTCTGCATCAGATGGGTTCAAATTTGAATGGATGAGTTCACACGTGTGTTAGACAAATTAAAAATTGTGAAAAATGTTCACGAGTGTAGGAATGATAGAATTAGCTTGATTCATCAAGGATTAAACTAATAGGCTGTAGGGTGTTGTGACGGCTTTTAGGCTAGGGTTTTAGGTTAGAATTAGATTTAATTAATTTGAAATTGATCAAATCGTGGTATTAGGCTTGAGGGAAGAGTATTCAAATAAATTATTTAAATATTGAGTAAAGGTTATTTAAGATGATTAATTACATTAAATTAAATACATTAATAGACTAAAGGGATAATATAATTAATTGTTCAACTTAATTATATTATAAGGTTTCAATTTTTATCTAATTAAAAGCTTATTTAACTACAAAAGGCATGTTAGTATGAATCAAATAAATTCATAAGGATAATTTTGGGTGTCTACATTTTGTCTCAAAATGGCATCATGCTAAAAAAGAGAAAATGACACCTTAGTAAGAAAATGAGGATCAAAGTGGCCGTAGAAAAGCAACAATAATGGAAGGGTAATGGCCCCTTGAGAAATTGGCACAAAAAATATTTTTTGCATTTTTTTTAAAAGGTCAGAAAAGAAGAAAAGTAAGTCTTAAGGTGAAGAAAAGTTAGTTTGAATGGCCAATAGGGTGGCAGGACAATATGGTGGAAAAACCAAGTCCGAGGAGGGAACAAGTTGCTAATGAGAAAGCTAGGTGTCATTGTCACACTCACTAGTCAAAAGAAAGGACGATAGACTAGAGGCTAAATAACTATGTTAGGGAATGCATAGGAGTGTGTTAACAACCACTAGAGTACGACAATGTGGTAGATGTCTAATCCTTCCTTTGTATTTTTTGTACTTTGTGTTTGAATACATTTATTATAGAATTTAATAAGTGAAAACATGTGGTAGGGAAGAAACATCGACTGGGGGATGAACATTTTCACAAATGGCAATTTGAGAACCGACATCTCTATAGGCACTGTTAGAGTAAAGGGTTAATTTCATTTCATTTATTAAATTACCTTTACTCCATTCTTAAGATTTCACTTTATGCACATGCATTTCCATTTAATAATTAAATATTAATTATTAAACATCATTTACCTCTTAGGGTTTCTCTTTTAGGTTTTACAATCTTCTTCTATAAGGATTGATCAATTCTAAACTTCATTCATTTTTTTCAGTTTGACAATGTATTTTGAACCATATTTTCAAAGCCAAACCCTTGCCTCTTCTTTGTCTTTTCTTCTTTGTGACAGGTTTTTGCATGCAGGTGTTCTTCGGTTTTTTGGATTTCTATTGGTCAAATCCTTCATGGTATCAGAGTCAGATCTATTGTAGCTTGTTCTTATTTGGAGAAAAAGAGGAACGAGGGTTTGATAGAATAGATCTAGTTATTTTCAAGTATTTTTTGTGTAAATAGGGAGGTCTCTAAATTTTGGAGAACTTTGAGGCAAAATAGACCTCAGGGTTGGATTTAAAAGACATCAAAATCCCTATTTTCATATAAAATTTGTTGATTATGCACAGCATTGACTGGGGAGGCAAAAAAAAATTGCATACTAGGGTTATACAAACCTGACATGCATTTCTAAGTGATTTTTTGTAAAAATAAAAAATTGCATTATTAAAAATGTGTGTGATGTAAAATCCACCTTACCACTCTCCCACCACTGTTGTGGGTGGAGCGACCACCACAACGCAACCCATGCTCTGTCACACGGCCCCCGATGGGAAGCACCTGAACCAAGAATCAAAGTAGCTATAGAAGATAATGCTTGTGAAAAAAGAGCATGTCATTTCCCTAAAGGAGGAGGTGGTGGCTTCAAAGAAGCAATACTATGTTGCTTCATGGCCTCCTCTAAAGCCTCAAGACATTTCCACGAAACCCAAAGAACACCTATAGGCCCAAAAAATAGTGCAAAAGTTTGATGTAGGAGCATTGAGTTTGGATTTTGGTGGAGTTATGCTTTTCATGGTTATGGTTGTGTTGGAAACACATTGGAGAACCTCTCCTCACGATTGCATAAAGATCGGATGGATTGAGTTGAAGTTTGAGCCATTTTACCTTGTTGTTGGAATTGTGTTTACTAGTTTCTAGGTGCCTGTTGTGAGTTGTGTAACTAATTTTCTACAATGAGTTAAAGGCTGAAAATTTCAAAGATTAAAGAGGGCCTAGACTACTATCTCTTATTAAGGTCACTAGTCCTAATTCATTATCAGTTGGGAGATATGGCAATTCTCCTGGAGTATCAATTTATGGCAGTTTGTGCAACGGGTTTTTGTGTATGACTTCTGAGATTAATCCAAAGATATCCTTAATGAATCAGCCTTAGTGAGCTTAAGGGGTTGTAGAGGACTTAAAGTAATATATTTAGTTTGAAGCATGAGTCCTAATTCAATCAGAGCTAGGAGATATCACTATTTTTCTCGGGTATCAATTTTTGGACATTTAATTTTTGTTGGAGGCTGACTTGTGGCTCTTCAAGTATTTAATGTTAGTTTTTGGCATTCTAGGCTAACTTTTGGCTTAGATTGGTATAAGTAGGGGTTATGGTGAAGTCTTTTAATTATTATTCATCCATCTTGGAGAAGAGGAGGAGGTAGAGGAGTGAATTTTGAAGAGAGCTAGTAGTTGAGGCTTGGGAAACAAAGATATTTTTTGGTGGCTTGCGAGCACAAGTTGAGATCTTGATGATTTCTACCAGAGTGTGGATTTGGACTAGCTAGGGTTTGGATTGGATCTTGAGGGATCTTGTAGAACTATTACTTGCTTTATATTTGGTTGTAACTGGGAAGGCCTTACAGCCCAACACATTGCATGTAATCAGTTATATCTATGAATAAATTATTGTGACTTGGCTTTAAATTTTGCATTGTTGTTTGTGTTTCTATTGTGTGGTTATTTTTTGGGGGCTAGGACATCTCCTTTGGGGATTCTCCTTCCTTGCACTATGTCAAGTGGTATCAGAGTGAAGGTTGTTCCTAAGCGTGTAAACAGATTGTTGATGTTGTGGCAGTTTGCACTGGGACTTGGGTTGGAGAAGGAGATCTGAGAATATCTTGATCTAGTGGTGGATTTTTCTTTCTAGAGTCCTAGATCTCTTGGTTGCAAGGTGGAAGATTATGGTTTTGACTTGTAATTGTAGAGGGCTTGCAGATGGATCGATGGATGCAACAATGGAAGACCGATCTTGTTGAGGCATGATCGTAGAGAGTTTTTGTATTGCAGATCCATGTTCCTGGACTTGTGATTTGGTTCTTGATTGTTCATGCGAGGTGGCAAGTTGCGATCTAACTTGCAAAAAAATTGGTTTTATCACAAGGAACATGGGAAGGATTTTTTTCAGAGGGTTTACGAAGATCTTGGGAGATGGTTCCAAGAGGATTGGACCCTAGGATGATTGCAAATCTCCGTGATATGGTGGAGAGGAGGTTTTCTGAGATTTTTGCTCAGTTTGAAGCTAGTTTGGTTGATCGAGCTAAGGAGGTGGTTGCTTGGTTTGAAACTAGTTTGGTTGATCGAGATAAGGATAGGATGAGGATGGCATTCCATAGATGTTTGTGGAGCTGGAGTCTACCAATCTGGAAGAGAGTTGTTTGGTCAGTTAAGAGACTTGCTCGTGAGAGAAGATGGCATAGCAAGGTCGAGGTGGAAGAGGTTGATTTTGCTGATTACTTTGTGGAGTCTGATGCAGAACCTACAGAGCAACTTGAGATTGTTTCCAAGGATATTCCTAACCTTGTTGATGTTGGGATAGAGGTTGGTTTTCATGATCAGTTGGCTAAGTCTAACATGGAAATTGTAGAGCACTTGGTCATGGATGATGTAGTTTTTGTTGGTGGTGACTTGTATGTTGCAGAGCATCTTGTTGTGAGCAATGATATTGCTAGTGTTGTGAGTTTGGCATGTGTTGATGAAGATCTACATATTGTTGCTATTGTGGAGTTTTTTGTTGTTGGTATGAATTCACTAGTTACTGATGTGGATGAGGATTTGTTGATGAAGCATTATGTTCAGTTTGTTCTTGGGTGTGAGCATGCTGATTGGGTTGCTGATATATATTCGATTCTGATGTTTCAGTGGATGAAGCATAGATGGTTGATTTTTAGATGTGTTCTATTGACTTTGATGAAGTGGAAGCCTTTAGTAAAGATGAAGTTGGTTGCAGATCTTTCTTTGGGCATCGAAGTATGGGACATACTTTTCTATTTACTTGGGGAGTCTGATGTAGGAGCATTGAGCTTGGATTTTGGTAGAGTTATTCTTTTCATGGTTAGGGATGTGTTGGAGACACATTGGAGAACCTTTCCTCATGATTTCATAAAGATCAGATGGATTGAGTTGAAGTTTGAGTTGTTTTATCTTGTTGTTGGAATTGTGTTTTCTGGTTTTTGGGTGCCTGTTGTGAGCCGTGTAAGTAATTATTTGCAATTAGAGGCTACAAATTTTAGGGATTAAAGAGGGCCTAGAGTATTATCTCTCATTAAGGTTTCTATTCCTAATTCATTATAAGTTGGGAGATATGGCGATTCTACTGGAGTATCAATTTTTGGCAGTCTGCACGATGAGTTTCCTGTGCGTGACTTTCGAGATTAATCTGAAGATATCCTTAATGAATCAGCCTTAGTGAGCTTAAGGGGTTGTAGAGGACCTGAAGTACTACCTTCAAATCAAAGCATGAGTCCTAATTCAATCGAAACTAGGAGAAATTGTGATTTTCTCAGGTATTGATTTTTGGACATTTAATTTCTATTAGAGGCCGACTTGTGGCTCTTCAAGTATTTAATGTTAGTTTTTGGCATTCTAGGCTGACTTGTGGCTTAGATTGGTATAAGTAGGGGTTGTGGTGAATTCTTTTAATTATTATTCATCCATCTTGGAGAAGACAAGGAGTTAGAGGAGAAAATTTTGAAGAGAGCTTGTAGTTGAGGCTTGGGAAACAAGGAGATTGCTTGGTGGCTTGCGAACGCAAGTTGAGATCTTGGTGGTTTCTAGCAGAGTGTGGATCTGGACTAGCTAGGGTTTGGATTGGATCTTGAGGGATCTTGTAGAACTATTACTTGCTTTGTATTTGGTCGTAATCGAGAAGGCATTACAACCTAGAACATTACATGTAATCAATTATATCTATGAATAAATTATTGTGACTTGGTTTCAAATCTTGCATTGTTTTTTGTGTTTTCGCTGTGTGGTTATTTGCTAGGGACTAGGAGATCTCCCTTGGGGATTCTCATGCCTTGCACTGCATCAAATTCCAAGGTCTATCATCTCAAACTACTCTTTCAAAGCTTTGTGAACACTCTGAATCATGGAGGATAAGCTACCTATAATGATGAGATCATCTACATAAAGAACAAGTATCAATAAGTCAGCCCCATGACGTTGAATGTATATTGTAGGATCGAAATGACACCGAGTGAACTGTGGAGCAAGCAAGAAGGAATCCATCTTCCCATACCAAACCCAATAGGCTTGTTTGATACCATATAAATACCTCTAAAGCCTACATACCAAAGAAGAGTCCTGCACAAAACCATGAGGTTGCTCCATATAGATCTCCTCATGTAGGTCTCCATGCAAAAAAGAACTCTTCACATCCATTTGAAAAATTGTCCATCCCTGTGAAGTTGCGAGAGAGAGTACAAGGCAAATAAAATTCATCTTGGAAATAGGAGCAAAGATCTCATAGTAGTCAATACCCTCAATCTATGAAAATACCTTCACAAGAAGACGTGCCTTGGACCTGTCAATAGAACCATCTACAACATTCTTGGTATAGTACACCCACCGACACTGAACCAACTTTCTTTCTTTTGGAAGAGGACAAAGATCCCGTGTGTGGTTCTTCATCAAAGAACAATACTCCTCATCCATAGCCCTATACCACTCAAAGTGTCCTATCACCTTTGAAAAACTCTAAGGATCATCTGAAATGGCATGACTCAATAGTTCAGTACTAGAAGTCTGAGCATGAGTACAACACGAATTTGAAGGATCGCCTGCCATAGGTCCTGCTACATCAATAGTATCATGAGCCCACTTGGGCACTCGATGAAAAACTGGTGGAGGTGGTGAAGGGGGATCAACATCAAGATCTTCCTTAAAGGATATATAATCATGTGGAGGAGTAGAGGAAGTACTAGGTTGTGCAGTCTTCGGATGGAATAGTCATACTCCATTAGAAGTATGCTCTTGATATGCTCTAGAGATTCAACATGCTTGATTGCAAGCCTTCTCCCACACCTTTTTAGTCAGATGTATTTTTATCTACCACTTGCACTACTCCTAGAGTGGATTCCACTTTATACATACAACTTGTAGGTAGTTTGTTGTACCTGACATACAGACGTCTTGATATTTCCTTTACGGTTGGACTTGTCTCTAGATTCTTGCATTATCCACATGAGAGTCATTGGAAAGCTTCCAAACGTATCTTGATGTACATATGGGGTACTACATGTTATGACATTGACTACACATTAGGGGATCCTCACATTCTTGGTTATACAGACTCATATTGGGTTGGTGATATTGATGATCACTAGTCTACTTCTGGAACTTTTTTTGTCTTGGTTTTGGTCCTATCACATGGTATTGCAAGAAGTAGCATGATCACACATTATCATCTATAGAGGCAGAAGTATAGGGAAGTTGTGCTAGCTAGTTAGGAGATTTTATGGCTTTGATAGTAGATGACAAAGTTTGATCTACCATTTGCACTACTCCTAGAGTGGATTCCACTTTATACATACAACTTGTGGGTAGTTTTTTGTACCAAACATACACATGTGTTGATATTTCCTTTGCAGTTGGACTTGTCTCTAGATTCTTACATTGTCCACATGAGAGTCATTGGAAAGCTTCCAAATGTATCTTGATGTACATATGGGGTACTACATGTTATGACATTGACTACACATCAGGGGATCCTCACATTCTTGGTTATATAGACTCATATTGGGTTGGTGATATTGATGATCACAAGTCTACTTCTAGATTTTTTTTGTCTTGGTTCTGCTCCTATCACATGGTCTTGCAAGAAGCAGCATGATCACATATTATCATCTATAGACGTAGAAGTATAGGGAAGTTGTGCTAGCTAGTTAGGAGATTTTATGGCTTTGATAGTTGATGACAAATTTTGATCTACCACTCGCACTACTCCTAGAGTGGATTCTACTTTATACATACAACTTGTGGGTAGTTTGTTGTACCTAACATACACACATCTTGATATTTCCTTTGCAGTTGGAGTTATCTCTAGATTCTCGCATTATACACATGAGAGTCATTGGAAAGCTTCCAAACGTATCTTGATGTACATATGGGGTACTACATGTTATGACATTGACTACACATCAGGGGATCCTCATATTCTTGGTTATACAGACTCATATTGGGTTGGTGATATTGATGATCGCAAGTCTACTTCTAGATTTTTTTGTCATGGTTCTGGTCCTATCACATGGTCTTGCAAGAAGCAGCATGATCACACATTATCATCTATAGAGGCAAAAGTATAGGGAAGTTGTGCTAGCTAGTTAGGAGATTTTATGCCTTTGATAGTTGATGAAAAATTTTGGATTTCCTCCTGATAATTCCACCTTTTTTTGGTGTGACAATCAAAGTGCTATATGCATTTCCTACAACCCAATTGAGCATCAAAGGACCAAGCACATTGAGCTTCACATGCACTTCGACGGGCATCTAATTTAGGATGGATCTCTTATCTTAGAGTACATTCCCACTGTTGAGCAGGTTGCAGACATCTTCACTAAACCTTTTTCATCCCCATGGTATCTTTAGTTGCATTCTATTTTTGGGGTGAAAGAAGTTGTCCCTGGGGGGTGTTAGTGATGAGTCATTCCTTCCTTCTTTTATTGCTTTTTATCTTCTTCTATCACTTTTTGGAGTAGGGTTTTTCCCATGTGGTTTTCCCTATTTCTTCATTTCATAGAGATTTGGTTGTGATTGGGTACCTCATCAGGCCTTGTTGTTGAGACCCAAGTTTGCTTTTAGTGTTGTAGTGTCCTTTTTTTTTCATGCATTATTTGTAGTTGCATTGTTTCTCATCTTGGGAGGGAGGGTGGGGAGGGGGTGTTAGAGTAAAGGGTTAATTTTATTTCATTTATTAAATTACCTTTATTCCCTTCTTAAGATTTCACTTTATGCATATGCATTTCCATTTAATAATTAAATATTAACTATTAAATGTTGTTTACCTCTTAGGTTTCCCTTTTAGGTTTTACGATCTTCTTCTATAAGGATGGATCAATTGTAAATTTCATTCATTCTTTTTAGTTTGATAAGATATATTTCCATATTTTCAAAGTTAGACCCTTGCCTCTTCTTTGTCTTTTCCTCTCTGTGATAGGTTCTTGCATAGAGGTGTTCTTCAGGTTTTGTGGATTAGTATTGCTCAAATCCTTTAGGCGCAAAAGGGGACAAACACCTATGGAGGCTTCATTTGATCAATCGATGTCTCCATGTTGGTTCAGATAGGTAGGGTTAAGGTTTAATTTACACATGCATCAAATAGAACTTGTGCACTTGAACATATGCACTAGGGAACTGATGTCTCCATCTAGAAGACTCGAAAAGCTAAAGGAAAGAGTAGGAATAAGACAAAAGAGTGTATGAAAAAAATGAAATGAAAGGGTTTTAATGTGGTTTGTTGAGCCAAATCCCCTACCCTACAATAATTTCTCTACCCCAAAAAATTAGAGGGGCCCCCATCATAAAATTTTAGGCGAGGCCATCCTATTAATTTATCTATTTATCTATATGGGGGGGGGGGCATAAAATGGCTAGGGGGCTAGGGGTGGGGCCTATATTAAATGGGGGGATAGGGATAGGCAAGAGGAATTGATGAATCAACTTTTCACCAACCTAAGGGACCAAAAGGATAGTTAAGTAGCCTACCATAATTTCTCCACATTTTTCCTTTTGTTGTGGGTCTACATTAGGAAGTTAGTTGTCTTGTGTAATCTTGTCTCATCAAAAAGTTTCTTCATGTGCTCACTTGTAAGTTGTCCTTGTACTAGCTAAAAATATCTTCATATGAAACACAATCTTGAGTAAAGTGTCATTCCATTTCCACCACTCCTTTATTGTAAAAAATGCAGATGTTTTCCTCCCAGCCTTTTTTCGGAACCTTCCACCCACCAATTTCACATCGTAAATTATGAGAGTTGTTCCTTTGTTGAGCAATTAAAATTTTGGCCCTTCCTTTAATTATGGATCCTAAATATTCTCTACCTCCATGTTCGCATGTGTGATTAAATTATTTGACATAATATGATTTTTTTCTACCTATCTGTTTTGTCCTCATGGCAATCCTGAATCTCTATAATACCCATTTCTTTATCTCTATATTGGTGTCTGAGAACTCTTGAAGATTAATGTTCTATTTGTTCTACCACTTGCTATTTTGTTTCCTCCAAAAAAAAAACTATGTTCTATTTGTTATAATGATTTAGAATGTGGTGAATTAGTTATCCTTATGTCCCAATGCACCAATTCAACTTTTAAACACTTCAAACATATTAATACAAATCTCCACTCGGCCTCTATAGCACAACTTCAAAAAATTAACATTTCATGAAATGTCTTAACTCTTTGTCTCTATATGTGCCAACCGAAAATAAATAAACTACTATAAAATATAGCATGCATAACAATAACATCCACACATGAAAATAAGACTTTTGACACTAGGATTTAACATAAAAATCCAATTTGGAAAAAACCACCAAGTAACATGCTACCAATTTTTCACTCTTCTAAAGTGAGATCAGTCAAGAGGCAACCCTATTAAATATTATACAACACACAGTTAAATGTGACCATGTTAAAGGATTTATTCAACCTGTTAGGAGTGGCCTTGTTAGAGGACTTTAGAACATTTCATTAGAATTCCACCTTGATTAAAGGATTTACAAAATGATTGTTAGGTCAACCTTGATTAAAGGATTTACAAAATGATTATTAGATCAACCTTGATTAAAGGATTTTGGATTGATATAATGGTTACAATGTAACAGTAGAGTTGATCTATAATGTAAAAATCACTTTGCAAATTAAGACTCCATTTTCTCATCTATTGGTTCATTGATATGCTTGGCATCTCCTCAAGCAATCACACTTTGCAAACTCTTCACACTTCACCTATGTTGTTCTCTTCTTCACAATCCTTAGGATCGCCAATCAACCATGAACCAACCTTAAAATTCATTCCTTATGCCTCCTTATATAGCTAATTTTGATCTTTTTCTACTTAAACATTATCATTGATCTTAAAGTTAGGTTAGATTCAATGAATCCTTCCATCTTTTTGTTCTCCTTCTTCTTCTAGAAACTCCTGATCAAATCCCTACCTTTGATCATGTAATAAACTATCCTCATGCATTAAATATGTTAACTCATCAATCCTTATCTTCCACGTACTTTGACTAATTTAAAATTCCAACTGTGTTAGCCTCAAATCAAATCTTTCTCAAGCTGTCACTTTTGTTGTCACTCAGAAATCACTATGGTCTTCAACTAGGTCATCACTGAGTAGCTTGGCACACACTATAATTAATCACTCAACATCAACATGCTCGCTCAACCATTACTACACTTGGTCATTACTATATTCCTTTATACATTTGCTCAAAAATAAATAACACTCGACTTCTACTTAAGTTCCTTAATCTTATGCTTCATCTCTGTTATTGACCGTGCAACATTGATACTTGATCAAGCTTATTTTAATGACTTGTTTAAACTCTTAGCTTCATCCAACTATCTTCTTTACTTCGTGTATTGATTGAACAATGTGTTATCTTGTCAAGTGCTAGCTTATCAAGTGCCCATTGTATTTCCATGATACTTAATACATCTCAACTCAACCTTTCACTAGGTCATCTCATGATCTCTTCTTTTCAAATCCTCTTCATCAATCAAATAATATGGAACTCTACACTGTTAGTAAATGTCTTTTTATTAGGTTTGACACTTTGTCTTACCAATAGGTTTGACATTAATGACAACATAAAAATCACTCCAATTGTAATTTCCAATAATCTCCCTCTTTGGCATTCATTGCAACACCTACACCTCATATACTTCATTACTATACTAGTTACCATGCAATCTAGAAAACTTCAATATTGTAATATCTTCTCCCTCTGTGTTTATGTTCTCTCTTTCTTAGTTTCATTATGATTCTCATCCAATCAATCTTAGGATGCTCCCTCTATCAATTCAGTACACACTCTTCTCTATAGCAACCTATGTCTCCCTCCTAAAAAAAATCATTCTCTCCCTTAGATATATGAATGGTAACTTCCATGCAATCATCTTCTCAATAAGACTCCCTCTTTATATCCATCATTGTATGGTAATTCACTTGTACACTTCTCCCTCTTTGACAACAATGCCAAAGACATACCACACACACACACACACATCTTCATGTCATTTCTTTGATCGATACATCAATATCATCTCAACATCAACTCCTTGTAGCTTCTTCTACTCATAGTTCAATGTCTTCTAGTTCACACCTTTAGGAAACTTCTAAAGTGTAACCTTCTACACCAATCTATAAGATATTATGCTTTTAATAATTGATGCAATGCAACATCTTTCCTCAATTTTCTTCAAGTAGGGGGATGACCCCTAACTTACCTCTTAGATACTCAAAATCATACTTAGGTAGTGCCTTAGTGAATATGTCATCCAATTGTTCCTTTGAGTTCACATACTCTAGTCTCACTTCTTTCTCTTGTACCAACTCTCTCAAGTAATGATACTTGATCTTAATATGCCTAGTCTTTGTATTCATCACATGATTCTTTAATTTATTAAAGCACTTATGTTGTCACAATAAATCACAAAAAATTTAGTGATCTCGTCCTTTGTGCTTTTCAACAATTGCTTGATCCATACAATGTTTGAGCAATTCATTTTTACAACAACATATTCAACCTCTTATGTAGATTGTGAAATACATTTATGCTTCTTTCTTGTCCATAAAATCAATCTTCTACCCAAGAAGAAAGATTCTCTACTTATGCTTTTTCTATCATCAACATTTCCTACCCAATCAACATATGTGTAAACTTTCAATTCAAATTTGTCACTTCTCTTGTACCATTGGCCATGGTGTTCTATTCCTTTTAGGTACCTCACTATCCTCTTTATTGTCATCATATAATTTTCTCTAGGATTAGATGAGAATCTAGAAACAATTCCAATCACTTATGTAGTTTAAGATCTACTATGTACAACATATTGTAGTTTTCCAATCATAGATCTATACAATGTTTGATTCATCTTAGTAGAATCATCATTATTTGACAATTTGTGTCTAGTCATTGTTGGTGTTCAAACTGGTCTTGAATCTTTCATACCAAAATTATTTAAGATTTGTTTGATCTACTTTGATTGAGTGATGAAAATACCTTAGTTCATTTGATAAACTTGCAAACCAACAAATAATTTAATATCTCCAAACATTGACGTTTCAAACTCCTTTTTGATTTGATCAGCAAATTATTTTCTCAATGAATCCTTTCCTCCAAATGTGATGTCTTCAACAAAAATTTCAGCTAGCAAAATGTTGTTTTCAGCTTGAATTTTTAGATATAAATTGTTATTGTCATTAGTTCTTGCAAAACCAATTTTCACCAAGTAATTATGTAACCTTTCATACCAAGCTCTAGGGGCTTTCTTTAAACCATATAAATCTTTTTGTAACTTACATACCATATTCCTTTTGTTTGGATCAAAATCCTTCAAATTATTCAATATAGACTTATTTCTCTAGAATTTCATTCAAAAACACATATTTTACATCCATTTGGTACACTTTGAATCCTTTGTAAGCACCATATGCAACCAAAGTCCTCACTCCTTCCAACCTTGCAACTAGGGAAAAATTTTCACTATAGTTAACCCCTTCCTCTTGTGCATATCCTTTATAAACTATTCTTGCCTTGTTCCTTGTGACTTCACCTTTCTCATTTCGCTTGTTTCTGAACACCCACTTCGTACCAATTACATTTTTATCTTTGGTTATGGGTACCAATATCCATGTCTTGTTCTTCTCAATTTTTTCAATTTCTTCATTCATTGCTTTGGTTCAATATTCATTGTTGAAAGGATCTTGTTGAAGTTTATGAAAGATCAACCCCATATTTCCCTATAATCACATGCATGCAAGCACCTGTCACAAAAAGAGAGAATCAAAAGCTACGAAGGTTGGAATTCTCAGATTCATAGATGAGACATCCTTGATGAGTAAAAAGAGAGATTGCTATAATCAAAAGTGAATGAATAAATTCCAAAGAGATAAATCCTTATAAAAGGAGATGAAAATCCTAAAAGGTAAAACCTGGGTCGCATGATAATAATTAATAAAAGAATTAATTATTATATGTCCAAAGTTTAGGTTAAGTAAACTAGAGATAATAAGTGACTTAATAATTAAATCAATGTGATTTAATTAATAAGTAAATACTTTATTACTCTAACCCCCCTCTTAAGATAAACTTAGGAAGTAGCTAAAAACCTACAAACTACTAATGAAAGTAAATTTGGGTCATGACAACAAAGCCTGATGAGGTACCCAAGCACAACCAAATCTTTGAAAAGAGGAGAAATGTAGAAAACCACATCGGAAAAACCCTACTCCAAAAAGAGATGAAAATAATGTTGAAAAGAACTAGTGAATGACTGAAGAAGCCTCCAAACTAGGGAATGTCCCAGAAGAAAGAAAGAAAAGATGATCATGAAGAACACCACTAAAGCAGGTAGAAGCTACAAAGCTCTATCAAAAGTAACTAATGATCTAAAGAACCTCCACTGAAATAGAACCTGACCAGGTAGAGAAGACTATAATCTGCATTGAATCAGGAGGCACGCAAAGGCAAGCAACTGAACTCAAAGATACATATGGTATGAAACACCAAAGCCTAAAGAGTTGATCTATCAAACATGGAAGGTTGCATCAAAAGTAGGAATAAAAATAAGAGTTTCTATATGGTAGATAATCCATCTCACCAAAATGAAATAGATACCCAACCACTACATCCTCCTAGTACATAGGAACAAATATTGAATGCATAGCTCACTCCATCTAACAAAGGAAGCATGAAAAACAAAAGAATAACCACCCCCCCTTCCCCCCCCCCCGCCCCCACAATGCAAACAAGGGTGAAGTGACATGCAACTAGAAAAGTGGGCCAAAATAATAGCATGTCAAGGAACCACGATCGAGATTCACAAAAGAGTGCATATATCTGTATTGAGGTGATCAATCACAGACACATCATGTGGCTAATGTCATAAAAGGGAAACTCACTAGACAACTGAAGATAGAAAACAAAGGCAAAACATCAACCCCCCATGACACTTTAATCAAAGTAGTGCATGTACAATAAGGCACAAGATATGGTGAATCCCAAAATACAGTAATCAACATGATAGTTCCCAAATGACACTGCTTGAATCAAAAGGCAAAATAAGGAAAAACAAATGAAACAAAAATACAAATGTAATATATGTAATGCCTCTCTTAGAGATCTTTGGAACAAGGATAAATAAAAGCCAAGATTTTTTTTTTAAACAAGTATGAATGCACATGACAATCAACATTAAAGGATCAAAAAGATCACAATGGAAGACTTAACCAACAATCCTAACTATCAATGAATCTCCAAATGCCATTATTGATTGAAACACTCAAACTGAAGGGCAAAAACCAAAGATGACAATAGAACAAATAATCTTTGATATGTCAAAGCCTGGAATAACAAACAATCCAAAAGGGTACTTGAAACATCAAATTGTTTTCTTTAAAGAACAATGGATATACCCTTTTTTTTTCGTTTAAGTAAACACAACTTACAGTTTCGTGTGAGGAAGTGTGCCAGGCAACAAGAGGAACTACCTTCTCACGCAAAGAAGTGCTTGGCCTAGCAACCAAAACCACTACAGTAGTTTTGAGGCTCACGTGAGGAAGTGTAAGCAACCATGTGAAGAAATGCAAGCCTCCATGTGAAACATCAAAGTCTCGCATGAGAGAGTACAATCTCTCGTGAGGAAGCACAATAGCAAGCAAGGAAAATCAAAACTAAAAAGATAGGGAAAACAATTTCTCTACACTAGGAAGTACTAGATCCACAAATCAAGGCTTGGACACTCAAATACCATAACAACAAGGACGAAAAGAGCAGCAAGATGGAACAAACAACTAACCATCTAAAACATAGCAGTAAAAGGAAATGTACTAAAATCAACATCACAGTGTATAAAAAAAATTATACTATTGCGCGGTTCCTCCCAACCATAATAGCATCATGAAAACTTGAAGGTCCTAGCGATCCCCCATGCATAGCATCCCAAACTATGAACCAGATAGTCAGAGTTGTCTTATGAAAGTGTCACTACTAAGAAGTAATAACATCATAAGAACGAGGAAATCTAACATGCTAATCCAATAAGCAATAGATACTCTAACTAAGTAAACCACATCATCTAATCATTTGCTAAACATCATAATAATGGAATACATAAAATAACTAACATCATCTAAACATGATATCCAAGCATTCCAATGAAAGTATAAATTACAATGAAGCATACTCTGAAATCCTGAATATACCAAGTAAAACACTGAGCACCGGTCACACCAGAACAATATACCATCTCTGTACATTGATCCCCAATAGTGGTATAGGTAGCTACACCTCCCAACCACATGAAACCCATAGGTTCACTCCTACCATGTTGATGGAGATAATGATCCAACCCCGATCACACAAAGACAACATCCATGGCTAACACTCATGCCAGATGGTAAAGATGATTGAAACCAAGATCATGAGACAATGCAAGTACAACAAGTCCTAGTCAGACACTCAATGGGTAACTATGTAGGAACTCACCTAGAGGGAAAAATGTTTGGCATCAGAAGCCCAAGCTAGTGTTGTGCTGAATCAACTTCCCAATAGAAGGCTCATGCATTATGTCCTTAGACTAACATCGGGTTTTCAAAAAGCATTTTATTATCTTAAATTTATTACCTAGTTAATTATTTAGTTATCACTTGTTAAGCCTTCTTTCTGCCAACCTAGGAAAAGTCACCAAGGTTATGGTAGAAGCCCCTCCATGAAGCTACCCTACCTTACCCATACTCATCTAACGATGAGCACCCGTAGGCATGCATACTCCCAACCCAACCCTAATAAACATAACTCAATCGAAATATAACAGGAGATCAAGCCTCGCAAGTCACTTCACAAATGCACTTGCACATGCTTGTGTGTGGGTGCACCCCCATCATGAAGATCATAAAACAAGGTTGGATGAGAACAAAAGCAAAATAACACTCAATTGAAATCAAGCTTAGGAGGACGGATGTGACACAAATCCCAATGCAACATAAAAGTGCAACAATAGTCTAACTGACATCCTATGTCTAATCCAAGTCCATGAACAACATCATGCCAAGAAAACCCAATAAAACTAGGTGACACACAAATCGAGGTAAAAACTAAAAAACTAAAAAACTTCAAAATTAAAACCCATTTGGTCTTAGGGAACAAAAGCCACAAAAATCCAATCAAATTTTGGTTCAGGCATTGTATGCAAAAATGACCAGTATAATGGTGCAAAACTCCAAACCATCATCCTAAAAATCAAGAAAACATTCATACCTGACCAACCGAGTAGAAATAACAATCAGAAATGGAGGGGAACACTAGTTCTCAGCCTCCTAACACACAGCTACTAGAAACAAAAGCTAAAATAGAGTTGAAACACAAAAATGTGAGAGCCCTACCTAACAGCCAAAAGGGCTAAAACGGGAATCAGCCAGATAAAATAAATATCCTACAGAAGCTATCGAAAGTCGTGACAAAATAAGTTATCCCCGAGCTGGATCCAACAAGACCAAACTCATGAAGATCCCACACCTGTAGCTCTCACAACGAATAGAAACACAATCCTCCAGAAGGGGATTTTGGAAAAAGCTCTCAAATTTCTAATTTGCAAAAGTGAGAAGTGAGGAATTCATTTCCTCTTTGGATACTTATCCACTTTTTAAGTAAATAATCGATTAGGGAAAATAACCAGGTAACCTAGCTAAATTTTGAATCGACCCAAACAAAAATAGCTTATTCCAATTAATTCGAATTCATCTATGGTAAAGCTACCATAAATTAAAATTAATTAGAAACAAAGCTTGAAAACCCAAAATCACATAAATTCCTTAATAACTTTCGCAACAATGCAAACCTCTAAATGCACATACATGTTCACAGGTCTAATCACATAATGCAAATGAGTCCAGATTTATCAAATCACCAGAACATTTAATTAAAATACTTAAATAAGATATGTTGACCATACATGGATGACATTGGTAAAATATGAACAGTTGAATCACTAACTCCATGTGCCACTACCAAGGATATAAATTTTGCGCACTAAAATACACGATCAAGTGCAATTGCATATAATAACATAGCAGAAGCAATAAATGCATTAAATAACCTAATTTAACCATTTATTCAATTATACTAAAAATAATCCATTTACATCACTCACATTCACATAAAGCATTACAAAGCAAGAATGAAGTAAATAGCCATATCATTAAATCCAACATTAACA
Organism: Cupressus sempervirens; assembly: GCA_028749045.1. Taxonomy (NCBI): domain Eukaryota; kingdom Viridiplantae; phylum Streptophyta; class Pinopsida; order Cupressales; family Cupressaceae; genus Cupressus; species Cupressus sempervirens. Next base: position 8,495,893 of record CM053792.1, read on the forward strand.
TCATCAAAGAAATGTCCAAATACTGGATAACCAAATATCATCATAAAACATGTTGTCATCTCAAAATGGCATCATCATGCAATTATGATCAATTCAATAGCATAGTAATCTAACATCTATCATACGAAAATCAAAGTATAACATCTGACCCTCAAGTCATCTCAAATGTAAAAATAACATGAGTAACAAGTATCTCTCGGATCAAAATAAAACAAGGTACAAATTGCTAACACGAGAGGCACTACATCCTACCCCACTGGGCATAAGCTTACTCCTGGAAGCTTGCAAAAAGATAGGGGTACAAACCTCTCAACCTTGTAGCATCTTCCCAAGTAGCAAAGGTCTCACGCTCAGGTCCCACTAGACCCTTACCTGCTCTATGTCTCAACCTCTCAAAGTCAGCCTTTGATGTTGAAGGATACAAATAGGCTCCAAAGAAAGTTTCACGTCCTCCACCTGTAAAGCATCCCAATTAATAACATGGGTCACATCGAGAATAAACTAACTCAAAATAGAAACATGGAAAACATCATGAATGTGATAGGCTAGGTGGAAATGCTAGTTGATAAGCAATAGGACCGATCCTCTTGAGGATCTCAAATAGCCCGACAAAATGTGGCACCAACTTAGAGCCTTTTCCATAATGAATGGGGATCTTCCTCAAAAGCACTCTAAAAAATACCATGTCACCAATAGAAAAGTGATGATCCAACCTATGGGCATCTGCATACTTCTTCTACCCATCCTTAGCAGTAACCAAATGCTCTCTAATACAAACAACCTGCTGCTCTACATCCCGAAGCATCTATGGACCTAAAAGTACTTAGTCCTCCATCTAATCCCAACTTAAAGGGGTACAACATAATCTATCATACAAGGCCTAAAAAGGCTAAATACTGAGAGAACTATGATACCCGTTGTTATAAAAAAATACAAGGTACAAATAGTCCTCCCACTTCACCTGCCTATCCATCACATAAATGCAAAGCATATCTTCCAGAGCCTGGTTCACTCTCTCTATCTAATCATTGGTCTCTGGGTGATAAATCAAACTAAAATTGAGTTGTGTGCCCAAAGCATGCTGGAGAGATGTCCAAAGTGCTAAAGTAAACACTGAATCTCTATCTAAAATAATCCAACAAGGAATCCCATGCAATCAAACAATATCTTCCAAGAAAACATGCGCTGCAGAAGAAGTTGTGTAGGATGTCCTCATGGGTGAAAAATGTGCTACCTTGGACAACTTGTCCACTTTCACCATAATACAATCATGTCATCATGATGACATAGGCAACCCTATATTGAAATCAATAGATATCGTATCTGATTTCCACTCTGGAATGGTATTCAGCTGCAAAAGACCCGTCAAATGCTGATGCTCTACCTTCACTCTCTAGAACTTGAGACATCCAGCAAAAAAATTAGCAACATCATGCCTCATCCCTACCCAAAAGTACAACTGTTTAAGATTGGCATGCATCTTCTTGATGTCAAGATGTGTGAAATATGGTGCATGATGTGCTTCTAACAAAACTAAGGTACAGAGATCACCTGACATTGGTATATAGATCCACCCTAGTTATTATAGTAGTCCATCATACTCAAGAAAATAACTTGAAAACCTCCCCTCAAGGGTACATCCAAAATTGATCTCCACCCTCACCTCTTGATACCATGTGTCACTAGGCAAGGCCTCCAAGATATAGCCTCACAAATCCACTCCCAAAGACAAAACTGATATCTCATGTTGTCTCCTACTCAAGGCATCTACAATGACTTTCTCTTTCCCTTTAATGTAGTGAACATCAAATTCATACTCACGAAACTCCATCCAATGACATTATCATGCATTTAGGTTTGGCTAAGTAAAGATATACTGCAAGCTCCGATGGTTGCTATGCAACTCAAACATGTGTCCCAAAAGGAAATGCCTCGAATCAAAAAGAACATGCACCACCATCATGAGTTCCAAATCATGAGTGGGGTAGTTAAGCTCATGGTCCTTGAGTTTCCTAGACTCTTGCAATCACCTGACCATCCTACATCAACACTGCACCCACACCTTCCAACAAAGCATATGTGCAAACCATAAAATCACCTACAGGGTCAGGCGCTACAAGGACTGGTGCACTGGTCAAACACTTCTTAAGAGCATTAAAAACTACCTCACATTGGTATGACCAAACATACTTCTTCCCTTTCCATTGCAAGGAAGTGATGGTATGAGCTACACATGAAAACTCCTTCACGAAGCGATGATAATAGCCTGCCAATCCCATGAAACTATGAACCTCTAAGACATTAGTGGGTACTGGCCAATCCATGATAGCTTGGATTTTCTCCAAATCCACTACAATACATTTCCAGTGAAGATATGCCCCAAATAATTTACCTTTGACTGGAAGAATCCACATTTACCCAAGTTTCCATATAACTAATGGTCTCGCAAGCATTGCAACACAATCCTCATGTTCCTCCATAGTCTTTGAATAGATCAATATGTCATACAAGAATATAATGACACACCGATCAAGGTACATACAAAATACTTCATTCATCAAACTCATAAACATCAATGGCACATTGGTTAACCCAAAGGGTACAACCGTGAACTCATAATGCCCATATCGTGTATGAAAAGATGTTTGATGAACGTTGGCCTCATGAATACGAAGCTAATGGTATCTTGACTTAAGATCAATCTTCAAGAACACTTGTGCTCCCTACATCTGATCAAAAAAATCATATATCCTCAACAAAGTATATCAGTTCTTCACTATCTCCTTATTCAACTGTCAGTAGTCAATGCATAAATGCAATGATCCATCAATCTTTCTCTTCATGAAGATGACTAGTGCACCCCACGAGGATACACTAGGGTGATTATGGCCCTTGGCCAACAATTCCTCCAACTGCAATCTAAGCTCACTCAACTCTTGAGTAGTCATTTAGTAAGGAGCTTGCAAAATTGGCTCTACTCCTAGTATGAGATCAATCCAAAAATCAATGTCACGTTGTGGTGGCATAACTAGTATCTCATCAAGAAACACATCTGCATACTCACAAAGGAGTGGGTGATCATCAAGTATCACCATATGACTCTTAGCTTCCTCAGGATCACTGACAGAAACAACAAACATCTAACATCCCTTCCACACACTCTACTTCAGCTGATTAGCTGAGATCATCTGAAGTGAGACTAGTCTTTGGACCCCTAAAAGTTCCACCTGCACACCTATGTCATCAACACACTGGACTAACTTATGCTAGCAATCTATATTTTCCTATGGGAGGCTAACCAATTCAAGCCCAACACAATTTCATACGATCCTAACAGTAGGATACAAAGATCCATTTTGGTGGTGAAGGTACCCAAGTTTAAACTACAACCACTAACCAAGGAGTCTACAACCACTCTGGATCTTGTGGCTAACTCAACTTGCCACCTATCGACCTAACATGTTGCCACTAGCCCATATCACTAAACAAGATATCGTGAAATAAAAGAATTTGAAGCACCTGAGTCAAATAATAGTGAAGATGAAATACCATGCAATGTACCTATAGCCTCTACTACGGTACCCTAGTGCTCAGCTTGACGGTTATCAACCACTGCAAAGACTCAATGGCTTCTACCAACATCTCCCACAATAGGCTCTAATCTAGAAACACCTCTACTAGCTCCTGAAGGAGGCTTAATAGGACATCTCAATTCTTTATGGCTCGACTGGCCACAAGAATAACAGTCTCTCGCAAAGCTAGATACAGTTCCACAACCACCCTAAGTAGTGCTAGAATAGGTTGCACTTCCCTTGCTAGAGTTCTACTGACTACTCTAAGAAGGGTGGTCCTACTAAGACTTCTATCCACGATTCTGGTCATCCCCTTTCTTTCCTGAGGCACTAGAATTTTGTCCACCCTTAGACCACTGATAATGGCCCTATCACTTTTGGTGCCCTTGGCCCCCTTGTGAAGGTGCTAATTGGGTTTGGCCCTTTCCTGTAGACTGAGTAAACTGAGCATCCTACCTTAAGTTTCATGCACTATTGCTCTAAGAGCCTAATTTTCTAGTGGACCCCCTAGCCACATTGCTCTCAAGAATTCTTGTCTTCTCCATAGAAAGTGCAAGCGTCCTCGGTTGGTGAACACAGACATCCCCACTAATAAAGTCCCTAAGACCCTTAACAAAGTGTTGTGTGAGGAGAGATTCATCATAATGGTATCTCAAATACTACCTCAATCGAAGAAACGTCTTCTCATACTGATCCATCGACATATTCCCTTACTTGAGCTCATGGAATTCATCAATACAAGCCTCATGATACTATGGAGAAAGGAATTTCTCTTTGAAGCTCTCCTCAAAGATCTCCCAAGTGAGATCTGCCATGTCAAGATGGAGCTTCCCACTCTCCATATCCCACCATATAGATCCATGGTCTCTCAACTCTGTGATAGTACAATGGGCCTTCACATTTCTTTCGTAGGGTAATAAGAAAAGTAATGCCCCATATCTAGTTTCCAGATCTTAGCCTTTAGACCTATCCCTTGGCCATCAAACAATGGTGGTTTAGACCTTTGGAGTTCTTGTATCATCTCCACTTGGGTAAAGTCATCATCATCCTGACCATGACCCCTCCATTGATGCCCTCTACCACCAGGTGGTGTATGAGAACATTCACATTCATGACCACATTCCTATTCTTCCCTATGCTCTAATTGATGGGAATCTCCATGATGAGATCCTTCTTCCTAGACATGGTCACCTTGGTTTTCCTCTATACGAGAGCCCAAGAGAGCTATGATCTCTTACAACAAGGGAATCAGTACCCCAATGCCATCTTGATAGTTGTTACCCTATTCTCCCCCACCATCTTGACGCTCCTCCTCACATTGTTCTTCTTCATGGTTATTCTGTCAGTTACTACCCCAACCACCAGGTCTATGTGCAGGAGTTGTCACTATGGGAGCAAAATGATAAGGTCAGAATCACATGTCAAAACATAATAGTCATAAGCATGAACCACATCAAGATATCAAAATAAAAAACATAAGATAACAACATACACATTGAAAACAATAACATAGTGGAAGCATAACACAAAGATCCTAATGTTGCAACAGGGAATCTAATATGAAATGTAATTCCCCACCCAGAGATCCTGGGAACAAGGATAAATAAAATCCAAGATATTTTATTTTTTAAACAAGTATGGATTCACATGACAATCAACATACAAGGATCACAAAGATCACAATAGAAGACTTAACCAACAATCCTGACTACCAACAAATCTCCAAATGCCACAATCAACTGACACACTCAAACTGAAGGGTGAAAGCCAAAGATGATAATAGAACAAATAATCTTTGATCTGTCAAAGCCTAGAAAAACAAAATATCTAAAAGGGTACTCAAAATGCCAAATTGTGTTCTTCAAAGAATAGTGGAGATACCCCCTATTTTCCATCCAAGAAAACACAACTTATAGTTTTGTGCAAGAAAGTGTGCCAGGCCATGCAAGGAACTACCTTCTCATGTGAAGAAGTGGTTAGCCCAACTGCCAAAACCACTACGTGGGTGTTGAGGCTCGTGTGAGGAAGTGCAAGTAACCACGCAAAGAAATGCAAGCCTCCATGTGAAACATCAAACTCTCATGTGAGAGAGTACAATCTCGCATGAGGAAACACAACATCAAGCAAGGAAAACAAAAACTAAAAAGATAGGGAAAACAATTCCTCCACACTGGGAAGTACTGAATCCACAAATGGAGGCTTGGACACCCAAACACCATAATAGAAAGGATGGAAAGAGTAGTAAGATGGAACAAGCAACTAACCATCTAAAACATAGTAGTAAAAGGAAACGTATTGAAATAAAAATTGCAATGTACAAAAACAACTACACTATTGTGTAGTTCCTCCCAATCATAATAGCATCGTGAGACCTCAAAGGTCCTAGCCATCCCCCACGTGTAACATCCCAAATTGCCAACTAGATAGTCGAAGCTATCTTATCAGGGCATCACTACTAAAACATAATAACATCATAAGAACAAGGGAATCTAACATGTTAATCCAATAAGAAATAGATACTCCAACTAAGTAAACCACATCATAAAAAGGGAATGCAAAAAATAACTAACATCATCTAAAGATGATATCCAAGCATTCCAATGAAAGCATAAATCATAAGGAAGCATACTCTAGAATCCTGAATATACCAAGTGAAACATTGAGCATTGTTTGCACTAGAAAAATAGACCATCTATGTACATGGGTCCCTATTAGTGGTCTAGGTAGCTATGCTTCCCAACCATGTGAAACCCATAGGTTCACTCCTGTCGTGCTTATGGAGATAATGATCCAACCCCAATCACACAAAGACAACATTCATGGCTAACACTCATGCTAGAGAGTAAAGATGACTGAAACCAAGATCATGAGACAATGCAAGTACAACAGGTCCTGGTCACACACTCAATGGATAACTATGTAGGAACTCGCTTGGAGGGGAAAATGCTTGGCATCAGAAGCCCAAGCTAGTATTGTGCTGAATCGACTTCCCAATGGAAGGCTCATGCATTGTGTCCTCAGACTAACATTGAGTGCTAAGAAAGCATTATATTATCTTAAATTTATTACCTAGTTAATTTATTTAGTTATCACTTGTTAAGCCTTCTTTCCACCAACCTAGGAAAATTCACCAAGGTTGCAATAGAAGCCCCTCCATGAAGCTACCCTACCCTACCCATACTCATCCAACAATGAGCATCCGTAGGCATGCATATTCCCAACCCAACCCCAATGAACATAACTCAAACTAAATACAATGGGATATTGGGCCTCGTAAGTCACCCGACAAATGCACTTGCACATGCTCGTGTGTGGGCACACCACCATCACAAAATCATAAAACAAGGCTGGATGAGAACACAAGAAAAATAACACTCAACCGAAACCAAGCTCGGGAGGATGGATGTGAGATGCATCCCAATGCAACATAAAAGTGCAACAATGATCTAACTAACATCCTACAGATAATCCAATTCCATGACCAACATCATGCTAAGAAAACCTGAGAAAACTATGTGACATGCAAATCGAGGTAAAAATCTCAAAACTCAAATACTTCAAAATTAAAACCCATTTGTTCTTAGTTCACAAAAGCCACAAAATTCTAATAAAATTTGGGTTCAAATGTTGTATGCAAAAATGGCCATCTTAACGATGCAAAACTCCAAACCCTCAACCTAAAAATCAGGAAAACATTCATACTTGATCAACTAGGTAGAACTAACAATCAAAAATGGAGGTGAACACTAGTTCTTAGCCTCCTAACACACAACTATCAGAAACAAAAGTAGAAACAAAGGCTAAACACAAAAATGGGAGAGCCCTACTTGACAACAAAAAGGGCTAAAACGAGAATCAACCAGATAAAATAAATATCCCACGATAGCTACTAAAAGTCATAGCAAAGCAAGTTCTCCTCGAGCTGGATTCAATGAAATCGACCTCATGAAGAATCCATGCCCATAGCTCTCACAACGAATAGAAACTCGATCCTTTAGAAGAGGATTTTGGAAAAAGTTCTCAAATTTCTAATTTACAAAAGTGAGAAGTGAGGAATTCATTTCTCTTTGGATACTTTTCCACTTTTTGAGTGAATAATAAATTAGGGAAAATGACCAGGTAACCTAGTTAAACTCTGAATTGATCCAAACAAAAATAGGCTATTCCAAGTAATTGGAATTCATCTATGGAAAAGTTTCCAAAAATTAAAATCAATTAAAAATAAAGCCTGAAAACTCAAAATCACAGGAATTCCTTAATAACTTTTATGATAGTGTGAACCTCTAAATGCACAGACATGTTCATAGGTCTAATCAAATAATTCAAATGAGTTTGGATTTATCAAATCACTGGAAGGTTTAATTAAAACACTTAAATATGATACGTCGACCATACAAGGATGACATAGGTAAAATATGAGCAGCTGAATCACTAACTCCATGTGCCACTACCAGGGATATAAATCCTGCACACTAAAACACATGATCAAGTGTAATTGCATACAATAACATAGCAGAAGCAATAAATGTATTAAATAACCTAATTTAACCATTTATTCAATTATACCAAAATAATCCATTTACATCACTCACATTCGCATAAAGCATCACAAAGAAAGAATGAAGTAAATAACCATAACATTAAATCCAACATATAACATAATCAGAGATATGTCCAAATATCGGATAACCAAATATCATCATAAAACATACTGTCATCTCAAAATGGCATCATCATTCAATTATGATCAACTAAAACACATAGTAATCTAACATCTATGATACAGAAATCAAAGTATAATATCTGACCCTCGGGTCATAAAAATAACATGAGTAGCAAGTATCTCTCGGATCAAAATAAAACAAGGTACAAACTGCAAACACAAGAGGCACTACAATATGACACTTTATCTCAATGTGTTTGCAAGAATGCATACAAATGATATCTAAGTAAACCAAAAGAGACATAAGGCTAATACAATAGATAGTACAGCCCATGATGAATCATCTGAAGCAACGAAATCAATCCATGGACCTGAAACAACCAAGATATTTACCAGAATGCAAAAGTGCAAAAAATTGAATAGAAGGTGCCTGGATGAGCTTGGAATCATCCTTCTAATGATATATTGTTTGTGAAAAATGGAGTCTAGATGAGCAAGTTACGACCAAAAAACTATAGGTAGGTCAAAAAAAGAGTTGGAATGGCAAAATAAAAAATCACTACCTTGGGATCCATGCCAAAATGTCTCAGGAAGCGTGCCCACTAGTACTAGAAGCCACCTTGGGAAGCATGTTAGTTTCATACCATAAATGGTCTCAATTTTCATGATAAAAAATCTTGATTTTTGTACCAAAAAACCTCAATTTTTGTGCCAAAAAAATCTCAACTTTTTTGCCAAAAAAATCTTGATTTCTATGTGAGAAAACCTCAAATTTCGTACCAAAAAATTATTAAATTGTCACCTTGGGAAATGTCTCCAATTTGGGAGCATTTATTTTGCCTCAGATTCTAACTATGTCCAACTTGGACAAATTTTAAATGAAAATAGGGGTTTTTGGGTGCTTTGAGCTCAACGGTGAAGTTCGTTTGGCCTCAAAGTGCACTGAAAAATGGTGACCCCCAGATCCAATACAAAAAATCTCTAAAAAATTAAACCCTCTAAAATTAAAAAACAAAAATCTGAAAGCCAAGCAAAAACTATCATAAATAGAATAGGGGCATAAAGATATGGAATTCTTATACCATGTTGAAGTTGATGAAAGATCAACCCCATGGATCCCTAGAATCACATGCATGCAAACACTTGTCACAAAAAGAGAGAATCAAAAGCTATGGAGGCTAGAATTCCTAGATCCATAGATGAGACATTCTTGATGAGAAAAAAAGAGAGATTTCTATAATCAAAAGTGAATGAATAATTTACAAAGAGATCAATCCTTATAAAAGGAGATCAAAACCCTAAAAGGTAAAACCTAGGTTGCATGATAATACTTAATAAAAGAATTAATTATTATATGCCC